>JBCNJP010000013.1:15872464-16229894 GCA_039602395.1 Deinandra increscens subsp. villosa
CGTTACGCCAACTTGAGCGCCAACCGATGGTGCTCCATTAGTCTCATTAGCATTGGTCGTCATTTCTGAAATAGAATACTTTACAAGTTAATATTTAGAATTTAATTTTTGCCAACTTATAGCTTTTAAACGCGCACGTTTAATATTAAGAAAACCTCCATAATTGGGCGGTTTAAGGAGTAGAAGAGAGTTTTAATTTTAAACGCGCACGTTTAAGATAATTACATTTTGTCTAACTAATGGACGAATGTTGTAATATTAAAGTTTTATTAACTTCCAACTAATGGAGGTTAAAGAAAATTTTATTTTGTCATAACCGACTACACCGACTACACGTTTGATTTTAAGACCAACTTTGAGTAAAAAATGAGTTAGAAAAAAATATTTGTTTTTAAAACACTAAGTCACCTCGAGAAATCTAAGTCCAACTTTGAGACTCGAGGTAATGAAGTTTATATAAAAACGAACGGTGTTTTAAAATTTTGTTTTAAGTTTGTAGAAAAATCGTTCGTGAATTTAATAAAAATAAACACTTTTTATTTTTTATACGATTACAACAAAGGAAATATAATCCACCATATTACAATACAACAGAAAAAATTCCTAATCTATTACAATATAGGGAACTAGAAGAATATAATTACAATACAATACAAGGAAATAAAGAAATGCATACAATACAAAGAAATAAATAGGAATGTTGCAAATGAATGAATTTGAGATTGCAAAGAAATAAATAACTTTGGATAACGAACAGAAGGTTTGGATGGAAGGAAAAGAAGTTATGAAAGATTAATTTATTTGATGAAAGATGAATAATTTAGGAAAAACTTGTTATACGAATCTTAACAAAAGATGAGGATTTAAGAAAACCTTTGGCGAAGGTTTTGGGTCAAAACCTGGGTCCCTTAAAACAAATTTCGGGTATACCGAAGAACCCTTAAGTTTTCCGTCGATTTACAGCAGGGACAACTCTAAGCCCGAAGTTACCTTGATTAACTTGAAGATGAGGAGGAGTTCTTGAGAGAATTCTTGTTGAGAGAGAGTTTAGAGAGAAAAGAAATCTGTGAATTTCTTGGTGTCTTGAGCCTCAGTTAATAAGACTCTATTTATAGTGGTTTAGGAAACTTAGGGAGCACTAACAATTAATCATAGTCAAACTTTTACAAATTAATTTTTAATTAACACGGATTTCCTGATTTAGCTTCTGTTAGCTCGTTACAGCTGTTGTGCGAAGTGCAAAGTGCGCCATCAAAGTGTCACATTACGCCCATACACCCACGCCACGCGCGCGAGGTCGAGTCTGAGTGCAAGTTAGGGGTGTTTCGCACCCCTCAGGGTCCAGGGAATATCTCCTACTCAAGAAAACAATCTTAGGTGCTGTTTGTTTTTGCAGAGGTAAAATGTCTGCAGTCTGCGGACCACATCTGCAGACATCTGCAGAAGAAGAGGTGGACCAAACCTCTGCAGTCTGTAAGAAGAAGACTGTTTGTTTTTTAACTTCTGCAGACTGTTAAAAAACTGAAATTTATATAAACCGATTTTTAAACTTAAAATAGTTTTTCAACATTCTCATTTAACTAAAAGTCATACAACATTTAAATAATATTCAAAAAAACCACAATAACATTTTTTTAAAACATCATTCAATAGCAATGAATTTAAATTAATAAGACTTTCTGAACTGATATCAACTATTATGTAAGGTTCAGATAGAAGGTGTGTGTGGATCAACCTGACTTTGATCATTAGCTGAATAAATTTTTACAATTTAACATTTTTACCAACTAGTACATATTATTGATAGCATAGCTTCATAAGAAACATAGACGAATACATACATTTGCCTTGGCTTCTACAAGGTTCTGTTAGATGGCTCATGAAGCATATGAAAATTACCATTCTATCATCATGGTTTTGTTAGATTCATTTTCTCTCTTCTCTTACAGTGGGCAATTGTTTTTGTATGCATCTTCATATTCAATTAACCAATATCTATTACCAGTGACCTTCTACTCTTCAATACTTATGAACAAAGTAAACTATAATGTAATAGATTCATCAATAACTATCACATCAGAACTCCATAATCGATAATCAACTGAATAAGTGCTTACCTGGAAGCAGACCGTATTCCGCCGACCAAATATCTTGGCGGTATGAATCCTTAGCCCATTTAATAAATATTCCTAACCAGAATAATCATCGTCAAGCAAGCTCTTATAAAATCAGGACATAAATTAGGGCTAAAAAGTGGTTGATCGAGATGAATGAGATATTCGACAAATGATTCAATTTTTTTTTTCTTCTAGTTTTCAGGTGGAGTTGAATCGATTAAAGCAAAAAACAAAGGGACAATAAATATAGATGATGAAGTTACAAACCCTAGCTTAAATCAAAACAAGGAACGATGATTGTTACCTGAGAAAGTGTATTTTCGGCATGGGCGCAGAGTAGGATGACTTATGTGACGGTGATTATCTTTGAAGACACGAAATCGCATCTGGAACATGAAAAAAAAAACAGAACAGAAGATAGGGAAGGTCGATGTACCTGTGGATGAGAGCGAAGAAGGCGACGCCGGTGGGGATTGCGGCGGTAGGGAAGGCGGCGCCGGTGGGGAATGCGGTGGGGAAGGAATGCACTAGTGGTGGCTGCGCGTTCGCTGAAAGTGAAGCGTGAGTAGGGTTTTTTTTTTTAACGTATTTTGTATTTGCTTGATTTGATAGAGAGAAATAAACCTAGAAGAGGTTAGAAGTGGCAAACCCAAGTTTGCCCCAAGAAGAGGACGCGCAGAGGTTTTTTAATGAAACGTCTGCGAGAAATCAAACACTCTGCAGACCCAAACGTCTGCGCGTGGTCTGCGCGGCGCAGACAAAAAGTGGTTAGAAGATGTTTATTATAAAAAAAACAAACAACACCCAGTTTCACTTCTTTACTTAGCCATTTTCTCTCTGTTTTCGCAGCTTAACAGCTTTGAAACCTCAACTTTGAGCATCGATATCTCATTCATACGGGTTGCGTTTTTGACGCGATTTCGTGTGTTGGAAAGCCCTCACAACGTACTACACAAACCCAGAAAGTACAGATGCATTAACCGCAGTTACATGCATTTTTATTTATGTCCAAAATTTAATGAAAAACTTATTTTCACATTTGTGAAAAAAAAACTCATTTTTCACTATTTTCTCCCAAAATTCCAACAGTAGGGTTATGATTTTGTGAATTTGTACGATGTGTGAGAAGTGAAAAGATGATTCAAAGCACGTCCTTAATTCTTTTCCTTTCAAAATTCCCAGGCTTAAATGGATATCGGTGAAAGCAAACGTTTTTGCTTAGAGGGCGGATATGGGAAAAATTCCTACAAAGGTTGCTTTGAATAAAAGTGGTGTTGAATTATCTGCGATATGCTCCGGTGTCATATTTTAAAGAAAATGGAAGGCCACATGTTGGGGCTAGAGATGGGCAAAAAAACCGGTTTGGCAACCAAAACTGAAAAGAGAACGGAACCGGTTACTAGAAAACTGGTTAAAGAAAAACCGGTTAGAGAAAAACCAATTACGGTTTCCAACCGAGCTGCCAATTCCAATTAGGCTTGAGCTCCGGAGCATCAAAACCGATTCCAAACCGGTTTTTCACAAACCGGTTGCCAAAATTAGGGGTGTTCAAAAATATCAGAATCCAAATCCAAATCTGAAATATCCGAAATCAAAATACCCAAAAATTTGGATATCTGATTTTTCGGATATCCAAATTTTTGGATTCGGGTTCGGATATTAATTTTGAACATTTTCGGATATTCAGATATCCGAAAATATCTGATATATATATATATATATATATATATATATATATATATATATATATATATATAGTTAGGTTCAAATGTGAACTTTTTCTTTTGAGAACTAAATCTCAACCACAAATTTCAGGGGGGGGGGGGGGGGGTCATTATAATTCATGGGGTGTTTTCAATATATATAAACTAGTGGCTTAGAATGGTTCTTTTTTGTTCTCAAACCCAATTGGTTCTCAAATGATCATCTCCTTATATATATATATACATATATATATATTTATTTAAAATATTGAATTATATATATTATTTAGTTTAACATACTTTAACTTAAAACACTATAACTCTAAAGTTCTAAACGTCGTTGCTCACTCTCTTGCCTCTTTGGTTCCCGTCTTCCTCCAAATCTCGTCCCTAACTGGCTCATTGCCTTACACCGTCGATTTGTAGTTCACCATCGAGCTTGTTGCACACGGATTCGAACTTTAACATCGAGACATTTTTAATTTCTTGTTGGTGTTTGACTATTTAGTATACTTGTATTAGACCATTTACTCATTTAGATGTTTATCACTAGTAATTTTAGAAATTAAATGTATCTTTTTTTTACCTTTTTTTTGTTTTGAAAATTCGGATATCCTATTTACTATCCGAATCCGAATCCGTATCCGAAAATTCGGATATCCGAAATTCAGATTTCCGAAATTTCGGATACGGATTCGGATAGTGAAAATTAACTATCCGAAATTTCGGATATCCGAATTTTCGGATATCCAGTTTTAAACACCCCTAGCCAAAATAACCAATAAAAACCGGTCAACCGGTTACAAACCGTCATGAACCAATTTCTATAGGTTTCAAATATTTTCACCTCCAACCGAAATGAAAACAGTTTATTGTAGAAACTAGTTTTGACTTTATGTTAACCAAACAAAAACCGGTTTATAGCCGAGACTGGTTTGAGAAAAAAACTAATTTGTGCACCGCTAGTTGGTGCGTTGTCCTTGGGCTGATCGGCTATGTGGATGGTCCTTTGATGGTGTAAAGCGTCGATTTCCCAGTTCTCATCGGTTAGCATCGGCGGAATCAAGGGGGGGTCCGGAGGGTCCGTTGACCCTCCGGCCGACCAGCTCTTATTCACGGTAGATCTCAACTTTGATGGTTTTCTTGGTGTTTGACCCCTCAAATTTTAAGTAAAATAACCAAAACGAAGCAAGTAAAACGAACAAATCAAGGTCTGAAAATTTTTTTACGGTTAAAGTTGCAACAATCAGACATGAAGAAAAGAAAAACAGAGGAAGAAGAAACAGAGAGAAGAAGAAGCTAGATAATGGAGAAAGAAATCGTACCTTTATGTTTTAAACCATTTCAAAATAAAAATAATATTCTATTATCCTTCTGTAGTTTTTTTCTCAGCTTTTCAGTAGATGTGTAAGAGATACAGTACAATAGTCATTTTGAAACCTTTGGTCAAATATCCACAAAAATTAACTAAGAGTATTTTCCTTTTTTTCGAAGCTTTGAAACTTTTTTATAGTGTTAGTTAGTTTAAGTTAGTTTTAAAAGGTAGGATTTTATTTTGTTTATAAGTTTGTTTAAACTCTTTCGCTTATTGTGTTTATTTATGACGAATAAGTAAAAAAAGTAAGACTGTATGCTAGTTAATTATATATATAAATAATATTATTGTATAATACATGGTGAATTTATTATTTAAAGTGTGTTAATTTTTAGATAAAAACATAATATGAATTGGTCTTGTATTATTACACTTCTATTCGTGATTTGTATTATTACACTTCTATTCGTGATAAGTTCTATTTATTTATTTTTATTATTTCAAGCAGAGGCGTAGCTTTTAAGGGGCGGGAGGGGTGCCCGACCCCCGAATTTTTTTTTGCGATGTAGGGGGTATATAATTTTCGTGTAGAAAATTTTGATATACTCCGGTTTCGACCCCCATTTACCCAAAAATTGGCGTCAGGAAAAAAAATTTAGATCCCGACCCCCCACTTGCCATTTTCAAGCTTCGCCACTGATTTCAAGCACACATATCTTAAATCATGCTGAGTGACTCATTCATACATTTTGTACGGAAAAGACAATATTTATAGTAACTTTTACCTATACAAGTTGTGACCCACCCCCCCCCCCCCCGCGAATAAAAGACCCTGGTTCCGTCACTGTCGGTTAGAGAAGTGATTTCGGCTCGCAAACTAGGAGTGAGCAAAAACCGATCCGACCCGCGGAAACCGACAAACCGAACCGGACCGAACCGCAAAAACTTTTATCGGGTCGGTTCTCGGTTTTTGAGATTTCAATTTCTCGGTTCTAGTCCGAAAAACCGATCCGGACCGTTTGGACCGAAAGAACAAGTTTTCCTTTTTTTTTTAATGTCAGAGGCATGTGCCTATCCGCATGTTAAGTATTTATGATGGACATATTAAGTATTTATGATGGAAAATAGTATATTGTGGAGAGACCTAATTACACAGATGGAAGGTAGATTGAAGTTTGGTTTCCATCGTGATGTTACGTTCGAATTTTTCATAATAAGTAATCTGTGATTTTATGTGCATGTATGCGTATGTAATAAACAACAATTTTATTCAGATAATCAGAGAGACTTTATAATCAAGATTTATGATGCAGCAACGAAAGAATTTTTAGACTTTAATTTTTGATGAACATGTGCAGGACCATTAAGTTTTCTTTTTTCTTTTTTAGATGTTAAGACTTGTGAACTTTCATTATCCGGTCCATTGCATAACAATGATAATTATCAAATAAAGTTTTTGTTGTTGTCCACCAACTCATCAATTTGTTTTATCGGTCCAGACCCAATAACCGAGAACCGACCCGTTAAAAGAAGAACCGAACCAGAACCGATAGGTATTTTACGGTTCGGTTCTCCAATGCATGTCCTATCGGTTCCGGTTCGGGCCGGTCCGTTTCGTTTCGGACCCGATAATCAGCCCTATCGCAAACTATGGCAGTCCTCAAACACCCACAAAAACGTCACGGCGTTCTACTAGCTGTGCTTGGCGAGAAACCCTCAAACACCCATAAACAGGTCATAGCTATGGTGTATTTGAAAGGCGAGAAACACTCAAACACCCACAAACAGGTCATCCATGATGTGCTCCTATCTACGTTTTGGTGTATTTTAAAAGACAACAATGTTTTAAGTAAGTAAATCTGTGCCAATCAAAGCTAATTTATTATTATGGAGGATTATTTGGGAGCGGCTTCCGACCAAAGATGCACTTATTCGAAGAAACATACGGGTAGAGAACGATTTATGTGCCCTTTGCAATGAAGTTCCATAATCAACGACGCATGTGTTTACAGGATGTCAATTCACGGATTGGATTTGGCAGCTTGTCGCCACGTGGTGTCGTTTACAGCCGATATTTGCCTTCTCGGTGGTAGATCTCATCAACTCCTTCAAAGGGCCAAATCTTTCTATTCGCAGACAACGGATTTTGGAGGTGATCGTTCGTACGAGCTGCTGGGTTTTATGGACTGAGAGGAATCAGGTGGTTTTTGAGCATCGCACTCCTTCGGTTCATAGGGTTATTTTGGAGATTAAAAGGTTGAGTTTTTTATGATATTGTAATCGTTGTAATGATCGTTTCGTTTGTTGGCCGGAATGATCTTCCTTCTTGTTGTAATGTTTTGTTTCTTTTGGCCGTTAGCTCCTTGCTAGTGTGCTCGTTTTAATTCTTGTTGTAATGTTTTGTTTCTTTTGGCCGTTAGCTCCTTGCTAGTGTGCTCGTTTTAATGCATCTCGCCGTTCCAAAAAAAACAAAAAAAAAGTGCAAACGTGGAGAACATAACGGCCGTACAAATGTGATAGAGGTGTTGGAAAACAAAATGGCCTATCGTTTCTTTGGATTTCTAATGGAGGAAGATTTACTCGGATTTCCGATTCGTGGCGGTGTTTATTTTCCTTACTTTCCGCAATGTGTCACTAGCTCGGTGCTAGTCGTTTGTTGTTTCAATCTAATAGCCTTAAGCTATGCATGTTTTATCTATACATATATCCTGAATTCCAATTGCCACCCAAACTACCCCTAGGGAAGAAGCTCCCAAACCGTCGCCGCCGGAGGTAAGTTTTCTGCCTACATTGGTTGTTCTCTTCCCCGCTAGCACACCTGTGATTCTCGTGTTCGTCTTGCTGCGGGCTAGTGATCTCGTTGGTGGGTCTTGTTAGAGTCTCGACTCATCCTCATCAACGATTGCATCCTCCGTTCGTAAGATTGGAACGTAGGAATACGAGCTGTCCTATCGGGGCTAGTGACTCCCGTCGGCTATCTGTGTTTTCCAAGTTGGCGGTTTAGTGAGGCCTTAGCCATGGGAGACAAAGATGAAAAACAGGGAGAATGGAACGTCGTGCACCGGAAAGGGAGAAAACCACAAGACGCTGACAAGATTCAAAGGGGAGCTAAGGAAAGGGTGTCTTACTACATCACCAACATTCCAGATGGATGTTCGAGGGAGGATTTAGAGGCTGAATGTCGGAACTTCGGAAAGATTGTGGACGTGTTTATCTCAAGAAAAAGGAACAAGCTGGGTGAACTGTTTGGGTTTCTAAAGTTCGAGGAAGTCAATGACAGGTGGGAGCTGGAGCGTGTTCTGAACAAAATAAGAGTTGGAAGTGCTAAGATATCTGTGAACCTAGAGAAGTATAATCGGGACGGGTCTCCGGTTGTGATGGCTAAGCCTGGGGGGGCGGTGAGGAAAGTAAGTGGTGCTGGGGGGCGTCCGTTGGCTGCTTTGGCTACGACTGTTAAAGGAAAATCGTATGCGGAAGCGGTCCATCCTGGTGTGACGTCAGGGGCGGTATCGGAGAGGATGAAGTTGTTGGACCTTGGTCATTTGGTTACTCCGGCGTTTGAAGAATGGTCCGGGTGTTCTTTGTTGGGGAGAACGACGGATATCACTCATCTGTGCAGCCTGGACAAGCTGCCGGGGAACGAGAATTTTGCTTCATTTAAGATTAGATATCTGGGAGGTTTATCTATCCTCCTGACGTTTCAAAATATGGGTTTGGCTTACGAACTTTTGGAAGATAAGCAAAGATGGGGGTCATGGTTTTCAAAGTTGGAGGTCTGGAGAGGGCAATCGTTTGGGTTGGAGAGAGTGGCATGGCTGAGGATTGTGGGTGTCCCGCCTCAAATCTGGGACTGCAGTGTTTTTGAGCGTATTGGAACTATGTTTGGACAGGTGGTGCAAAAGTCTGATGCCGACGTTACTGATGGTATTCTCAATCGGAATAGTGTCGGAGTTCTGGTCGGCGGGTGTAATAGAATCAACGAAAGCATAGTTATTTTGTGGCAAGGAAGGAAGTTTGTGTGCAAAGTGGAAGAGTTCCAGGAAGACTGGGTCCCGGACTTCATTGGGAGGATCTCGCAGGAGTATACCGGTATGGAGGCACCGAAGATAAGATCGGAAATCTCTGCTCCGGTGGTGGAGGGGGAGGAGGAGCCGCCTCGGGAAGATGAACAGTTGTGCATGGGGCGGCTGCATGGGAGTAGGATGGAAGAATCGAGGAGTCAGAGGAGAGAGTTTGGCGCCGAAAGGGGGATTCAAAATGTGGGCCTTGGGTCAGAGGTGGGTGGGCTCGGAGGCCCAATGAATGAGGAAGGGGTGCAACAAGATGGGCTTTTTGGAGTGGGCCGGGTCTCACCAAACGCTTCGGTGGGTTCTTCGGGCCCGAGTAAGGAGTCTATTAATTTAAACTGCTTTCCCAAAAATCACTTGTCGAAGAAAATCAAGGGCAAGAGGGCAGGTGATAAACAGTTCTGGGAGGATTTACAATTGGCGGACGAGGTGATTGAAGATCTTAGAATGAGAGCGTGTGCGGAGAGGGATCGAGCAGAAGGGGAGTCGGTGGGAATGGAGGATGATTCCGATTATGCCTTTCGGGTCAGGGATGACGAGGAAAGGGATAAAGAGATTGGAGATACTATCGAGGTCGCCGAGTTCGTGAAAATTGATCTTAGGGGCCACCGCGATTTGGTAAGTAGACAAATTTTGGATGAGGAGTCGATGTGTGAGCAATAATGGAGTTGTTATCTGTGAACATTCATGGGATTGGGGACTCGGGCAAGTTAACCTGGTTGTCTCAGATTAGGGGAAAATTCCGGATCCAGTTTATCTGTGTTCAGGAAACGCAGTTTCTTGATGGGAGTCGTATTCGGTTTGATAGAATTTGGGGGAGAAGAGGTGCTGAAAATCATTGGGTTGATACGAGGGGTAGGTCGGGGGGAATCGCCTGCTCGTGGAATCCTTCCGTGTTCCATGCGACAGGAGTCATTAAAGAAGAACACTTTATGATTGTCTCTGGAGTTTTGATTGGCAACTCTTTTCCTGTCAACATTGTAAATGTTTATTCGCCTCATGATTTAAGGGTGAAAAGGAGGCTGTGGGATAAGATTGTGGGCTATAGGTGGTCTCTGAGTGGAAGTTGGGTTATTGTGGGGGATTTCAACGAAGTGAGGTCGGAAGATGAGAGGTTATTTTCTGAATTTCACCCATCGGGGGCTGCTGGTTTTAATGCGTTTGTGGAAAGGGCTCAGCTGGTTGAATACCATATGGGGGGGTTGAGATTTACGTATTCTCATGGAAATGGTAAATCCTTTAGCAAAATCGATCGCATTTTTGTGTGTGAAAGGTTTAGAGATCGTTGGCCTAATGCGTCGGTTACGGCGCTTCCCCGTTTGAAATCGGATCATGCTCCGCTGATTTTGCGGACTTCGATGGCTGATTTTGGTCCATGCCCCTTTCGTTTCTACACCTCCTAGTTGACATTGGAAGGGATCGAAGACGTTGTGATAGGGGCCGCCAATGGGGTTAGGACGGAGGGTCCCCCGGATGTGATTCTGATGGCCAAACTGAAGGCTATTAAGTTGGCGTTAAAGGAGTGGGTCAAAAAAGTTAAGGAGCTCAACGATGGGAGGAAAGTGGATTTGTTGGAGGCTTACAACAGGTTTGATGCCCTGGGTGAAGAGAGGCCCCTGTCCGAGGATGAGATTTTGGTTTGGGCGGGTATCAAGTCGGATCTGAATGAGCTTGAACGCCTTGAAGTTGAGAACCTAAGATCGAAGGCAAATTCGAGATGGGCTCGTGAAGGGGATGATAACTCTGCTTTTTTCCATCGGGTGGTCAATCAGAGCCTCTCTAATGGTAGGATCAAAGGGCTAAGGATAGATGGTTGTTGGGTAGAGGATCCGGGCAGTATTAAGAAGGAGGTTTGGAAGTTTTTCAAGGAAAGATTTAAAGGTAGGGAAGGGAACTGGCCTGAGATGAATTGTGTGGGGCTAAAAAGGCTGGGGAAGCGGATGGAGAGGTCCTTATTATGCCATTCTCGAAACAAGAAATAAAGGAGGCGGTTTGGCAATGTGGGAGTGAGAAGTCTCCTAGTCCCGATGGGTTTAATTTCGGGTTCTTCAAGCATTTTTGGGGGGTTTTCGAAGAGGAGTTCTTTGCTATTTTGAAATCCTTTCACGAGTCTGGGGTCATTAATAAAGGATGTGGTTCTTCCTATGTGTGTTTGATTCCTAAGATTAGAGACCCTCAATCTCTGAATGACTATAGACCCATTAGCCTTGTGGGGTGTGTGACCAAAATAATCTCGAAGGTGCTGGCAAATAGGATGAAGAAGGTGATTGGGAGGGTTATATCTGACAATCAAATGGCGTTTGTTGCGAACCGAAATATCACTGACGGACCGCTTGTTGTAAACGAAATAATTTCGTGGAGCAAAAGATCGAAGAATAAAGTGATGCTTTTCAAAATCGATTTTGAGAAGGCTTATGACTCGATCGATTGGAAGTTTTTGTTGTCCATTCTTGTCCAGATGGGGTTTCCGAAGAGATGGTGTGATTGGGTTTGGGGGATTTTAAGATCCTCTCGATCGTCGGTGTTAGTGAATGGGTCTCCTACTTGGGAGTTCCAGTGCTCGAGGGGTTTAAGGCAGGGTGATCCTCTATCTCCATTCCTCTTTGTGGTGGTTATGGAAGCTTTCACGTGGATGATGGATCAAGCGGGTTCGGTTGGTATTTTTAATGGGCTGAAAATTCCTAACGGTGGGCCTACGTTGTCAAGTCTGCTCTTTGCTGATGATGCGCTAGTGGTGGGGACGTGGTCGGAAGTAAACGTCAACAACTTGGCGAGGCTGCTGCGGGTTTTTTCCCTCGTGTCTGGGCTCAAGGTTAACTTAAATAAATGCTCTGATCTTGGTTTAAACTGTGACAGGGAGGAGGTTCTAATGGCGGCTGGGAGATTGAGATGCAAAGTGGGGGAGCTGCCTTTTAAGCATCTGGGCTTGACTGTTGGCGGAAACCTTAACAGGATTGCAAGTTGGGAGCCGGTGGTAAAGGCGGTCAAAGCTAGACTTGCAGGCTGGAAGGCGAATACTTTATCTATGGCCGGGAGATTGGTCCTTGTCAAAGCAGTCTTGGATAGTGTGCCTCTCTACTATTTCTCTTTGTATAAAGCTCCGGCGAAGGTCTTACAGTCCCTCGAGAGCATTCGGTTAAACTTCTTATGGGGGGGGTAATGAGTCTAGGCGGAAAATCCATTGGGTTCGGAGGGAGGTTCTGTTTAAACCTGTCGACAAAGGTGGGTTGGGTTTAATTCCTTTAGAAACTATGAATATTTCCCTGATGGCGAAGTGGGTCTGGAGGTACGTGAACGAACCGGATAAGTTGTGGTGGAGGACCATCGACGGGCTCCATGGGGGTAGGGGCGCTAGGGGGTTGATTCCTAATAGGAGTGGTGGGGCTTGTGTGTGGAGGAACATTGCTAGGTCGGAGGTTATGCTGCAAAAAAAGGGGGTTTTTCTTGGGGATCTGTTGGTGCTTGAGAATGATAGATGGGTGTGGAAAGGCGACTCGACGGGGGTGTTCTCTGTCGGCGGTTTAAGAAAGATAATAATGGAACCCGGATGGACCCTGGAGGATACTGTGGTTAAATGGAGCAAACTTGTTCCCCCGAAGGCTAATATCTTATTTTGGAGGGCTCTTATCGGTCGTCTCCCCACGAGATCTGCTCTTCGGAGAAGAAATGTTCAAATTACATCGGACTTGTGCCCGCTTTGTGGAGAGGTGGTTGAAACTGAGACTCACTTGTTCACGGGATGTGGTCTTGCTTCCATGGTGTGGACTATTATTGCGCAATGGTGCAAGGAGGGCAATGGAGTCTTGTTCGACGTCCAGGATGTGCGGGTTGAAGTTGACGATGGGGCTGGTGCGACTTCTAAGCCTAGGTTGGTGGATGCTATACATAGAACGACGATTTGGGTGCTTTGGAGCAAGAGGAACGAACGGGTTTTTAAGAATGTCAACGTGTCTATTGGGAGCATCGTATCGGAGATCAAGGCTATGAGTTACTTTTGGATTAAAAATTTGACGTGATGTCGAAGTCTCACGCAAAGATAAACCCAACTACACTAAATAGATAGCGGTAAGCGGGTGTCGAACACAGGGAGAATGTGGAATGTGTGTTACTTATGCACTTTATAATGAACTAAAATGACTTGAATAAAAAGACGAATAATGGTTTTGTTTGATGTGTTGATTTGAAAAACTAAAGTAAATTGCAGAAAGTTGTAAGTGGTGATTAATAAGAAACAAGGTGATCCTCTCAGAGTTCAGGTCTTCATGTAAACAACAGATATCAATGTTCTTACTGGAAAGAAACACATAGACATGCTTCGAGTATATATAATCGCTTGTGATTAAAGGGGACTAAGTACTCGGGTTGCTAACGCGAGGTTGTCACCCGATGATCACCCAACAAATGTCAACCCAATTCCCTACCCACTAAATCTCAATTGCCAATGGCACCAAGAACGTATGGTTGAAGAACAAGATCACACAATTGTCAAACACTTACAAGCAATTGCATAAACACCATAGTAAATTAAAACAACGAGTGTTTGAATCACTATTCCAGAAATACAAGAACACAAAATATCATTGGTTACAATCAAACCTTAAATCCGAGAGGAACACAAGAAAATTAGCCAATCATGGTTTTGATGAATGAACCGATGTTGAATCCGCAATCCATTGATATTGAATAAAGATTGTTGATGTTAGGAGACCTCCAATGATTGATTCCTGCTCCAAAAAATCGCCTCCTAGGGTTCCTGGTTCGTCCCTGGGTGTTTCCTATCGAAGAGATATTGAAAAACTCTCAAAATTCGCGTTTTAGACAATTTTGCCGACTGCTGGTCTGCCACCCAAACCGTAAGCTACGGTCTCGGAGACCGTAAGCTACGGTTTGGGGCGTAAATTACGCTTCAAAGAGGCTGGGCGACGGTTTAACCTTTGGTCCACTTTCACTCCGAACCGTAAGCTACGGTTTCCAAACCGTAGCTTATGGTTTGCCCAGCTTCAAAACTTCATTTTTTTCTTCTTTGTCATTTCTTGCACAACCTTTTGACCCGGTTCCTCCGATACTTCCAAATTTGATTCGTTTAAGCCCAAATAACCTGCAAAATGCTTGGAAAACCGTAATCATCTAATATCGTAGGAAATAATTACAAAACTAGCTTAACCACCCGCATTTATCATTATTAATTACTAGAATACGGTGCAACCGTCACATCCCCACACTTACCCGTTGCTTGACCCCAAGCAACTCAAGATTATTTCCTTGCCATCCAACCAACAATCCCAGTCAAACCCAGTTTCAGCTAAGGTTCCAAGTCATACCCTATTCCCAACATTATAGATGCACTAGCCAGAACAAAAATGCAACATTCAAACCATAAGCACTTAAATCAAACCTAACATGCTTCCGGCCTTTTACACACGCAACAAACCCCTCACAATAACGCTCCTCTCGGTTAACATTTAAGGGCTAGCATGGTGAGCTAGTTTGCACTCATTTGGCAGATGTGATGTCTCACTATCATAAGCTTGTACAATTCTCGAACCTCCATCTCAGGCAAGTTAAAACATGCAAACAAATCAATAGGACTTAAAATGGGTTGTAACGGGGCTAGGTGTAGGGTGTGGAATGGGAATATTTTTCAAGTGGCTCAAGTAATCCAATCCGGCTTATTTATTACAATCAAACAAGAAGCAAACAACTAATATATACACAACTGAACTAACTACTAAATCACAATCTTTTTGCTGCTCAATATTCAACCATATGATCTCATATTTTGCTTTTTTTTTCTTCATTTTTCACTTTTTTTTTTTTGAAATCATAATCGATGTAAAAAGCGTCTAACGCTTAGATTACATGCCGAATACCACAAACTTCACCAACTACATTCTTCACATCTATCTAGTGCCGGAGAATGAACTATAAGCCGAATTGGACACTAGGGGTAATAACATGAATGGAGTAGGCTCGGGTGATCAATCAATAAGCAAAAGGCCCAACATGGCTTCTAATGGACCCAAACCCCCGCCCCTCACTTTTACCAAGCTCATATATGTAATGCATGAGGCCCGACCCCCAATTCCCACACTCGCACACATCCAGACGAGGCTTAACCTAAATGCCTAGATCACTTTTGCCACATGTTCAAACTGAGATCTCGGAACGTATCAATTGCACAAGTTCTAAAGTAATAATCACATAGCCACACTCATTGAACAAACATGCATATGATAAACAGTAGTGTAGGCACAAAACTCACAATTTGTGGAAATGGGTTGCCGGTTCATTACGTGGGTTATTACACCAAAAGCATGCTAACCTTGATTATATTTCTATCAACTACTAGGCAACATGTTGCAAATTAGGGAATTGTGACCATGACAAGGAACCGAAACGTCAACTCCACCATCTACCATCAATCCGACAATTCATCCGACAATTCAACTTACTTAAAATCACCGGGGTCAAGAATTTGCAACACAAAATTTTCAAAATTTCCCCCATCCCCACACTTGTGATACATTGCCCCCAATGTATGGTTTTGGAAGCTTTGTGAGGACAGACGGTTTCAACTAAACTCATTTTTTTTTTTTTTTAAATTTTAAAAGAGAAACTTAAATTTACACCTCCAACCACCAACCCAATCATAAAATCTAACCAACGACTAACTGTGAAAAGAAAACAACCTACATACTCCCCCAAACAACCATCCCAAAGCAAACAATGAACAACTAACTAGAAACCAAGAAAACACAATAAAAGTAAAAGAAAGAGAAAACAAACCCTCTTAATAGTACCGCGGGTGAGGTGGCCCGAAGATCTGCGTGAACGCATCTGTGAACTCCCCAAAACCAAATGCACCACCTTGCTCTTGTTGCTGAGGTGGTTGTTCTGAAGACTGGCCCTGCCTAGGATCCACCCACTGAGAATGATGGAGTGGTGGCACGGGGTATCGGATGCTCCCGTCGTATGGCGGAAGTGTGGAGTAATCAATCATCGGAGGGTCGGACACAACCTCTTGCCCTGCATGCCACTGATCATGCATCCTCCGCTGCCTATCATCATCATAGCGGTGGTTTATTTCTTGTTGGAAGGCATAGGCATTGGCACGATTCCAGACTTCCTGCTGATCAAACATTTGCTTCATAGCTCTCTCTTGACTCGCTCCTACTCGAGTGATGTGATCAAATTCAACCCGAGTTGACCCCGACCAGCTGCCATAAACACTAGGCCTTGCATTTCTTATCACCTCCGCCATTGTTCCCTCATGAGCCCAGTTGGGGTTTAGCTCCTGCCTATCGTACTGAAAATTAGACCCCCCAAAACTTCTTCTTGAACCACCCACATCAGCACCAACTGTGGTCTCCTGCTCGTGCATCTCATCATCTTCCCCAGAATTCACTTCCTCTACATTCACCCTTGGTGGAGGAGGTCCCCATTCAGTATCTCCTTCATCCCCAGAGTTCTCATGATCACCCTCCTTCGACACGATCCACTTTCTATCTCCAGAAGAATTCCTCAAAATGTAATGTGTGTCCGTTTCCATATAAAACCAGTTTACACCCAGATTTTCCAACTTGAAGGGACTCAGCCGCTTGCCACACCCCACTGAACCAGCAGTAATCGCCTTTGCCTTTTTCAATAATGCTGCTATTAACCGACAGTGAGGCACAATCTTTCGCCCCTTGCTGTTCCGACTGAACCAAATATTATATATCACCAAATAACGAAAAGATACCAACGGTGTCCCGTGCATTAACGCATAAAGAATTGGCACCTCGGGATTGCGTACCACCCCTTTATCTCCCCGACGGGGCATGACATTATGTGTCATGATCAAGTGAATCAACTTCGGCTTCAGCTTCAAATCTTCTCTCTGAAGTATCGTTAAATCTCGACCCGGCAAAAATAATTCAGAAAGCATCATTTTCCAAGTTGGGTGAGACTCTGGTTTATGGTATATATCATCTAAGCTCGGGTAAACATAATTCTTCGCGGCCTTTGAGTCAAATTTAGCAATTTGGTTTAAAGACTCAAAGGACATTGTGACCTTATCTCCGTTCACCCATCCTGTCAACTTTGTTTGAGTTGGACCTTTACCCACATGAAGCTTCAGTGTGGACACCCATTCCTCAATCTCATCCATGTACAACTTGCTTTTCTCTCCATCATAACATTTAAGGACGGCTTCCCAACCTAAAGCCTCAAACTTCTTTTGAACACCGAACCATGGAAAAAGCTTATCGGGTACCTCTTTCTCACAAATAAACCCCTCCTTTTTGTCTTTGAGGGTATTCATTTTATCAATAAAGAGCTGAGGTTGTTCGTCATCGGGCATATCAGTTAAAGGGCCTCCTTCCCATGGTTGCTTCACATAAACAATTTCGGGTTCATCAGCTTGTTGTTGCTGAAGCTTTCTCTTCTTTAGTGCTTCGTGTTCTTGAGCACTTGAGGACTCAGCAGTAGCCTTCCCTTTTTTCCTACTACCAAACACTTTCTTCATCTACACACATGAACAATCAACATTTGAACAAATTAGCATCACCATTCAAGTTTCAATCCCCACACTTGCTTGCAACCATGGTTGTGACTTTTTTTAAATCAATTACTACCATTACCATTAACGAAACCAAGCAAATTTCAACTTATTCCACCAAAATTCTGCATTTTTAAATTCTAACACCCAAATCACAACCATGAGCACAATGTAGCATAACAATGACTACCTAAACATTTACTTCATGTTACAAGCAAGTGGGGACTAACGACATGAGAGAAGTTTAGCATTTACCTTCAAAAAATTAAGCATGAGCAACAAGAGACATAAAAATCGTACCTTTGAGTGTAGAGATGTGAACAATGAAGCCTCCTTTCGCAATGATTCACTAAACCCGAAAAACCCCAAAAACCTTTCAAAATTTTCGGACTTGTCTCCCCCAAAAATCCGACCCAAACAGTAAAATCAGAGAAAACTAAGTTGATATTAAGATTCCTCTCGAAAAAATACTCAGAATGCACTAAAGAATCATCAAAATCGGAGGAGATTTGAGGAAGTTGTGAAATTGGGATTTAGGGTTCTTGAAGGTTGATTTGAGAGGAAGAAGAAGAAAGAAAGAAAGAAAGATGGAATGGGTGGTGGGAGTCGATGCAGGTGAGATTAATTGGGGCTATCTCTTTCTTTTTTTTTTTTTTATATAAGACTAACCCCAAAAAAAAAAAGTTCGACCGATGCTGCTTGCGTCGAGTCCAGACCCGGCCTCCCAGTCCAAACCGTAAGCTACGGTTTCTGAACCGTAAGCTACGGTTTGGCTGGGAGAAAAATGTCAACCGTAGACCAGCGGGGTTGAACCGTAGGAGAGCCCTCATCCACCGTAAGCTACGGTTTGGTTCAGCCAGCTCCGAAAATTTGTTTAAAAATTTTGCTTATTTTTCACAAAAACTCGATTTTTAACCCCATTTTAACCCCAAAATTTTTAAGAAAACTACTAAAAGCTAAAAACTCAAAAACTTATATTTCTATTCTAAAAACCTTGTCCTCCATCTCACCCCCCGTAAAGAAGTCGTGTTGTCCCCAACACTATCCCGAAGTACCGAAATAACCCGAGACCTCCCCACACTTGGGTATTTCCATGGTTAACAAAATAAAACAAACACAATAAAACTAAAATGTAACCTGTACAGTAGCTGGGAGTTAAGTCTCCAGTCGACTTCGGTTGCCTCAGATTGCTTCATCACCAAGTGAGCTTAAAAGAAAGCTCACTTTGTCCACTTCTAGCATATTGATGTCTTGACCTTCCAAATAAGGCTTTAACCGGTGCCCGTTCACCACCTGTTTCGCTTGATTTTGCACATCTTCGATCTCCACATCACCGAAATTTCCCACTCTTGTGATCACATACGGGCCCATCCACTTACTTTTAAGTTTGCCCGGAAAAAATTTCATTCTTGAGTTGTAGAGCCAAACCTTTTGCCCCACTTCAAATGTTTTCTTCCGAATCTTTGCATCGTGCACTTTTTTCAACTTTTCTTTGTAAGCAGATGCACATTCATAAGCTTCATCTCGAATTTCTTCCAACTCACATAATTGAAGCTTCCTCAACTCACCGGCCTCGTTGTAATCCATATTAACACTCTTGATTGCCCACAACGCCCTATGTGCCAACTCCATCGGCAAATGACACCCTTTTCCGTAGACAAGTCGATATGGAGTTGTCCCAATTGGCGTTTTGTACGCGGTTCTATAGGCCCATAGTGCATCATTGAGTTTTGTGGACCAATCCTTCCTATCGGTGCGAACCGTCTTCATGAGAATTTCTTTAATTTGACGGTTTGACACTTCCACTTGGCCACTCGTTTGTGGATGGTATGGCGTGGCCACCCGGTGATTTATCCCATAACGCTTCAATAAAGACCCGAACTTGAAATTCTTGAAATGTGAGCCTCCATCACTTATGATCACCCTAGGAATTCCGAATCTTGAAAAGATGTTTGATTGTACAAATTTGCATACCACTGAATGATCGTTTGTTCTTGTTGCTATAGCTTCCACCCACTTTGACACATAGTCAACTGCAACCAAAATGTACAAGCACCCATTGGAATTGGGAAATGGGCCCATGAAATCAATGCCCCACACGTCGAAGATGTCTACCACTAAGATTGGTTGTAGGGGCATCTCATCCCTCTTCGAAATACCTCCCATCTTTTGACAATTTAAGCACCTTCTAGCATATTCGCAAGCATCTTTGAAAATTGTGGGCCAATAGAAACCACAAGTAAGAACTCGATAACCAGTCTTATGACCACTAAAGTGACCACCACAAGCAGACGAATGGGCATGGGTCAACACATCTTGAACCTCCGACTCAGGAATGCACCTTCTTATGATTTGGTCCGCCCCGATCTGGAATAGGTCCGGCTCATCCCAAATGTATTGTTTGACTTGAGATAAAAATTGTTGCCTCCTCTTTTTGTTCCAATGTGTAGGCATCGCACCCGTGGCCAAGTAGTTAACATAATGGGCATACCACGGTGCGGTTGAGATTGCCAAAATATGTTCATCCGGGAATTGTTCGTTGATTTCTCCCGTGTCATCTATGCCCTCCAAAGGAATTCTTGAAAGATGATCCGCTACCACATTTTCACAACCCTTTTTGTCTCGAATTTCTAAATCAAACTCTTGCAACAATAAAACCCATCGGATCAAACGAGGCTTTGCATCTTTCTTTTCCATCAAATAACGAACAGCACTATGATCCGAATACACCACGACCTTGCTTCCCCAAATGTAAGATCGGAATTTGTCTAAGGCATACACCACCGCAAGCAACTCCTTCTCCGTTGTTGTATAATTCAATTGTGCTTCCGACAACGTCTTGCTTGCATAATAAATCACCACCGGCTTTCTATCAACCCTTTGACCAAGGACCGCTCCAATTGCACAATCACTTGCATCGCACATGATCTCGAATGGTCGAGTCCAATCCGGTGGCTGCAAAATAGGAGCTTGCACCAAATGTTCCTTCAAAACATCAAAAGCTTTCAAACATTCATTAGTAAACTCAAAAGGAACATCTTTCAACAACAAGTTGCACAATGGTTTGGTGATAACACTAAATCCTTTAATAAATCTCCGGTAAAAACCGGCATGCCCCAAAAACGATCTCACCCCTTTCACATTTTTCGGGGGTGGCAATGATGAAATCACTTTAATTTTTGCTTTATCCACTTCCATTCCCCGACTCGAAACTACATGTCCCAAAACAATACCCTCCTGGACCATAAAATGACTTTTCTCCCAACTCAAGACAAGATTTGTTTCGACACATCGTTTCAAAACTTTTTCTAATTCAGCAAGACACGACCCAAAAGTTGACCCAAATATTGAAAAATCATCCATAAAAACTTCAAGTGAATCCCCGACCATATCTGAAAAAATACTCATCATACAACGTAGAAAAGTGGCCGGGGCATTACACAACCCAAAGGGCATCCTCCTAAAGGCAAAAGTGCCATAGGGACAAGTGAAGGTAGTTTTATGTTGGTCGTCGGGGTGTATTGCCACTTGATTGTACCCGGAATACCCATCCAAAAAACAGTAGAACTTTTGACCCGACAATTTTTCAATTATTTGGTCAATAAATGGAAGTGGGAAGTGGTCTTTTGAGGTGGCTGCATTTAATTTTCTATAATCGATACATACCCGCCACCCGGTTACCGGCCGAGTGGCAATTTGCTCACCTTTCTCGTCTTTGATTACCTGAATGCCGGCTTTCTTTGGCACGGTTTGAGTAGGACTTACCCATGCACTATCGGAGATTGGATAGATGATCCCGGCATCCAACCACTTGATGACTTCTTTCTTAACAACCTCTCGCAAGTTTGGATTCAACCTCCTTTGAGTCTCCCGTGTAGGCTTAGCATCTGCATCAGTAATAATTTTGTGCATAACAATGGAAGGACTAATACCTTTCAAATCTGCAATTGTCCAACCAATTGCTGCCTTGTGAGCCTTCAACACCTTCAGCAACCCCTTTTCTTGAACCTCCTCTAGATTGGAAGCAATGATCACCGGGAGTGTCTCATCTTCACCCAAAAATGCATACTTCAAGTGGTGTGGCAACTCCTTCAACTCTACTTTAGGTGGACTAACCAATGATGGCTTTGTATCTGAACTCATCCCTGTTGGTAGACTTTCAAACTGGTGAGTCCATGGTGGTCTTCCTTCTTGCATTGCCAAAAGCTCCAACTTTTTCTCTTCTTCTTCCAATTCCATGACATGTACCTGTTCAGAACTATCACAAACACAAACCTCCACCATATCGCCATCATAAGTGTGTGGTTCACATTGATCCACCAAATCTGCCATAAAACACTCATCACCACTCAAAGAATTAGCAACGTTAGTAAAAACATTAAGACGCATTTTTCTATTACCGAAAGTCATGTCAACTGTTCCAAATCGACAATCGATTATAGCATGGGCAGTATTCAAAAATGGTCTCCCTAAAATAACATTCTGTTGGTGATCGGTGTTCATGGTTGCATAATCCAACACCAAAAAGTCGACGGGGTAGTAGAACTCTTCGACTTTAACAATCACATCCCTAACAACCCCCCGGGGAAGCTTATGAGTCAAATCAGCAAGGACGATTGTGGTATCCACACGTCTCAATGGACCAAAATCGTATTGGTCATATAAGCTTCCCGGGAGAATGCTTACCCCGGCTCCAAGATCCAACAGTGCCTTTGTCATTTGAAAATCACCAACCTGTAAATTAATTAAAGGTGCTCCCGGATCTTGAAGTTTGGGTGGAAGAACCCCTTTCAAAATTGCACTCACCCGTTCAGTTAAATCAATTCTTTTAGGCACTTTTTGTTGCCTTTTCTGGGTGCACAAATCTTTCATGCGGGAACTTGTTTAATAGCATCTAACAAAGGTAAGTTAACTTTAACTTGCTTAAATACCTCCCACATTTCCTCCTGTTGAGGACCCCGTTTTGAAAGCACATTTTTCTTACCCGGGTCAAGTAAAGCCGAAGGAAATGGAACCGGAGTGGCCTCCACCTCCTTGTTTTGATCTTTTAAAAGTTCATTTTGACCCGGTTTTTCAAGAGGTTTTTCAAAAGTGACAGTTTTCTTTGATGTTACGGGTGATGTCTCATCATCACTACTTTCCATACCCGTCACATCTTCCACCACACCATCAACTAACTCGGGTGGTGGATCCTTTTTGTATTCCCTCCCACTTCTCAAAGCACTTACTTGATTAATTTGAACATTTCTAGTAGAATGAGAAGGATTTACCTTAGTGTCACTTGGAAGTTGGCCTTTGTTTTTCTTCAAGTCTGCTACTTCGGTGGCAAGTTGACCCATTTGAGTGGTCAAAGAATGGATGGCTTTATCACGTACCTCATCTTTCCGAAGCCTTTCGTCATCCATTTGGTTCCTCTTGTGCATCTCTTGTTGCATTGTCTTGAGGATGTCCATGACTTCACTTCCACTTGCATTTGAAGACCCTGATGATCCGCCTTGTTCATTATTTGGTTGGTATTGCTTTTGGTACCCCTGATTGTTACCTCCTCGGAAATTGCCTTGATTTGCATAAGGTTGTCGAGGTGCCATGTTTGATTGACTGGTTCCTTGAAAGTTAGGATTGGCTTGATTTGCCGGATTGCCATACCGAAAGTTTGGATGGTTTCTTAGCCCCGGGTGGTAGGTGTTTGAATTCATGTTGTAATTCCTACCACCCCCGCCTTGTCCTTGAACTTGATTGACCTCTTCAAACTGTTCCTGCAAACCTGGACATTGATTAGCAGCATGGCCCAATTCATTACAACTTGCACATACCTCATAAACTTGATTAGGAGCTTGAATGACTTCATCAGCTACGGCTTGCACATGTTGTCTACCAATGGCGTGCCTTGTTCTCCTGGAAGATTGTGCCTTCCTCTTTGAGGTTACCGCCATCTGTTCTAAATATGCCCAATCATCTTGCTCATAATTCGTACCAAACGTGCCACTTGAGATGGACATCAAATCTCTAGCATCCTCGGGTGTCAATCCCTCATGAAATGCATTTAGCAAATCCCACAGATCAATACCATGGTGCGGGCAATTCTTCAACAACAAGTTGAATCTCTCGAAAGCTTCATGGAAAAGCTCACCTTGTTGTTGTTGGAAGTTCCTCAAATTCCTTCTAGCATCACTTGTTTTCTGATTAGTGTAAAACTCATCCAAAAACCGTTGTTGCATTTCAGCCCATGTATAAATGGATGCGGATGGTAATGTGTGAAACCATCTTTTGGCTTTATCTTCCAAGGAAAATTGAAAAAATGCCAACTTGACTGCGTCGGGCGAAAAACCTTGCCCTCCAATGGTGTTACATATAGAATCATATGCCTCAAGGTGAAAGTAAGGCTCCTCCGTTGCCAACCCATGAAATTTGGGTAGACTTTGTAGTGAATTGGTCCTTACCTCAAATGTTCGACCTTCCCGATTTTGAGGAATTACCACCGGTGATGGGTTGTTTGTAATGATGGGTCTGAAATGTGATTCAATTCCTCTATCCGCATCACGGTTATGCCTTCTTGGAACTGCAATTGGGACTCCTTGCGGTGGCCCTTGCGGTGGTGGTGGGCCTTGTGGAGGACCTTGATGATTCTGTGGTGGCGCCCTTTGTTGAGGTGCTTGCCTTTGGACTGGAGGTGGCTGCTGTCTTGGCATAACCGGGGGTCTCATATACCTTTGTTGAAATTGATTAACCGGTGGTCTTTGTTGAAATGCAAATTCTTCTTGAGTAAATCCTTGACTTACATTGCCCTCTACTTCATATCCTTCTTCATAATCTTCATACCTGCCTTCATAACCATCACCATATCCCCCATATTGTCCCTCCAATGGTATATGTGTATGTTGCTGAAATCTTAGTTGACCTTGTTGTTGGGGTCCCGGAGTTGTAAAAACTGGTGGAAGGTTTGAGGTGGTATGGGTTATAGGTGGGGTTTGCTGAAATAATGGTTGTTGATTTTGTTGAGATGATTGCCCATAAGATGGGTAAAATTGGGCAAAGGATGGAATGCCCGAATAAGATGCAAAACTGGATGTGTTTGATTCAGGCAAACTTGTTGAAGTGGTGGTACTAGATGTGGGTATAGTGGACGGAGAAGGGATTGAAGTAGGTGGTGGTATGTATTGATCCGAAGGTGAAACTGATGTGTCCACCGGTTGCTTTCTCGGTTCACTTTGTGGTTCCATTCTCTTGCTTTTCGTACTCGGTGATCCAACAACCTTGTTTTCCCGATGTAAAATTCGGTTCTGACTGATTGTCCTTTCGATTTCTGGATCAAACAATAATGGAGATGATAAACGTGAGCTCCTAGTACGCATGCACCTGTGAGTACCTGCACACTAACACAACCCAGTGTAAAACTGACAAACAACGAAAATAGGATAAAGAAACACACGTTGCGCACGTCTCCACGGCAACGGCGCCAAAATTTGACGTGATGTCGAAGTCTCACGCAAAGATAAACCCAACTACACTAAATAGATAGCGGTAAGCGGGTGTCGAACACAGGGAGAATGTGGAATGTGTGTTACTTAGCACTTTATAATGAACTAAAATGACTTGAATAAAAAGACGAATAATGGTTTTGTTTGATGTGTTGATTTGAAAAACTAAAGTAAATTGCAGAAAGTTGTAAGTGGTGATTAATGAGAAACAAGGTGATCCTCTCAGAGTTCAGGTCTTCATGTAAACAATAGATATCAATGTTCTTACTGGAAAGAAACACATAGACATGCTTCGAGTATATATAATCGCTTGTGATTAAAGGGGACTAAGTACTCGGGTTGCTAACGCGAGGTTGTCACCCGATGATCACCCAACAAATGTCAACCCAATTCCCTACCACTAAATCTCAATTGCCAATGGCACCAAGAACGTATGGTTGAAGAACAAGATCACACAATTGTCAAACACTTACAAGCAATTGCATAAACACCATAGTAAATTAAAACAACGAGTGTTTGAATCACTATTCCAGAAATACAAGAACACAAAATATCATTGGTTACAATCAAACCTTAAATCCGAGAGGAACACAAGAAAATTAGCCAATCATGGTTTTGATGAATGAACCGATGTTGAATCCGCAATCCATTGATATTGAATAAAGATTGTTGATGTTAGGAGACCTCCAATGATTGATTCCTGCTCCAAAAAATCGCCTCCTAGGGTTCCTGGTTCGTCCCTGGGTGTTTCCTATCGAAGATATATTGAAAAACTCTCAAAATTCACGTTTTAGACAATTTTTCCGACTGCTGGTTTCCCACCCAACCGTAAGCTACGGTCTGGAGACCGTAAGCTACGGTTTGGGGCGTAAATTACGCTTCAAAGAGGCTGGGCGACGGTTTAACCTTGGTCCACTTTCACCGAACCGTAAGCTACGGTTCCAAACCGTAGCTTATGGTTTGCCCAGCTTCAAAACTTCATTTTTTTCTTCTTTGTCATTTCTTGCACACCCTTTTGACCCGGTTCCTCCGATACTTCCAAATTTGATTCGTTTAAGCCCAAATAACCTGCAAAATGCTTGGAAAACCGTAATCATCTATTATCGTAGGAAATAATTACAAAACTAGCTTAACCACCCGCATTTATCATTATTAATTACTAGAATACGGTGCAACCGTCAAACGACGATTTGGGTGCTTTGGAGCAAGAGGAACGAACGGGTTTTTAAGAATGTCAACGTGTCTATTGGGAGCATCGTATCGGAGATCAAGGCTATGAGTTACTTTTGGATTAAAAGTAGAGTTAAGAATTGGTCGGTGAGTTGGATGTCGTGGTGTAAATTTGCTTTTCCTATGTAATTGTCTTTGGGGTTTGGGGCTGGTCGGAGCTTCTTGCTCCCCGGTGTTCCCGTTTTGTTAATAAAGTCGCTGTTCAAAAAAAAATCTAATCGCCTTAAAAAAACTAGATTTAACACAAACAAATAAATCAAATTATATTCTCCCGGACATTTTTACCTCTATCTTTACCGTAATGAAAACCGTCTTCCGGTGCCCATGAGATATATCTACCTATCTATTAAACAAAACCTATTAAGTTGATTTGGCACCTTATTAGGTTGTCCACATCATCAAATGATGAGGTGGCATCCTCTCACACTAACCAAATCCTAGGTGTCAAATTCTTGAGTTTTTACCATATAGATTTCTCAATTCACCAACTTTTATGGTGAGTCCTAAAATTTCCAAATTGATATTATATATTTAATGAGGTTTTCATTAGATAATTTGTCTCCTTAATTTCGGAACATGTCTTCCTTATTTATTTGAAATTTTGTAATTTAAGTAAATTTAACCTGTTTTTAAATTTAATTTTTAAAATTCGAAATTATTGATTATTGGTGTCATCTTTAAAATTACAAATTAACTTTGACAATTTCAAAAATTTAAATTTCCGAATTTATATCCTCACTTTCGATTATTTTCTTATTTTTCTGAATTATAATTAATTTGTAGATCGACTACATAAGTAATTATAGTCTTTTAATATTTTAATTTGCTTTTGAAAATATATATGTATATATTGGCCCCAATCTTAAAATTAGAAATTAAATTTGAAAATTTCAAAATTTTAAAATTCCGAAATTATATCCTCATTTTCAAAACTTTCCTTATATTCCGAAATTATCATTAATTTGTAGATTGATTACATAAGTAATTATAGTTTTCCATATTTTAGCTATCTAAAATCCAATTTATACATTCTACAACTTTAGTCTCCTAAATCGTTTTCCTCTCGCAATCACTCATATTCGGTTTTCATTCAAGTCTCATTTCAATATTTTGATCTAAAGTCATCTTTGTAGAGGTATGTTTTACATTAAGCCTGTTGTAATGACTATTTACTTATGTTAAACTACCATAAGCATTTACGTAATACACTTTAAGATTAGACCAGTACATCCAAATAGAAATATAATTGTGGATGTGTTATATATATTGAATATTTTTTATCGTGTTTGTGTTTCACTAATTGTTCATTAACATATGCATGTTTGTGTTTCACTAATTGACATGTAAAACGTGTTAATCATATCGTTAGTGTGAAAAAGAAAATACATATTTGACATATAATTTCCTAATGAATTATTATCTCCTGCTTTAAATAATTATTTCTTTTGTTCATGTGTCTTAAACAAAGATAAATATAATTTGAAAATAGTGCGGAAAAAAATGTTGTGTTATTTGCAATCTATCATCTTAGTAATTTAATCATTTGACGTTCAAAAAGAAAGTATTTAAAATAATAGTCTGTTCGACCCCAAAGATGTCAACTTTAATTAAGGTCACGTGGAACAGATATCCTCTTGTGTTAATATTGAATTGATATTTTATAGGTATTGAATTTTAATCTTCGTGTTGTAATTTTTGGTTGGTGTTTTCTTAACTTATAGTTATGTGTTCAAATTTTAAGTGTTGAGGTTGTGAGGATTTTATCTAAAAAATTTCAAGAGTTGCCAACTAAAAGAAATTGAATTTTAATAAATTATATTATAATCAATTGGTCGATATTAATACCCGTACAAGTAAATAACATCTTTAACTTATACATTTATTGTTAAGAGTAATCTCACTTGCATAATCATCTTAGACTTAAACTCAATTAACTTTTTATTTTCACTAGATCACCAAGAAGTATTTTCTCCGTTTAGCTTATAATGTTTTTTTGAGCGAAAACAAATGAAAATGAGATGTAAATCAATCTATGATTCTTATGTGAGCGTGATAGTTTCACTAATTGTTCATTAACATAAGCATATTTGTGTTTCACTAATTGACATGTAAAACGTGTTAATCATATATCGTTAGTGTGAAGAAGAAAATACATATTTGGCATATAATTTCCTAATGAATTATTATCTCTGCTTTAAATAATTATTTTTTTGTTCATGTGTGTTAAACAAATTTGGTAACAAAGTCAGCTCCTGCTAAGACACTTAGTTGTTGGTTGAAAGTGAATGTGAATTTCTTTTAAGTGGCCTCTTTTTAGTTCTTTGTCTGAAAGGGAGTTCCCAGGTTGGGTTTCTGATGCACATAGACTTTTTAATACAAGTAGTATCATAGCATATTTTCGTTTCTCATAATGACTTATTTGGTATAGTCGATAGTTTTAAATCATATGTAGTCATAGGCTTTTCAAACGTTGTTTTTTCAATTGGATGGTTCCTTTTTATAGTTGTTACATAGAGATATAGTTGATACATAACTTATACTCACCAGACGTCTTGAATTGTTTACATATATCTGGCATTTAAAATCATCGTCTTGTGCTTAAAGTTGGTGTTCCTGTTATGTTGCTTAGAAACATTGATCACAGGAATGACTTATGTAATGGAACACGTCTTCAGATCGTATCTCTAGGGAAGCATGTTATTGAATGCGGTGGTTATCTCCGGAAGCAATATCGGATTCAAGACTTTCATTCCTAGACTTTCATTGGTTCCAACAGATTAAAGAGTTGTTTTTCGGTTTAAGAGAAGACAGTTTCCGATCTCGGGTTTGTTTTGCTATGATGACTATACACAAAAGCCAAGGTCAGTCTCTTTCGAGAGTTGGATTGTACCTGAAAGATTCCGTCTTCTCTCATTGTCAATTATACGTTGCGTTATCAAGGGTGAAGAGCAAGAAGGATCTGAAGATCTTGATTTTGGATGAAGACGGTCGTCCAACCAATGTAACAAGAAATATAGTGTATAAATCTATCTTCTCGAATTTGTAATTGTTATTGATTTTTTTTATTATTGAATATTGTTTTACCGATAAGAATTTTTTGGATAGTATATATATATATATATATCTATACTATCTTATTATGCATATTCTATCAAGTGGTTGAAAATTAAGATGTACAACTTATTTATGCATAAGGTACAAGTGAAAATTAAGAGGTACAAGTTTTTAAGCACAATGTACAATGATTTAAAGCATGATGTTGAATCTCTTAAAATCTAAATGAACCGGGTTTAAAGGTTAGCTGATCTGGGTTACCCGATTGTTGGGTGACCCGCGTACCTCATCTTCATCTTCAAGCTTCTATGTAAACTACCAAATCACACGGATCAACCCTCTCTTCTTTATGAACGTTGATCCTCTTCTTTTTGAACGGTAAGATGATTCTCTAAATTTAAGCCCTAATTCAAATTAGATCTGGAACACAGAGTGTTGCAGAGACACAGTTTTGGTAAGCATTCACTTTCTTATCCATTCCACAAAATTGAAATTTGAATCTGCTCAAAATTTCTTGCTTCAAATCTATATCCTCAAACTTTCACCTATCTTCACTCATTCTTGATTCAGATCGATGACGACGGTGGTGTTGGTGTGAAACAGTGAAAGGCTTTGACGCAGTTGAAGGGGACGGTGCGTTGAAGCGGCTCATCTTCAAGGTATGTTCTATCATATTCTACATAGATTTCTTCATATTCTACACAGATTCTTTAATTCCGCCATGTTCTTCATTACATATATATGAATCGTTTAAATTTAGAGATGCTCAGATTCAAAATTAAGAATTGAGATGCTCAGATTCAAAATTTGAATTACATGAGATACCATATATGATTCTCCGCTCTCTTCACGCTCCCACAACTATACTGTTTTTACTCTCTGGTAGTCTCTCATCATGAATCAGAATCATTCGAAGTTGAAGTCGGTGGGCTAATCGGAAGCTACGGTTTCATGAACTTCACCAGGTAAGTACTAATTGCTTTGTTTTGATTTTCTTTTACTTAACCCTAAAACCTATTGTTGCAATTTCAGGTGTTTTGGGTGAACCGTTCTTTGTTACCGATTTCATAGTGTTTTTGTGCTTCATTTCCGTAATCAACTTTTGTTTTAGATAATGTCGTACTTTACTAATTGTTTCAATTTGGTTAATTCGGACTCATGATAAATGTAGGAGTCTGCTGTGAAATCTGGTGGCATACAAGTTGATGGAAAGGCAGTCCCTATTTCATACAGAGTTCAGTTCTCAGACAAGATTAGTCACTTTGTACATAGGTGTGTAATGGTTTCTACTCAATGTTTTGTTCTTCAGATCATATGACAACAAAATAATGTTAGTTTTAATTTCTTGGTTTTAAAACTTTGTAGCTCAAACAATAACTTGTGATTCAGCCTAGATTTATGCTCATCAGGTAAGCTTTGGGATCCTCTTCTATTTTAATTTCAGTTTTGATGATCAGTAACTGATTTAGAGTTAATAAAGTTCGTACCAGATTTTTACTCATTTGAATATGATGGAATGATGGATTAATAGTCGACGATCCATGTTTCTGAATTGAGAAATCATTCGTTTCTTCTTCTCTACACCTTAGTGAGTTTATTTCATTTGGTTCTGTTACTTTTTTTCAGTTTCCTGATTCTAATTTCTCAGAAATGTATTTGAAACAGAGTTGATCCATTTTCGAAGGAAGATTGGTATGATATCAATGCGATCCGTTGAGAACATATGACGCTTTCAGAGGCGAAAGGCCATGGGGAGATACCATCCGTGATCCATGGATCTCCGATCAGTGTACAAGAGAGTGGCTGGTAAACTCATATCGAACATTTAATTCTTTTACTCACTGTCTTATAAGGTTTAAATCAGTTGAGGTATTTCAATTTCAAGCTTGGTATCATATTGGAATGTTATTTTTTGGCATGATTCATGTTTTATTAGAAAACATGAGGTTTCCAAGTTATTTTTTGACACAAATGCATTTTCATTTGACATAAAAAATTTATTTTATGGTTTTGTAATGAAATAAGTTGATTTGTGTTGCAGCAAAGTGGCGCCTTGATTTGTGAATTTAGTTGCTGTGATTTGGTACATCGTGGTGTGAGTTTAATTGATGTGATTTAGTGCATTGATTGTGGCATTGGTTTGTGATTTATAGGCTTACAACACTTGAATTTGAGGTTGAAGTTTTAGTTCTAAGGAACTATGAGAGTGATAAAGCTTAATAATCTCGAACAAAGCTTGCAGCGTTGTATCTCCTGAACCACAACTGTGATAAAAAGGTGAGAATTTCAGTTTGATGGAGTTTGTGTCACATTATTATTATCATTATTAAAATTAACTAGCATGTCTAGACGTTTATACCGTCTGTTATAGTTGATAATAATCAAGTGAAGCTTAAATATATTGATATGATCAGTGATGCAAAATGCAGAGATATTCTCTGCAAACACTCTCATGGTTATCTTGGAAACCAATCTCCTTATGGTGAAAGGAAGAAAATCATCTCTAATGGAACACTCCAATTGAAACTGAAAAATTTATCATAAAAGAAAATATTTATGTAAAAAATGGCTTCTCTTACCTTTTGTTTCTAGCATGCAAACATTATAATGTGACCAACCCCATAAAGAAGTTCTCCCTTATTCTGGATGTTTGTCAGGAAGTGGCATAGATGCATCAAACTCTTGCGTAACCTGCTACAAATAAGACCCCATACCATCATCATGCTTTATATTTTGAATATTGTTAATATCGTTGACAATCATTAAATATATTTGTGTAACATTCATATGCCTTGGTCCAAACCTCATTAGGCCTGTACCTGTGCTAGGTTAGTTTACAGTATATCAAGATTCATTGATTTGTCTTTACAATATATGGTAGAGGAAGGCCTGCACTTTGATTTGTCTTTACAATATACTCCACTCATTCATTCAAAATTTTGTTCAGGGAAGGGGGCTTTTCTGTTGTGTATTAAGGCTTTTATGATATTATGTTTAAGATATTTTTACAAACAGTTAGCCACTTGGTAGCAACACATATGAGAAGGAAATAGGCATGTCTACTTGGTAAAAGATATATTTTTTAGTATTTCACTTTTTAGATGGCCATAGAGAGTATTGGCATATTTACTTGAAAATTGGCCAACTTTGAATGGGTTTATATAGTTCTTTATTGTTTGATTGTTAGTGTGTTTTTTATGGATGCTATTTTGGTTTTCTTTGTCTTTGCATCTAAATTTTTTATGTTTTGTGTTCGATTGCATGCGATTGTTAAATCTGCCAGTAAATATATCCATGTGTAAGTAGCCTACTATAATAAATCTGATCAAATTTTATTGGTGTGCTTATCCAATATTTAGTAATGAGTGATAAATTGAATCTTAGCTTGATTCACAGATTAATGTATTTTGAGTTGCATTCATGTTTTATGACCTGCATGCATTCAGGTTAATTGATTTTATGAATTCTATACTTTGTTTTTGATCAAATGTTTTTGGTGAGTTTACCTACAAAAAAAGGCCTGCTCAAATAAGGAAAGGGTGTTAAAATAATTCTTTATTGTATTGAGAGATTTAATGTACTTTTTTTATGATCTACATTTAGGTTTTATGATCTCCATATAGGTTTATTGATCCTATGATTTCTACACTTTGTTTAAGCTAATTTTTTTACTATGTTTGGACATTTTCAAATGCCAATTCCCTTTTATCATGTAATAGGTTCTTTTAGTCATTGGCATGTTTCTGTGTTTAAAATTTTCCAGCCTTTCTGAACGATTTGTGGGTTCTGATGTTTGCTGTTTATAAATTGTAGGTTACTATAGTTGTGCTCTAAATTGAAGGTATCCTTTGTTGCTGAGAAGAAGGGTGGTGTATTTGTAATTTGTAGTGATTTTCATCTATTTCTTAAGGTTTGCACAGTAGTTTCAGGTTGGCACAGTAGCTACACTAGGACATATAGAGGGAGAAGAAGGGCCTAGGTGTGCCGAATACCTAATTCCTTTTTTATTTATTAATCTTTTTGCAGGAATAGGAATTGATCAAATAAGGCTTTCTAACTCAGATTTTTGAAGCGTATAATGAGTCCGAATATAATAAAAGAAAGAGCTTAAAAGGACATAGGCAACTGACCTATGATGTACGTGCAGTCAAAATTATATTTCAAAGCATTTGTGTTGTAAATGTTTTTACTATTGGGATTTTCTAGCAGCCAAGAGCAAGTGGCAGTTTTTAAAATATTTTGGTTTACCTGAGTCAGATTTATTTTGTAAAATTTCTATAGGTATGCCACAAAATGTGTATGATTATATTAACTGGATATTATGTAGATGTAATGTGCTTAAGACAAAACGCCTATCGTAAATAGATATTATTAGGCTAATAGGCAAAACAATTATGACTATCTAATTCGGCATGTATAACTATTATTCCTTCTTTGTATTGCACATACAAGTTACTTTGTTTATGTAGTGACTTTTGGAGTTAGAAATGGTGATCGTGAGTTATGATAAATATATTGAGTTTTAACGCAACTTTCACAATTGGTTAAAATTCGTAGTGTCGCCATTCAATTTAAAGTAACCCAATGTGTACTTTATATCAAAAAACATAAAACCTTTTAAATCATTTTACTTAAAAGGTAAATTATAAATAATAGAATTTATACAATCATTTTAACACACCAAAATTTTATTAGAAAAGGTAAATACATATGAGATATCATGCAGAAATATACAAAGGTACATCCTGTCACAAATTTTAGATAACTCGAACTCCACAAAGTATAATATCGTGAGGGATTCATAAATAGACAGAAATGAGTACCACATTATAAATTTCCATCGCCGTAGCGTTGCACGGCAACGATTCCATAAACAGACATAAATGAATATCACGTTACAAATTGCCTCCGCCGCAACATAAAGCGGGGCATCGTACAGATAGATTTTGTGTACCGTGTTGCATATTGTCACCGCCGTTGCATCGAGCTAATAGAAAAACGAGTACCACGTTGTAACGTGTAACCGATGTCGCATCTCATTGATAGAAACGAATTATGCATAGTAAATTGTCGCATTGCCGCAACGCGCAAACAAAAGAGGAATAACACGCTATAAATTGTCACCGCCACTGAATGCGCGAACAATAGACAAAATAACGCGCTGTAAACTGTCGCCCGCCGCAACGCACGGACAGAAGACGAATAGCATGCTATACACTGTTGCCGCCGCAACGCGCGGGCACACGGCTAGTATATATATATATATATATATATATATATATATATATATATATTTTTACGTTCTAGACCCGGGTATTTACCCGGGTAAGTGGCTAGTAAATAATTAAAAAAAAAAAAGCCATTCCATTCCATTCTATTTGTAGCTGGTAAATATATTTACATTCTTCCCCTGGTACAGAAAGGTCCGTCCTATACACATACATGATACTTATTTAAAATCCCTTTAATACATTTTTAAGTGCAAGATAAACACAATAATAAATAAGCAGCTTCTTCCACTTCCCCAAATTTGGTCCTCTCGATTCGCTTAACCTTCTTCACCGGAGATCGAGGCCTCTGCAACACCACCATCAGACCACCCTCACCGATCTCTCTCTTCCTCGTGTTCTCGTCGCCTGTGGATGAAGAACTCGGCGACGGTGACGCTTGCTTCTCTTTCTTCTTCTCCGATCCCCTCTTCTTCCTAAACCTGATTCCGCAGGCATTACAGAGCGACTGCAAGTTAAATACAATACTCCCAATTAGATGCATGATTGATTTGATTGATCGAATGAATCAACGGAAAATAGGGATAGAAAGAAGTTAAGTGTATAACCTTTGGACCAGCTGGACCGCTTCTCCACAAGGGCGTTTTAGAGGTCTTGCAATCGAAGCAGAGCTTCCCGATCTTCTCTGCACAACTCGCCGATTCCTAACAGGAAATCAAAACATAAAAACGATCAGAGAACGAACGAGCTTCTAATTAAATTAAAATAGCATACATGAAGGATCAAGTTGCAGGTACCATGCTTACAATCACGAACCAGAATCAGAATCTTTAGGGAAGGGGGTGAAAACAGAGATTATTATATAGAAAATGGGAATGGCGGCGGAGTGGAGTCACGTGAGTGAGTCGACAGTGACAGGTGTTGGGAAATGATGGGTGATCGGACGGCTGAGATTTGGGGCAAAATGAAGGAGAACCCCTAACCCTTGGGACGGGGGAATGATAGTGACGAGAGAGAGTATCCTGGAGGAATAATGATACGGTGTGGCCTAGATATAGGCGGCAGCGGCCACGTGTCAAAGTTAGCGACTGTCATAATGCCGTATGTCATCGTAACATGTCCCTTATCTATAGTAATATAGGATTCGTATTTGGTGTTTTTTTTGTTTCACGGCAAATTTGGTTTTGGTGTTATTAAAAAGATTGTGTGTTTAAGAGGTTGTTTCACTTGTTTGATTGCATGGCTTATTTGGTTAAATTTAGAGGTTTTGGTCGGTTACATTTTTTCTTTTAGTGTTCACTATCAAGTTTAGAATTGATATTATGGATGAATACGAAAAACAAACGATTGTAATTGGACTAAAACTCTTCAAATTGTATTACGAGAAAACCACTCAAAACTCTCACGAATATTATGATTAACCCTACTTGATTAGGCCATATATATAAGAATAATTAATTAAGACTATTGTAACCCTAATACAGTTCTAATGTGATACAAACTAATTAATTATTTATTTTTCTAACTTAAAAAACCAACTTGTTCCCCACGTAAAGCATCCACTTAACCGACTTGTTAAAGAGGCAGACTCTAGCCTAACTAGTTATTCATTTCATAACATGGTTATTATACAAGTCACACCCTCGTGAAATACCGCGAACGGGGGCGTGAACCAGACCAGGATCTAAGTCGTGAGACACTTCAAACATTCTACATGCTTGACTCAACGTTTTAAAACCACGTTTGGATACCAAAGTATCAAAAGATTTATCAGAGTTATAAAAGTCTTAAAGTTTTAGCGAAAGCATTTCAACAAAGTTTTAACAAGTCATGAGCGGAAGCGACAATCATAAGAAAGCAGTTTAAAAAGTGTCATCTCGCCTAAGGCGACAAAAGTTATCATGCATATACAAACTATGCAGATTGACCATATGAATGATCCTAATGTGCTCCTTAGCTGCTCCTAAGGACCTGAGAAGAACATACTAAAAAGTGTCAACGCTAGGTTGGTGAGTTCATAAGTTTAAGCAGATAAATAACACTTATCAAAACAGTCCGTTAACCAGTTACCCTCAACGAGGCATAACCCAAACAGGGACACCACCCTGAAAAAGCTGATATTTATACCCGCGGGTAGCTAGCCATAAGATTTTTATAATACCATAGGGTTTCGTGACACCATTACTGACAGCTACTTTGCCTTCCAGCCATACTGTTTGCAAGTATGACCGTGTTAGAGACAATATAATACCCGCCCCCTTCCAGCGGTTGAGTAGGGCTTGTCAGTCCCAGTAGATCTACCTTATCATTCCTCGTTGTAAATTATTCATGGTCCACCTCAGTGGAAGGACTTTAAGCAAACATTTCATCCATGGTTTATAAGGTGTTGGTATAAATCATCAAGTTAAGCTATAAAACAAGTTATCTTATATCTTTTGTCACACCCCCAATTTCCACTAACGGAGTATAACCGTGTGGGATGTGATCCAGACCAGGATCCCAGATTTCAGTTACAACCAAACCATAACGGAGTTTATAAGTTAACATAAAACTTAAGTTACAGACCAAAAAGTAAGTTTAACAGTTCAGCGGAAGCATAATTAAAGTTTACAGTTAGGTTTTCAAAATGATAAGTTTAATGTCTGAATACATAAATCCCAAGTGAAAATAGTAACGTGTACTGCCACCGCCCGTGCTGTCCGTGATCCAACTAGCGACCTGAAAAAGCATTCAACAATCAAGTGTCAGCTAAGGCTGGTGAGTTCACTAAAGTGGTCTACACGTCACATGTAGACCTAATGTATGAATAAAGAAAGGTAAAACACAATCAATAATCATAGGACGAGTAAAATTCCATATCGTAGGTAGCTAGCCTATAGTTATGTCCACCTGAATTGTTCGTAAGCGAAGCTGACAATGTTTTGATAGGGGGTACCTATGAATCTTGCCTTCCCGTGTCTATCCAGATCACTGTGGTTAGGCTAACATTGATCTCAGTCCGACCACCAGTCGGGAGGGTGCATCCCGTGCACCGCTGAGCGGGGGTGTCAATCCCCAGTAGTACTACTCAACATTACCTCGCTACTGTATATTAACGGCTCGAATGTAAGGACTTTTTAATAAAAGCAATTCAGTGCAACATATGATATTTTGTCGGAAAGTTACTCAAGTAAAGAAATACCTTTACCATTGGGTTGCCATCCTTCACCGGATGTAACTATTTGTGCGTTATCATCCTAAACCGGATATAACAATAATAGTAAGTGAAACTCACCTTAGGGTGCACTGGTATCTAGCACTTGGTTCAACAGGTTGGTCAAACTCAACCTATTCGGATAAATGTGGCCTAATCAAATTAGAAGGTGTCGCTAGGACGAAAAATAGCACATAAGCACCTAAACATGTCTCATGAAGTCATACAAGTCACTTAATGCACATACAAGTCCCAAATTGGGAGAAAATCAAGAAATTGTAATTTGAGTCAAAGTTGACACAGAAAGTCAAATTTCAAGCACCTAACTAGTGGCATAGCTAAAATCCACAATACTTGGAATTAACTCCTTAAATTTTACAGGTATATACTACATATCAATTAGGACTTGTTGCAAAAAGAATCAAGTAAAAAGGTTAAGGGATGAGAAAGTTATGCACGTCGGAAGTTGGCACTTTTGGCATTTAGCAAACAAGTCAAGGAAAAATGAAAACTTGCATAACTCACTCAAAACTTTGAATTTATGAACCAACTTCTCCAGATCTTACTTCTAATATATATACATCATTTAAAATTAATCAACTCGTCAATAAAACAAGACTAGCATGCTCAACCAAATTGAAAAGTCTACTTTTCACTAAACTGGACAGCTTTGAGTACTCAACTTGCAACAGTGTTTTGAGTGACCAAACGGGGGTTTTAGAAAGTGTGCGAGCAGCCGTTATAGAGCTAAGACATCCTAATTTACTAAGGAAAAAGAATCAATCCTTTTCGAGCAAAATTGAGTAAGTTATGGCTGCTGCAAGTTGACCCAAAATTCTGGTCAAAGCTGTTAGGAATTCCAAGTTTGCAAAAGTCTAGCATTTCGATTTTTATGCTATCATATGGCTATCCAACATACATTAACACAATTGTAATAATAATAACACGAGATTTATGGTCCTAACATGATCATACCAAATTTATAGCAAAATCTCAACATGGAACTAGCATTCAAACCCATATACTCAAACTTCTAGTCCAAAACACCCAACATACATACAAGAACATACATGGCAGTTTTTAAGCTCAATTTCCATATTTAAAACCCACCACAAATCTGTCCCAAATCCTAAACTACCATTATTTGAGCTAAAACAAGTTTTATGAGCATACCTACACCCCATTTAGCACAAAAACGCAAAATAGCACACATGCAACTAAGAATTTCGAAATCCAAAACTTAGGGCTTACAAGATTAGGGAAGAAATCGCAAGTTAGAGATGGAGAGAAGAAAGGAGAGCTTCCTTGAGGCTTGTGGTAGCTAGATACTCTTGATTTCTTCCTTCCTTGAGCTTGATTTCATGATTTTAGCTAGTGTGTGTGTGTGTGCGTGAATTCGTGAAGAGAGGGAGAGGATGAAGATGATGAACGTGAATGAGAGATGTGGGAGGATATGGGCAGATTTCTCTTATGAGAAATTACATGTTTGGCCCCTCAACTTTATTATTATTATTTTTTAAACATAATAAGCATGAGACTCATTTTAAGTGGGTTTTTTACTACAAGTCGTAAAGTAAAAGTTTTAAAAATGTTTCCAAGTGTTTTTAAATTATTTAGCATGCAAGATTTAGTCGGGTTATATAAATTTATCATTTATACATAAAAATCCAAATTTACACACGAAGCCCGGTTTCGCATAAAAATGCAAATTTTCACAACTAACACATAAGATCACAAAATGAGTTCACGAAACAAGTTACTAAAATTAATTAGCAAATAAACATGAATAAACATGAAATCATTTAAATAACGGGTCTCGGGTTCGTTAACGAAACTAACAGAACTAACGGAAAAACTTAACGGAGTTAACTTGGGAAGTTGCAGTTGTCACATCTTCTCCCCCGAAAGCGTGAACAGTTAAAAAGTGGGGGTATGAACTCACCTTAGGGTGCAATTTATTATTTCCAATAAATGATGGCATTGAATATTCTTATACTTCACCTATGACACGTAACAGTGTAAGTGTTAACTGTGTTGACCAACTGTTCAGACAACGCGCGAACAACGGACACGTGGACTCGAATACACATTGGTGATTGAATTAAGGTTTTATATATTTAAGCTAACACGTATATCACATATAACAGGTTGTACGATGATAAACATAACACGTCATAATTACTTACAACATTATCTCGCGTATGCGATGTACGATTGACGAGGCAATCGTACAAAGTCTTGTCATTCCCATTGATGTAGGAGACTTAGGACTTGTACACTCGTATAAATCATAACTAATTTGACTTGTAACATGCAAACACTTAATCAAGTAATCTCATGATCATTCACATGCATTTACATAGTTATTTGTTTTCCGGTAAATATATATTTTCTAAGTGTAAGCTAATTCCATGATAATACCACATCATCATCTCATGTTAAGCCACATAGATCATTGATTAACATATTTCAAGTCATGTCATAAGTTCCTAACCACATGCATGCATTCCACTTTAACCTAATAGGCCATTTTCACCATAATTTCACGTAAATAATTTTTATAAATTAATCCTCATGCAATCCGATAACAAGTTGGCAACTTTATACACTATCATGCATCCATTAACCTAAATCAAGCAACTTTATTGTAGATCTTGTTGGGTTTTTGCCAGTGGTATTCGGGTCACGGGTAGTAATTTTAATTTTTTTTAAAAACCTGTTTTACTAATTGTATTACCGGATACAATTATATTTATTTAATTACATTAATTAAATCAGAGTTGCGGAAGCGTATATTAAATACATAAATAAACTAAACGCGAAAAACCTAGTGACAAAATAACAGGATTTAATCGACCAACACGCAAACACTAGATATGTATATGTATATATATCGAGATATATACATATATATATATATATATTGTTAATTAAATTAAATATATATTTACATTAAATACATATATATATATATATATATTTAATTACTTTTTTTATCAAATAAATATGTGGTAATTGAATAGAACAAGTTTATCTGATTGTCATAATTTAAATTATTGATTCGATCTAAACCAATAGTGTTTAGAGCTAGAACGATCGGTTCGTGTCGAACAACTGCTCGAGACACCGAGGTTCAACGAGACAAGCGCCAGGGTTGCGAAAACTTACCGGAGAAGCAAGCTCGGGTTCGGTTCAAAACCTAGCAGAAAACGCACCAAGAAAATCCGGCAGAAATCCGGTGGTGGATGACAGCGGTGTAGCGGCGACGCAACGGCGGTGGTACGGTGACCGGAGTGCGGCGGTTCGGCGATGACGACGGCGGTCATCGGGCGGAACAATGGCGGTTCAAGCGGCGGTTCACGCGGCGGTCGTTAATGGTTGCTGGACGGGGGCGGCGGCGAAGCAATGGTCGCCGGCGGTGACTCGCGACGGAGGCTTGCCGGAAAACGGCCGGCGGCGACAGGGAGTCCGGCCGGCGGTGGTCGCGAGAGAGAGAGAGAGAGAGAGAGAGAGAGGAATAGCTTTCTTTGTAAAACTGTTGTAACCTGTAATCGTATTCTAGGTCTCCTATTTATAATCTCATAAACTTATTGTGGATAAACCACAATTGGTTTAATTAATTATATTTTAGGTTTATCCTTTTATCTTTTAACCAGTTGTAGATGAACTACAACTGATTTTAAATCTCTCATTTATCCATCCAGGTTTTAGGGATAATCCTTAAGTAAAGTAATTTATTTAAAAAATGGTTATCCAACCACATTAAATAAACTAATTTATTTAATCAACTTTTATTTAACTATTAATACTAATAATAACAATTATTATTTTGTATTATTACCAACAAACAATTATTAACAATTAATAATTCATTTCTGCTTTTATTATTAATAAATTAATAATAAAAGGAAATGATTAATTATTATTTATATCACTATATAAATAACAATATTAAATTATTTTTGTTTTCGCAGAACAACATTTACTAATTAAACGTGTTCGGTTCTCGTTGCGCTCAGTGTAACTCTTACAGTCCACTACCAGGTCGGGTTCTTAGATATTGTCGGGTCTAGACATTCAATATCCAATAGACTCCCACTTGGACAGATCCCGACAAGATCTAAGATGTAGACAGGGGCGCTCTAGCTACACATGACTACTCCAACCAGTTGTGACACCTTAAGTCGACAACCAAGGTTTATCAGTTGCAAAGCAACATGATATTAGACTTTATGGTAATTATCGTTAGTCATTGTTCCCTTCTGTATTCGACATCATTGAACAATAAGGAATGGATTTAATTCAACTTATCTTAAGTTCAATGTTTCTCGATCTCGATTGCAAGTGTTCCCATTAAACACACAATAAGTTTGGGTAAGGCCTTACACTTAGCACTTGAAATTAACGAGATGGCCCATGATGTCGCACTGTTGCATTGTAAATGCAAGAGTACGAAATCCCATATTGACTACATGCAGCTCCCACTGAACTTCAGATCTATTCCCAAAAGTAGTCTTTATGACTGGCATTTACGCTACAGCGGTTGACTACAATCAAAGAACAGACCCTGGTAAACGGAAGGTAGCACATGTATCTCAGGTCTAAGGATACGAATGATTTTACCATTAATCAGTTAATCTTGTTATTGAATCAAAGAAGATGATTTGATGCGATTTACGTCCAACGTCATTCTATAAGGAGGCATATGAGTTTGGATTGTCAACAACTTTGAGTCCAAATTCAGAATAGTCTTATTTCAAATTCATTCCCACGATTCTGACCGACTACGGACACTTTTGAATAATATGTATGTGTATTCTCTAGCATTATTCCCAAAATGATGCTTGTGAGTTTGAAGAGTTGAACAACTCAAATCCAAAGTCATAACGCGTCTACATCTGATTCGTTTGCACGATTTTGATGGAGCGTTGAGAATACTACATATCTATTCAGGGATGATAAGCGTATTAAAATCGAACACAGGTATATAATTCTGAATTTGTTTTAACCCTTTAAAATGAAATTCGAATAATAAATATAACTGACATAGTTCGTACATCCCAGATACTAAATCAAATTTTGGCTTATTGTGCTGATATTCCACATCAAGTATGTGATATTTAAATGATAGTTTTTTATTCATTTCTTGCCAAATTTTGATACCGTGTTAATTGTCTTTTATTTAAATGTTTCTATACTTCCACTATTGTTTCCTAAACAGTGAAGTATGCTCAAGTGATATGTGATAATAAGTGCCCTTGGTGAACACTATAAATCTATGTTATCACATAACCCGTCTTCAATGATTACTCATTAATCATCCTAAGACTCTGAATGAACTAATTCATTCTTATGTCACTTGAGATGGCGTATGTGTTGGGCTATATTTTAGAGGCATGAACATTAGTTCATTGGACTTGTGTTTTGGGCTAGGTGATTACGATTTGGGCCATGTGGGCCAGTTTTATTGTGTTTATGATTTAGGCTAGGGTTTGTAAGGGTGCTATACAAACCATTAGTTTATGATTATAGTAAGCTTTTGATTACGATTTTCAAATTTCCTTTGTGTTTACGATCAGCTGTCAATTGCTCAAGAAAGTTTGTGTTTCATTCAAGATTTGATCTTTATTGTTTATCAAATCTCTTTCATCTACTTTCTTCTCGAATCAATCACTTACGAGGATTCCGCACTCGTTTGTGATATCAATATCGTGTCTTGGTAGATTTTCTGGACCTACAATTGGTATCAGAGCCAAGAATCACTGATTCGAGGCTCTCACGGTATTGGATTCGAGTATTTTCTAGAAAAGGTTCAATTTTTTAAAGGTTTGAAGCTGCTGGTGGTGTTTACGATTGGTGTTGCTGCTGTTCTTGTGAGTTTACGACATATTTCTGGGTTTTTCTTGGTGTTTACGACTGGTTTGTTTGAAGATCTGCATCAGAAACTCGTTTACGACATAAAGATTGGATTTTTATCAGTTTACGATCCGAAGAGTTGGAGTTTACTATTGTACTTGATCGTAATCGGTGTTTACGACTGCCTCTTATCGTAATCGGTGTTTACGACTGCCTCTTATCGTAATCGGTGTTTACAACTGCCTCTTATCGGAAACGGTGTTTACGACTCAATCATTTACGATCCAGTGTTACCTCTTATCGTAATTAGGAGTTTACGATTCAGTTCAATCGTAATCAAGGGTTTACGATCGGAATCTCTCTTTTTGGACATTTGGACTTTAGATTTAAGTTTTCCTAAGATTACGTTATGGATTTCGAACCGAGTATGTATCAGAAGTTTGATTTTGAGATTGGATCCATCACTCGTCCACCAAGACTCACATCGGCGGATAACTTTCTTGTAGGATCGTTGATTACTCAGAGAAATAATCAGAACAAGAACTCTTTACATGCAGATCACAACCATGCGGAATGAAGTTGTATCATACTTGTTTTTACTTAAGCTTTGTTTTACTTATACTTGTAGTTTGATTGTATTGATTGCATAAACTAGTGAACACAAGATAATAAATTTCTCGGTACTATTTGCATTAACTCAAGTTCAAACTGTTACAAGTGTAAGCACTGAAACGGGTTACAATCTGGTACTTGTGAATGAACTAGCTAACAACTATAAATAGTACTAAGGAGATCAACTACAGCCGTTGATCTCATACGGGTTAATCTAACCGTATATAAAAGTCAAACAATAAACTTACTAAAAGAACATTAGTAAACATACTAAAGAGGAAATGTGCAAAATGCATTTATCTATAAGTAGGAGACGGCTAGGATGTGACTTTGGAAGAATGAAAGTTGTTGCAGGTCTGAATTCTGCAAAAGTAATATTCCAGTACTTTTCCGGTTGAACTCTTTATTCTGTTGGATAAAAGAGTTCACCCGGAAATGTTCTTCCGGTTGAGCTTCCGGTTGACCAAAGCTTCCGTTTGAGCGTTCTTCCGCTTGAACATAACTTCAACCGGAAATCTTCGTCTTGATCCGGTTGACTCAGAAAATCATTTCCTTACAATCTCCCCCTAAGATGATGCTGCCAAAATTTGTCCTCTGTATGTTGTTCTTCAAAAATTGACTATCTCCAAGAACTTCATTCTTCAGGAGATGATGGCCTTTCAAATTGAATCCTTGTTTTGTTCAATTCTCTCATGATCCTCCTTGTTTTAAAATCTCTGGTTGAAAGAAGTGGTCGTTTAGCAATGGACTTCTTCCTTCCAGGTGAAACACCAGAGGCAGGATTAGCAGATGGATTGACAGTTTCAGTTGGGACTTTTTCTTTCCCTTTATCTGCATGAGAAGAGGTTTGAACAAAACTTGTTGCAGCTGGCTCAGTGGGTTCAGAAGGTTTTGTTGGAGATATGGTGGGTGGTTTCATGGCTTGTGGTTGTGGGGTTGAAGAAGTGGAGTGTTTTGGTGGAGATGAAGGTTGATTATACTTCCAGGTAGGAGGACAGGGTTTAGGCTTAGCAGGGGTGATATCAGTCCAGTTATCTAACCTGTATTTTGGATGAATATACTTGGGCTTGGTAGATCTGGATCCCCTGGGCCTAGGATTCATTCCCCTGGGTCTCTGGGAGTAAAATCTGGAAGATGGAGTGGGAACACGGGAGGCTGAGTGCTTGAGTCTTTCCAACAAGTTGGAAGGGAGAGACTCAGCAAGTAGATCAGATTCTTCAAAGGGTTCTGGCTTTATGTATGTAGATGAGGGGTTACCTGTGACTGTCTCAGATGGCAATGGCATTTGGAGACTTGGAATCACAGCAAACTCTGCTCCTTTTACTTGTTTGAGCAGCTCATCTACAATTTTACATGTGTCTTTAGCCTTCATCTTCTCTACTTCAGCAGCAGGCTTGAGACATCTGATGATGGCACATTTCTTGATTCTTTCCAATAGCTCCAAGTTGTCTAAACTCTTGTTTAAGACAGTTGGCATTTTGGAAGCTATGTTGATCAGCCTGTTTTTCTCCTGTTCATCCAGTTTAGCAAGGTCATAGACCTGCATTCTCCATTCAATTGATCTCTTCCTCGCTTCATCTACCATTCCTTCAACCACAAAATCATTAGAGAAAAGATCTAGATCTGCCAAGAATTTGTTGTATTGAATATTTGATTTGGCTTCTTCTGATCTTATTCTGGATTGATTATCTTCCCAGTCATGGACGAAATCTTCTTCAAGTAAATCCTCCATAGTCTCTTGTTCTTCTGACTGGTCAGAATCAACCATAGTGTCTAATGCTCTTGGTTGAGGAGTTATGCAATCCTGACTCTTCTTCAGTCTGATCATCCTCCTTGATTTGTTTTGTTTCTTTCTTTTAAAGTTTAGAGGAGGTTCTGAGTCTGAAGTGGAATGCATTTGAATCAGTGTTTCAGCAATCTCAGCTTCAGTTGAGTTTTCCGGTTGAGTCTTTTCCGGTTGAGACTTTTCCGGTTGAGACCCTTCCGGTTGAACTTCAGCCGGAGATTTTGTACTTGTGTTTTTCAGTACATTGCTGATTACATCCGTTGTAGCTTCTTCTCCTTTTTCAGCTTCTTCTTCTTCAGTCTGAGTGACTGAAGCATCATCAACCACATCTTCATGAACCATATCAACAACTGGTTCAGAGGCAATGTTAGTTGTGATCTCATCCACTTTAGATTTGGCAAATGCCTCCTCTTGTGGAATAATCACATTGGTCAAGAAATGCTTGACCCGCAGAATGCTCTCTGGCTGAGCACCTGCAACTAACATTGTTGCTTCAATCATTCCCAACAGGCTTGGATCCTGTGGAAATATCTTCATCAGTGAGCTCATCTTCACCTTAGTCAACCCATCAGCAACTGAAAAGGGGTCAACATCAGCCAGTTTGAAGGCTGTATGCCTTACATCTTCCGGTAGAGGCATTGTATGATCAACTTCTTCTTCTTCAGTTGTAGTTGCAGCAGCAGCAATGTCAGGTGTTGGAGAATTAGTCTTCTCCCCCTTTTTGGCAGCATCAGCTTCTACAGCCTGACCTCCAAAAGGAAATGGGTTCAAAGAACTAACCTCAGCAGAATGCTGTGCAACCGGTTGAGATTTCGGTGTAGGAGAAGTTTCCGGTTGAGCAGTTGGGGCATCAACAGGAACTTCTGGAGCTTGAGCAGCAGCAGGAGATGACATTACGAGGCTGGCAACAGTCGAATTGAGACTGGTTACCTGAGCCTGTAGTGATTTGTACAAGACCGTCAATTCAGTAAGTGTTAAACTATCCTCAACTGGAATTGTACCAGTATCATAGGAAAAAGATGGACCATCAACCCTAGGTTGATCAAGTCCACCACCCTGGTTTTCTTGGCGCCTGGGATTCCCCTCAACTGTAGTTTTCCCCTTAGGATCCACTAGGGGATCTTCCGGTTGAACTAAAGTGTGGGTTGCCATGGATTGGGTCTTATTGATGTTACTACCAACATCAAAGTTCAATGAGAAACTTTGAGTGGCAGCAGCCCTTTCCACATGAATCTCATCTAAACTCCTGAGATTCACCTCCTTGGGTGAATGGGGGTTAGATGTAGCAGTGTGAGTGTCACTCAGAATGTTCCCATGTAATGTGGTGCTTGGGTTAATAACACCATCATTTGTGACAACTCTTTCTACATCATCATTCACAGGTGAGAAGTGTGAAGTATAGGGTGAGAAAGTGGATGGGGATTGTACATCCATATGAAATGACTCCCCCTCAAAAGAAGGTTCATCAACCAGTTTAAATCCCAATTTGGCTGACCCAAATGGCTGTGTGCCAAGGGTTGGTTCAGGGCTGGAGGTAATAGGTTGCAAGAGAGGAGTAGGCTCCTGCACAACCTTTTTGAGCCTTTTGAGCTTTGTAGGCTTTGGGGAAGGGGGGATGATGGGAATTGATGGAGGGTCTGATTCTCTTCTCCTTTTTCTTTTGAAAATTAAGGTTGGCTTATCAGAAGGAGAAGGTGGTTGATCAGTGGTGGGTTCAACAACTGTGGATTGTACAGTGTTGTCCACTGGAGCAAGTTGCTCTTCAGAAGCATGTGTTTCCGGTTGAGAACTAGGTTCTCCTTGTTCAACCGGAATCACCCTTTGGATTGGCATGGGATGGTCAGTATCCCTCCCAAGGAAAGGCTTCTTGTTGGTGGTTAATTTAGAAAAAGTATTTTCAGATAATGCTCTTGGAACCAGCATCATGTTTCCTTCTAAATTAATTTGGGGGTATTTTTCTTGCAAAATGTAAGTTAAAAATCTAGGGTACATGTAAAAAGCAAAATTCTTTGCATTACCCTTTAAAGCATTAAAGATTACAGCAGAAAAATTGTATACCTCCCCTTTCACCACAGCATAAAATGCAGATGCTTGCTCAGTAGCCATTTCATCAAAACCTGATCTTTTTGGCGATAGGCACACCATGATGGTGTGAGCCAGAAATCTCCATTTGTAGGGTATTTGACCCTTGTTGACCGTGGCAGTTCCTTCAGTAGCACCACCATACCCAATGTTGTTGAGCAGGGCCATGTATTGCTTTGGTGTTTTTCGAACATACCCATTCTGGTCATTTAACTTCAGCAACTCCCTTATCAGTGACTCAGTGATGAAAACAGTTTCCCCTTTTATAGTTGACTTCAGTGTATCTTCATCCACATCATCAACATCCTTCTCAAGCAGTTGGATGTTCTTCCAGAATTCAGAGAGAATTTCCTCATACATGTACACCGCAACAGTGAGTGCGTGATTCAGATATGATGATTTGAGAAAATTGATCATCCCTGAGAAGATTTCAGCGTGAGTAGAGTTCACTGGTTCGTCAAGAATCGCAACCAGGTTGTGTTCAAGAGGAAAAGGATCATCCTTTACTGGTTGCTTCCCCTTTGCTTTGGACTTCGGTGCCATTGTTGATTTTTGTTGAGAGAAAATTTGGGAGTAGGAAGAAATGGTTCTGAAAATTTCTAGGTTTTCGGATTTTGAACGATTTCTTGCTTTTGGATTATGAGGAGTGTTGAAGGGGTTGGGGGTATATATCTGATGGGTTTAATGGTGAGTGACAGTTAACAGCGATGGATAAAGTGCGCTGAGTCACAGGAGAGAGAAAGGAAAAAGTGCAAGTGGGTCCGCAAAAAGTGTGCTTCAGGTGGTTGTATAGTACAACCGCCTGTTGCGTGTCTTTTGAATTTAATTCAGATATTTTCATGAGCAATAAATTCAAACACTTTAAATGCACAATCCGCTTGAAAATTTGTGCCTCAACCGGTAAATTAAATGATTCATTTAACGCAAAAGTTTTCCGGTTGAGATTCAAGCGGAGATTTTTCTCTCCTCACAACAAAATTTCTTTCCGTTTGAAAGTTGATCCGGGCAGATTTCCGGTTGAAAATTTTTCCGTTTGAGATTGTCAACAGGAAATAAAATTTCCGTTTGAAAAATTTTCAAAGTTAAACTGATCTTTCAAATAAAGAATTGTTGTTTCGTTCATCAGTTTCAGAAATTGGGATGGTGTGATCAAAACATGAGTTTCCGGTTGAAGATGACTTTCCGGTTGAGATTCAACCGGATGTGTTGAACTGGAAAGTTCAACCGGAAGATAGAAAAACACTTGATTTTGAAAATTACATGTATCAGTTATCATAGTTTAACAGTATGACCTGACTATGATTGAAAATGTGTCTAACTGATACAGAAACTTTTCTTTTTCTTTTTCTTTTTGTATCAAGAGACGGGCTCTTTGACACAAAATGGTCTCTTTTATTGAGTTTGTGAAAATAGTTTAATCAGTCAAAGTTCATCATACCAATGGCACTAATGAGATAGAAAAATCTTGCTTCATCAAATGCTTTGGTAAACAAATCAGCCAGTTGTTGATTTGTATGAACTTTAACCATTCTAATTAAATGTTTTTCAGCACAATCTCTAATAAAATGGTACCTGATGTCAATGTGTTTTGCTTTTGAGTGTTGAACAGGGTTGTTTGTGATTGAGATGGCACTGTTGTTGTCTGCAAGAATAGGAGTCTCCATGAACTTGATGCCGTAATCCAACATTTGATTCTGAATCCATAAGACTTGACTGCAGCAACTTGATGCGGCAATATATTCAGCCTCAGCAGTAGAAGTAGATACACAGGTCTGCTTCTTGCATTGCCAAGACACAAGTCTTTCTCCTAAAAATTGGCATCCTCCAGTAGTAGACTTCTTATCTAAATTGCAGCCAGCATAATCACTGTCAGTGTAAGCTTTGAAGGAGAAATCTGAATTCTTTGGATACCACAACCCAAGCTTTGGTTGTCCTTTGAGATATCTAAAAATTCTCTTCACTGCTAACATGTGTGATTCCTTTGGTTGACACTGGTATCTAGCACATAAACAGACACTAAACATGATGTCAGGTCTGCTAGCTGTGAGATAGAGCAGTGAACCAATCATTGCCCTGTAGAGATGAACATCCACTGGCTTTCCACTTAAGTCACTGTTTAACTTGTGGGAAGTGGAGATGGGGGTTCTTGAAGTTGAAACAGACAGCATGTCAAATCTTTTTAGCATATCTTGAATATATTTTGACTGATTCAAGAATATTCCATTTGCAGTTTGCTTCACTTGTAATCCTAAGAAGAAATTCAGTTCACCCATTGAACTCATTTCAAACTTAGATTGCATCAGACCTTCAAACTCTTTGCATAAGGCAGCATTGGATGAACCAAAAATGATGTCATCAACATAGATTTGCACCATCAAAGTATCTTTACCATCAGATTTCACGAAAAGTGTTTTGTCAATAGCTCCTCTTTTGTAGCCATTCTCTAGGAGGTAGTTTGAAAGAGTTTCATACCAAGTCCTAGGAGCTTGCTTGAGACCATATAAAGCCTTGATGAGCTTGCATACCTTGTTGGGGTGATGAGGGTCTTCAAAGCCTGGAGGTTGCTTGACATACACATCCTGTTCCAAAAGACCATACAGAAAGGCACATTTGACATCCATTTGAAATACCAGAAAGTTTTTGAAAGCAGCATAGGCAAGAAATATTCTGATTGCTTCAAGCCTGGCCACTGGAGCAAAAACTTCATCATAATCAATGCCTTCTTCCTGTTTGTAACCTTGAGCTACCAGTCTTGCCTTGTTTTTGATCACTATTCCTCTGTCATCCTTCTTGTTTCTGAATACCCATTTGGTGCCAATTGGTTCTTCACCTTCTGGAAGGTCTACCAATTCCCAAACCTTCTGTTTATTGATCTGAAACAATTCCTCTTGCATTGCCTCTACCCAGCTCTCATCTTCCAGAGCATCACTGACCTTTGTGGGTACTTCTTGAGACAGAAATGCAGCATGTAGGCAAATGTTTGCATCAATAGACTTGCTTCTTGTCAACACAGGAGCTGACAAATCTCCTATAATATTCTCCCTTGGATGATTTTTGCTAACTCTTCTATCAGTAAACATTGGGAATTCATGGCTTCTCCCATTGTGAGGAATATTGAGTTGAGGTAATAACTCAATATTGTTGATTTGTGAAACAGGTTCTGAGACTTCTTGAGAACTGGGAACTGAATCTGAGATTAGATGCTCAAAACTGTACTCATTTGACCCAGCATCAGTTGAATCATTGGATTCATTGTTCTCAAAATTTTCAGAAAAATTGTTTTCCGGTTGAGTGTCAACCGGAGATCCTACTGTCACAGGATCCGTTTGAACTTCAACCGGAAGTTCAACCGGATGAATTTCTGCATCAGCAATAACAATTTCAGAGACTTTCTTTGAATTGTTGGGTGTCACAGGCTTGGTGCTGAGTGATGAAAAGAAGTTAGGTCGCATTTGAAGGCCCTTGGTATTCATCTGCCAGATATTCTCAGCTGATCTCAAGTGATTCTGCTTATGTTCCTGTTCCTGCACTGTTGAACTTAATGGCTTCTCAATGGTAAAATTGAAAGCAGTGGTTAGTGCATCTATATCAAATAACCAATCCGGTTGAGATACAAAGTTGTTAAGAGATTTCTCATTAAAAGACACATTAATGGTTTCCTCAACAATTTTGGTACTTTTATTGTATACTCTGAATGCTTTTGACACACCAGAATATCCAACAAAATATCCCTCATCTGCTTTTTCAGCAAACTTAGGTAACAACCTATTAGTTATCAAGATAGTAACAGGACATCCAAATGATTTGAAAAAGTAAATGTTAGGTTTTCTACCTCTCCAAAGTTCATAAGCAGTTTTATTTTTACCTTTAACAATCAAAGTCCTGTTTTGGACGTAACAAGCAGTATTTACTGCTTCTGCCCAAAATATCACTGGTAATTTAGAATCTGCCAACATTGCTCTAGCAGCCTCAATTAGTGTCCTATTTCTCCTTTCTGCAACACCATTTTGTTGTGGAGTTCGAGGAGCACTAAATTGTCTAAGAATACCCTTTTCCTCACAAAATGAATTTAAAACATGATTTTTAAATTCAGTGCCATTGTCACTTCTGATTGTCTTAACTTTCAGTTTTGCTTGATTTTCCAAAGATACAATTAGTGTTTTTAACAATTCAGCAGTTTCATCTTTTGTTTTTAAGAAAAACACCCAAGTATATCTTGTAAAATCATCAATGATGACAAAACAGTATGACCTTTTTCCCAAACTCATCACTCTAGTTGGACCAAACAAATCCATATGTAAAAGTTCTAGAGGTTGAGTGATAGAAGACTCAGTTTTTGGCTTGAAGGAGGTCTTGTGTTGCTTACCCTTGAGGCAAGAAACACAGTGCTCAGAACAGTTGAACTGCTTGTTAGGAAGACCCTTAACCAAGCCAAGATTCACTATTCTGTTCATGTTCTTGTAGTTAACATGACATAACCTCCTGTGCCATAAGTCAGATTCATCCACTGAGGCTTTGGATATAAAGCATGCAATTCCACTTGCTGGAGTGGCAGCAGATAGATCCAAAATGTATAGTCCTTCTCTCCTAGGTGCTCTGAGTAACACAAGTTCCTCAGGGATGTTAACACCAGGTTTTAAGACTATTGCCTCTTTCTCAGTAAACATCAAATTCAAATTTTTGTCACACATTTGTGAGACACTAAGTAAATTGAAATTCAATGTATCAACAAAATTTACCTTATCAAAGGTAAGCTTCCCATTACTAACAGCACCTTGTGCAGTAATGTGTCCTTTTGCACTCCCAAAAGCTACAGGACCTCCGTTTATATTTTTGGGGTTTTCCAATACATGCTTATTTCCTGTCATGTGGCAAGTGCATCCACTATCAACAACCCATAGGCTTTGTTGGCCTTTATTATGCACCTACACACAGAGAAAATTGATTAATTTCTAAAGGGAACCCAAGCCTTTGAGGTCTTGGGCTTGCCAGAAGCATCATAATACTTGTACTCTTTAAGTACTAAAGTATGTTGTAATGGATCCTCATTCAACAGATCATCTTGATCAATGTTCAAGTGTTCAGACTGTTCACTTGTTTGATCTTGCCTGTTTGTTTTGCTGAGCCTTCTCTCAGCAATTTTCCTCTCTCTGTATTCCCTATATTTCTTTTGTTTGTTAGTCAAAACCTTTGGCACCTCATTGTGTGAGATGTAGGTTTGATCAACACTAGTTACTGGTGAGATTCTAGCCTTAGGTTTTGGAAATTTGTTTGACTGGCTAGGTCTCTCACTGTGAAATGCAACAGTGGCATTTCCACTTGAACTAGAGGGAATTTCCGGTTGAGAGTTGTGCTTGTTTTTCACAAAATTTTCTCTAGAGGTGGTCTTGCCTCTAGATGGGTTTCTCCTTCCATGACCTTCAAAATGGTCATATTCATCAGTAAACTGAACCCTGGGTCGTTGTTTAGGTGCAGTAACTGATCTTAGTGATTTGGAGTTTTCCGGTTGAACTTCACTTCCGGTTGAAAATTTTTCCGGTTGAAGTTCAGCCGGAACCCTGTTCATTTTTAAGACTGAAAAACTTCCATTTTTGTTGTTCCCAATTAAAACCTTGTTTGACTCAGTATCAAAATATTTCAAAGTATTGCTTCTTACAGGTGAAGTTTTTCCTGTAGATCTTTTCTGAGTAATAACAGTTTTGGGTTTTAACAAATTTTGGGTTTTGCTCAAAGGATTGAATTTGCACATTGCAGCCATGTGCCCTTTTTCACCACAGAAAACACATTCAAACATTTTCCTTTGGTAAGTGTTTGTGTTTTTGGCTGAATCTTCATTTGTGACCTGGTGGTAAGTTATCTTACCCATTCTCTCAGATTCACTGGGTTTTGGCTTCTCAGGTAGTTTTCCTCCAACTTTTGAGTCTTTGGGCTCATAAATAGTTGGGGGTGGAAAAGCAACTTTTGGTTTTAAAACCTTGGATTGGTCAACAGATGCTGATGTGCTAGCATCTTTGACTTCACAGCTTAATGATGATTCAACAGAAATTGTTTTAGAAGAAGGGCATGTGGTGCTATCAACAGTTAGACTCACACCACACTCCTTCTGAAGTGCTTGAATTGGAGCAATAACAGGTGAATATTCCTTGGGTGGTTCAACATTGTTGTACCCAATACCTGTTTTCCCGTGCATTACTCCATTCCAAAGTTTCTCAGCTTTCTTGTTAGCTGTTTGGAATTTGTCACAGGTGAACAAAGCATCTTTTAACTTAATTTCAAGAATGTCATTTTCTGCTTTTGCATCTTTTGTTTCTTGTCTTGAAACAGTTAGTTTGTTCAACAAATCTTCCAATTGTGTTTCCAAAATAGAGTTAGTTAGCTTCAATGCATCAAATTCTTTGTTCAAATTTTCAAGTTTGGTGATGTATGCATTTTCAGTTTTCTTAAAGCAATTTTTCAACTCATTCAGATTAGAAACTTCATCAATTAGATCAGTGTTATGTTTCCTGTACTTTGACACTTGTTCTATGCATGCAGGGCTGCATAGATTTTCTAAGACTTTTTCAGGAATTTCATTTACCTGTTCTGTTGAATCTTCTTTGGCCATCAAAGCATGGTTGATTGGCTCAAACTCAGTGACAAAGTCTTCCCACTCAAAGCATTCAGTCTGGTTAGCTACAGCTGCCACCACATTTTGATTTCCAAGTGGTTTTGGTTGTGTTGGCTGTTGGTTGCTGTTGTTGTTGTTCTGTTGACTGCTGCTGTTGTTGCTTCCATGATTTGATCTCTGTTGAACATTGTTGTTGTTATTCTGTCCATCTCTCCTTGGTTGCTTGCATTCCCTAGCAAAATGACCAAGTTGATGACAATTATAGCATTTGGCTTTAGATTTATCCAACCCAATTGGTGATCCCTTTGACCCTTTATAAGTTCTTCCTGTTCTCTTATAAAACCTTTGGGCTCTTACAGAAACCATAGCTATTTGAGTTAAAATGTCCATTTCCTCCAGATCATCTGCCCCTATGCATTCCAAGTCTTCACGTGTGAATCCTTGAGATGAGTCAGTTGCCACATAGGCAGAGTGAGAGTTGTCAAACAATGTTGAAGAACTCTCTGAGCATCTAGTTGGCTCATTGAAACTGACTGAGGGTGAGTGATATTGAGAAGAATTAGAGATCTGTTGAAAATCAGTTGTAACCAAAGCAGTGGTTTGCAACTGTGGTGATGCCTCAGGAAAGTTGTTTTGCTTAAGATTAAGCTCCATTTCATAAGCACTAAGGACTCCATGGAGTTCACTTAGTTTAAGCTTTTTGAGGTCCTTGCACTCCCTAATGCTTACTGTGTAAACAGTCCACATTGGAGGTAAGGATCTCAGGAACTTCCTGTTAGCATCAGCCTGTTCTATTGTTACTTCTACCTTTTGCAATTCATCAAGAAGTGAAACAAATCTAAGATACTGGTTGGTCATAGATTCACCAGTTTTGTAAGTGAAGTTTTCATATCTTTGTTTCAAAACATCCTTTTTGTTTTCCTTAACCTCACTAGACCCTTCATACATTTCACTGAGAGCATTCCACAAGCCATTTGCTGTCTTATACCCTTTAAACCCTACCAGTATAGAGTTGGGTAATGCAGCCTGGAGTGTCCAGTAGGCCTTGTGATCATATTCAAGCTCATTATAATCAGCTTCAACATATTTGTCTAGTGGTTTTGGTATTTGCACTTCGGCATCATCAGCAGATTGAACAGTTGGACTATAAGGACCTACAGTCAACCTGTTCCAAATGCGTCTGTCTAGGCTTCTAACAAAACCTTCCATCCTGAGTTTCCAAGTATCAAAGTCATCAGGAGTGAAAATTGGTGGTTTGTTAGAGCTACCATTTAGTGAACCAAGAGTTAAGTCAGTCATTGTGAAAAACAGTTTGTAAAACAGAAAAAGCTTGTAAAAACTCAAGTGAGCAAGTAAAGTATCAACTTTGAAGCACTAGAAGTCTTCAAAGTGTAGAGCCAACGCTCTGATACCACTTGTAGGATCGTTGATTACTCAGAGAAATAATCAGAACAAGAACTCTTTACATGCAGATCACAACCATGCGGAATGAAGTTGTATCATACTTGTTTTTACTTAAGCTTTGTTTTACTTATACTTGTAGTTTGATTGTATTGATTGCATAAACTAGTGAACACAAGATAATAAATTTCTCGGTACTATTTGCATTAACTCAAGTTCAAACTGTTACAAGTGTAAGCACTGAAACGGGTTACAATCTGGTACTTGTGAATGAACTAGCTAACAACTATAAATAGTACTAAGGAGATCAACTACAGCCGTTGATCTCATACGGGTTAATCTAACCGTATATAAAAGTCAAACAATAAACTTACTAAAAGAACATTAGTAAACATACTAAAGAGGAAATGTGCAAAATGCATTTATCTATAAGTAGGAGACGGCTAGGATGTGACTTTGGAAGAATGAAAGTTGTTGCAGGTCTGAATTCTGCAAAAGTAATATTCCAGTACTTTTCCGGTTGAACTCTTTATTCTGTTGGATAAAAGAGTTCACCCGGAAATGTTCTTCCGGTTGAGCTTCCGGTTGACCAAAGCTTCCGTTTGAGCGTTCTTCCGCTTGAACATAACTTCAACCGGAAATCTTCGTCTTGATCCGGTTGACTCAGAAAATCATTTCCTTACATTTCTGGAGTGGAAATATAGGTTTGAAAACCACTTGAAGAGTGTAGATCTAAGACTATGGAGAGCAGTAATTCATGGGCCATACACGCCTAGACACTCATAAGGAGTTAATGCCGGGAAAGTTAAAAAGGAAGACGAATATGATGATGATGATTGGGAAAGATGTAACAAAGCTGAGAAGGCGTTTGCTATTATGACTATGGCACTAACACCTGATATTACACAAGGATTTAAGCACTGCAAGACTGCAAAGCAACTCTAGAATGCTTTGGTAGTAGCATATGAAGGAAATCCAGACATAAAGGCAAGCCGTAAGCAAATGCTGAAGCAGAAATTCAATCTCTTCAACCACATTCAAGGAGAATCCTTTGAAGCACAGGTGCAAAGGTTCGTGTCTCTGATGGCCGAAATGTCAAGCTACAATGTTGAACCAGATTAGGAAGATAAGAATCTGAAACTGCTGAATAGCTTGCCCAAATCCTGGAATACCAACATCTCCATCATTAAGGACAACAACAAGCTGAGTGAGCTATCTCTTGATGAGATGATCAACAAACTAAAGTCAAAACTTATTGATGACAAGAAGAGAGAACTGAACCATATAAGCTCTCTTAGTTTGGCGGGAAAACTGAACCAGGCACTGTTGTCACAACAAGTGGATTCTAAGCAAGATGGAAAGTCAACTGGGAGTGGACCAAGCTCTGTCACAAAGTCAACTGCTTTTGTGGCACAACCTCAATCAAGTGCAAGTGGAGGTGTCAACCCTGATGCTACAAATGATCCCAACTTTGCCCTCGGAATGGGATTTATGAAAAGCTATCATGCTCTTATGGCAGGAACTTTAGTGCCTACTGAGATGCTGTCGGGGGAGCTAAACCAGATAAATCCTGAAGATGTGGAGATGTTAGATGTCTCTTGGCAGATGGCAATGGTTGTTTTCAGAGCAAAGAAGTTCATGGCAAAGACTGGGAGAAATGTGTGGAAGGATCAAGATAAGATTAGGATGGGGTTCGACAAGAGCAAGCTGAGGTGCTACAAATGTGACGAGTACGGGCATTTCGCAAGAGAGTGCACCAAGCCGAGGAGAGAAAGAACAGAAGAAAGGAAAGCGGGTGATAGCAAAGGAAAGGCAGAGTCAAGTGCCTTGGTTGTGCAGGAAGGAGGTGGATATGACTGGACTCCTCAGATGAAAGAGTTTAGCCTGTCACATGCAATGATTGCTGCTATGGAAAGGGATGATGAGGAAGAGCATGCCTTTGTTGTAACTGATGAGAAACCTGAAGAGATTCTGGTGGAAGACAAGGAAGCCTTTGCTGCTGAGGTTGATAACATCAAGGTATGTCCTAATCCCACTTGTGCTCATATAATTCCTGGACTTAGACAAATTTGTAAAAATTATGAGATAGAATTGTTTGAGATAAAATGCGAGAGGAGTTATTTTAGGGGTAGATGGAAAAAGAATGAGGAGAAGGTAAAAGCTCAGAAACTAGACATTGTGAAATATCAAAAACTTGCTACTGAAAAAACTCTACTGTATGACAATGCTAAGTTAGAAATAGCTGAACTGAGTAAGCAGATAGATGAACTTAAGCATAAGAACAATGAGTTGCAAGTGAAACTTGATGTGAATCATATGAGAAGCAAAAGAATGCTGGAGGCTAGCAAATCTTTGAACACCTGCATAACTGATGTTAGAATGGGTAAGGACAAAGGTGGAATAGGAATTAGCTTCTCAGACAAAAACAAGAATGATGTTCCTCAAGATAAAACTAGAGATATAATAGGAATAATCTTTGAGGAGGATCAGGTTGATAGATCTGAAACAGGAACACATGAGATAGGACCTCCCTTAGATAGTGTTCTAGTAGGAGTGACACCTATGACTGATCAGGAATATGAAAATGAGAAACACATGATCTATGGGTTGGGTAATCAGGATAAAATTGTGACACACGCTTGTGAACCAAGCACTTCCCAGGAGTCATTAAACAATAGTGTTGAACCTGCTGATGGCTTTGTTTCATGTGCAGATGAAGTAGGTATTGAAGATGTATCTGGGGAGGATGCTAAATGTTTAAAAGTAAATGAATGTCATGTGTCTAGTAGTTTGATGTCTGATTTACCTAAGGACGATGTTCTGGCATCTGTGTCAGAACTTAATACGTCCAAGTCAAAACAATTAGTTGTATCTTTGCTTTCAAAACATGTTTCTGATTCCAATGAAAAAGTTAATGGATTTAAAATTCGTGTGCCTAACACTAAAATTGGTCGTGACACTAAGCCCAAAGATTTTGTCGCTTATCCCCAGGTTGTGTCAACTTTCAATAGAACAAACAAGTCTAAATCAGAACAATTTTGTTTAATCACACAACCTGAAAAAGCTACAAAACATGTTATACACAAATGGGATGATAAGCCAGAATGGAAGTCATCTTACCCAAGACGCTCATACCTCTGTAGTCATGTCAATGGGCCTAGACTCATGAATTGCTTTCAATGTGGAAAACCAGGACACTTAGCTGCTAATTGTGTGAATAGACCATTTCAACCATACTATCCGCAAAACCCACGGACTAGTATGTTGGAGAAAATGATGACAGGAGAAAAGCAAAAGCAAAAGCAAAAGCAACAAGCTTTGTTTCAGGGGAAGCAGTGTTCTGAACCAATGAAGACACAACAGTCTAAGGTTTCAAACACAAAGGTACCGGTGACAAAGCCTGTTGTTGATAAGTGGATTGTGGCCAAAACTCCAAAACCAACTTACGTATCTAAAGGAATTTACAAAATAAATGATAAGATAAAACCAGAATTTGTTGAGAAACAAGTGGCTAAAGTCAAAAGAGTTAATAAACCTAATGGCAAAGCAAAGGTTGAGCAGCAGGTTTTAAAACAAAAAGATGTCACTCAAACAAAACAACTTGTCTACACAAAACTGAAACTTGAGTGCACACCTGTTAAAAAGCCATCTGGTAAAAAGGCCACATCACCGCAAAAGAAACCTGTGTCAGTCAAGAACTCACCAAATGTGTTGAAATCACAGAAAAACCCCACCTGGAAACCAAAAGTCAACATTCACAATGTGAATGTGCCTGAATCAAAGCCAGAAATGACCCTCCAATTAATTAATTACATTGATTCCAAAGGTGTGCCCAGATCTGTTATGGCCTGGGTACCTAAATCTCACTGATCTCTGATTTGTGTAGGGACAGCCAAGAAGATCTATCAACAATCTCTGGTACGTTGATAGCGGTTGCCCCCGACATATGACCGGAGATTTGTCCCTTTTAAAAGATGTGGAAGACTTCAATGGCGGAGGTGTATCATTTGCAGGTGGTCTAGGTGGAAGAATAAGCAAGAAAGGTGTAGTGAGAAGTGGAAGTTTGACATTCTCTTATGTGCACTATGTGAAGGAATTATCTCAAAGTTTGCTCAGTGTATCACAAATTTGTGATAGGGAATATTCAGTCTTGTTCAACCGCAAGGAATGCATCATACTCAAGCCAGGTGTCAAAATTCCAGAGGAGTGCATCTTGATGCGTACTCCGAGAAGAGAAAATTCTTATCAGCTTAATATGGGTCAACCTCCAACCTCAGAAGTAGCCTGTCTTATATCCAAACAAAATGAGAACTTAGCTCTATTATGGCATAGGCGTCTGGGGCATGCTAACATGAAGAATTTGACCAAGCTTGCAAAGGGAGAACATGTCAGAAAACTGCCTATCAAAGATTTCTCTACTGTAGAAAAATGTGTGGCTTGTGCGAAGGGGAAGCAGCACAAGTTGCCGCACCGTCCGAAGATAGCAAATTCAATGTCATCCGTATTACAACTTCTTCACATGGATGACTACTCACGATTCACTTGGGTTTTCTTTCTATCAAACAAGCATGAAACTCCGATCTTAGTGAAACAGTTTGTCACGCTTATAGAGAATCAGCTGAAAAAGAAGGTCAAGGCTATTAGAATGGACAACGAAACAGAATTTAAAAAATGTTGAGTTAAATATGTTCTGTGGAGAGAAGGGGATAGAGAGACAGTTCAGTGCACCCTACACACCCCAACAGAATGGAGTCGCTAAGAGAAGAAACATGACACTCATTGAAGCAGCAAGAACAATGATGTGTGAAGCTAAATTGCCAATCTTCTTCTGGGCTGAAGCGGTCAACACGGCTTGTTACGTACAGAATCGTGTACTCTTAAACAAGCGTCATGAGAAGACTCCGTATGAGATTGTTTATGGAGAGAAGCCGACGGTGGGATATTTCAGGACATTCGGGTGTCCATGCACGGTTCTGATTCAGTCCGATGTGGGGAAATTCGAAGCTAAGGCTGATGAGTGTTATTTTGTGGGTTATTCGGCAAATAGTGCTTATCGTGTCTATAACAAAACCACCAGTTTAATCATTGAGGCATATAACGTAGACTGGCTTGAAGACAATCCTATAGATGCAGGGAGTGGACCAGATTGGATTTTTTTATTATGGGTCACTGTTTGAAGGGTTCAAGTTCTCAAATGTTTTCCATCATTTGGGTGAGGAAGAAGACATTATTGCTCAATCATCTGAATCAAGACCTCATGTTGAAAAAGTTAGTGAGAAAGCACCAGATTCAGTTCCCACAAATATCAATGCAGATACTCCGGGATCTTCGGGAACTCATGATGATTCAGAAATTTCTCAAAACCAAGGTATGAATGATAACTTTGTTAATTCTAACCTGCCTGTTTCTGTTCCTGTGCCAGATGTTCAAGTATCAAGGATCAACAAAGACCATCTGATTAGCAGTATACTTGGGCCAGTTTCAGCAGGTGTTACCACTAGAAGCCGCACTGGAGACATTAATGTTTGCATGTATTCCTGCTTCATTTCCCAGATTAAGCCTCCTAATGTGATGGTTGCTCTAAGAGATCCAAGTTGGATTGAGGCCATGCACAATGAATTAAATCAGTTCTCAAAGCTGGGAGTGTGGCGTCTAGTGAAAAGGCCAGAGAACAAGAAGGTTATACCCACACGTTGGTTATACAAGAACAAGAAGGATGACACGGGTATAATTGTCAGAAACAAGGCAAGGTTGATTGTTCAGGGTCACAGACAAATTCATGGAATTGACTATGATGAGGTGTATGCACCCGTGGCCAGATTGGAGGCTATCCGGATATTCCTTGCAGTTGCATCATATCTAAACTTCACAGTGCACCAGATGGACGTCAAGACGGCATTTTTGTATGCAGAAATGAATGAGGAAGTGTATGTGACTCAACCACCGGGGTTTGTAGATGAGGAGCATCCAGATCATGTGTATCTTCTGGATAAAGCTTTGTATGGACTACATCAAGCTCCACGCACGTGGTATGAGACACTATCAACTCATCTGGTGAAGAATGGATACTCAAGAGGAGTGGTTGATCAGACTCTGTTTAGGAAGAGGGTGAAGGATGATATCATCATGGTGTAGGTTTTTGTAGATGACATCATCTACGGGTCAACGAACGAAGAGTTATGCGCCGAGTTTGAAGAAATAATGAGAAAGAAATTTGAAATGAGTGATCAAGGAGAGATGAGTTTCTTCCTAGCCTTGCAAGTGAAACAGGATGAATCTGGGATTCTCATTCACCAAGCAAAATATGTGAATGAGATTCTAGAAAAATTCAAAATGCAAGATTCCAAGCCAATCTCAACTCCCATGGCATCCCGACCTCTACTGACAGCGGATGCAGATGGGGAGTCCGTGAGTGAATTCATGTATCGCTCGATGATTGGATCATTTATGTATTTGACAGCAAGCAGGCCAGATATTATGCATGTAGTGTGTCTGTGTGCCCGCTATTAGGCTAATCCTAAACTTTCACATTTAATTGTTGTTAAACGTATCTTTAGGTATCTGAAGGGCAGACCAAGGCTTGGACTTTGGTACCCGAAGAACCCTGATTTCCAATTGTTTGCATTTACTGACAGTGATTATGGAGGTAGTGATCTTGACAGGAAATCAACAACTGGTGGATGTCAGTATCTGGGAGACAGACTCATTTCTTGGCAGAGCAAAAAGCAGCATACCGTCTCGAAGTCAACTGCAGAAGCTGAATATGTGGCAGCATCCGCTGGATGCTCACAGGTAGTATGGATACAAAATCAGCTCACTGATTACGGTATGGAATTTGTTAACACTCCTATCTTTTGTGATAACGTTGCTGCTCTAGAAATTGTGAAAACCCCCGTTCATCACTAAAAAACAAAGCACATAGACATCAAGGTACATTTTATTCGTGATTGTTATGATCGGGAGTTAATTCAGCTCCAAAAGGTGAGCACAGACCAAAATGTGTCTGATATTTTCACAAAACCCCTCCCTCGTCCCAATTTTGAAATGTGTGTCGAAGGCCTAAGGATGATTGCCTTCGAGGAAAGAAAATTAACAAAAACAAAAACAAAAAAAAAAACAAAACAACAAAAATGTGTTTTTATTTCAAAAGCCTCATAAAAACAGGGGAAGAAATATCGTTGTTTCAGAAAATCTAAAAAATATCTGTTTGAGGTTTTATGATGTCGTTTGTTTGCCTTGAGTTGGTAGGAAGTGATATAAATTTCCAAGACAATCGGAGACTGACACGTGTAAGGCAGAAGTGAAAGACGACTCAAAGATGATGTTTCGGTAAGCTAAATCAAAAACTATGATCATCTATGTAAGTGCAGTTAACTTAACTTCTATATATGTTTAGTTTTCCATCCTGGTTTACATAGTTTAAAAGACTGAGTCCCAGCAAAAACGGGTTGAGAGTGGTATTCACCTAGTATTCACTCTCTCACACGCCATGTTTCTGCTAATTATGACAACACCACAGAAAGAAAAAGAAAAATGAAAAGAAAAAGAAAAATGAAAAGAGAAAGCAAAATTAAAAAAAATGTTGATAAAAATTCATAAAATTATTGTGTTTGGTCTTCTCTGCGTGCTTATGCGGCCGACCTGATCACCAACTGATAATTAAGAAAATAAGTGGTAGTCATAGCAGTGGTGCATGGTTCCTCAAGTTGGGGGTTTGTGAATCCTCAATAAACTCTGAGGTTGGGTAGGTTTTGCTATGAACGATTGGGTGTGGGGACTATTAAACATAACGGTAATTATGTACCATATTTAAGCACTTAAAGTTTTTAACTGGATGTGAGTTTATATGGTTCCAAAAATTTTCGGCATTCGTCTAGAGCGTCGAGTAACGGAAGCTGAAAAGGGTTCCTCAGTTAAAAATTTGTCTGGTTTGATCCATGAATTTACATCAGCTTCGAGGCAAGTGAATTTTTAATTTCTGTAATTAGGTTTTAATTGGTTTATTTTATCTTTCAAGTCTTTAAATGTTTAAATTTTTTATTATGATCAAGATCAGATACTCGGGGCATAAGTCTGAGGAGAAGCTTCGTAAATTCTCAAATTTTCTCAAAGTTAACATTTTTTAGAGAGAATTAACATTTTTAAGAGGTTTGGGAGTATTTGAATGTTTTTTAATCTTGAGGGGCAAAAGTGAAAATTTTATTTAACAAAACTCTCACCCTCCTCATTTCCGATCCACTTCCCATTTACGATTCTGATTCTCTCTCGGTTTACGATCCCCAAAACCGAAACCCTAGCACCGCCGCTGTCTTCATCGGAAATTCAATCCGACCCACCTCCGGCCATCATCTGTGAAATCCGAGCGCACCAACACTCTCGTAATCAATTTCCGACCTTAAACCACGCATCAATCGAGTGTTTTCTTCTACTCTCGTCGGTCCATTTGCGATTTTTCTGTGTTGAGTTTACACGGTGATCCCTTCGGTTTTTCCAGTGATTTCAAGCCGATTTCTCGAGATTAGGAGTCGGTTTCAAGTTTGTGTTTCTTAAAAGGTAGTGTTGGTTGGTTTGTTTAACATATTTGAGGTGTTTAACGGGTTTACGAGTCTCTTGCAGGTACATCCATGGCAGTTACTGTGTTCACGATCGTTTCATCGGAGAAGACGACTGTTGGCGATTACGATCGTCGATTACGATCGTAGTTTACGATCGACGTTTACGACTAGTGTTTGCGATTTTCTGATCTCGATGGAGTTTACGATCGGGCTTAGGTTTTCTTCGAGGGATTACGATTGGGCTTGTCTGTTTACGACTGAACTAATTTTGACCCAATCGTGAACCCGTTTAAAAAATCGTAAACCCATAATCAGTATCGTAAACTTATAATGAAAATCATAAACTCCTAAGTTTCATAGAATTTCATCAAACTTAATCATTTTTAAGTTAAAAATAATGGTGTTTGTCAATTTGTGTTTCAAAATCAAATATATTTCTTGAACGTTTAAATTGAGGTTTTCAGATCTTAACAAAGTAAATGTGTTAATCAATTGAACTTCAAGATATTGTTGGCAAACATAATTAAGCTTTGACGAACAAGTATGATACATTTGTCTTGTCTTTCTCAGATGGCAGACGACATGCTTGATGAAGAGATTCAGTTTGAAAGAGATCACTGCATCCCGACATACCTTGAAGACCCACCAGAGAAGCATATGCAATTATTTTATTCATTGGTGGCCGGGATGAACGTCTGCAAGATTAATCACGCTCTGAGAACAAGCGTCCTAATTGATGAGCAGCTTGTAAGGGAGTTCTGGGGAACTGCTAGAGCGAGTGATGATAAGACAAGGATCACTGCAACAATTCAGAACAGGCAGATAGTGATACTTGAAGAAGACATCAAAAAAGGACTGAACATTAATGACAGAGCTACAGATCCAATTGAGTATTCCAAGGCTGCAGTTTTAGAGGGTACTCAATCTCTAGGGTATGAAGGAAAGTTCCCGCCCATCTTCAAGAAGTTGTTGTCGCACTACTGGAGGTGCCTGGCTCACTATATGCAGAAATCCTTTCTGGGAAAGAGGACTAGCTTCGATCAGCTTAACAAACTGCATGGAACAACTTTTGTCGCATTGGCCTTAGACTGGATAGGCAATGCTGATCTGAGCGCTCGTGAACAGTTCCTGATGACACCAAGATTCGTGCAAATGGTGGTGATGGAGAAATATCCTATGATTGAAGAGAGGATAGAAAAATTGGATGTTAAGGTGATGGATAGTGGCGTGTTTGGCCTGCAGACACAAGACAGAAGATGAAAGAACAACTTTAAGGGAAAGATTGAATGGGTCAAAAGGGGTGCCTTTCCTGAAGTTGCTAGAGAGCAGGTGATTGAGTCAGATCAAGAGGCTGAACCTGAACCAGATGTGCCGACTGTAAATGTGTGTGTTGCTGAAGACCACGATGTGACAGCACCTGTTGCTGTAAATGTTCTGGAACAAACAGAAGTTATACCTTCTGATGAAGAAAACGTGATGGACGACATCTTCGCTGATCAAGAGAATTTGGATGATGATATCTATGGGGATTTAGGGCCAATCAATCTTAAAAGAACAAGGGATGTCCTGAACTCGTCTTCTAGTGGTGACTCAATCCCTCAAGAGTTGGATACTCAGTTTAATGTGAATGAGATGCTTGAAGAGCCTGTCCCTATTCGTGAACCATCTCCCAGGAAGAGGTCAGATCCAAGAAGTATCAGGTTCAAGTTTACAAAGACTAGCTCAAGTCTGATGATGGTCCATCCAGCAGGGCCCAGTTCTCAAAGTCCAATTGTTCAAGAAGAAACAACTGATCAGAATGTTGAAGATCAACCTGCCCAGGTTCAGACTGAAAGTCCTCTTCTGAATGAACGTAGCCCTGTTCATGAAGAAAGGCAATTTATGGAGGCTGATAACACCTTTGTAGTACCCAACCCAGTTAGAGCGAGTGTCTCTACTGGGACAAGTCTGCCACCAGCAATTCCAAGTTTCCGCCCATTTCAAGCTGCTGATCTCCCAATAGAAATGAGGTTGAGTGCTGACCCTCAAATAAATTTTCTTCTGTCTCAAAACAGAGCACGTGAAAATGAGATAAAAGCACTGAGGGATGAAAACAAGACCCTGAAAGAGAATGAAGTTGCCAACAAACTAAGGTTCAAGTTCCTGTATGAAGCTTTAATGGATCTAAAGAAGAAGCATACTGAATTGAAAGGAGTTGTAGAGACAAAATCTTCTGGTGATCATGGCCAAAGCTCATCTCAAGGAGTTCAGGGTACGAGTGCTACACAAGAAGATGAAGGAGATGGCACCATTGAAATGTCTGAATATGTACGTGGTGGAAGATATATCTCTAAGGCTCCCGAAGGTCAAGTGAATTGGTTCAAGGAGTTCTTCAAGGGGCCTACTCCTGTGAAGTATTGCATAGATGTGGGAGAGAGTGCTGTAGACAAGAAGGGAAGCAGACAGCCAATTCTGTGTTGGCATTATGATGCATAAAAAGGAGTTATTTGCAGTAGTGGGAGATGGATATAGTCCAGTCGAGTACTACAAATCAAGAGGTCAATTCCACTCCTGGACTGAGACAGAATTGAGAAACTTGTTGAGGGCACCGTTCATTAACAGGTGGAACGCTAATCATGGAAATCTGATTCGCAACAACCTGATAGCACAGATGGAGCAGAACTTTGAAAACTTTGATCTGAAGGCTGCAAGGTGGGTTGAAACCGGAACTGATCCTATCACCAATGAACCAATCGGGGAAATGAGGTGCCCTCCCACCAAACGCACACGAGTCATCAACATGCTCGATGAGATTGAAGATCATACGCTTGTTAGGAATTTTGATAGCTGGTTTTATGATCCTACAACCTATGAAGTGGTGGTTGTCTGCAAGAGGTTGAGAGAGTTCCGAATGTATGATCCCGTAGATTTGCTGAGGTTCGGAGAGAAGGATATCAAGCTCCTGGCATCCCGTCCAATACTTGGTGACGAACATGATATGGAGAATGCTATACGGGTGGGGATGTTTCATGGCACAACAAATCTGATCGTGGAGAAAGAATGGTGGTCAAGGAAAGAGGCGCATACATTCAGATTTGATTTACACCTTCCTTAGACTTTCTAATGGTTCATGCCTAGGGGAAGATTGTTGGGCTTGTGTTTTGGGCTAGGTGATTACGATTTGGGCCATGTGGGCCGGTTTTATTGTGTTTATGATTTAGGCTAGGGTTTGTAAGGGTGCTATATAAACCCATTAGTTTATGATCGTAGTAAGCTTTTGATTACGATTTTCAGATTTCCTTTGTGTTTACGATCAGCTGTCAATTGCTCAAGAAAGTTTGTGTTTCATTCAAAATTTGATCTTTATTGTTTATCAAATCTCTTTCATCTACTTTCTTCTCGAATCAATCACTTACGAGGATTCCGCACTCATTTGTGATATCAATATCGTGTCTTGGTAGATTTTCGGGACCTACAGTATGACTATATCAATACAATTTCTTTTGTTATGATATACTTCCATTTATGTCATTGTGTAACAGTTTACAGTGACATCTATATAATACCTCTTTATTATATCCCTTTTGTTCAAATTCCTAATTCTTTTGAACTAGCCCTAGAAGTAACTTGTCTCTGTGGATCTTCATCCAGAGTCTTCATTTATGCAAGTAACTTCTCAATCATCCGATGATTAAATCCATTGTTTAATTTAATTCATTAAATCAAACTACTTTGGCCATTATGTAATTATCATAAACATGATTATTAACATAGTGCTCCCACTTGCCTTTTATAGATTCAGCGTTCTTTAAGATTATCAATTCAAAATTATGGGTTATTAGAAAAGAGTTTTGCTTAAACCTATCTTGGTCTACTAATTAGAACAATTTAATATTGTAATAAGATACAAGATTGTGGGTTTAAATATTTATGCGATCCGGAGCATATTTGATATCTTAATTTTACGAAACCGAATCATCTCAGATCAAGCATCTGATATAGATTCACGTTTCATTCTTTAGGTGATGTATTATGGAATATTTTTCATAAGAATGTCAGGTTCCATTCAAATCCATCTCCTTTAGAACGCTCACATTTTTCTGATTTAGACAATAGTTGTTTAGTCAGATAAATGTTCACATATTTCTGATTAAGGCAACAACTTGTTGGTCAGATAGTGTGATATCTATATGGTTATACTTGAATTCCTTCAAGTTTACCATTATACTTCATTTTTCGTTACAATCCAACACATAAAATAATTGTTTCCTTTCTCTTGGATGAAACATTAATCCCTAAGGATTTAAGAAGCATATGTTATGGTCAAGTGTAGTTAATGGCAAGAACTATTTCTTGGTACTAGACTTGAGTAGGCAAGTTATGGATTTGATGCTTAGGGTAACTTTGGCAAAAGGTTATCCTATATTTATGCTTCAATTTCTTGATGCTTAATTTTCCTGAATTCAAGAGTTAACAATTTAACTTTACAGGATTTCGAATTTTAATTTAAAACTATTTGTATATAAAATTCAAATATAGGAATATTAAGGTAATGGTATTTGTTAGTTATTAATCATTTAATTGATTATTACTATTAATCAAGGCTGATGATTCTAACTTCTTTGAGCAGATTCTTGATCAAATCAATAATCATAATTCTCATTTTATAGGTCGTATCACATACGAACATTTTCGAAGTTATAAATGATTCATTGTCTATTAGCTTGTTGATACTCTTCATGTCAAGATGTGGAATTTCAATGAGCTATTAATCAGTCAAGTGATTATTAGACAAGTCATTATTACATCTAGCAATTACAAGGATCACATATCCTTTATGCTTATGATGTGTTCATGATTGCGTGAATCATATTCATCAGGCTATGCGTTATGTTGTTTTGAACTCATAATCAGAAGACAATTTCAAGAGTCAAACGATTATTCAAACAATGCAATTGTCAATGTCAAAAAAAGTCAAAAGCAAACCATGCTCAAAACTGGGAATTCAAACAAGTATTCATCCTAGAAGCAGCCAGGGAAAACAAACCAAAATGTTTTCAAATACTACCAAGTTAATTAATCTAGATGTGAGCCTGTCCTGGTTGCTTAGAATTGCAAACAAGCTTCACGATCTTCTTGGCTTTGATCCCATCATCTTTCAAGTTCCTACAAAGTATAAAGTGTGTAAGCAAAGCTTCACATTTTGTGGAATCTAGAAAAATGAAACGTAAGGCTAAGTACCTCCAGAAGAACTCTCGCCATTCTTCTGAGCCTTAACCTTGGCAAGGTACTCAGGACAGTTCCTCTTCCAGTGTCCCATCTTGTTACACTTAAAGCATTGGCGCTGATCAGGCGGCGACACTGCTTTGGAAGTCTTCTTGCCCTCCCTTTGCCTTTGGCACCAGACTAAGTGGTGGCAGGAGATTTACCCTTTCCAGTAGAGGGACGCTTCCTCTTATGATCGGGCTTCTTGACACCAGTCGACTTGACCGCTAAGACCGCAGAGGTCTTATTGGAGGCGATGTTGATCTCAGCAGTTTTCAACATCCCATGAAGCTCCGACACTGTCTTCACTAAGTTGTTCATATTATAGTTTACTCTAAACTGAGTGGACGAACTAGATAGTGATTGAAGAATCAGGTCTGTAGCCAATTCCTAAGGAATGGCATACTCGAGATTTTCCAAGCGATCAATGTACGATTTCATCTTGACCACATGAGGGCTGACAAGAGCGCCTTCAGCCATCTTACATGATATGAGTTTAGTTACAACCTCATAGCGCTCCTCACGGGCATGTGTTTCAAACATGCCCTTCAGTTGTCCTATCATCTGGAAAGCACTTAAGTCCTCCATGTTCTTCTGAAGTTCTGGAGACATAGTGGCCAACATCAGGCAGGATACTTGGTTAGCATCCCTCACCAGGTGGTCATGCGCTGCACGAGCTGCCGCAGTGTTATTTGCAGGTTGTGCAGGCACCACAACATCCAGTACATGGAGCTCGTTGGCCATCTTAAGCACAATCTTGAGATTGCGAAACCAGTCAAGGAAGTTGGTGTCATTAATTTTCTCCTTCTCAAGGATAGACTTAAGTTGGAAGGTGTCATTGGGTGCATTATTTTCGTTGATGTGGGCCATCTGAAACATTTAGACAATTTCTTTTAGTATTTTCGATGTTTAACCCAAATTCAATTACGGTAAGTTCTAATTGAATAAAGGATGGGATTCCATTTAACTTAATTACTAAAGGCAGCTGTAGCATGCAATCAATAGTTATTAAATAAATACACAGACAACGATTGTCATTTGTGAAGACCAGTCACAATACCCGTTTATGAGGCCGCAATAACATCGAATATTTTATGTGATACGTTTAGCCTCATCTATGCCCACTGCTATTTATAAGGATCCACGTTACGGTGTTGTAGCTCCAATAACGTGACCCCCCTGCAAAGTAGAGGAATAGTTGTCCGAGTTGGTCACATGAACAAGTACGGTGTTGTAGCTCCAATAGTTGTACCTTAGAATACACCCTACATGCTTGCCAAGTACGGTGCTGTAGCTCCAATACTGACGTTTCGGTAAATGTACTACAGGTCGGGCTTGACCTGGGACGGCATAAACTATTAATTTTAGACTTACCAAATAGGGTTATTTAATCAGTTTTTGTTGGTGATTATTTATCGCAAACCCTATCATTGCTCGGGACAGTCAAATTTGATACCCTAATTAAATTAAATATGTTGTCGCGAAGCATACATAACAAAACCAAGCATGCAAGCTTTTTAAGAGTTTATAAATTTCATAAATTTCGAAAACCGCTTTAATTGGTTATTTATTTATTGAGTTAAAATACCTTATTTTAAAACTCATATATCTTTCGATTGTAAAATCTTTTAAACTCGTTTTAAAACAATTTTAATGTGTTTTAGTTGGTTAAAAAAAAGGTAAGCAACACAAACACAATATGTACATGTATTCAGCCTTATTAGGGCTTCGGTATTGCTAGAGCCTCTTAGCAATACCGATCAAGGTCTAAGAGACAAAACAACGCACATGGATGGTCTTCCTTGAGCATCTTGTTGTCTTCAATATCTCCCACTAGCTTCAAGACTCCTCTTGAACTTGATTGGATCTTCAGGTCTTCGGGTTAAGAAACTTTCATTTGGGAGACCTGTCAAATTTGGAAAGTTTCCATTTATGAAAACCTGCCAAATTTGGAAGGTGCATGATTTGGGAAGTTACCATTTCTGGAAGCCTGCTAAATCGGGAAACTACCAAAATGGGAAAGTTTCTGAATTTCAAAGCACAAGCCAAAATAGTAAACTTTCTAAAATTGGAAAGTTTCCATAATTAGAAACTTACTAAATCGGGAAACTGTCAAAATTTGAAACATTTCCAAATTTGGAAAAACGAGCCAAAATAGCAAACTTTCTAAAATTGGAAACTTACTAAATTGGGAAAGTTCCAAAATTGGAAATCCGAACCGAAATATGACTTGCTAAAATTGGAAAGTTACTGAATCGGGAAAGTTGCCAAGATTGGGAACACTTCCGAAACAGAGACTTGCCAAAATTGGAAACTTGCTATTTCGGAAAAGTTCTCAAAATAGAATTATATAAAAGAAATAAACAATTTAAAACTATCTATTACAACTTTGAACTAAAAAACAGTGGGCCAACCGAAAACCTAATCTATTACAATTAGGCCAAAACATGGGCCAAAACCAAATAGGAAATCACAATCATACAAACACGTAATTTCACCAAATTGGGTCGGGGTTGAATACACGTAATTAGTAAAAATAATCGAAACATATTAATTGCATTATTTTGGTGGATCCGAATCAACCAATATATATATATATATATATATATATATATATATATATATATATATATATATACGCAATTAATAAAATTAATAAAATTATTAATTTATTCGCAACTTTCGGGTTTTACCCTTAGTTTGCGAATTCACCGGTTTAAAATATGACCGATGTAGATTTGCGTGTGGTAATCAAGGCTCTGATACCACTGTTAGGTTTTTGCCAGTGGTATTTGGGTCACGGGTAGTAGTATTAATTTTTATAAAAACCCATTTTGCTAATTGTATTACCGGATACAATTATATTTATTTAGTTACATTAATTAAATCAGAGTTGCGGAATCGTATATTAAATATATAAATAAACTAAACGTGAAAAACCAAGCGACAAAATAACAAGATTTAATCAACCAACACGGAAACACTAGATATATATATGTATATATATCGAGATATACATATTTATATATTGTTAATTAAATTAAATATATATTTACATTAAATATATATATATATATATGGAGAGGATCATTTGAGAACCAATGGGTTTGAGAACTTTTGAGAACCATTCTGAGCCACAAGTTATATATAGGGAAATCCCCCCCCCCCCCATGAATTTGAATGCTTCCCCCCTGAAAATTAGTGGCCTAGAATGGTTCTCAAAAGTTCTCAAAGAAAAAAGTTCTCATTTGAACCTAACCATATATATATATATATATATATATATATATATATATATATATATATATTTAATTACTTTTATTTTATCAGATTGTGGTAATTGAATACAACAAGTTTATCTGAGTGTCATAATCTAAATTATGATTCGATCTAAACCAATAGTATTTAGATCTAGAACGATCAGTTCGTGTCGAACAAGTGCTCGAGACACCGAGGTTGAACGAGACAAGCGCTAGGGTTGCGAAAACTTATCGGAGAAGCAAGCTCGGGTTCGGTTCAAAACCTAGCAGAAAACACACCAAGAAAATCCGGTGGCGGACGGCGGCGGTGTAGTGGCGATGATGCGGCGGCGCAACGGCGGTGGTGCGGTAGCCGAAGTGCGGCGGTTCGGCGATGAGTTCAAGCGGCGGTCGTTGGTGGTTGCTGGACGGGGGCGGTGGTCAATAACTAACCTAATCGCGTATAGGATTGCATTAATGCAAGGTCATTATAAACAATATGTTTATTTATATCTTAATATCTTTAATAACATTTTATTAGGGTATATCTTCCTTAAGGCCAAAATAACCAAAAAGCCCTTATAGGCATAATAACATTTTTATTGATAATATGAAGACGCGCATTTCTATAAGTAAACGCTCACACCGGGATCGCCCAGTGAGGTATGCCAGGTTAGAGGTGCACATAGCGGTTTTTTCAAAGAACCGGTTCCCGTTCTAAACCGGTTCCGGTTCTAGTCAATGTTGACGGGACCGGGTCTCCCCTAAATCGGTTCCGGTTCCGGGACCGATTCCACAGATGTAAAACCGGGACTGTTGGGACTGGTTCGGTCCTGTTCTCGGACCGGTTCCCAGAAAAACCGGTTCTGGAACCGATTTTGAAAAAAGCCGGCCGCTGGAAGTGCTTGTTTGCATTTGCTTCATTTTTTTCCTCTTTTTTGCTACTGTGATGTTTGTATATATATTTTAAGTTTCAAAACTTCACATTTTAAGACAAAATAAAATTATAAGATGACAAGTATTGAAGAAAAACCAACATTCTTACTAATTAACTTAAAAAAACATACAATCGGTTACGAAGTACAAATACGAAATACGATTTAAAAGTCTTCAACGACAAACCGAATACGAAATAGGAAATAATTCTAAACGTCTTCAATCTTCATGTCTTCGCGTCTTCAATCTTCATGTCTTCACTCTTCATCCGAACTATTTGGTCCAACGCGAATCGTCAAATCAAGAGCCTCTTCATCGCCAAGTTGATTGTTTGTTGTGAGCTCGATCTCGTTTATGTGAAACTTATCTTCAAGTGTAGTTTCATCTTCAAGAGTGGGCATTTAGGGTTTCTACTGAAAACTAGGTAGCAAGCGTATCGCTTACCTGAGTGGTATGCTCTAGGCGATACGCCTAGAGCCTCCCGCCTGCCAGACCTTTGAGTTTTGCTTACTTTTCACGTGTTTCAATGTTTTGGTCATGGTTTTTAATGATTTGGATTTTCCTTTATTTACCATTTTTTACCACATCAAATCCAATAAAATCAAGTATCAACTTGTCATATAATAATTTATGATCATGCAATTAAATTCACGTATTGGTTTGCACGCATTTCACGACACATAGCAGTTTTCAGTTTATCACTAATATTTCGAGACTCCAACTTGTATGTGATGTTTGTGAAGTGTTTTAGGGCTACTAGACTCTTCTAATACCTTAATTTACATACTACGCCTATATACGCATCTCTCGGTTTGCCAGTTTTATCCGTTTTTAAGGCTTGTGTCCGAAGGGCCAAAAAGTCACAATACATTAACATGTTCTACATTCATAAGATGACTAGTTATTCATTTCACAACATGGTTATTATACATTATGGGTCAATTTCCACATAAGTCAATTTCTTCATTTTTAGGCTTTTGACTTTAAAAGTCAAACTGTCCAAAAACTAAACCATCAAATTAACTACATATTCATGCATATAACATAGGATTTCTAATTCCCTAACGTGTACACATGATTACCAACATATGCATAACATCTAACACATACATATTTCATTTACCATTAGTTATGCACACAATACTACATGGATTATGTTTATTAACCATAACCCACCATCTCGCAACTAAGCATCAAATTCACTTGTTAAACATACTTGGCAAATCATACTTATGCCCATTCAACTCTCATGCTTATATATAGTGTTTACACCATATTTAACCATGAAATCAAGTATCTAAATCCACTTAGGCATTTCATCAAACACTTGGTGTGCATACGATTTCTACATAAAATTTGCAACTTATCTAGCCAAGGGTATAAACCATTTAAGCACACTTTCAACTCATCATCCAAATGACTTCCTCACTAAGCAAAACTTTCATTTAATCTACTGAAAGTTCATATTTCTCTCAACTTTTAATCATTATAACTATAGATTTCATGTAGCATTTCACAATTTCACGAACCATGCTAGAATTCACATACAACATCATAATTATGGAATTTCATCACAACTATCCTTAATATAACTATAGTCATGATCAAATAACACTACAAAACTGCCAATTTGATGTTTTAATCAATATTTCTCATAATTTTAAAAGAGAAATGAGTTAGGTTACCTCCATGAATCATCCATGGCAACTCCTAGCTCCATGGCATCCAACTAACCCGACTTTAAGTCATGCAAGACTCCATTTTCGGATTTTATCTTCAATTTGACAAGGATTTGGGGTGTTGTTCGCTATCTTCACAAGAACACAAGGGTTAGTTTTAGTCTTGTCTGATCAAAATCATGAAACCCCCCCCCCCCTTCCCCCACCCATCCTCATATGTCAAATTTTAAATTTGACATATTTAGTCCTTTCCCATATTCCACCTTTGATTCATTATCACATGAACCCCCTCTACTTTTAAGTGTTAGAAGTTTTAAGTCAAAGTTTCATCAATTCAACTAACTTTGGCTATCCCCGAAAACTAGTTTGGGGAAATAAAGTAACCGACCTGACTTAAAAATTAACTTACATTTTAAGTTAATTATTTGCCACTTTTAAATCTTTCCATTTAAATGAAAATTTAATAATTCCACAATTGAGGCTTTTGATTAAAATATTCAATCTGAATTTGGGATGTTACATTTTATTTATATAATATACAATCAAATTTCATGATAAATAGTATATTTTTAGCTTTTCAAACTTTGGCCACGTGATTTTGGTGTGTTGACGCTTTCTACCCTTTTAGTTTTTCAAACTTTAGCCACATGATTTTGGTGTGTTGACGATTTCTACCCTTTTAGTTTTTCAAACTTTGGCCACATGATTTTGGTGTGTTGACGCTTTCTACCCCTAAACTTTTACGATTTGTTTCTTTTTTCTTTTTAACGAAATAGTAAACTTTTAGTTTTCGTAGTTTGGTCGCATTGTTTCATACTCTTACGTTTTATACCGTTTAACTTTTAAATTCTTTTTTATTTTAAGTTTTGTTGTCTTCTATTTTGGCCATGAAACTTTTAACTTTTTTACTTTCGTTTTTAGTATATTTTTAAAGTTTTATACTTTCACTACAAGACTGTTAGACTTTTACGTTTTATACCCCTTAACTTTTTTACCCTCTAACTTTTAAACTTTTTTTTTTGTTTTAAGTTTTGTTGTCTTCTACTTTGGTCACGAAACTTTTAACTTTTAACTTTTATACTATCGTTTTTAGTATATTTTTATAGTTTTATACTTTCACCACAAGACTTTTAGACTTTTACGTTTTATACCACTTAACTTAGTATATTTTTATAGTTTTATACTTTCACCACAAGACTTTTAGACTTTTACGTTTTATACCACTTAACTTAGTATATTTTTATAGTTTTATACTTTCACCACAAGACTTTTAGACTTTTACGTTTTATACTCCTTAATTTTTTGATCCTCTAACTTTTAATTTTTTTTTGTTTTAAGTTTTTTGTCTTCTACTTTGGTCACGAAACTTTTAACTTTTTCTACTTTCGCTTTTAATATACTTCTATAGTTTTATAGTTTAATCACGAGACTTTTAAACTTTTACGTAAAATACCGCTTAACTTTTTTTACTTTCGTTCAGTATACAAATTCAACCCCGCAGCAACGCGCGGGGTGGGTAAACATCTCGTTATATACAATTAAATTTAGTGATGAATAGTAGAGTTTTTCTTTCTTTTAAATTGGCCACAAAACTTTAGGGTTTTGGCAATTTCTACCCCTTAAACTTTTAAACACTTTTTTTTCGAAATAGTAAACTTTTGGTTTTTATAGTTTAGTCACATATGTTTCATACTCTTACGTTTTGTATCCATTAACTTTTGAAGTTATTTTTTGTTTAAAGTTTTGTTGTCTTCTACTTTGGCCACGAAACTTTTAACTTTTTTTACTTTCGTTTTTAGTATATTTTTATAGTTTTATACTTTCACTACAAGAATTTTAGACTTTTATGTTTTATACCCCTTAACTTTTTAACCCTCTAACTTTTAAAGTTTTTTTTTGTTTTAAGTTTTGTTGTTATCTTCTACTTTGGCCACGAAACTTTTAACTTTTCTACTTTCGTTTTTAGTATACTTTTATAGTTTTATACTTTCACCACGAGACATTAGACTTTTACGTGTTATACCCTTAACTTAGTATATTTTTATAGTTTTATACTTTCACTACAAGACTTTTAGACTTTTACGTTTTATACCCCTTAACTTTTTAACCCTCTAACTTTTAAAGTTTTTTTTTTTGTTTTAAGTTTTGTTGTCTTCTACTTTGGCCACTAAACTTTTAACTTTTCTACTTTCGTTTTTAGTATATTTTTATAGTTTTATACTTTCACCGAGAGACTTTTAGACTTTTACGTTTTATACTCCTTAACTTTTTAACCCTCTAACTTTTAAAGTTTTTATATTTGTTTTAAGTTTTTTTGTCTTCTAATTTTGCCACGAAACTTTTAACTTTTCTACTTTCGCTTATAGCATACTTCTATAGTTTTATACTTTCACCACGAGACTTTTTTAGGTTTACGTTTTATAGCACTTAACTTTTTGACTTTCGTTTAGTATACAAATTCAACCCTACAGCAACGCGCGGGGTGGTAAACATCTCGTTTAATAGAAGATAATTGGTATAGTTGTTTTAGTTCAGCAAATGAGTTTATGTTTTGTTGGTGGTGTAATAAGTAAACATAATTTTTCTTCGCTACAATCGTGTAAAATAGTATTTATTAAGCGTTTTGATCGTTATGTATTTTTTCGTATTCTTTACGTAGCTTTGTAGCAATGTAACGATTTTATATGCTCGTGTTATCCCTGCAACAACACGCGGGTTGCGATTCTAGTTATATAACATTAGCTTAACAATTTGCAATTATTTTGTTTCCAACTTTACTAAAATAAAAAAATAGTAGCAAGCTATTCGATATATAAAAACATAGAATAATATTACATTAATGACAATTTAGATTACAATTCGCTAAAAAACAATAATACAAAAAATTAGACTTAATGGTAGAAACCAATCTTGCCATTTAAGATTAACTCAAATGTAGGAAGGATGAAATCTAAGTAGACTTAGACTTATAAATTTGTTAAATCTAAGTCTCGTAAAACTTACAAATTTGTTAAAACATGAATAATTTGGGAGAAGAAATTCTTAAGGTGTAGGGTATTCTCTTTAACTGAAAGTAAAATACAACATTGTCTTGTTCACCTACGATGAGCAAAACATGTGTTTAACTTCCATTTAAAAAGAGTATCCTGAGAAGCAAAGGATTGTTAATTCTTTTGGTTTATACGGATTTGTACTTAGATTTCGTCGTTCCTACATTTGACTTAATCTTCAATGGCTATCTTTCAGCTTCTTTCATCATCGCCTTATTGCCTTGACATCGAAGCTTCATGTCTTTGAATATGATGATGCAAATTGGTTGGAATTTGGTTTGGATTGTACACCACACTTTTTTGCATCGAGCTCTTTAGATGCCATTTGATATTTCGCATAAATCATAGTTAACTCAGACCTCGTGGATCGTCCTTGTAGGTATGATCCTCACAATGGCTGGTGTGTTCCTCACAAGGTTGTGTGCCATTTGATTGTTTTTTTTCTTTTGGCATTTTGGAGAGTTTAGAGAAGTTGGAGAAGTGATGTGATCAAAGTAATACATCCACCACCTATTTTACCAAGGTTGTAAAAAACTCTCGGCGATAGCTCGGCGATCGACTGGGGGTTAAGACATTAATCGGAAATTAATCAAAGATTAATCGACAATTAATCGACCTTGACAGGTTTAATCGGTGATTGATGGTAATTGGTTAAAGGCCGCTAAGCGATTAATATGATGCTTGGCGAGATTTTTACAACCATGATTTATACTATCATATGAGGGTAAAATGGTCAAAAACCCACTTTCAAAAGGATATAAACAATTATATAGCTACTATAAACGACTATTTTTTTTTTTGCTAACGGTAAAATCCGTCTAAAAAACTGATCCCGGTTAACAAGTTTAGAAAATAAAATTTTTGAACTATATGTAACCAGTTTAGAACATAAAATTTTTGAACTATATGTAACCACTTTTGGAACCGTCAGTTTACACTGGTTACAAACCAGTTCTTTAATATTTTCTAAAAAGCGATTAAGTTTTTGGTTAAGAAACCAATCTGGTTAGATTAACCGGTTTTTTATCCACGTCTAGATAAAAGGAAGAATTGTGATCCGAAAGAAGGGGATCTGGCCCAAAAGATCCGATACGCATTTACAGGGCTTTCCTTCATTTCTTTGATATTTTGAGGTTTGACAGTTTTACACTCTTCTGTGCTTCTTCTCCATTTCTTCACGGTTTCTTTTCCTCCCTGAATTACTTCTCGTCCTCATATTGGAATTTGGATAAATGCACTTTTGCATTTCGAATCTTCTTCTCCAGGTATGTTGTTTTTCCCCGAATCATTTTTATTAGAAATTCGATTGTTTCTGCTTTTAATTTCGACCCATTTCTTCGAAATATTTACGGGTTCTTCTGTTAATCATCGTTCAAAACGGTGATTTGCTGATCTCGAAGTTATCTGCGTGTAGGATTAAATTGTTTGGGGATTATCCGTATAGATGTGTATATTGTTATGATTCTGAAATGTTGGCTATTCATATGTTATTCTGCATAACTCAATCATGAAATCAACCAGCAAACCCTAGAACTGTTGCCCATACAGAATCTATCTGATTTCATGTTTTTTTTTTTTTTAAATTTTGCCCATCCATATAGCTAACTTATAATCTTCAGCTACCTGAATCTTTAGAAAAGGGGTACATTTCAATGATCTAAAATAGTGCTATCTTTTTTGGTATTGCAGGTTAAACCGATTGATTATTCATTTGATTGTTTCCAATAGTCTGAATTGTGTTGTGATTCTTAAAGTGAAATGAGAGCAGCAATGTGCTTTTCACATTTTCAACTTCCTAGATGCCAAATTCATAGCCTTTATGGTTCTTGGTGCAAAAAGGTCAATAATTTAAGCAAAGGGCATGAAAATAATTCCAACTTTCAGTTACTTGGCCCTGGTATTTATGGCCTTCATGGAGGGCATAGTAGAAGATGGACCAGGAAATCTTTATCTACAAACACAGAAGGAAAGAATGTTTTAAGCAGAAAAACAACAAACATTAGCCAACAAATAACTGATGTTTCAAGCCTAACACATAGCAATTTGAATACCAGTAGAGTAGAAATCGGTGAATGTAAAAGTGTTCATATTGAACAAAAGATATCTGAAAACAAAGATATATCAAAGTGCACAACTGTTATTGTCTTTGATACCGAGACCACCGGATTGAGTAGGGAAAATGATCGAATCATTGAGATTGCATTGCAAGATCTTAGTGGGGGAGTAAATAGTACTTTCCAAACACTTGTAAATCCAGAGAAGATTGTGACAAATTCAAATATACATGGAATCTCACAGCGTATGGTCAGTTCATCTGGTGTCCCGAGGTACTATTCATGATCTTTTCTTCTAAAGTTTTGTGTTTCTGATTTTCTCCCTGGATTGCATTTTTCGATATAACGATACTAATGTTGATAATCTTGTAGAGTGCTACAATCTTGCTGTAATGTTTAGGGTTTGAATGTGGGACCTAGGCAAATCCTATACCTTCCCATTTACATGAGAGATATTGGGTCATAAGGATGTCTCGCCTCAAAGACCAACCCATGAGTTTGACATATTGTTGTGGACAATAGGAGACCTCCACTGCTAAGGCGTGGTTGGGTGGGACTTAGGAGTAATGTTAGGATGGGTGACCACTTGGGAAGTGGCCACTCGGGCAAGCGAACACAAAGTTGTGAGTTGCTTATGGGTAAACTGCACGATATTGGTTCATATGAGAGGCCCGATTTTACATTGAATTTGTGTTATAAATATCAAAATCGATAATCAGTTTTATAAGCCAGTGATTTTGATTTTTGAGGACACATTTTTATGAATCATATGCGTACCATCTGAATATGTGTTTTAGGAAGTGATTTCACAAACATTTCTTTTTTTCTCACAAAATGTTCGTTTTGGTCATTTAATCAATTTATTCCCTAAATAATCTTGGTGATGTGCCAAATACCCAAACATCTAGGTTTTACAACTTCAGACAATATAACCATACCAAAAACTATTACATTATAATCAGTTGATTAACTAATTTGGATTATTCAGTTACAGTATCACTTGTTCACTTTCCAAATACACATCCAAACACCCACTTAGTTATTATGATTTTTGAGTTGACATGTTTTGTTAAAGAGCCTTATAGACATGAAATTGTGCAGGATGAAAGAGTTGATACCAATATTGGTGCAGTATGTCAGGAGCCGACAAAAACCTGGTGGTCAAACATTATTAGTTGCTCACAATGCCAAAACATTCGATGTCCCTTTCTTGATCAGTGAATTCAATCGCAGCTCCTATGAAATCCCATCAGATTGGTATTTTGTTGATTCGATGTCTCCTGCACGTGACCTAATGAAACTCGAAGGTCAGTCTCATCTGATCACTTACAATACACACTTCCAAACAACCCTCCATGTTTCTATAGATTCATGAAAGCTTGCAAATGATGGCTTGATGATATGTGCAGGATCGGAACTTACTTCAAAGTCACTCCAAGCCCTCAGGGAGCATTATAAAATCCCACTAATCGGGAATGCTCACAGAGCCATGGCAGATGTACACGTTCTTGCATTGGTTTTACAGAGGATGACCCGTGACCTGAAACTCACGATTCCCAGTCTTCTTGAAAATTATTCATTTACAGCCTCTCAGATAATCAATAACTCGAAAAAGAAGAAGAATTCAAGATAAGAAATATTTGGTTATAATTTATTTCTTTGGGCTTCAAGTAATGTTGTAACTGATTTACCAGTTAAAGAAATATTTGGTTAGTTTAAACACATTTTGGTATGTTAAAATTATAGCATCTTTATTGTTTTTGGCTTCTTGCACATGCTTGCAAACCTTGATATTCTAACTTCAGTTATAATACCAACTAGGTATCCAGAAAAAATATGTTTGTATCTTTTTTATATCTTGTTGCTACATCAAATCTCATGGGTCAGGTTTTGTTGTGGGATGGAGCCAGATTATTATATGTATATGAGAGGAAACAGTAACGACATGTTAGTTTCTGCATTTTATGTGTTAACTTAACAGTTTATCTTAAGGGGTGCATTACAGTATAGATTTTATTTTTTTACATATGTATGTGCTAGCCAGTTCATAGACCCTGCATTCCATCTAGGATTGTTCAAAAAGCCCGTGGCTCGTGGCTCGCTCGAAGCTCGCTCGGAAAATAGCTCGAAAATAGCTCGCTCGAAAATGGCTCGGTTATAAACAAGCCGAGCCGGCTCGGCTCGGTTTGTTAACGAGCCGAGCCGAGCCTGAGGTCGGCTCGACTCGTGGCTCGCTCGTTAAGTGGCTCGTTGGCTCGCTCGTTAGCTCGCTCGCTTGGATCGTGTATATATATATATATATATATTAAAATTATATTATGTATATATTTAATACATATACTATATATTAAACTTGGTTATTTATGGAAGATGTTTTATAGTGATGGTGTAGTAGTGAACAAGCACTTATTACTTAGAACTTGGTTACTTTTCTCACATTTTGAACTTGGTTATGTATGGAAGATGTTTTATATTTTGTCTCGTTTAAAATTTGCATTCCATGTGTGTTTTAAAGGTTATTTACTTTTATTTATGGCCATTTTTTATATCAATCTGTATATTTTTTTTTTTGAAAAACGAGCTTGCTCGGCGAGCTACGAGCTGGCTCGAGCTTTTTACGAGCCGAGCTCGAGTTCAGTTTTTGAGCTCGTTAAAAAAAATCGAGCCGAGCCGAGCTGGCTCGTTTAGTTTCGAGCCCGAGCTCGAGCTCAACCTGGCTCGGCTCGGCTCGGCTCGTTTACAGCCCTAATTCCATCTAGATGTTCCCATTGTGTGCATAAAAACTCCATGAATAATATGTTCAGTTCAAAAAGGTGTTTTGAAGTTGGAAAATTACGGGCATTCACAATATTATCTGTAACTCCATCTCTAAGGTTAAAGTTTTCTTTTTATTTTTATCTTTATTAGAATCTTCATCTCTAAAATATAGAGTTTAATAACCGGAGATTTTCTAAATAGGGAGAAGCAACGTGTGAGTGTTTAAATATAATAAAATAATCGTTTGTGAGTGAAATAGAGACGGAGATGGAAAATGAGATATGATAGATTATACATGATTTTAATAAAAACTTAAAAAAAAGTATAGTATTTAATTAAATAATAGAGATGGAGATTCCATTATGAATGTTCTAGGGTCTCTTTGGTTGTAGAATTTCATGGAATTTCTGATGGTTGGTTGATGGAAAATGAAAAGGAAATTGGAATTGTTTCTATTGACTAGTGGAGTTCAACTTTCCTTCACACAAGTGAAGGAATTATGAACACACCGTTGGAATGTTACAAAATTACAAAAATGCCCATATCTTTCCCTTTTTGTTTCACGTTCTACGGTCTTCATCGTGTCTACCAAAATCATGAACCAGTGTATTCAAAACCAAATTTTCAAGCTTACACAAAAAATATCAATAACCCCTCTATAACTTACACAAACCTACAATGATTTGTGATTTTAAAACCAGAAGCAAATTTTCATTGATTGGAACCAGAGGCAGTTTTGAAATTGATTGGAATAAAAAACCATAGAACCTGAGATTTAACCTTCAAATCCATCTCAAACCTAAGAAGCAGTTTTTTATATTTATCGTAATTCATTGAACGTGAGAAGCAAATAACGATGTCCTAGATCTGGGTGAATTTTTATTTTGGGAGGGAGCCGATGATGAAAGAACAACGGATGAAACTATGAAGATGATGACGAGTTCATTTGACAAACCAATGACGCCAGTGACGAGTTCTTTTCACATTTGGGTAATTTTTGTGCAGGTGAAGTGGAGGGTTGTGGAGACGAGGGTATTATTGTTATTTTGTTAATAACAAATTGTTATTCTCAACATTCAATTTCCATTATAAAATATACAAACCAAGCACAAATCATGTTCAGTCTAGCAAAGAAAATATCACAGCTTCAACTACTGATCAGGGTACATGAATGCTTTTCGCAATTGATTTCTCGGTACCAGTAGCTTATCATACCAGTAGCCTATTACATCAGTGCTTAGCAAATGTTTTCATAATGGTTGATTTTGTTACCTTGTATGTGCTTTTAAAATTTTAAAAACGTTGGATTAAACCTTGCTTAAAAAGGTTTGTGTGTAACCGATATGGGCCTCGATTCTAATGGAGGTGTTATGTTCAAGAATGGTAATCAGCTTCAAGATCGATTATAGAGAAGAACACAAGAGGAGAAGAAGATAATTCTCAATTCATCGATGCCCTTCTCATTATCTGTTCGCATACTTAACGAACCCTATTACAAGTATTACAAGTTAACAATTATTCCCCTTATCTTTACTACAAATACAAATAACCCCCTTCACTAATTGATACGTAACAATACTCCATCCTTTCAGAGATTCTTGACCCCAAGAATCATACAAAACAAAATAAAAATGATGATCCCTTCAGTTCTGTCAGGTACTAATAATCTAACGCCTTGTGAAATCCTCATAGATAGCCATTGGATGTTGATGTAGAAAGCAAGGCAACATAGCAGCTCCTTTATTTCCATACTTTTCCTAAATGACATTCTCAATGCCAATTCATTTGTTTGAATCTTGAGATTAGAGTCAAAAGCCACAAGTTCAAAATTAACCATTTGCTTCTGTAGTTCAATGACCCATTCCCCAAATTCAATATAAGCATTTTGAGTCATAAGGTTCTCTCATCCTCCGTCAGAATTGCAACACAAGTTGGATCATGCCCACGCCACAAATAGCCTTGCATTGTCATGCTTTCTTCAGCTGCACCTGTTCGGAAAGCATGCATCTCCCAAGTAAGAGAAACACCATCAATAAAGAATGAGCCATCAAGCACTAAAGTTGCACGCATTGTATTCCCACTAGGTGGTAAAGTCCATAAATTTTGAACTCTGTGGACCATTATGGCACCTGAACCAAAACAAAATATTCCCACCATGCATATAATGAACAGACAAATATTTCTTGGGAATGGCCATATAGCTAAAGCACTAAAGAAGACCAACCCCATGTTGCATTCTCTGTTATATTATTCGAATTATGAGGCTTTATGGAAACTAAATATGTGAATAACACCACTTTCATTTTCCATTTGTGCCATATGTACTTTGCTATCAAATCTTTATACTTCCAATTGAGTAACATGTGCACCTTACTTTCTAAACAAACCCTGTTAGAGCATATTCCTATGCTACAATGTGTCTCGTGTATTGTATCCAGATTAGAGCGAGTCTGTGAGTTGTAGTGGCAATATCAATGGTGCCGTACCAACTGGTACGTCGTACCAATTGGTACGCCCGTACCAAATGGTCCACCAGTTGGTACGCAGGCCAGATTGTCACTAACTATAAATACCATGTGTTAGAATGATAACTTAACACTCCTGTCATTTCTACACCTTTCTGTGTGTGTTCTAGAGAGAGAAACCAGAGAGACTTGATTGTAATCTTTAAGTGATTCAATAAGATTTCTCTTATTTACTTCTCGTGTTCACTAGATTGATCAAAGCATGCAGTAGTAAGATCGTATCTCGGTATTACAAGTGGTATCAGAGCATTTGGTTGCTCTACTGCTGTGTTTTTGGTCAATTTTCAGATTTTTAGAGAGAGAAAGTTTGGGTTTCTTACATTTTTCATCAATTTTTTTTCATTTCGAGTGTTTCTGGAGCTAAAAATGATTTCTGAACGTTCCTAGAGTGTTTTCGCACCTCACTGTATCAAATTCCAGTCAAAATTCGCGAAAATCCGTTAAATTCAGCTTCATACGTTGTTGGTACGCCAGATGAACTGATGGTACGCTGACTGGTACGCAAGGAAATATTCATAGATTCTGGTACGCTGGGTTTTGGTACGCAAGACAATCTTCAAGCGTGGTACGCGACGGTTATTCACTGGTACGCTGGCAGTACACCGTACCAAACTGGTACGTTGAGCTTTCTGGTTCGCTGAGTTGGTTTGGTCCGTAGGGTGGTACGCTGAAGGTCTGGTACGTTTTTGGTCCGCTTTGGGTATTTGGTACGCTGGTTTTCTTGGTCCGCAGCTTGGTATGTTGGCAGAAAAGTGGCGCTCACTAAAACTGACGTAACTTGAGAACCGTTAAGAGTTACGGAACCCAATACCAGTCAAAACGACCATCTCGAAAAGATCTAGACTTTTACTCGCCTAACGGCCAGTACCCTCCATTTTGGAACCCAAAATCCGCTTGGAAGACCTTCGTTTTTTAGTTCGAAGTTTTTGAAGTATCATTTTCGGTGAAAAATGTATGATTTTCAAGCGTTCGCTTCTATACAAAGTGCAATGCAAACCTTGCTCAACTTCGATAACGAAATTGGAACAAGCCAGCAAGTTCCCAAATTGTTGAAGCTGAAGGATTATCATAATTGGAAACAAAGATATTCTGCTTACATCAGCACAAATAATGTCGATTTATGGATTCCAATTCGCAAGCTTTACATGCATCCAAAGGAAGATGGAGATTTTAAACAAATTCAAAATTTCGATGCAGCTGAAAGAAAACTCTATGAGCTTGAAGAAAAAGCTTTTGGTTATCTAACAATGGCTTGCCCACTGAATTGTTGCATTAGTTTAGTATTTGCAAAAAGTCAAAACAGTTGTGGGATGCACTATCTGCAAGATGTGAAGGCAATGATCAATACAAGAAGAGTAGAAGAAAAGTGCTGAACAAAGAATTTGAAAATTTTAAACACTATGATAAAGAAAATATTCCTGCACTTGTATCCAGATTTTCACATCTAATCAGTGAAATGAAAGTGGTGAACATTGAAAAGACCGATGAGGAACTGAAAGAGAAACTGATGGAAGCTTTACCAGCAAAGTGGGAGAATTATGTTCTACTACTTACTCATGATAAAGAATACTCAACATTGTCATTTCATGATTTAACTGGGAAGTTGCATGCTAGAGAAATGGAAATGATGACATCCAACAAATCAACTGCTCAATTACAAAATCCGGAATTATATCAAGGTCAAAATTCTGCAAGCATCAATGCAAAGTCTAAATCATCGAGTTTTGATTCATCAAATCCACCTCAAACAGCATTTGTTGCTGGTCATGGTTCAGGAAATTCTACAAATTCATCAAGGGGGTGTAACTTCACTATTCCAAATCATTCAAGTCAGAGTTCATTTTCTGCAAAAACACCGGATGAACATTTGGCATTAATTGCTGCTTTATTATCTTCATATTATGGATTGCTGAATGGTTGTTTGACAACATCTAATTTGGTTGAAGAAGATTTTAATCAGATCGATCCAAATAACCTTGAACAAATGGATATTAATTGGCAACTTGCAATGTTAGCTCAACGAGTCAAAAGATTCAAGAAGAAAACTGGATTTCAAAGTTTAAATCCAGATGACAAGGTTGGCATAGATAAATCCCAGGCAAAATGTTTCAAGTGTTCTAATTTTGGACATTTTGCTCGTGAATGTTCAAAATCAAATACTTCTTCATCAAAGTCTCCAATAGCTTTGGTGTCTCAAGTCGATAAAGAATATAACTGGGGACGAACTTTTGCGCTAATTGCGTTAACAGCTATTACTTCTGAGTCAAAATCACTAACATCGAATGAAGGTTATGATTGGGCTGCCGACGATCTTCCTGATGAGTCTGCAATTTTTGCCCCATCTGCAATGATTGCTCAAATTGTACATAGTGATGATGAAGAAGAAGTAACTGATTCTAAATCTGAAATAAGTGGTTCTGAAAATAGTGGCTATGAATCGGTTTATGAGTTTTGTTCTCAGAAAGACAAGAAGATTCAAGGATTGATAAAAGAAAATGAGTTGTTGGTTGCTGAAAATAAAAGAAAGATAGAAGAGTTGACAGGTGAACATAAAAAGTTAGGAGATCTAATTCAAGAATTGTCCTCTCAAAAAGCAAAGTTTTCAGATTTTCAGGCAGAGGTTGTTGAGAAAGAATTGAAATTTCAAAGTTTTGAAAAAGAGTTTGAACAGAAAATTACAAAATTATCTGAAGACAATGTTGACTTAGTCAAGGAAGTTGAGAAATAGAAGGCAGAAGGCGAGGATGCTGCAAATGATTTTAATATTTGTTTGAAAAGTCCAAGATTAAACTTGATTTACTTACCAAGGCTTCTGATGACTCGGTTGCTAAAATTGAAGCATATCAGCTTGATATGGAGTAGTTGTTAGATGAGAAATGGGAATTGGCAAGAGTGAACAAATTGCAAAATGCAAATTTGGATATTAAAAAACGCAATGAAGATAAGTCGCAAAAGGAATCGTGGGCTGGACTTGATGAGTTGAGGTTGCAAAAGTATGAAACTCATAAAGTGACAAAGAAGTTAATTGCAACAGAAAAAGAGTTGGCTGAAGCTCATCAAAGAATTTTTGATTTAAAGATTGAAGTCATTGATTCAAAACGACTTTTGAACAATGTTACTAATTCACAATCTTTTACAAGTTTCCTGGCCACAGATGAGAATTTTGAGAAGATGTTCAACAAAACAGTCTCACCACCAGGGAGTCTCAAAGAAGGCGTAAATGACTTGAATGAAAAGGTAGAATCTGGTGATTATTTTGAGTTTGTTGACAAGAGATCTGATGAGGGAAAGGTTGTTAAGTCACAGAAAGATCAGAAAGATGAAACAGTTGTGTCTGCTTCTACGTCTACTGAAGAAGAGAAATCAGCAAGTTCAACTTAGAAGACTACTATTGATGAAATAATTTTCTATGAAAAAAAGAATGTTACAGCAGTGAAAGCTGAGTTTTCTCGTCTTGCAAAGAACGGGCATACATCATCTGGTTCTGAAGAAAAGGTTTCACGAAAACATGTTGGGTTAGGGCTCAAGACCACGACTGTTAAAGTTGATGGGTCTCAAGGTTCAAAACAACAAAATTTGAAGCAAGTCAAGCTGAAACATGTCAAGAAAGATGTTTTTAAAGCTGAAAAGGTTCAACCCGAGAGGTTTTACAAACTCAAGGGTTCGGAACAAATATTTTCTGATAAAGAATTCCCACTCCATTGCGTGGATGCTCAGAAAATTGCCGAAGTTTTTGTCAAGAATGTTGATATGAAGAGCAAGAAGCCACAAGTTGCTACATATTCTTCTGGAGGATCAAATTCTGCTCCAAAAAGCCCGACATCGAAATGGGTAAATGATCATCGTGTTCAGGTATTCGATAATTTTTATGATCATTTTGGAGATGAATATTTTTGTGAAGCTTTGCAGAGACCATAGAGGAAAAATGTAAACAATCGTTTGTGTTACAATTGCCGACAAAAAGGGCATATGGCACAAGATTGTCATGTCAGTGCTGCTTCTAGTTCAAGGAAAAGACATGTTCCTTATGTTGGTAAATCTGCCAAATACAGATTTACTGATGAATATGGCAGAGTATTTGATGAATTTCAACCGACATATTTTCAACATTAAAGAAGGTTTTTACCTAAATTTCAAAATGATTCGTCTATCGGTTGTTCGTCACATTCTACTATGACGGGTTCATCAGATACTGAATTACCAAAACAACAAATTTGGAAACCTAAAGTGGTTTCAAAAGGAAACCAAGACACTGGTCGACCAGAAGCGGTTCGCTTTGGGTCATTTATAGACTGACGTGTTTGACCAGTGTGTAGGTACTTCTAGAAGATCTATCGGTGATTAAAAGTTGCTGATGGAGGAGTATTCTGCTGATTTAAGTTAAATTACATGTGACATCAAATTTCAAAAACTGAAGTTTTTCTGAAATCTAAATCGAAAAGGTATCTATGTCGAAATGTCAATTTTCTTTCTTTAATGCTTTGTGTTTGTAGTTTAGGGGGAGAAATTGAAAAAATACCAAAAATAGTGTCTTTGTGTTTTTGTTAAAATGAAAATCCAAAAATAGAGTTTTCATTTTAAGGGGGAGAAAAAGAGAAAAATACAAAAACATTGAAAAATGAGGAATTGTATCCAACATAATTGGGAAATGATGGTACATTGGCTTACGTGTCTGACTAGATGAAAAAGCCATAAGATCATTGTTCGATGTGCTTGGTAGGTTCGGCATTAAATCAGAAAGTATTCAAATGTGATATTCATTAAATACTAATGCTTGACCAAGTGGACAACATCTTGAAGCGTATCTCAAGATATTGAAAAGATGTGTGAAAAAGAAAAATGAGAAGTCACTATGTATACATGTGTTCATTTTGCAAAGATTTAAACTTGTTTGATTTTTTTTTATTTTGTCAAACGATCGGACTTTCTCTGCGTGTCCACAAGACCGACCTGATTGTTGTTCGTTTGACGTTCTGCTTTATTTTCTTTGGTATTTCGTATAACTCATCGGACTTTCTCTGCGTGTACGGGAGTACCGACCTGATTGTTGTTGAGTTATACAATTTCAACTTGTTTTATTTTCTTATTTTGTTAAATACGAGGCCTTATCTGCGTATCGAAAGATCGACCTTAAGGTAGACGATTTAACGTTCTTATTTCTTTTTGCTTGGAACACAGTTGACGTTATCATGAATTCAATCATTATGTGATCAAATCACAAGAGAAGTCACAAATGTGATATAAAAAAGCATATCTGAGTATGTCTGATAGTGTGGGGTACATTGGTCAAAAACAATCTAATGAATACAACAACATATCCATATGTTATGAGTATGATTGTGCCTGAGTTTAAGTTGGACAAATTATACCAGCAATCGACTTGACTTATGCGCTGAAGTAATTGAAATTGAAGTGTAGTTCAGCGTGTTAGGTTCAATATGATCCTAAGTTGTGATATTTCTCGCAAAAGACAAAAATAGTGTGTGATTCAGTATTGCATTTATGTTTTATATCTGATAAAATTCAAAAAGATTTTAAGTGTGTTTTAGCATAAACTTAGAAAAATCAAAAAGATTTTAGGTGTGTTTTGATTTAAAGTTTCAAAATGCCAAAAAGATTTTGTTTCTTATTTGTTTTCGGCCGATCGACATGTGATACGAAATCAAATTTCAAACATATGTCTTGGATTCTCGAAGAGAAGTTTTGCACCAAGATTAAATTAATTTTCAAAAGAAAAGGAAACCGTGTTTCTGTCTTCTGAAATTGCAGGTTATGCTGTTAAGACTCAAGTATAGTGAAAGGGAAAGTTTGTTATATCTTTCACAAGTGGATCTTGAAGATCAAAGATGATTCAAGAGTGATCCAGCCATGCAAGCTCTATTTCTGAAAACTTTTCAAGTCAAAGATCGGATGCAGCAATGTTGAAGATTGAAGACTGAAGTTTAGTTAGAGAATAGATAGACTACACGTTAAGGGGGAGTTTGTTAGAGCATATTCCTATGCTACAATGTGTCTCGTGTATTATATCTAGATTAGAGCGAGTCTGTGAGTTGTAGTGGCAATATCAATGGTGCCGTACCAACCGGTACGCCGTACCAATTTGTACGCCCTTACCAAATGGTCCACCAGTTGGTACGCATGCCAGATTGTCACTAACTATAAATACCGTGTGTTAGAATGATAGCTTAACACTCCTGTCATTTCTACACCTTTCTGTGTGTGTTCTAGAGAGAGAAACCAGAGAGACTTGATTGTAATCTTCAAGTGATTCAATAAGATTTCTCTTATTTACTTCTCGTGTTCACTAGATTGATCAAAGCATGCAGTAGTAAGATTTTATCTCGGTTTTACAAACCCCATTTGTCACACCCTCAATTTCCACTAACGGAATTTAACCGTGCGGGGTGTGAGCAAACCAGGATCCCAGTCCATTAGTTACACCAAGACATTGTCATTCGAAATAACGTAACTTGTCATTCGAAATAACGTAACTTGTATATAAAAACCATAACAGGGTTTTAAAGGCTCATGCATGCATACTCGTGATACTCGAACACCTACGACCTGAGAGGAACATGTTTAAAGAGGAAGTGTCAACCAAAGGTTGGTGAGTTCACATAAGCACATTAGTATATCTAGTATAAGTATGCGGTACGAATACTACAGTCTTTATTCGTATGTAAGCATGTATATTACAAGTACAATCCATATCGTAGGTAGCGAGCCTAAGTTCATGTCACTAAAACGTTCGCAACCGAAGCTGACCAATTAGCTGTAGGAATAATCGTTATGTGTTTTGCCTTCCCCATGTCTACTCGATCACGGTAAGTTAGGCTGACATTGTCCTCAGTCCGACCGCCAGTCGGGTGGTGCATCTCGTGCCCGCTGAGTGGGGTTTGTCAGACCCCAGTAGTACTACCCAATATCCCCTCGCTATTTGCTATTAACGGTTCGATAAAGTAAGGACTTGAAAGATAAAGCATTTTACGTGAACATGTGATATATATTAGATTTCTACTTTAATCATACATAATAGTTGTCGTGTTATCACCCTAACTCGGGTGTATCGTGTTTGTGTGTGTTATCGTCCAAACCCGGACGTAACATAAAAGGTTGTGCAACTCACCTTAGGGTGCGCTGCTACAATTTAGTAAGACTTCAGGTCTTGCGTAGCTTACCGAGCACCTATTGATTTTACGTACGTAAGTGTGTGTCCGCACATGAATAACATAGCCTAGACGACGGTGTGTTATCAAGTAATTCCAAATGTGATGTAGATGATAGATTTCAATGCGTGATAAAAATCGTTTTGTTTGAAAGTAGTCACAAAACGCATTTAATCGAGGACACAAAGATTTACAACAATCAATGTGCGTATGATATTCCAAATACTAATTGTAGAGATTATCGGGTAAATATATGTTCATAGATATAGATATTGAGGTGTAGTCAAAAGTGTGAGAAATAAATTAAAATAAAATAAATCGTCCAATATATATATTTATATGCCGTGTCAAAATTTCAAGAGTTTAAAGAAAATCTTTAAAATGTACACATGTGTATGAGTACGCGACAATAAATCAAGTATACCTATTTTTCTATGTTTAAAACTAATCTATATTAATATTAAAGAGACCAACAAATTTTATCCTTTAAATTATAATGTTTTCATAATATAAACGTTCAACGGGCACCCTAAACGGGTCTATGAAAACTTCAGGAGTCAAGATTTTATAGACATGCAATAGTAGTTTTGGGTTTTATGCCAAACAATGTTTAATATCATTAAAAAGAAATAAAACAACAAAAATGGAGGGTTAGGGGACTAGAACCCATGCCTCAGGGTTGTTTGTTAAGGGTTCGAAATTGAATATTTTATGCATGTAGTGACACAGGAATATGATTTTCAAAAAAATAGATATAAACAAAAAGGATTGCCGGTTGCCGGGTTTCGAACCGGAGACCTCCATGTCTACGAGTAAAAGACTGAACCACAGTGACACTCCAACAATATGGTTTTTACCCAGTATTTAATACATTTGATATAGTTAGGTTAAGAGTCTTCTTCCTCTTCAAAAACCCTAATATGCATAGCCTCCATTGATGACCAAAAGAAAAAGAAAAAAAAAAAACAAACAGAAACACGCTACCGACAAGATGTCGTTACCAGAAACATACATACCTCATACGGAGATGAAATCAAAGGTTCCTGAATGAAGGTGATGGTCTCGAGAACTCGTACGATGACTCGAACGAACGCGATGTTGGACTGGTCTGTGTTCTCCGGTGCTGCTTTCTCTGAGGTAAGTGATGTTGAATCGTAGCACATGAAGACAAGTGGGTAGTGAGCAGTAGTGAACGGTGGTGAAAGCAGCGGACGGACTGATCCCAATCAAGGTAGCCAGAATTTCTTCGGTGGTGGTTCACAGGAGCAACAAGACGAGGTTTGTATGAGTAATTATGTGTGTAATGGGGAAGCAAGGGATCTGTTTTACCAAACTATGGAACACCGGTGGGTTTAGTCGAGAAATGAATTGGCGCGGTGGTTACCAGAGATGTACCGTCCGACGGTTACAACTCTTCAAATGAACTTTGAGAGTTTGACACATCTAGTCCTTCACATATTTACTCAAAAGGTGCTGAAGTTTAGCTAAAGACGACAATAACCCTTCCAGGTTTGTAAAACAAAATAGAAGTTTGAAATTAATGATAAAAACGACCCCTCGAAGTAACAAGTCGTTAACTAACCTAACGAAGTTAACCGATAATAAATTTAACCGTATAAATACAAGAGTTTGACCGAATAAAATCAACGTATTATATATTTAAGCGGTAAACCTTAAGCGGTACACATAAAATCATGAACACGTACTTATAATTTTATAAGTGGTTCACATAAAATCATAGAATACTACGCGCCATACCAACAACGTTTTAATCGTAAAATCGTATGTGGTTATGGGATACGTTGGCACATGAAAAACATGTAATGTAATGTATGTTTATATATATATATATATATATATATATATATATATATATATATATATATATATATATATATATATATAGGACATGGAATAATTAATAACTCATCTCAAATGCAATAACCCATTAACTCTTTTTTATTGGTTGAAAAAGGCAGAAAGCATTAGATGATGATGACACATGTCCACTAATTTTTTTTAATTCAAAAGGGCAAATGAGACTTTTTACACAACCACATAAGACACCCCATTCATTTAAAAAAGCCTATAACTTTTTTATACTTTGTCGGATTTTTATAAAAATTGAACCATTAAACTTGTCGCATTTTTATCTTTAATTTCATTATAGTCTCGACATTTTTTATCACCGTTTTCTCAGACGTACGAACTAGCACTAATGTTATAGATAAAAACATCAGTGTATTACAACTAAGTCCAACTACATATATATATATATATATATATATATATATATATATATATATATATATTACAACTACTACTTAAGTCCAACTACATATGTATATATTACAACTACTAGCACTAGTGTTAGAGATAAAAACATTAGTGCATTAACTAATAACGGTGGTGTAAAGATCAGTAACACTAACACCCGATGCTACTAGTTAAAACCCCGTACTCCAACAAAAATTATCATCAAATGTACAACTAAATATACACATGTTACAAACAACAACACAAAGATTATACAAACAACAAATTCATATAAATTTGCAAAGGAAAATAATCCGTAATCCAGTTCTTCTAAAATATGCTTCAATTTGAATCGGAGCTTTCGAGTGTTGATTGGCTCTTCCCTCTTTTAATTAATGAAAATTAAACAAACAAAATAATAATGTATAAAATCAAAATTGTCAAAATTAAGTATATGAATTTCATAATTACCTGTTTCAACAGCTTCTCCTTCATTTGATTTCTAATGCTTTACTATGTTCTTAGACGGTGGGTCATCTGAGTTTGGAGCACTTAAAAGTGATTGAATGCTACAAAATTAATAATAATAATAATAATAATAAATCAAGACGGTATCATACATGTGATAAAATAGCATCAATTTTTGAGATAAAATATTAACGATTTCAACGACGGGGGTAGCAGTGTTGTACTTAACGGCGGCAACCCAGAATCGGTGCAATGAAGGAAGTCGTCGGACTGGCGTCGGGGGTAGCAATGCCGTAATTGATGTGTGGTTGATGAAGGTGAAAGTTAGCGGACTGGAGACGGATCTCCTTACATCGGAACCCTAGCTGCTACTTGCGTCTGCCGCCAGTGAAACTGTAGATTGAGTGTTTCGATGACAGAGATGAAACGAACCTGTAGATCGAGTGTTTCATAGAGATGATCCAGAGAGATAGAAAATGATGAGATCTTGTAGATCGAGGGTTCAAGAGAGATGGAGAAGGATGAGATCTTGAGATTGAGATATGAGAGAGAACTAGGTTTGGTCTACAAGATATATTTTGTTAGGTGTATAAGTACCAAAATACCCTCATCTGATCTAAACCATCGATTACAATCTGATTTGTTTATTAATATCTCAATGGTGGATGATGAGTTATTTGGTTATCACACTAAGACATGGTTATTATTAATTCCCACTCCTATATATATATATATATATATATATATATATATATATAACACATAAAATCCTAATTGTAATCATCACACAAAATGACAAAATGTTCGCATGAAATCGTAAAATATAATTTATATAAAATTATAAAAAATGCATTCAAGTTGGTCAACTGACGTCTAACACAAGTTGTTAACGGGGTTAACCTCGAAAATTGCCGGTTGTCACATCATCCCCTTGTTAAGTAATTTTTGTCCCGAAAATTGCCTTAAGTTGCTACGGTTTCTGTGGAAGGCAAAGAAAATTTTTAGGGTTGCCACATCATCCCCTTGTTAAGGAAATTTTGTCCCAAAATTTAACTCATACCTTAATTAGATGTTGTGGCTTGATCAAATAGGTGAGGATATTTCTTTCTCATCTGATCTTCTCGTTCCCACGTGAACTCCGGTCCACGCTTAGATTGCCATCTCACCTTGACGATGGGAATTTTACTTATTTTCAGTGTTTTCTCCTCACGACCCATGATTTCCACGGGTTGTTCAATGAATCGCAGTTGTTCATCGATTTACAGTTCCTCCAATGGAACTATGAGGGTGTCATCAGCTAAAGACTTCCTCAAGTTCGAAACGTGAAACACGTTGTGTACTCCATCCAATTCAGGAGGTAAATTTAAACGGTAAGCCACCGGACCAATGCTCTCGGTGATCTCTAATGGTCCTACGTAACAAGGATTTAACTTCCCGCGCTTGCCAAAGCGTACGACGCCTTTCCAATGCGAGACTTTCAATACTACTTTATCGCCGACTTCAAATTCCAATGGCCTTCGGCGTTTATCTGCATAACTCTTTTGTCTATCTCTTGCCGTTTTCATGCAGTTTCTGATTTGCACGATTCTCTCCTTGGTTTTGTGCACTAGTTCAGGTCCAGTGAGTTAGCTCTCACCGACCTCAGCCCAACAGATCGGCGATCTGCATTTTCGTCCATAAAGGGCCTCAAATGGAGCGACTCCAATACTGGTATGGTAGCTGTTGTTATAAGAGAATTCTACTAGTGGTAAATGAGCGATCTACAAGTCGAGCACACATGCTCTAAGCATATCCTCGAGAGTTTGGATGGTACGTTCAGTCTGTCCATCTGTTTGAGGATGATACGCGGTACTCATATCTAAGTGAGTGCCCATCGCCGTTTGTAAGGATCCCCAAAAATTTGAAGAAAATCTAGGGTCTCGGTCAGAGATAACAGATAAAGGCACTCCATGAAGCTTGCCAATCTCCTTGAGGTATATCTTTGCAAGTTTGTCTGTTTTGTCGCTTTCCTTGATAGCTAGGAAATGGGCGGATTTTGTTAACCGGTCTATGATAACCCAAATCATATCGCAACCGCCAGAAGAACGGGACAATCCCGTGATGAAATCCATCGAGATTTCTTCCCATTTCCATTCAGGAATTTTTGGTTGTTGCAGTAATCCTGCTGGCTTTCGATGTTCTATTTTGACCTTTGCGCACGTCAAGCACTTGCTGACATATCTAGCGATATCAGCTTTCATATTGGGCCACCAATATAGCCCATTTAGGTCTTGATACATTTTGTCTGAACCTAGATGGATCGAATAATGTGTAAGTCCCGAAAACGGTCCTCACGCGATATCTAATCCAATCAAGACCGTGCGGAATCCGGTTTGATTGGTGATTCAAGAACAATCGATTAATAAAGTAAATAAGCAATGAAAACAATAATAAACACAAACCGATTGAGAATCACTTGAATAGACAACCTTGGATTGTAACACCTTAAACGAAATTCTCAAGGAGAATTTCGTGAAACACCAAGTACAAGAACACCCAAAATCAGCAACCCCAAACCCCTAGATTAGCTATCCTTATATAGGGGGAGATTAGCTTGGAAAACAAGCTAATCTATCTTTGGTAACCCTAATTACCTCCTAATTCCCGTATTTGACTTTCCAGGCCCACTAAAACCCATCTAAACTCTTTTAAACTGAGCCCAAACCTATCTAAAATGGCCCAATGACCCAATACAATAATAAACCAACTATTTTTCACCTATCCTAACACATAGGCCTTCAAAATAGTCCGCCAATAGGTGATTTAATACACAAGCCACAAATTATTCCCTTACAATCTTCCCCTTGGCTTGTGATATTAAATATCTTCTTCTTTCAATCTTCATTGAGCAGCATGTGGGATGTTTGATGGATCTTTCTCTTTATCAGCATCAGGTTGAACTTCAAATGATAAGCATGTAATGAGAGGAGGATTCTCAAATACTTGCTCCTTCTTGAACAATGTTGTGTCCTTGCTGAATCAGTAGTAACAGACTTGACTTGCTTGTCTTGGCATCTTTTCTTCATTTAGCTTCCCCTAAACTTGAGAGTGGTATCTTTTGAGTCTTTGGAAGCTTTTCTTGAACAACCAACAAACTTCCCCTAAGCATAGGGTAAGTCCTTTTCCGGCTGGTTCTTCAACATGATCAGCAGCAGAGTTCTTGCTTTGGTCAACTGAGTCCTTAACCTTCTTCTCCATGACTTGTCTTTTCCATTTAACCTGCCAAGCATAACATGGAACAAACACTACCCAGACAATGATCACTGGATATCGGGTTAGCGTTATTTAACCCAAAAACCCTTCCCCTGAACCTAAGGACTCTTCACATTATCTCCCCCTGAGATTCTGGAGGGGTGAAACATTCTTGCATAAAATCCATAAAAACTTATTAAAACCTTCAAATTAACCTGGCCAAGGTTGAAAAATAAACAATAAAAACTTAAGATAACACAAAAGAAAAATAAAAATAAAAACAAACATACCAAATTTCTAAACGAGAAGGTTTTATTTGGGATCAAACCGTATGAATCTGACCGAGGAACCCTTTTCAGCTTCTGTTACTCTAACACGTCCAGGTGAATGCCAATATACTGATCCACTTTAAACTCTAACCCTTTTCTTAATCAGACTGTTTGTCACTTTATTATCTTTTTTTTAAGGTGCATTAATTATGAACAGCAAGTGGGTTTCAACAAATCCTAGGTACATATTATTACACACTATCAAGCACATAAATTCCCTACCACATATTTTCACAACCTGAACCAGAAGTTTGAAACTGAGCTCGAGACTTGGTTGAGAAGTGAAAGAATAGATCACAAAGATTTTTTGGGATAATATACAAAGTCAACTGAATTTTTGAAACATTTTTAATAATGCTCTCATCAGTGACAAAGGATGAGGGTTTTGGACTCTTGAGGGTCTCTTTTGATGTGCTCTTTGGCATCTTTTGGGTGTATATTATTTTTTCTTTAATTTATTTTAGGTGATCTAGAAGCACGTATGTATGGACAACTCCAGGTCATTGCTCACGCAAAGCAGAGGAGAGCCTTACATACATGTGAAGCATCCCCAGGTCATTGCTCACGCAAAGCAGAGGGGACACCGACTTTTTAAGCTCAATTTCACACTCTTGGAGACAAGCGTGTGTATCGGGAACTTGAACATGCAGTCAAATAGAAATGCAATTAACCTAAGTGCTGTTACCCAACAAACTGCCATACGTTATCTTTAAGTGTGTAACGCATACCTTTTCAGATTTTAGAGCCGAGCCTACCAGCATATCACCATGGATCATGTCTTTCACATCTGCCTTACGCGTGTCAGCCATCTCCAAAACGGAAATTTATTTCACTTCCCACCTTCTTAACACACACAAACAAAAGATTAAAAATTAAAAAGCACAATTTTTGAGGGGTCTACTATTTCATCTTTTCTATTCTCCCCCTTGCTTTTTGATTTTTTAAGAACAACACACATTTTTTTTTTAATTTTTCTTTTTTTTAATTTTTTTCTTTTTTTTTTATTTTTATAAATCACACTAACACACTATAAGACAAAATTGGCCAAGCTAACCTTCAAAGTTTTTTTCTTTTGAAAATTTTTCAGAACTGGGTTTTGTTTCATGCATAACCATACTTCACATCAAATTAGCCAAAAAACAAACAATTCAGACAATGTTACCTTTTCTGCTGATCTTTTCAGATTTACCTCTCAAATAGAGACATACCCTCCATTGAAACCTTCATGTCTTGTAGTAGAGAGATGCCTCCTATCCTGTGCCTGGAACAATCACTATCACAAACAAACAAGGTTAATGAAAGTCCTCCTTGACTGTTCCTGCACAATGTGAGAGATCAGTTAGCCATAAGTACCCAGGCCATTGTGGTTCTGGGTATACCTGAAGAATCAATGAAAGTTACTTCTTTTAAACACATGCTCTTTGAAAAATCAGGAATTGGGGGTGTGGCTGCCTTGGTTGGACTAAGAATGTCCTTTTTGTTGACATCTCTGGGTTTGTGATTTTCTTTCCCAAAAACCTGTGGTTTTCTCGGTGGATTCTTATTAGAATTTTGAACTCTTATTTCTTGAAATTGTTTGGAGTGTTTCTTGTACACTCCAGTAGGCTTGAAAGACAAGTTCACAACTTTTGAAACATTCCACCTGTCATCCTTCCTCCAACCAATTGATTTAGCTGAACCAACTGGATTTGGATGGATGGGTGATTTTGAAACAGTTTTGAAAACAGATTTTAAAACTGTTTTTGGGGATTCAGCAGATTTTGGTCTCCAAGCTGTTTTCACAATTGATGGTTCATGTTTAGGTGACTTGGGCTTTGGGCTCCATTTGGGGACATTTGGCTGTGGTTTGCCCTGCTGCACCTTTTGGTTTGAAGGTACAGTCTTTGCTGCTGCTCCAGCATGTATCTTTGACTGTGAGGGTGGTGATGTGGACTTTTGCACCTTGGAATTTGAAGGGCCAAACTTAGGTTTTGGGCCAGCATGTGTTTGGCCCAATGGGACAGTCTTTTGTTGGACCTTCTTTGGATAGTAAGGCTCATACGGGCGGTGCAGGCAGTTTCTTGCCATGTGTCCTGGTTGACCACACACATGGCAGGACTGTTTCTTTGGATACACGGGAGCCTGTTGTTGCTTCCGCCCAGTGGATATCCAAGTTGGCTTTGAAGCGTTTTTATGGATCCAAAGGGCTTTACCATGGGGCTCTGTGGTCAGAATATACTCCCGTTGTATCGGTTGGAATTGGTCATACGCAGAATTGACTTCTGGGTACGGGACAAATTCCTGTGGTTTTGCGTCCCGTACTTTCTGCACATTTGGAGTGGGGCAGTTCACACTCCCCTCAGATTTTTTTACATCACCTGTGGGTTTGGGAACATCATTCTGTGGTCCCTTACCCCTTCTTAAAATTCTAACAGTTCTTAGGGGTTTCACAGGTTTCAAATCACATTTACCAACGTTAAACACACCACAATCAGAAAGTTTAACACAACCATTAGACTCAGAAGACTCAGAAGACTCAGAAGACTCAGAAGACTCAGAAAGACTCAGAAGTTTTTGACTCAGACATGACAAAAGTTTCAGGTTTCTCAAAATCAGAATTTTTAACAGAAAATTCAACTTCAGACTTCAAGGGACTTTTAGTGGACTCCTTGCAATTTACTACACCTGCTTCATGTTTACCTTTATCTGCACAAGAAGTAAAAGGGTTAGTCTGGTTGGAAACAGGAGCAGAAATTTTAATGGGACAAGCTGCCAATTTCTTTTCGATCTCAGCTTTAGCATCCAAGTTGGTCTTAGAACACTCATAATCTGAGATCATTTCATGCATCAGGGGCATTGGTACTGTATGAGTGGACTTTTCATCTTTTATTTCAGTACCGAGACGCAAACCAGAGTTGGCTTTTAGATGACGCATACGAGCATCTGTGTTGTAGAAAAGTGAGCTAGCCTTCATCATTTCTGACACAATTTTATCGTTTCGCTCAACTTTGGTTTGCGATGTTTCTAATTGCCCTTTAAGTTGTTCAAGTTCAGTTTTCAAAGTGGCAATTTCTTCATTAGCAACTCTCAGATATGTGGTTTTGTTACTCAAGTCCCTTTGAATATTTTTTATGTCAGTTTTAGCAGCTTCAAGTTTTTCACCTAAGTTTTTACTTCTACCTTTGTATTCTCTCAATTCTCTATCAATAAATTCACGATTTAATGTTTCATTGAAAAACTTAGTTTGCCATTCTTGAGATTCATTGAGAATAGATTGACATTTAGGGTTAAGACATACCTCAGAGCTGCTGGCAGATACAGAATTACCTGGAAGAAAGGATGCCATGAATGTCTTTGATTGAACTTCTGGATCAAAAAGTGGGTTTTCGATCGGAAAGTGGGTTTTCGTTCGGAAAAGAGTTGGATCAAAAAGTACTTTTCGATCGGACAGGGGGTCGGTCGAAAAGCAGACTTCTCGATCGAAAAGTGTCAGCGGATCGAAAAGTCTCAGTGGGGACTTTCTGATCGAGAAGAGAAGCTGATCGAAAAGTCACAGGGGGACTTTCCGATCGAAATGCTCTGATCGAAAAGTCACAGGGGGACTTTCCGATCGAAATGGGCTGATCGAAAAGTCACAAGGGGACTTTCCGATCGAGATGGGCTGATCGAAAAGTCACAAGGGGGACATTTCGATCGAAATGGGTTGATCGAAAAGTCACAAGGGGGACATTTCGATCGAAATGGGCTGATCAAAAACTCACAAGAGGGACTTTTCGATCGACAGATGGCTGATCGAAAAGTCACAAGGGGACTTTCCGATCGAAATGGCGCGACAGTAAAGGGTTTTCGATCAGCCTGGCTGATCGAAAAGTCACAGGCTGGGTCGAAAAGTCACTAAATCTCGAGCAATTGGTTACGACTACTTCTGATTTTTTCGAAACCTGCAACAAACAATTTTCCAAACCTTGCTTCTGCGAAAAACACCACAAAACTCAAACGGTTAGTTGACAAAAACTTGAATCGGATATCGCGAGAGCCTCGAAACTTGCGTTTCTTGGCTCTGATACCAATTGTAAGTCCCGAAAACGGTCCTCACGCGATATCTAATCCAATCAAGACCGTGCGGAATCCGGTTTGATTGGTGATTCAAGAACAATCGATTAATAAAGTAAATAAGCAATGAAAAACAATAATAAACACAAACCGATTGAGAATCACTTGAATAGACAACCTTGGATTGTAACACCTTAAACGAAATTCTCAAGGAGAATTTCGTGAAACACCAAGTACAAGAACACCCAAAATCAGCAACCCCAAACCCCTAGATTAGCTATCCTTATATAGGGGGAGATTAGCTTGGAAAACAAGCTAATCTATCTTTGGTAACCCTAATTACCTCCTAATTCCCGTATTTGACTTTCCAGGCCCACTAAAACCCATCTAAACTCTTTTAAACTGAGCCCAAACCTATCTAAAATGGCCCAATGACCCAATACAATAATAAACCAACTATTTTTCACCTATTCTAACACATAGGCCTTCAAAATAGTCCGCCAATAGGTGATTTAATACACAAGCCACAAATTATTCCCTTACATAATGGGACTTGTGGGTCTCGTCCATCACCAGTTCTCTAAGATTTCCATGGAAAGGTACCCATATTCGATCCTTATAATAAGGAAGTCCATCAGACTTAACTTCAGAAGTTCCATCGACGTCACGTAATGATTCAGACCCGAAATTTTCTTACTTTGGGGCCTCTTTCTGAGCATCCTGGAGTCTATCCGGTAGCCCCGTATGGATCGTTAATTGGAGAGCTCGAACCCTTCTTAGCTTAACATGCTCCTTTCTACTCAAGGCATCGGCCACCACGTTGGCCTTTCCTGGATTATACTTTATCTCAAGGTCGTAGTCATTTAGCAACTCGACCCACCTACGTCGCCTCATGTTGAGTTCCTTCTGTTCGAATATGTGTTGAAGGCTCTTGTGAACAGTGAATATCGTACACTTGGTACCATATAAGTAGTGTCTCCAAAATTTCAAGGCAAATACAACAGCGCCTAACTCTAGGTCGTGAGTTGTGTAATTCTTCTCATGGGACTTTAATTTCCTTGACGCGTATGCGATGACTTTACCTCTTTGCATCAAAACACATCCGAGTCCCTGGATTGACGCGCCACAATAGACCTTGAAGTCGTCAATCCCATCAAGTAAAGATAATACAGGTGCAGTATTTTGGGAATCGAGATATCGAGCCAACAAGATTTGGATAGATGTGATTAATACTTAACGGCCACTTAACGTTTACCGTCTCGACAACACCGTGAAGACCATGACAACTCAAGTTACAAGACTCAACTAAAGAAAAGGCTCTAGTGAATATTATTTATTGTTTAAATATTGTCACTAGTTGGTATTTACTATTATGCCCTTAGTGAGTTTGTATTATATATAGTAAGTCTTTCTCATATGAAAGACTTGATGATGAGTGATACTTAGAGAGAGAGAGTTAGTCATGGTTCTTTGAAGCTTGTCGAGGGTTCATGAACTCACCTAGTAAGTTCATGATACCCGGGAATGCGTGGGGTAGGTAAAATGTAATCATTCGGTTAGCTTTATTTATCTATCATTCCACCTTGTTTATCTATCTATGTTGTTCTTCATCTATCCATGTTTCACTAGCTTTCCTCATCATCATCATCACATCTCAAACACCATCGTTGTTCTTATCCGGGTGTTCATTTGCTTCTACAAAAATGAGTTACATAAAGACTCGATCCGCTTCCGCAACCAAGGTATTTGCCCACCAACTCGGTTTTTTCAATTGGTATCAGAGCCGTGGTCGAGATAATGCAACCTCACGGTTGATATCTCAACTTTGTGTTCATATGCTTGTTATTTTTGTAAACAAATGGAGATGCTAAATTTTTTTTCGAAAGATTCTTGAACTCCCCTCCATATCTTTCAAAGTTTTTGAAAAAGGTTTTTGAATTTTTCTTTCATAGAATAGTCAAAATCTATTTGTTCATATATATCTTTTGAGTTTTTAAAGATATTTTCTTGAGCATTTGTGTTTTTGTCCAGTAAACACAAATAGGTTTATAAACTTGTCCAAGTTGTTTCTAAATCTAGCTCAAAACATGAATCTAATGCATATCTCACGTATATTTTTAAATTCATGGTAATTTCTTTTGAATTGTTAATCTCAAAAATTCTTGATCAGAGAGACCATGTAAAAGAAGAAAATTATCCCTTGTCCCATCTTCCTTTTCTCTCTGATAGAGTGCAAGTTTAAAATTACTTTTACTTTAGCACTTGACTTTATTTTTCTTGAGTCCCACAATTCTTTTTCTTTCACTTTATTCACTTTTCCTGCACTTTCTTTCTCCACACGCATCTATACAAAATATTCAGAGTGTTACAGGTCGTTCTTGAAGATGTTTGTGTGAAAGAACTCAGAAAATGAAGTAAACGAGACTGCTCGTACTTTACTGCATTTTTCTATCCGTTCTCGATCGAATGATAGTGTTGCAGGTTAAAGAAAATGGTGACTCGATGATTCTTGGGTTAAAGAAAATGGCGACTCGATGATTCTTGGGTTAAAGAAAAGGTGACGATTAAGAGTTTAGCTTCGTATCCGGGTTAAGGGTTGATGAAAATAATTAGCGAGTATGTGGCTTCACATGAAGGTTGTCATTAGTTACTTGTCTGACTTAAATGTTCAATGAAAAGAGTGGTCACTAGGGTTACCGATAAAGTTAATAGAAACGACAGAATAGCTATTTCGTGTGCCAGAAGCTACTTCCTCATTAAACCCTAACCATCTCCATAAATTTCATAATTCCGGCAGAAAAGGAAAACCAGTTCGGTACAATTCTCAACCGGAGAAATAACCCGGTTCCGGTCCAACTCAACTGGTTATCGAACTTCAAACGGAAATCTCAAGGAAACCGGATATCGCAGGTTTAAACGGAAGAACAGCAGATCTATGAAGTTCAACCGGAACTTCAAGTATGTTCAGACGAAAAAACCCTAAAGCTTCAACTGGAAAAACGACTTGAAGCGGAAACCCTACTTGAAACGGAGAATGAGTTTCAACCAGAAACCGAAACTCTCTGTTCAACCAGAAATCATGGTTCAAGCGGAACTTTTAAAGTTCAACCGGAACTGGGCACTTCGGCTGGAAAAGCGACTTCAAGCGGGAAAACTCACTTGAGCCGGAAGGCGGACACTTCAACCGGAATGGAGGTTCAACCAGATTCTTGACTTCAACCGGAAGTCGCAAAGTTCAAACGGACTTTTGTTTTCAAACGGAACAGTGGAGTTCAACCGGATGTCTGAACTTGAACCGGCCAAACCTACGTCAACCGGAAAAGAAAAACATCAACCGAAATTGCGAAGTTTCAACCGATAAGGCTTTTGTTCATGTTACAGGTGACCGATAAAGCTTCTCAGTCCGCCGGAGAGTGCTAAGACCACCGGGGAATGCTGCTGATTGGTTTTCAGTCTACAGGTAACGCTCAAGACCGCTAGAATTCTATTCATGTCACAGCAAAAGCTCCTGACGTAGTTCTGACCGCCGGAGCTAACTTCAGATCAAGAAACGAACTACCGGAATTTGCCTCTGGCCGCTGGTCATCAAATTTATTACCTTTCTGATTGAATATACTAAGCTACGCCACCGGGATTCACTTCTGATTAAGCTCAGGAGATCGGAAAACACTGGTCTGATCGGAAAAAGGTTATTAGTGATTTGGCTGTCTCGTGAAGAAGAAATAAATCTGTCCGGGTTAGCTCACATGATCCGGATAAGTATTTCTATTCTAAACACACTAGTAGCTTCTGTCCGAGATTTTGATGTTGGTTTTTGATCTTGATGAAGCCCCTGATCTCAATTTTATGTCGGGTTAAGTCAATTCGAGACTTCGATTACGGGTACGGGTCCGATTATTTATCTCTGTTGTCAACCCACAATCATAACAATAATTTGAAGACATAATTTTGTAGTAATCTCATGATGTGTTGCAAACACATCCGGTTTTCCTAAGTCTTTTGTTATGTATTTGAGTCTAATTGAGTCGGTTTTCATTAGTTTTAGTTGTTTTTAGTTAAGTTAGTGTCTTTGGGTCCTTTTTATGTTTTATGCAAGTTTTGCAGGTGTTTAGTAGAATCTCGAGGCCGAGTGTGAAGATGATAAACTTTGAAGAAGAAAATAAAGAGAAGAGGTGAAGATTGGTCTCCAGGCGTATCGCCTGGAGAATTGGAAGTTGCAAGCGATACGCGTAGAAGGAGGAAGTCAACGGAAGTCATAAGTCGGTTTGACCGACTATTTTGTCGCAACATGGTCTGTAGGCGTATCGCGCCCAAGTGTAAGGCCTCCAAGCGATACGCTTGGAGGTTTAAAACCCGCAGAAAAAGAATTCGACTTATAAATTCGTCTTTAGGTTTCAATTCGTTATTCTTCGACTCCCAGACGAATTCCGGAGCGACTTAGGGCGATTTTCAGAGGAGAAGGGAGCTGGGATCAAGGAGAAGTATTGAGAGATCAAGATTGCATTGCAATTCGATATCCGGTTCTTTCGATTACTTCGTTTTCATTATAAACTTCTAATTGCTATCATGTATTTGAACCAAGTTTCAGACTTTATTATGTTTATTGTTCAGATCATGATTGTAGGCTAAACTAATTATGCCATCTAGACCGTTTTGATGAGTAATTGATATCTTGACCTATTTCTCGGTTTTGACTAGTTGATTGATGTTACGATTCTATTAAATTCCATTGATTGCCATGGTTGATGCATGTGTGTGTTATGAGCAGGTTATTAATTGATTGTTGATGCTTAATTTACCTGCGAATGTCTTTCGGTTTAGGTAGATTATCTAAAGTAGTTGACTTTAGGGTTAATTGCGATAGATTGGTTTAGGGTTTTCCTAGACTATTGCATTGATAGTTAGTTGATGATTTGATTGTAATGTGCTGCCTTTTCTGAGACTCACAAGGTAAAGAATTGTCGGGTAGTTGGGGTGGTTAGAATTCTAGGGTTGCATTGTCTCAAAAGGAAGTGTCCTAGGGTTTTGATTATTTTGGTATTCCGTGTCGGTCATAGTAGTTATTGGTAGCTCCTGTTAGGTCTGAGGTGCCTGAGATTAGGTTCAGAGGTGGTTAGGTCTAATTGAGGTAGGAAGTACTCAAAAGGTGAACTCCTGTTCGAGCGTTAGAATCATTGTCTAGGAAGGACTTAAAAGGTGAACTAGCCACCATCAGAATAGTTAGAGCCGAGGTAAAGTTAAGTGTCGATTGCGAGTCTAGGTCTAGGTGGTATATTTCCCTCTCATTTGAATTCCCCAAGGTTTCCTGCGTTCGTTTGTTTGCTCGTTGTTTAGTTAAGTTAGTTAAATCAAATCTCAAATAAAAAAACCCCAAATTTCTCAGTATTTCCAATTTCTAGGTCTAGGTTAGTTTTGTCTATAGAGTGTCTCTAGGGTTCGATATTCCCGGTCTTGCCTTAGCTTAGCTACAATCCGATAGGTACACTTACCTTAGGGTTTGGTTTAGTTTAGGTATTTTCGGTAAAATTAGGTGTGTCTAGGTCTAGGTTTAGGTCTAGGTTTTTATAGTATTTTTAGAGTCATTCCGAACACATCAAGTTTTTGGCGCCGTTGCCGGGGACATTTGGCAATAGCAAGATTAACTTAGGTCGTCGTTAGGAAATTTGAGTCTTTTCGGTTTTTCCGTGTCTAGAGCCTTAGGATTTCCGCTTTTGAGTCTAGATTTTTAGGTTTAATTTTTCTTTTAGTCGTTTCCCCATTTTATGCCACACACCCGTTCACGAGGTCCTCCTGAGCTTTCACCATTTTCTGATCCCGACGCGGATATTCGTGAACGGTTTCGCCTTCTTCGCACGGAGCTAGAGGCTTTCATCATTTCCACCGCTCATTCCAAACCATCTTCTTCCACACAAATCGCACTCGACACCAAACCCATTCCATTCCCCGATTTATCATCCATGGCGGCACGTTGCACCGTCCACGAGCAGGCCAGTGCCGGAGTCACCGAGGCCCGGTTTGCTATCGCTCAGCCTGATATTGCCAACACCGCGAATTGGCAAGTTCCGTCTCACGTCATCAACGCTTTGACGCATTCCATTCAGTTTCATGGACGTGAGGACGAAGATGCACCGAACGCATATCTCACGCTTTACCCGAATCTGCAATACGTTCGGACTCACGGGAGTCGCGAACGAAATCATTTATCTGCGGTTGTTTCCATTCTCCCTTACGTCTCGAGCCACCGAGTGGCTTGAGATGCTTCCGCCAAATTCGATCGTCACCTGGGACGATCTGACTGCTAAATTCCTGAAGAAACATCATCCTCCAGCCAAGGCTGCGCGTACTCGGGAGGAAATTCATAGTTTTCGCATGGATCTCGACGAGCCTTATTCTGTAGCTTACGAGCGATTCAACACTCTTCTGAGCAAGTGTCCGCAACACGGGTTGACGGACTGGGCGATCATAGAGAAGTTCTATAATGGACTTCCTTATTCTGTTCAGAAGGAGTTCAACATTTCGGCTGGAGGACATATGATGGAGAAGCTCACAGTTGACGAATGTAAATTACTTTTCGAGAGCTTCGCACTCGCTGAACAGCAGGTACCCAGAGGTCGGAGAGCCACCTTGGCCCCGACTAGATCACTTATACCGTCTACATCTACCCGGAGTGTCAGTCACATTGGCTCAGAGACCATGCCGCCTAAGGAGTTAGAGAAAATTTATAGGACTTTAGAAGAAATCAAACTCCATATCAAAACCAAATGTGAGCTGTGTAGAGGCGCTCATGACACCCGAGACTGCCCGCTTGCTCCCACTGAGCAGGTGGACTACATTGGAAAACGAAACCAGTTCGGTAATTCTTTCCAGTCTGGGTGGATGAATGGCCAGAATTCAGGATGGCGAGAGGGAGGTAACCCACCTGGTTTTCCACCGAGGAATAACTATGGTGGAGGAGATGACGGGGCTGGTTTTAAGGAGATCAGAGAGCTTATTGCTAACCAGACCCAGATCCTGCAGCAGATTGTGGCGAGAGATGAAGGAACGCAGAAGAAGCTAGCTGAGCATGACACGTTACTGAGGAATCAACAAGCTTCGTTCCTTGATTTGCAGCGTTCGGTGGGTGATATTGCGAAGCAGCTGAAGGAGCTCAATTCCCGTGGGGGTCAGTTTTCTGGTAGTACCTACAAAAACCCCAATGCCAATGTGAATGCCATTACCACTAGGAGCGGGAGAATTGTTCAGAGTCCATCACCGGCGGTAGTTGATGAGGAGCCGGTTGATGAGGAGATTGTGTTGGAGACGCCTGACGGGAGGGTGCATGAGAGCGTAACGCCAGCAAGTACCTCACCAAACGTCGAGGCTGAGGGAGTGAAAGAGAAGCCGCTGAAGTGGGAAGTGGTGAGAGAAAAGAAGAGAGTTCGATTTGCGCCTCAACCGATCACGACCGATGATTTGAAGCAGGTGCCTTATCCTGAACGTCTGATTCAACAGAAGAATGCGCGTGAGTATAGTCAGTTTCTTGATATTCTTAGACAACTTAGGATTACATTACCTTTCACTGATGTTATAAAACAAATGCCTAAGTATGCTAAATTTTTAAAAGACATGTTAACAAATAAGAAGAAGCTTGAAGCGTTATCCGATGTTACACTTGATGCTCAATGCTCCGCCATAGTACATAATAAATTGCCTGAGAAACTTAATGATCCAGGGACCTTTACAATTCCTTGCTCTTTTGGTGATTCTTCTGTTACACGTGCTTTAGCTGATTTAGGTGCTAGTATTAATGTCATGCCATATTCTGTTTTCATGCACCTAGGATTAGGCGAGTTAGAACCGACTAGGATGACAATTTCTTTAGCAGATAGGTTGGTTGTTAGACCCAAAGGAATAGTGGAAAATGTACTTGTTCAAGTTGATAAATTTTTGTTCCCTATAGACTTTGTGGTAGTTGACAGTGCGTATAATGCTAGCTGCCCTTTGATTTTAGGTAGGCCTTTCCTTAGGACCGCCCGGGCGTTAGTTGATGTTTTCGCGGGCACCATCACTCTGAGGGTTGAGGATGAGTCGATGGAGTTTAAGGTTGGTAGGTCGAGTGACAAGAACAACGAGTCCGTGTACTTTCTAGGATCTTTCATGTCTATGGTGGATAGTTGTGTGAGTTATGTCACAGGTGAGGATTTGGTAGTTGGGAATCGGTTGGAGAGTGAGCCTATAGTTGAGGATGAGTGTGGGGAGGATCCCAGGGGGGGGGGGGGGGTTAGATGAGCTAATTGAAGAAAATGAGCATTTTGACCCGTTAGTAGAACCCGGAGATGAATTAGTGGTTGGAGAGTTGTTGGTAGTTGAGAATGGTTGTAGGAGAGCGACACTTGGTGACATAGGTAAGGTTGATGATAGGGTTGAGCTTAGACCAAGTATGGGGAGGTTGCTTGTGGTTATTAGTGAACATGACCCGTCTTTTAGTTTCCTAGAAAAAGTTAAGTTTCTTCCGGGTAGGTACAAGCATTGGAAGGTTAAACACTTGTCACATGTGCTCAAGATCAGTGCTTTATGGGGTAGGAGGTTAGTTTATAGTTGTGTTGATAGAAACGGGGTGAAAACCGGTAGTTTTGAGATCAAAGACGTGAAATCAAAGCCTACGGATGGTTTTGGAGGTTGTTCTGCTGTTTTGTGCTAAATTGATAAGTGCCCGATTTGTATAATTTGTAGTTGTGTTTTTAATTTTCTGCAATTTTTGGTTTTTGTGCCCCTTGCGTCTTTTCGTTTGTGTGTTTTTTCGGTGTTTGCAGGTAATTCGGGAGACTCAATGGCATGGGGAAAATGGAGATGGTGAATTCCGGGTGAATTGTGCAGGTCCTGGGTGCAGGTTGCTGGAAAAATTCGACTATGAGACCTGGAGGGACAAGGAAAAAGAGATAGAAAATTTTTCAAGGCCAAAATCCGGAAATTCTCTGGAAATCACGTTCCAAGCGTATCGCCTGGAGGTTGGTAGGTAATAGGCGATACGCGTGGAAGTCTCATGCGGGCTGGATGTTTGCAGTCCCAGGCGTATCGCTTGGGACAGGCATGGATGTAGGCGATACGCCTGGGGGAGGTATTTCAGAAATTTTTAATTTTCATTTATATTTATTATTTCCGTTTACCGAGTTTGTGGTGGTTAGTTTGAGGCTGATGTGCTGAGTCTCTGGAGTTTCAGGTGAACACGTTTCAACTTGTTTTATTTTATTTATTTTTATTTTTAGTGTGTTTATTTTTATTCTGCTTTATTTTTGTTCCATTCCACTTTGAGGGCAATGTGTAATTCAAGTGTGGGGATGGGATACTTGCGTATCGAGTCTTTTTATTGTTAGTGTGTTTAATTTAGTCATAAAAATTGGAAAGCATTATTAATCTATGATGTGTCGGTAGGCCCAGCTGACCTAGGAGTAGCTTAAATAGCCTGTGTGTTTATTGTTGTATAAATATGCTAATCAGTCTGCTAGTGGGTTCCCATTTTAGGAGTGATAGGAATACTGAATCTGATGATTAGGAGGAAAGAGACCGCTTTAGGCTAGATACTCTTATGTCCTTAGAATATCCAATGAGCATGTTAGGTAATAATTTGGTTAATGAATTAGAGTGAAGGAACAAAATACTCATGTACGAACTAAGGATAGTATCCCGTGGTAAGTGCCTCTGATGATGTTCTGGATCTCGCGGGCAGAATACTCACGTATGATTTCGGGGGTAAGACCTTGTGAAAGAATGCCTCTGATGATGTCCGTTGGTAAGTTAGGTAAAAGTAACCAATTAAAAAAAAATGAGAAAAAGAAAAAAAGATGATAAAGTAGTGAATAAATGCTTAAGAATTTGCATGTAAATAATTAGTTATTCTTTGGACATCTTAGTATCTGGTTTAAGGGGGGTTGGAGAAAATATATAAATGAAAATCATTATTACCCTTTGCTTTGACTGAATATGATTCGGTAGTAGGTTGAACTAGAGCTTTCTTTAGTAGGATCCATAGGTAGACTGAACTTATATCTGGTAATTTCATAAACACATGGGGGGAAAGAAAAGGTTGGTGGTTGGGTTTAATCGGAAAGAAATATCGGCAATCGTAGTTAGTGTGTAAGTACGTCATGGAATGTGGAATTGTATGGTGGCTGTTGAATTTGGAAATGTTAAATGTTTAGAAGTCAAGTTCTTGGTTGTGATTCCATTGCAGTATTTTTCGAGGACGAAAAAAGAGTCAGTGTGGGGATGTTTGATGTGTTGCAAACACATCCGGTTTTCCTAAGTCTTTTGTTATGTATTTGAGTCTAATTGAGTCGGTTTTCATTAGTTTTAGTTGTTTTTAGTTAAGTTAGTGTCTTTGGGTCCTTTTTATGTTTTATGCAAGTTTTGCAGGTGTTTAGTAGAATCCCGAGGCCGAGTGTGAAGATGATAAACTTTGAAGAAGAAAATAAAGAGAAGAGCTGAAGATTGGTCTCCAGGCGTATCGCCTGGAGAATTGGAAGTTGCAAGCGATACGCGTAGAAGGAGGAAGTCAACAGAAGTCATAAGTCGGTTTGACCGACTGTTTTGTCGCAACATGGTCTGTAGGCGTATCGCGCCCAAGTGTAAGGCCTCCAAGCGATACACTTGGAGGTTTAAAACCCGCAGAAAAAGGATTCGACTTATAAATTCGTCTTTAGGGTTTCAATTCGTCATTCTTCGACTCCCAGACGAATTCCAGAGCGACTTAGGGCGATTTTCAGAGGAGAAGGGAGCTGGGATCAAGGAGAAATATTGAGAGATCAAGATTGCATTGCAATTCGATATCCGGTTCTTTCGATTACTTCGTTTTCATTATAAACTTCTAATTGCTATCATGTATTTGAACCAAGTTTCAGACTTTATTATGTTTATTGTTCAGATCATGATTGTAGGCTAAACTAATTATGCCATCTAGACCGTTGTGATGAGTAATTGATATCTTGACCTATTTCTCTGTTTTGACTAGTTGATTGATGTTACGATTCTATTAAATTCCATTGATTGCCATGGTTGATGCATGTGTGTGTTATGAGCAGGTTAATAATTGATTGTTGATGCTTAATTTATCCGCGAATGTCTTTCGGTTTAGGTAGATTATCTAAAGTAGTTGACTTTAGGGTTAATTGCGATAGATTGGTTTAGGGTTTTCCTAGACTATTGCATTGATAGTTAGTTGATGATTTGATTGTAATGTGCTGCCTTTTCTGAGACTCACAAGGTAAAGAATTGTCGGGTATTGGGGTGGTTAGAATTCTAGGGTTGCATTGTCTCAAAAGGAAGTGTCCTAGGGTTTTGATTATCTTGGTATTCCATGTCGGTCATAGTAGTTATTGGTAGCTCCTGTTAGGTCTGAGGTGCCCGAGATTAGGTTCAGAGGTGGTTAGGTCTAATTGAGGTAGGAAGTACTCAAAAGGTGAACTCCTGTTCGAGCGTTAGAATCGTTGTCTAGGAAGGACTTAAAAGGTGAACTAGCCACCATCAGAATAGTTAGAGCCGAGGTAAAGTTAAGTGTTGATTGCGAGTCTAGGTCTAGGTGGTATATTTCTCTCTCATTTGAATTCCCCAAGGTTTCCTGCGTTCGTTTGTTTGCTCGTTGTTTAGTTAAGTTAGTTAAATCAAATCTTAAATAAAAAAACCCCAAATTTCTCAGTATTTCCAATTTCTAGGTCTAGGTTAGTTTTTTCTATAGAGTGTCTCTAGGGTTCGATATTCCCGGTCTTGCCTTAGCTTAGCTACAATCCGATAGGTACACTTGCCTTAGGGTTCAGTTTAGTTTAGGTATTTTTGGTAAAATTAGGTGTGTCTAGGTCTAGGTTTAGGTCTAGGTTTTTATAGTATTTTTAGAGTCATTCCGAACATATCATCTCATCAGGTATATCAAAACTATACACCTATATCAGATTACTTTGGTATATAGCAGATGTGTTATGAGGTAACATTTGATCATAAGAGTTGTGCACAAGTTTGATATGAGAAGATTATTTGCTACTGTTGGATTTCAAGAATTTGTTGATGAAATGGTTGTATTATGTGTTTTGACTACAACAGAATATGTTTATTATTTAGCTTGGTTGCAAAAGTCTAGGGGGAGGATATGTGATGAGACTTGTTGCAATCCATGAGCAAAGCAAACGTGATTTTTAATCTTCGAAGCGTCCTCAAGCCGTACCAGTTGCAACATTGCCATTGCGGTAAAAATCGAAGGCAAGATTATTAGCACAAAAATAAGTGGTTTATCTTCGTGCAAAGCATTGGTTTGGTATTCGGCCAAGTATTTCAAAATGGTTGAATTGTGGAGTTAATTCTCGAGTTTTTCATAGATCCTTTATCTTGTTTACTTTCAACAATATTGGTACCTTGAGTTATGATTTAGTCCTCAAGTAGCTTGCCATTGTGTTGAAGTTTGTAAACACCCTATGCACTATAGCCTATGGTTTGGGGCTAGAAGAATGTTTATTATAGGGGGAGCTTCACAAAGGAGAATTGAAGAATGAAAGACTTGAAACTACATGAAGATTATCTTGAAGTCAAGTTACAAGAATACAAGAATCAATGTCACAAGTGTTGAGTATTCCATCTACCAAATAGGGGGACATTGTTGGGAATCGAGATACCGAGCCAACAAGATTTGGATAGATGTGATTAATACTCAACGGCCACTTAACGTTTACCGTCCCGACAACACGGTGAAGACCATGACAACTCAAGTTACAAGACTCAACTAAAGAAAAGGCTCTAGTGAATATTATTTATTGTTTAAATATTGTCACTAGTTGGTAGTTTACTATTATGCCCTTAGTGAGTTTGTATTATATATAGTAAGTCTTTCTCATGTGAAAGACTTGATGATGAGTGATACTTAGAGAGAGGGTTAGTCATGGTTCTTTGAAGCTTGTCGAGGGTTCATGAACTTACCTAGTAAGTTCATGATACTCGGGAATGCGTGGGGTAGGTAAAATGTAATCATTCGGTTATCTTTATTTATCTATCATTCCACCTTGTTTATCTATCTATGTTGTTCTTCATCTATCCATGTTTCACTAGCTTTGCTCATCATCATCATCACATCTCAAACACCATCTTTGTTCTTATCCGGGTGTTCATTTGTTTCTACAAAAACGAGTTACACAAAGACTCGATCCGCTTCCGCAACCAAGGTATTTGCCCACCACCTCGGTTTTTCACAGTACAAAGTTTCTCTTTCAAAGCTTGGAAGGCTACCTCTTCCTTGTCACCCCATCTGTATTGGACGTCTTTGTGCGTAAGAGTGGTCAATGGTTAAGCTAACTGAGAAAATCCCTTTATGAAACGACGGTAGTAACCCGCTAAACCTAGGAATTGACGAATTTCCGTAGGAGCTCTAGGGGTAGACCAACTTTTAATTGCCTCGACCTTGGCTGGATCAATGTGGATACCTTGCTCGTTGACGCTGTGACCCAGAAACTGAATCTCTCGGATCCAGGAATCACACTTAGAGAATTTCGCGTAGAGTTATTCATTCTTTAACAATTCTAAGATTAACCACAGATGTTCCTCATGTTCTTCTTTTGTTTTCGAGTTGATGAGGATGTCGTCAATAAACACTATGACGAATTTATCCAGGTAGGGCTTGCACACACGGTTCATAGAATCCATGAACACGGCTGGGGCGTTTGTCAGCCCAAAAGGCATGACCAAGAATTCATAATGACTGTAGCGTGTTCTGAAGGCCGTGTTTTCTATATCCTCATCGCGGACTCGAAGTTGATGGTAGCCAGACCTTAAATCAATCTTGGAATAGTAACTAGATCCCTGAAGCTGGTCAAAAATATCATCTATTCTTGGAAGTGGGTATCGATTTTTAATAGTGACTTTGTTGAGTTCGCGGTAATCAATACACATCCTAAATGTGCCGTCCTTCTTTTTGACGAATAATACTGGTGCTCCCCATGGTGACGAGCTAGGTCTGATGAAACCCTTATTTAGATGTTCCTGTAATTGTGTAGATAGCTCATTCAATTCGTTCACCTCTAGACGACATGGTGCACGCGCGATCGGAGCTGCTCCTGGAGCGAGTTCAATCCCAAATTCTACCTGCCGAAATGGAGGAAGGCCACGTAATTCCTCAGGGAATACCTCTAGGTAATCGCGCACGATTGGGAAGTCTTAGATTTTTCTCTCTACCCTCGTTTGGTCCGTAACTGTGGCTAGGATTGCCACGTGTCCTTTCCGAATACACTTCTGTGCTTTAAGATACGATATGATTTCGAAGACAGTACCTCCTTTTTCGCCCTGAATCAAGAGTAGTTCTCCTCCTGCTACGGGTATTCGTATGGCCTTTTCTTGACAGACAATTTCCGCTTGATGTTTGGATAGCCAGTCCATACCCACTATCACGTTGAAACTACCGATGGTAGAAGGCATAAGGTCTATACTTAGTTTATGACCAGATAGTTCTAATGTGCAGTTTTCAACCAAGTGACTGGTGTCAAGAAGCTTACCATTTGCTAATTTAACCGTATACCTAGCTTTTAGTGGAGTTTGGGTAGCCTTAATCAACTTACAGAATTTTGTTGAGATAAAACTTTTCTCAGCACCAGTATCAAATAAAACACTGGCGAAGTAGTTGTTTAGAAGGAACTTACCGGTAATGACGTTAGCATCGTTTCTCACTTCACCTGAACCCATAACAAAAGCTCGCCCTTTGGCGCCATCTCCACCATTTCTACCACCATCATCGCCGTTGTTATTGTTGTTACGGTGGTTGTTGTTGTTACTGGAGTCGTCCTCTATCTTCCTTTTCCCATCTAGGGCAGTTTTGGGGACCTTCCTGGGTGGCATGGTTCCATGCTCTATGGCCTGGTCAGTCAGCTTATGGGCCAACCTGATAGCATTCTGCACATTTGCAGGGTTTGAGGTAGTAACCATCCCCTTGATTTGTGGAGCTAACCAATCCACATACCTTTCTATCCTTTTGAAATCAGCATCAACCATCGTATGACATAGCACCGCGTACTCGTGGTAATGAGCGTTTTACTCTTAAACCTTAGAACCTATCATTTTCGAGTTTTGGAACTCGATTTCCAACCTTTTGACCTGGTCGCGAGGACAATACTCCTCCATGATATCATCCTTGAATTCTTGCCAAGTCATAGCATTTGATGCGTCGAGTCCTAACACTTAGATTTGCGTGTTCCACCATGTGAAGGCAGCTCCCTCAAGTGTAGCAGTTACGGAATTCACCCGATTCGCAACTGGGCAGTTGCACATTGAGAACACCTTTTCTGATTTCTCAAGCCATCGTAGCAGACCCACAACTCCTTCATCACCCTTAAATGTGAGCGGCTTACAATCCATGTAAGTTTTGAAGGTGCACTGAGCTGGGCCTGGATTGTTTCATGAAATTATTTTTGAGAATAATTTTAGAGAGCGAGAAAAAAATGTAGTCAATTTTTTGTCTCTTTTACTTACCATCGTTATTGTTTCCTTGTGCTTGAGCCACAGCGAGTGCTGCCGCAACATTTTCATTTATCAAAACCTGGATCTGAGCTACTGTGAGGTGTTTAGCCATGATTCTGTTTCCCATGCAAATCATTCCAATGATTAATATACCCAATATTAATTTCATTATATACGTTAGCACGCATACAATCCAATGATTAATATATCCAATATTAATTTCATTAAGTACTAAACAATTATTCATGCATCCATCCATCATATGACATAATTTTTAGAAACACATTGGAAAAATGAAGATGTAATATCCATTATCAAATTTAAACCCAACCATGATGTATCTCGGTATTTGAAACATTCAAAATAAAATGAACACCTAGTCAATTTTATTCGAAGTAACAAAATAAAAGATAAAGAAGACAGATTAGATCAAGGATCAATAACATCTGGTTCTTCCTCCATGTCCTCTTGAGGCTCCTCCTCAAAAGGTTCCTCCTTGAAGGGTTCCTCCACTTCTTCCTGAGCAGGAGCACCTTGAATATGCAGGGCTACCATTTGTGCTTGGAGGGTGGCGACATGCGCCGCAAGTGTCGCGTTTGAGCGTTGAAGTGCAACGTTAGAGTGTTGGAGCTCAACAATCTGATGTTGGGCTTGATGCAGTCCATGCTGCACATATGCTTGATTGGGTCGCGACTCAAGCTTAGTGACCCTGTCACAGATACCAATCTGTCACATCCCTAATTTCCACTAACAGAGTTTTACCATATGGGGTGTGATCCAGACCAGGACCCGAGACATTAGTTACATCAAACATAAGTTAAGGGTTCAAAATGTAAATATATTTCCAAACGGGAAATATCAAAACCAGACTTCAAAGTTTAGCGGAAGCACATAAAATTCAAGTTGCGCGAACAAGCGACCGATAAGTGAATACCAGTTCAAGTTGAAAAGATTTTAAAAACAAATTCCCAAAATAAAAGGTTTTAGCCAACGTACGTGCCCAAAAAATTAGATTCTCCTAGCGTCCTGCAAAAGCATGCATAAGAGCAAGTGTCAACTAATGTTGGTGAGTTCACATAAGAACATAAGTATATCTAGTATAAGTATGCGGTACGAATACAACAGTCTTTATTCGTATGTAAGCATGTATATTAGAAGTACAATCCATATCGTAGGTAGCGAGCCTAAGTTCATGTCACTAAAACGTTCGCAACCGAAGCTGACCAATTAGCTGTAGGAATAATCGTTATGTGTTTTGCCTTCCCCGTGTCTACTCGATCACGGTAAGTTAGGCTGACATTGTTCTCAGTCCGACCGCCAGTCGGGTGGTGCATCTCGTGCCCGCTGAGTGGGGTTTGTCAGACCCCAGTAGTACTACCCAATATCCCCTTGCTATTTGCTATTAACGGTTCGATAAAGTAAGGACTTGAAAGATAAAGCATTTTATGTGAACATGTGATATATATTGGATTTCTACTTTAATCATACATAATAGTTGTCGTGTTATCACCCTAACTCGGGTGTATCGTGTTTGTGTGTGTTATCGTCCAAACCCGGACGTAACATAAAAGGTTGTGTAACTCACCTTAGGGTGCGCTGCTACAATTTAGTAAGACTTCAGGTCTTGCGTAGCTACCGAGCACCTATTGATTTTACGTACGTAAGTGTGTGTCCGCACATGAATAACATAGCCTAGACGACGGTGTGTTATCAAGTAATTCCAAATGTGATGTAGCTGATAGATTTCAATGCGTGATAAAAATCGTTTTGTTTGAAAGTAGTCACAAAACGCATTTAATCGAGGACGCAAAGATTTACAACAATCAATGTTCGTATGATATTCCAAATACTAATTGTAGAGATTATCGGGTAAATATATGTTCATAGATATAGATATCGAGGTGTAGTCAAAAGTGTGAGAAATAAATTAAAATAAAATAAATCGTCCAATATATATATTTATATGCCGTGTCAAAATTTCAAGAGTTTAAAAAAAATCTTTAAAATGTACACATGTGTATGAGTACGCGACAATAAATCAAGTATACCTATTTTTCTATGTTTAAAACTAATCTATATTAATATTAAAGAGACCAACAAATTTTATTCTTTAAATTATAATGTTTTCATAATATAAAAGTTCAACGGGCACCCTAAACGGGTCTATGAAAACTTCAGGAGTCAAGATTTTATAGACATGCAATAGTAGTTTTGGGTTTTATGCCAAACAATGTTCAATATCATTAAAAAGAAAAAAAAACAACAAAAATGGAGGGTTAGGGGACTAGAACCCACGCCTCAGGGTTGTTTGTTAAGGGTTCGAAATTGAATATTTTATGCATGTAGTGACACATGAATATGATTTTCAAAAAAATAGATATAAACAAAAAGGATTGCCGGTTGTCGGGTTTCGAACCGGAGACCTCCATGTCTACGAGTAAAAGACTGAACCACAGTGACACTCCAACAATATGGTTTTTACCCAGTATTTAATACATTTGATATAGTTAGGTCAAGAGTCTTCTTCCTCTTCAAAAACCCTAATATGCATAGCCTCCATTGATGACCAAAAGAAAAAAAAAAAACAAACAGAAACACGCTACCGACGAGATGTCGTTACCAGAAACATACATACCTCATACGGAGATGAAATCAAAGGTTCCTGAATGAAGGTGATGGTCTCGAGAACTCGTACGATGACTCGAACGAACGCGATGTTGGACTGGTCTGTGTTCTCCGGTGCTGCTTTCTCTGAGGTAAGTGATGTTGAATCGTAGCACATGAAGACAAGTGGGTAGTGAGCAGTAGTGAACGGTGGTGAAAGCAGCGGACGGACTGATCCCAATCAAGGTAGCCAGAATTTCTTCGGTGGTGGTTCACGGGAGCAACAAGACGAGGTTTATATGAGTAATTATGTGTGTAATGGGCAAGCAAGGGATCTGTTTTACCAAACTATGGAACACCGGTGGGTTTAGTCGAGAAATGAATTGGCGCGGTGGTTACCAGAGATGTACCGTCCGACGGTTACAACTCTTCAAATGAACTTTGAGAGTTTGACACATCTAGTCCTTCACATATTTACTCAAAAGGTGCTGAAGTTTAGCTAAAGACGACAATAACCCTTCCAGGTTTGTAAAACAAAATAGAAGTTTGAAAAATGATAAAAACGACCCCTCGAAGTAACAAGTCGTTAACTAACCTAACGAAGTTAACCGATAATAAATTTAACCGTATAAATACAAGAGTTTGACCGAATAAAATTCTCAGTCCGACCGCCAGTCGGGTGGTGCATCTCGTGCCCGCTGAGTGGGGTTTGTCAGACCCCAGTAGTACTACCCAATATCCCCTTGCTATTTGCTATTAACGGTTCGATAAAGTAAGGACTTGAAAGATAAAGCATTTTATGTGAACATGTGATATATATTGGATTTCTACTTTAATCATACATAATAGTTGTCGTGTTATCACCCTAACTCGGGTGTATCGTGTTTGTGTGTGTTATCGTCCAAACCCGGACGTAACATAAAAGGTTGTGTAACTCACCTTAGGGTGCGCTGCTACAATTTAGTAAGACTTCAGGTCTTGCGTAGCTACCGAGCACCTATTGATTTTACGTACGTAAGTGTGTGTCCGCACATGAATAACATAGCCTAGACGACGGTGTGTTATCAAGTAATTCCAAATGTGATGTAGATGATAGATTTCAATGCGTGATAAAAATCGTTTTGTTTGAAAGTAGTCACAAAACGCATTTAATCGAGGACGCAAAGATTTACAACAATCAATGTTCGTATGATATTCCAAATACTAATTGTAGAGATTATCGGGTAGATATATGTTCATAGATATAGATATCGAGGTGTAGTCAAAAGTGTGAGAAATAAATTAAAATAAAATAAATCGTCCAATATATATATTTATATGCCGTGTCAAAATTTCAAGAGTTTAAAAAAAATCTTTAAAATGTACACATGTGTATGAGTACGCGACAATAAATCAAGTATACCTATTTTTCTATGTTTAAAACTAATCTATATTAATATTAAAGAGACCAACAAATTTTATTCTTTAAATTATAATGTTTTCATAATATAAAAGTTCAACGGGCACCCTAAACGGGTCTATGAAAACTTCAGGAGTCAAGATTTTATAGACATGCAATAGTAGTTTTGGGTTTTATGCCAAACAATGTTCAATATCATTAAAAAGAAAAAAAAAACAACAAAAATGGAGGGTTAGGGGACTAGAACCCACGCCTCAGGGTTGTTTGTTAAGGGTTCGAAATTGAATATTTTATGCATGTAGTGACACATGAATATGATTTTCAAAAAAATAGATATAAACAAAAAGGATTGCCGGTTGTCGGGTTTCGAACCGGAGACCTCCATGTCTACGAGTAAAAGACTGAACCATAGTGACACTCCAACAATATGGTTTTTACCCAGTATTTAATACATTTGATATAGTTAGGTCAAGAGTCTTCTTCCTCTTCAAAAACCCTAATATGCATAGCCTCCATTGATGACCAAAAGAAAAAAAAAAAAACAAACAAACAGAAACACGCTACCGACGAGATGTCATTACCAGAAACATACATACCTCATACGGAGATGAAATCAAAGGTTCCTGAATGAAGGTGATGGTCTCGAGAACTTGTACGATGACTCGAACGAACGCGATGTTGGACTGGTCTGTGTTCTCCGGTGCTGCTTTCTCTGAGGTAAGTGATGTTGAATCGTAGCACATGAAGACAAGTGGGTAGTGAGCAGTAGTGAACGGTGGTCAAAGCAGCGGATGGACTGATCCCAATCAAGGTAGCCAGAATTTCTTCGGTGGTGGTTCACGGGAGCAACAAGACGAGGTTTGTATGAGTAATTATGTGTGTAATGGGGAAGCAAGGGATCTGTTTTACCAAACTATGGAACACCGGTGGGTTTAGTCGAGAAATGAATTGGCGCGGTGGTTACCAGAGATGTACCGTCCGACGGTTACAACTCTTCAAATGAACTTTGAGAGTTTGACACATCTAGTCCTTCACATATTTACTCAAAAGGTGCTGAAGTTTAGCTAAAGACGACAATAACCCTTCCAGGTTTGTAAAACAAAATAGAAGTTTGAAAAATGATAAAAACGACCCCTCGAAGTAACAAGTCGTTAACTAACCTAACGAAGTTAACCGATAATAAATTTAACCGTATAAATACAAGAGTTTGACCGAATAAAATCAACGTATTATATATTTAAGCGGTAAACCTTAAGCGGTACACATAAAATCATGAACACGAACTTATAATTTTATAAGTGGTTCACATAAAATCATAGAATACTACGCGCCATACCAACAACGTTTTAATCGTAAAATCGTATGTGGTTATGTGATACGTTGGCACATGAAAAACATGTAATGTAATGTATGTTTATATATATATATATATATATATATATATATATATATATATATATATATATATAACACATAAAATCTTAATTGTATTCGTCACACGAAATGACAAAATGTTCACATGAAATCGTAAAATATAATATATATAAAATTATAAATTATATGCATTCAAGTTGGTCAACCGACGTCTAGACTCATGTGCAAAGTTCGTGTAACTATTCTAGTTAACTGAGGTAACGGACGTTATTGAAATATAACACAAGTTGTTAACGGGGTTAACCTCGGAAATTGCCGGTTGTCACACCATTCCTCAACTCAATGAAAATCCAATGTAAATAAGGCTCCAAAACATCAGAGTAAATTTTGTCCATTTCTTTCATTCTGATATTAACATGTACTGGTTAAACAGAGACTACAAATTCCATCATTCCCACGCTCATTTTTTTTTGTTGGATTAATTTGCAGCATTGTTTCAGCTTTTTGTGAGTGCCCTAATACATCTTGAACCCTTTCATACATATGATTGTACTCTTCAATTGTAGTCTGATGCAATTTATCATTCCAAGATTCACTAATAACTCCATCCTCTTCATCTAGTGAATCTTAAACACCAAACATAGATTTATTATGGACTTTTAACACCTCATCCCCATCATTAACATAATCCTGGTCAGTTTCATAATCTGTTCCTTTCGCCATTGAATCAACACTGTCAAGTGATTCTAGAATATCATTCCCATCCACAGATTCATCAATGACTCGAATCTCTTTTTCTTCCGACCCAACCATCCCTATATTGTCTTCTGTAACCTGTTGAGCAACGGCTATTGTTGAAGTTTGATGCGGACATAACTAACCCGACTGGCCCAACTCAATCAACTAATCTGGTCCACCAGAATTGGCCCAAGAGAGCGGAAACCAAGCCCAAACGTTTGTTGGATTGATCCGGAAGTCCCATGCAAGTTTCACGTGGGTTTTCGAGTGACTTGTTCTCCAATCTGCACTTTCTCCACGTTCTTTGTTAGTTGCTTTATTTTAGGAACCTATGCTACTGCTTGTTAGTTTTACTTTGAGTATTTAAGCTTTGACTTGATAAATAAAACTTACCGAAGAAAATTGCCCCAAATTGTTTGCGTATTTAAATTTCTGCACTTATATTTTCTAGATTTCAAGTTCGTTCCCATCATTTTGGTGCTTTCATTCCCGTCCTCAATGCCTCCCCGTCGCGACCCATTCCCCACCGAGGAACAGTCATCTTTAGCCGTTAAGTTTGATGAACTCATCACCGCCACCACACAAACACACCAACTCCTCACCACCGCCAACGCCAACTCCGACAAAAATTCGACGCAAATAGCCGCTTTACTCAAAGCAACCGAAGCCCTTAACACCAAGATGTCACTCCAAACATATACCAACACCATGCTTGCAAACCATCTCCAAACTCTTATCACTAACTCCACCTCTGGTTCGCATTCATCCACCACTCAACCTTCCTCTTCATCCTCAACACTTTCCCCTATTCCTCCATTCTTATCTGGCCAAACCCAATCCACCCAAAACCTACTGCCGACAAACACAATTATTTCACAACAACCACCCACACCTCGTCCTGCTGTCACCATCGCCCCACCTCCACAGCAACCACGCTCACCTAAAATCTCCTTGTCCCTCTTCGATGGCTCGAATCCATTGGATTGGATATTCCAAGCTGATAATTTTTTCAACTATTATCAAACACCCATTGCCCAACAGATTTCGTTATCCGTTTTTTATTTCACCGGAGATGCTCTTTCATGGTATAAACACTTAGCCACAAACGAGATGCTCGGCACTTAGGCAACGTTTAAGCGGGAACTAGAGGTCTGCTTTGGCCCGTCCTCCTACGAGAATCATGAAGAGGCTCTTTTTAAGCTCCGTCAAACCTCCTCCGTCATGAAATTTCAAGCCCAATTCGAAATATTAAGCAACCGGGTTAACGGTTTATCACCACAAACCCTCAAAAACTGCTTCATATCCGACTTGTGCCAGGAAATCCAAAACGAGCTCGCTCTATTAAAACCCATGACCCTTCATCAAGCCTATGTTCAAGCTCGTTTAGTTGAATAAAAATTAAACCAAAATATTACCATAAAAAAACCGTTCCAATCCAAACCTCTTGTACCCAATTCTCCAACATTCACGTCCATTCCTAACAACCCATCTCCACCCTCTTCGTCCTCTATTTCCACTCCTGTTACATTACCATCGTCCCTCCCTGTCACTCGATTATCGGCTGAAGCAATGCAACAGAGACGTAAGGACGGCTTATTTTTCCGATGCCCGGAAAAATATTTCTGTGGCCACAAGTGTTCTCCCCCACAGTTTCTTTTGATCGTCGACAATGACGACTCAGAAGGCCTTGCCGATGATCCATTCATGCCCATGTCGTCTACACCACCACAAACCATCGATTCACCTCAGTTTTTGTCTCTCTCAGATGCCGCCTACTTCGGCCTCTCGTCTACACAAACCCTACGACTTACAGGTCATATTTCGAGTAAACCTGTTACCATACTCATAGATTGTGGTAGCACCCACAACATCCTCCAACCTCGGCTCGCTGCTACCCTCAATATACCAATCGAACCCATTCCGTCATGGTAGGAAACGGTCAATACATTCACTGTTCTGGGTACTGCCCCAACGTCCCTTTGCAACTTCATAAAGCTAGAATTACCATTCCCTTCTTCGTCTTACCTGTGGAAGGAGCGGACGTGATTCTTGGAGTCGCATGGTTGGGCTCGTTAGGCCGCTTGTCTACTGATTTTTTCATTCCGGAAATATCATTCAACCAAAACGGCACCGAGTGCACACTTGTTGGCGAACCCCACACAAAACCACTATCCCCTAGTGTTGGTCCTCACTGATCTTAATCAGTGCTAATGATGGTGTTTTGAGAAGAAAACCAATGAAATAACAACAATAGATGATTTCCAATAGCTAAAATGGGTTTCTAGTATTGAACAATCACAACTTGAACCAAAAGAAAGATAAGAGATGAATACAAGCAACAAAGATAGTATGAAATGCTCCTAGCCATCACCAAACTTACCAATAATCAGATTTCTAGTATTAGGGTTCTCAAAGTTGCAAAAGTTACAAGAGTGTGCACCAAGGCAACAATATATACTAACCAGTAGGCAGTTTCGCTGGAAGTTTCGTTGGCCAAGCGAAACTGTCACTGAGATAGTCTAAACTAAATACCGAGCGAAACAACAGTTTCGCTCGGTAGTTTCGCTAACTACCAAAAGACCAAAAATACAAAGAAACTAATCTAGACAAGTTAACTAAACAAAACAATGAATTCCTCCCTACATTGATCTTCAATATTCCCCCTAGGGAGGGATTCAGCCTCTTGATTCTTCATTCTTCGGCTCCGGCTTCACTCGGGCTTGGCCCTTTGCTCAGACCAGTTTCCCCCAAGACATTAGACTCTTCAGCAACGGGGACCTCTGCCTCTGATTCCCCCAAAATAGTTGGCTCATTAGCAACGGGGACATCAGCAGGCTGTTCAACTTGCTCAGAAGATTCTCCAAGACCGCCCCAAGATTTATTCATTTGGTTTGCCAAATCCCTATCTTCTTCAATTCGGTCTTCATCAGCTCGTACCTTCTGTGCCAAATCCTTTATTTCTTTGACAATTCCTCGGGCTTTGTTGGCAACTCTCGTAAAATGATTTGCCTCTTCAGCAGTATCATCTCCTGCCCCGCAGCGGATTGGATTTTCACACAGGATTTTCAAATCATCGTTGCTGAAAGAAAAGACTTCCATAGGGTCAAACAATCTAATCTCATCATCTTCTCCAATTCTTATAACAGCTTCACCGGATTGATTATCATAAAACCATTTCATGAATGTTTGCAGCCTTGACATTTGTTGATCCGGAATTCTAATTCTGCTCATAGTTTTGGCTGGTTTGAACTTTAAGTAAACCTTGGGCTTTCCAGTCACTTCATCGATTTCAGTCTTTGACTTCTTCTTTTGACCATTCATATACCCAAAAGACACAAAGTCGTCTTTTGCGGCTTGCTGAAGCATCATTCTCAAATTTCCAGCCCTAGCGCTTTTGTCTTCATCGATGAGGGGGAGCTCTGCCAACCTCCTCAGATCCCATCTGGGCAAGGTCTTGAAACTATCACGTTTGTGTATATAGGAGATGCTACCCCCTCTTCTCTTAATCATAAAGGCATGAACATCAGCATTGAACTTCCAGCTTATGATGTGTCTATCAGACTCTTTTCTCCTTGGCTGAGCAATGTTTTGAAATAGAGGAGTCTGATCTTCAAGCTCAGGTTTGGTGAACCATTCTTCACTTTTCAATTCAATAACTTCTTAACTTACAGAGCTGATCTTTGCTTGGTAGGTCAGTGAATTTTCAGTCAAAGAGTAGTTTTCAGGCTCTGAACGATCATCAATTTCAGCCTCTTCATCACTTTCATCGATAAAGTGGAGGAATTGGGCTTGGACGATCTCAGGCTGTTTGTCTGTTTCAAAACTATAAAGATTTACATCACTCACATTGATTGCATCCAAATCTTCATCATTAGGAGCACCACTTCCACCAGCCTCATTCCCACCTGAAGCACTTACACCAGCTCCACCAGTGCCACTACCATCTGCTTCTCCAGTTGTAGACTTTGTGAAATCAGTCATGGATTCAATCTCTGCTTCACTCATTTGATTAGGCAAATTCAGATGCTTCTTAATTTCATTCATTTCTACCAGCAATGTTTTGATCAGTGAAGATTGTTTTACAATGATCTCATTCATGCTCAGTATCTGCTTATCCTTCTCTTTTTCTCTTATCTCTAAATTTACCAGCTTTGTCTTTATCATTCCCAGTTCATTGGCCAAAGAGGTATTAACACCTCGAATGACATCTTCATCCATCTCAGATCGGGGATCAACCCTTATTTTCTTGGTTGCCCTTACTTCTTCTTCAGTTTGGGCACTCTGCTTTTGCTTAGATTTCATTCCTTGTTGTGCCAGAGTTTCAAGCTCATCTTCGATTTCATCAGCAGGTTCCTTGCCCGAGCTTCTCACATATTGTTTCCTCTTTCCTTTTACATTCTCACTCTCCTTTCCATCATTTCTCCTCTTGTTCTCATCTTCAGTCAGCTTCTTAATGTATTCATACCTCTTATCAGGATACATATGCTTCATCAGGTATGTGGTGTATCCGGAGAAATCTGGTCTCTTGGCAGCACAATCGGATAGGATTCTTGGGTGCATTGGGTTAACAATAAGAGCCACCCCCAGCTTAGGCAATTCCGGCTCTAGGTGTTCAATGATCATCTGCACAAATCTTGGGTACAACAACCATCTTGACTTCTTCAAAGCTTGAATGTTTGATACCATTGCTTCAAATATTCTCTGAGGTATATTAGCCTTCTTGCCTTTACAAACTAACAGCATTGCCTCGGCCCAGATCAAATTCAATCCATCAGAACCACATTTTCTGTCATCTAGGCAGGAAATGAAGACATGAGCAATATATCTCCATTCCTTTGACATCAACGATTTCTTAATCTCCTTTTTGGTCTTCCATAACTCACCACCTTCATATCCCATCTCTTTCTCAAAACCTTTTAAAACATCCAGTTCTTTCAGTTTAGTTGCTTCACCAACATCATCTTCGAGTTTGAGAGCTTCAGCTATAGTCTTCATTGTGATCACAATATTCTTCTGCATGACCTTCGCTCGAATACATTCAGGTTTAGCTTTAACATCATACTCAACCGTCAGCCAGAATTCTCTAATGTGCCTGTCGTCGATGATCGGCATGTGAGAAATTGCATGAAAAATGCACGACTTTTTCAGCCATGCAATGCAGTCTCTAAAACCGATGGCCTTCTCAGATCTATCATCCAGATATGCAGTTACATTGCTTCGCGGATCGTGCTTTAAAGACGACATTTTTCTGCATATGAAACCGAGAATTTGTGAGTTAAACCGAACTTAAATTAAATTAAATTAAAAATTAAAGTAAATTAATTAAATTAAATTAAATTAAAAAAAAAAATTTCGCTGCGAAATAATAGTTTCGCTAAGAGACCATAGTGTCGCACACGGCGGAACAAGTAGATTCGCGACATTGGTCGCAGCGACACTGACGAGGTCAGTTTCACCGAGACATTGCAGTTTCGCTGCGAGACTGTAGTTTCGCTGAAGGAGAAACAGCAGTTTCGCTAGGAATCACGGCGACACTGTCAGCGACATTTGGGCATTATCGCTGAATAGTTTCGCTCGAGACAGATGAACTTTCGTTCAGTTTCGCTTACATGAACATACAGTTTCGCTGGACGCGACTGTTGAAATTCAAAAAACCGGAAATCGTTTTAAAGCTCCGATTTTAGCATCAAAACCAACTACAAACAGAATCATCATCAAAACGAGTTCAATGCTTGTTCCAAAACAGTTTTAACATCAGTTTAGGTGCCGAGAACTCATATTCGCCGATTCAGTTTAAAACCCCAAAACTTTGATGCGATTTCGGATGAAATGTAGCGATTGTATGACCAGAAAACACACAAACCTTTAATAGAAATCGTTTAACGAGATGAAGAGATAAAACAGTTAAGGCGAAAATACGAGTTTCGCGTGACCGAGGGTTTGCAGGTTTTTTCGGAAAGTTTGAGAAGATATTGACCAGAGATCTCGATGACGGGTATAAATATCTAAACAGTTTCGCCCGTAGTTTCGCTTGGGCGAAACAAACAGTTTCGCCTACGCGAAAGAGCAAATTCGCTCGAGCTTATGATCAAACAGTTTAGTTTCGCCGATAACGAAAGTATAGGTTCGCTGAGTGTGTGTACGGCGAAACTAAGCAGGCGAAACAACAGTTTCGCTGAAACCCTAAAAATTCAATTTTGACTCATTTGAGATTTTGAAATTCTGGAAATGCCGACCAACACACACAAGCATCATATTCTTTACAATGTATCGATCTTATCAAAAATAACGCAGAAAGAAAATCTTTTTGAGTTTTCTAATAAGAATTGTAAAACAACTATACAAACAAACTCTATTTTAATTTTGAGAAAGATCCAGACGTGAGATCATATCAACCACTACGCATCATACACATTTCAATTTCAATTTTAATCAGCATGCAAGTCAAGCAGATCCCGAATGCATCACATTGATTTTAAGCATGCACTAATAGTATTTAACATTTTTGGATATGCTTAAGGTGTATTAATCGTGCACTGATCACTTAGCCTCACTCTATCAAAGAAGTTAACAAATCATCATATTCATCTTGATTTTTCTTTTATCTTTTTTTAAAATGAGATATACGTTCATGATGTTTCATGCAAAAATAAAGTAGAACCCTAAGTGAACAGCAATCAGGTCGGCCGCAAAGCACGCAGAGAAAGCCCGATGCACTTAGGAAAATAAAAAATAAAAATAAAGCAGAAGACGTATATATCAACAACAATCAGGTCGGCCTTATCGGCACGCAGAGAAAGTCCGATGATATATACTAAACACCAAGAAAATAAAGCAGAAACTCAATCAGCAGGTGATCAGGTCGGCCTTAAAAGCACGCAAAGAAGACCCACTGAGTTGAGTGTAAAAATGGCATAAAGCCTTATTTGCAAAGCATGCGTACATCAGAATATCTCTTAATTTGAGAATCTTTGCAACACTTATCAAGAAATGAAAACTAGAGTATATCAGGCAAGCTTTATGTTTATATCCTACTCATAGATATCATATTAGTCATGCACACCCAAAGATCATACAAGCACAATACAGCTTTTATTTCTACTCTATCCACGGCAGATGACGCATGTTGATGTACTATCATTTCTCACAAGGTCGGATCAATTTCTCATTTATAAATTTTTGAATTTTTTTTTGAATTTATTTATTTACCGAATATTCAGATTAGTTTATTTTTCCCCCAAAATCCACAAATACTCTATTTTTGGATTTTCAATAAGCAAATTAAAAAAGAAAACAGAAAACAAAATGATTCGATCGATACTTGACACAAATTTGAAAAACCCTTGAAAGGAGACATTTTCGAAGAAAATATTTTGACAAGGAACCCTCTTCGAATGCATGAGTGAAAGGAGATAATTTGAGAAAGATTTCATGAGATTTAAGCAGGTTTAGAGTGATTTACCTCAATTTCCCCCACAAGATAGCAATAAAGACATTAGTAGCAGTTATGAGAGAAATGCAAGGTAAATATAACAAAAGTACTCCCTGGATCATGTCGAGTGATGATTGGCCAGAAATCATGTGAATGTAGATGACGTGAGCATTGATTTCTTGATTTTGGGATTTAGCCAATCAACACGCTTAACTGTGACAGTCACCTGTTTCAAGACAACGAGAATTTAGCAAGCAGATCTAAATAAGACAAATTTAAAATAAAACAAAGTTAAAAGAATATGTACAAAAACTTAAAACAATTTTTTATTATTATTATTATTTATTTATTTAAAAGGAAATCATGCCCAGCATTTTTATAAGCTCATAAAAGCGAGGTTTATCAAAAGTTTTTGTGAAAATATCAGCTTTCTGGGCCTTGGTTTCAATGGGAATAACATCGATAAACCCTTTTTCCTGAGCGTCACGGATTGCATGAACCCTGGTTTCGATGTGGTTTGTTCTGGTATGATGAATCGGATTCTTGGAGATTCCAACAGCGGCTTCATTGTCACAGAATAGCGATGTATGAAGGAAGTTGATTCCATAATCCATCATCTGGTGTTGAATCCACAGCACTTGACAACAGCAACTTGAGGCAGCGATGTATTCAGCTTCACCTGTGGATAAAGAGACAGTTGTTTGCTTTTTGCTTTGCCATGAAACCAAGCATTCCCCCAGAAACTGGCATCCTCCAGAAACTGACTTTCGATCGAGCTTGCATCCTCCGTGATCACTGTCGGAATATGAGTTAAGTTCAAAGCTTCCACCCCTAGGATACCAAAGACCCAATCTTGATGAACCTTTTAAATAACGGAGAATTCGCTTGACGGCCTTTTCATAAGATTCCCTTGGGTCATCCTGATAACGAGCACAATAGCATACGGCAAAAGTAATGACCGGACGACTGGCTGTGAGATACATAAGAGACCCAATCATTGATCGATAATACTTGGGGTCGACTGGCTTTCCTTGACTGTCGGGAGTTAAACATGTCTGAGATGTGAAAGGGGTGAGTTCAGCAGAAGCGTCATTCATCTTGTATTTCTTCAGAATTTCCAGAATATACTTCTCTTGATGAATGAGAATGCCATCTGGTTTTTGTTCCACCTGCAAGCCAAGAAAGAAACACATTTCCCCCATCATACTCATTTCGAATTTCTCCTTCATCACTTCTTCAAACTCGCGACATAGCTTCTCATTTGCTGAACCAAAAATTATGTCGTCTACATATACTTGAACGATCAGCACTGTAGGGTTTTAAGAACATTATCAAAGACATTTTAACTCCTTAAAATGTAAAACGCAGCGGAAAATCAAAACCATAGTTTGATTAGTTGATGTTAAAACCGATTTTAACACTTGATTATAAAACCCAAAACCAAGGATCCAAATATGTATGCATGTTATCAAAACTAAAACAACCATAGGGTGTTTAGATTTATACCTTCTTCCAAGCAAGGGATTGAGAAGAAGATGATGACGAACTCGAATAGCAAGTCTCGAAGAAGAGACCTCAAGTTAGTGATACCCACGAGCCACGGACATCAACACCTTGTTGCTAGGATTTCTTGAAGATTGACTTCTTCCTTCTTTCTCCTTGAACCGATTCGTGAGAGAGAGAGATAGAGTAGAGAGGAAGTCTGGCACTTGAGTAAATGCTTGTGTGTTGTACACCCAAAATGGAGAGAGTATGTAGATATATATAGAGTCCTTTATTGTACTACATGTAGTACATATTGTAGTACAAGTACTATAAGAAGTGCAAGTAGTACAAGTGTAGTACATATTGTAGTACAAGTGTAGTACAATTGTAGTACATACTACAAGTAGTGCAAGTAGTACAAGTGTAGTACAACTAGTAGTACAAGTACTACAAAAGGATATATATCATATTATTTTATATAAAAGTAATTTTACTTTAAATATAAAATCTCTACTAAATCATTTAACCCATTTAAATAATTTCATACTCTCTAATTTAAATCATCCGTATGATTTAATTACAAGTGCAACTATTTAGAAACCCATTTCTAAATGTCTTCGTGTTATAATATTTATTTATTTGATCACATCTAAAATAAATATCTTTGGTGCGTTATCTAGCTCGTTATTGGGTATGACCCGTCTTGGATCATAACGTACTAGCCACATCAATTTACTATGTGTCTTGGGCATATAGAGTCCAACAAGCACTTCACCGTTGACCTCTTTCTTAAACAACGTCATGTCAATGGAGCCACGTGTAAAGCCTTTACCCAAAAGATATTGCGTCAAAGTCTCGTACCAAATTCTGGGAGCCTGATGTAGACCGTAGAGATATTTTTCAAGCTTGTACACTTTGTCAGGAAATTCATGATCTTCGAAGCCTGGAGATTGATTCACATAGATTTCTTCATCAATATCCCCGTATAAGAAGGCACACTTAACGTCCATTTGAAACACCTTGAAATTTTTGTGTGCAGCATGAGCCAGGAAAATACGAATGGCCTCAATGCGTGCAACAGGTGCAAACACTTCGGTGTAGTCAATTCCTTCTTCTTGATAAAAACCTTGAACCACGAGTCTTGACTTGTTTCTGATCACAACACCTCTATCATCTGGCTTGTTCCTGAAAACCCACTTTGTACCAATTGGAACCTTGTTTTCTGGAAGATCCACGAGTTGCCATACCTTCAGCTTTCTGAACTGTTGTAGCTCAGACTGCATAGAGTCCACCCAACTTGGATCTGCTAAAGCTTCCTCTACATTTTTAGGAACGATCTGAGACAGAAAACACGCGAACAAGCATTCATTGATCAATCCAGACTGATGACGAGTCCTCACTCCATCCGTAATAGAACCACTGACGAGGTCATGCAGATGATCTTTTAAGGTTTTGAAATTTGAGTCAAGGTTGAGGGGAGCGGGTTCGGAGGTTTGATGGGATAATTCATGAGAGGAAGATGGACAGTCGGGTTGATGCGTAGGCTGTGAGGGTGAGGATGGGTTTTGTTGAATTTCGGAGTGAGGGGTGATAACGACGAGAGGAGGATTATCATTTGCTTCAGCAAGGATAGGAAGATTGAATGACTTGAATAGAGTATTTGAATCATAAAACCATTCTGGTCCAGACCCGGTGTTGGGAGTGTTTGATTCTTGCCAGTCAACATAGTAGGATTCCTGCACAATACGAGTACGTTTGTTATAAACTCTATAAGCCTTTTGAGAAGAAGAATACCCCATAAAGAAACATTCGTCAGAGACTGCTCCAAATTTCGTAATTTGAGCTTCGGTATTTAGCAATGTGCACGAACATCCAAACGGCTTGAAGAAATCAATCAGAGGCTTCCTTCCATGATACAGCTCATATGACGTGTTCATCTTATCTTTCACGATTAGTACACGGTTCAGCACATAGGACGCACAATTCACAGCTTCAGCCCAGAAGATAATCGGCAGCTTTGATTCAATCAACATTGTACGAGCAGCTTCCACGAGTGTGCGATTCTTCCTTTCAGCAACTCCATTCTGCTGCGGAGTTCTTGCTGCACTGTATTGTCGAAGAATCCCTTTGTTTGCACAGAAAGAGTCAAAGATCTGATTACGAAATTCAGTTCCATTGTCGCTTCTGATTGCCTTGACTTTCTTACTTCTTGAGCTTTTCACGGACAGGATAATATTCTGTAAAGCTTCAGTCGTGTCACTCTTTTGCTTCAAGAACCTAACCCAAGAGTACCTGGAATAATCATCAGTGACAACAAGACAGTAAGACCTTTTTCCCAGACTTTGAACACTAATAGGTCCAAATAAATCAGTGTGAAGCAATTCTAAGGGACTTGAAATAGAATTTTCCACTTTTGGCTTATGTGGCTTTTTATGTTGTTTTCCTTTAGCACATGAAAGACATTTTTCAACGACAGAAAAATCTTTGAACGGAAGACCTCGGACCAAATTGTTTTTGACAAGATTATTTAGAATTTTGAAGTTTATGTGTCCTAAGCGTCTATGCCACAAGAAGCACTCAGATACAGAAGCTTTTGAAAGTAAACAAGTCATGCAGGAAGAGTGAGATGCAGTGGATTTCATATTCAGCAAGTATGTGTCATTTATGCGAGGTGCACGCATCGCCACCATCTCTTCTGGCACAACGAATTCAGGCTTGAGAAACAGACATTCATTTGATTTGAATAGCACAGGTATATTCTTGTCGCAGATTTGTGACACGCTTAGAAGATTAAACTGCAATTCAGGAACGTAGTTGACTTACTCCAAAGTAAGAGATCCATATGATACATCTCCTTGTCCAACCATTTTTCCACCTCTCTTATCACCTGCAAAAGAAACAAACCCACCATCCACGATCCTGTAATTGGTAAGCAGGTCTTTCAACCCTGTCATATGCCGAGAGCATCCCGAATCAATATGCCAATAGCTATTTGTAGAGTTCTTCGGGAGTGCCTGGCAATACAAGACAAGAAATTACTTAATAACAGGTACCCAGACTTTTGCATTTCCGGGATTTGTAACTTTCTGTTTTCCCCCAAAGAATTGTTTTACGAAACTGGTTACCTTGTGGCCAAAGGATCTATCATGGTTTGTTCGATTTAATTTCTCTTTGCAATGTTTAACAACATGATCATCCTTACCACATCTGAAACAGTGAGATTTGTGACTTGTGCAGGATGAAGTTTCTGAAAACCTTTCCTCCTCACAATCTGATGTGTTAGAATCAGAATCACTGTTCGTTTCAAAATCCATCTTTGTTTTATCATTTTAAATCTTTGCATTATTAATCTTGATAACGGTTTTGGCATGTTTAGTTTTCAAAGATGATTTCTTTTCTTGAGAAACATGAATTTCGGTAGGTTTTGAAATTCGTATTGGAGTGAAAGAAGGAATTGGATTAGAAAGAAATTTTTTGAAGCAGTTTTGAGATGTACTTGCATGACATTGATCATTTTCATTTGAAACAAAACTTTCTTGATTAACAGACACGGACTCATCACTACTGCTTTCTAAAGATGAACAACTACTAGCTATACTACTGTCTGTACTAGACTTCTTGGAATTTGAACTACTACTTGAAACAGACTCCTTAGAATTAAGACTACCGCATCCAAGCCCACTTGTGTTACCGTATCCATTATCAAAATCCTCCCTGATCTCCTTATGGTTTACTCCTTCTAGACCTGCATGCAGACTGTTAGCATCACTAGGAATTAAATCATTTAGAGGATGAGGTGTCGGAGTAGGTGAATAACAATGCGTGCTTGGAGGAGGATAAACTTTAGGAAACACATTCCCATTGTCCTCCATACCTATTCCGGTTTTTATTCTAGCTCCTCGTTGTTTAACGAGCATCTCTTCAACTTTCATTTGAGAAACGGTCCATCTATCTAACTTAGTCTGAAGTTGAGAGGTTTCAAATTGGGCTAATGTAACTCTTTCTGAAAGCATGTTTAACTCGACATTTTTTGCAAGAAGAGTTTGTTTTAAATGTTCATTTTCATGCATTGCCTCATTTAATTTAACAAAATATTTTGCTTCATTTTCCTTTAATTGGGTGGTTTTTAATTCATTGTTGTTGTCAATCAACAATCGATTGGCCTTGTAGATGCCGAACAAACGAATTCTACAAGGGTGAGAGCACATATCTTGAACAGATTCATATGAAAGATCCATTATAACCTTTTCTGCAGCAAGAGCTTTCTCGCATGTGCATGCGGGTGTGCTTGCCGTTTTTTCATTCGTCTTCTTCTCTGCTTCTCCCTTCTCACAGCTGTTAACTGTGTGGTCATTGCTTTGTTCATGAATTTGAGCTGCAAGAGCTTGATTGATGGCTTCCTCAGCTTCAGAGACCTCCGAACTCCAGTCAAAGTTAGTCAGAAGAGCCACTTCTTTGGTAGGCTTGGCTTCTGCTTTGTCGGTGATAAGGATGACTCGAGTTGCAGGCTCAGAGGTCGGTTCAGTGACAATTGGACTCGGGCATTCTCTTTTGAAATGGCCAAGTTGCTTACAGTTGTAGCATCTTAGCTTAGCCTTGTCGAATCCAACTCTTCCATTTTGATTCTTGAAGGTGTTTCTCCCAGTACGTTCGAAGAACTTTCTAGCACGAACAGTCAACATGGCCATTTGCCATTTTAGGTCTGTTTCTTCCAAATCATCTGGGTCAACTTGGTACATATCCTCAGCAGTCAGAGTCGAACCTTGAAGTTCTCCAGCAGCGAAAGCTTGATAACTGTTATTAAACAATGAGAACAATCCCATGTATTCGGGTGAGATTTGGGATGTTTGCTGAGCAGCGGCAGAAGCATTTGAGGATGAACCAGACCCAAGATAAGCAGATTGAATTTGAGATGAGGCTCCTTTGGGTGTAACAGCTGAGATGAGAGCCGAATTCAGAGAATAAACTTTAGCAGGACCCATGGTTTGATTGTACTCCCTAGTTCTCTCTCAACCCTACTCCGCCATAATGCCGTTGCATCTCTCCACACACTACTCTACCAAACCCCACAAACTGATTCACCTACTGAACCACCTTTACATCACCCCATACCAGAAATTCAAACCCTCCTCACTGAATTCCAAAGTCTATTCCAAAATTCCCATGCACTACCTCCTAATCATGTGCATTATCACCACATCCCCTTGCTCAACGATAATAACCCTGTTAACGTCAAACCATTCGATATCCTCATTTTCAAAACCAAGTCATGACTCAAATGATCAGAGAAATGTTGGATGATGGCGTTATTCGACCGAGTCAAAGCCCGTTTTCCTCACTGGTCCTCTTAGTTAAGAAGAAGGAAGGATCGTGGCGCTTTTGTGTGGATTACCGAGCCCTAAATGCAGTCATGGTGCGTGATCATTTTCCCATTCCTACGATCGATGAGCTACTTGATGAGTTACACGGAGCCATCATCTTCTCAAAAATTGACCTTCGCTCCGGTTACCACCAAATCCGTGTAGCTAAGGACGACATTCACAAAACAGCCTTTCGTACTACCGACGGTCATTATGAATTCTTAGTAATGCCCTTCGGTCTTACGAACGCACAGTCAACATTCCAAGCGGCTATGAATGATTTGGTCCGTCCTGTCCTTCGACAATTTTTCTTAGTATTCTTTGACGATATCCTCATTTATAGCCCATCTGAAGAAACACATTGCAATCATCCCCGTTACGTCTTTGAAATGTTACTATGGAATCAGTATCGTGCCAAACCCTCCAAATGCACGTTTGCCGTTTCTTCAATCTCATTCTTGGGTCATCAGATTTCTAAGGAGGGTGTCTCCCCTGAACAAGAAAAACTTGACACAATTCAACAGTGGCTCAAACCATCATCATTCATTACATTACGTGCCTTGTTAGGCCTTACGGGCTATTATCGTCGTTTTGTTTCGGGTTATGCAAAAACGGCCTCTCCATCAATGGACATTTATAAACAAAAGGAGTTCTCGTGGTACACAGAGGCTAATCAAGCCTTTTCTGATCTCAAACGACGCATAGAGCGGTTAATTACGATTGCACTTCCGGACTTCGATACCCCCTTCGATGTCACAACGGATGCCTCAGGGACCGCTATTGGTGTTGTACTTTCCCAAAACTGTTGGAACTTAAAATCTATGTGACTGACGCCATCAAATCTGTTTACCGAAGCATTCGACTGAAGAATTAATGTGAATTGATTCAGAGATGTGGGTTGTGATGCTCGAGGCTTGCGAGTTTGGACCGAAGACCGTTTTCTGGAAAAGTCAACCGTTCGGGTCAACGGTCAACGTAAAAGTCAACGGAAGATCGGTTCGAGCGAGTCAAGCTTCGGATTAATTAAATCAACTTTGATTTAATTAATATTTATGTTTATTTCATTTATTTGTAATTCTGTTCAGTTTTTATGTTTTTACTATTGTTAGTCACCCTCACTATATATATAGTGAGGGTGCCCCATTCTAGTGAGTCTCCAATGAAAGATGGATGATACTCTTTAGTGTGTGAGATTTCCATTCTAGAGAGACAGAGTGAGTCATGGATTTTCTAGAGAGAGATTGTGTGTTCTTCATGATTTCTTGATTGTAATCATTCGATTAATGAAATCATTCGATTTGTTCATCATCTTTCTCATGTTTATGATTATCCTTTGATTCTTCTCATCTTCATCTTCATTCTTATTTTATTTATGAGTTTTTCGAATCTGATCTTCCTTCTCGCTCAAAGTCAAGATTCTTGATGTGAAAATCGGTCCTACAAATGGTATCAGAGCGGTCAACCGATCAGATTTCATCTCACGATGAATCTAGTCACTCGAATCTGGATTTTGAGCTTGAATATGGTGAAGATTTGAAAACTCAACTTTTTGAGACTTTTTCATATTTTTCTTCATTTTTGGATGATTCTGGATGGATTCTGATGATATGGATGATTGTTTCATGTTTGGGAGTTCATCTAGATGTTATTTCATGTTTTACTTCTTCAAATCTGTGGAAAAATTGATGATCAGAGCTGAAAAAACGTAACTGTGGAGTTCTTCACGTTTTTAGGGTTTTTGAAGATTTTTGGGCTTTGATTCTGCGTTTTTGGTGTTATTGTTAATGGATTTGGATGAAACAAAGCATGATTCTTAGTGGAAAACGCGTTCCGGATCCATTGGTTGCATCCGTTTCGTCTGAATCTCAACCATTTTGGCAGATCTGGAAAAACACACACTAGTGTGTGTTTCGCGGTGTTCTTCGTGTTCTTGAAGATTTCCAGAATATGGGTCTGATTCGATCGATTTTTGCTGCTGTTTAGGATGTGTAAGTGGCCGTAGCATGTCTCTAAACCTGATTTGTGTCAAGAATCGATGGTTTCTACTCATTTCTGACGTTTTTTCAAGGATCAAGGTTGCTGCGTTTTTTCCAACTGTTCATCGAGTTCTAGAAGTTGTTGAAGATGTTCTTAACGACCTGGATTCAGCTTGAAGATGCTCTTAACGATCTGGACTCAGTTTGAAGATTGTCTAAACGACCTGCTTGTTCTTAACGATCAGGGTCTTAACGATCTGAGTTAACGATCAGGTTACTGAACTTAATGATCAGCCTATGTTCTTAACGATCTGACCTTAAGTTTTAACGACTTGGTTGTGGTCTTAACTACCTGGTAGGCAGATCATTCAAACCTAACGACTTGGGTTTCTTGGTTTTCATTCGAGACGTTTTCAAGGGTTTTGGATCGTCCAGATGAGTAGAGCCTCGAACCAGGGTCATGGGGACATAAAAATCTTGAACTTTCGTTGAGTATTCACTGAGTTATGATGAATATACGCTTTTCCGGTGTTGGTCTCGGTTTTCCGGCGAGCCTTTACGTATTATCCGACCAGTTAGGGTTTCGGTTGATGGAGATGACAATGTGATGACGTGTCATGCGTTGATTGGCTTTTGGAGAATGTTTGTCTCTCTCATCCTAGTCAAACTTAATTTGTTGTCGAATGGTCATTAGAGGAAAGGAATATCGTGGGTCCCGCCTTGAAGAAGAAAGCGTGTGGATTGGCTGGAAAGGAATTTCTAGTGGGTCCATGTCTTTAAAGTATCCGTTGAAGAGCTGTTATGTGGTGCGCTCTGATTGGCGCAATTGATCCTCACGCGGATCATCATTTTTTGGCCGTCAGATCGTGTAAATCTCCACCGTAGGATCTGTATTGTGTGCTTTCTCAGCTCAAAGCTGATTGGCTGTGCCCCTAACACATGGATCACGATTTTTAGCCCTTGGATCTCTTCATTTTTCTGCCGTTGATTTTAAAAGAGACTCAAATCTAATTGGCTCATTTATTTTCACAAGGATTAAGCTTTTTCTTTGAGGATTTTATTACACTAATTAATTTTTCTGCATAATTCGTCAAACGCGGGCGTTTTTCTTGTCGGTTTTTAACAAGATAAATGAGATAACGCCGCGACGAAATTTCAGAAATTTTTTAGTAGTCGTGGATTTATTCCGAATTTATTGGGGTTCTCGTTTATTGACGTCACGCGTACTTTAGCTATCGACCACTGACGGGTTAGCTTCCTTAGCCGGTTAATGATGCAGCTTTCCCGTTATGTCTCGTGGTTTTTATTTTTAGCTGATGAAGCGCGGATGTCAACTAACCGGATTAACTGGAATCTCAGTTAATTTTTGGAAGTTATCCGATTAAATTTCTCGAGAAGCCGTTACTTGACGAAAATTGACGGAATTTTTCGGATTGAGCCGTTTTCACCGATATTTCTCAGAAATCTTCACGGAATTTATTTCCGAGCTCATTTTTCTTCGCCCAAAATTACGAAGACTCAGGTTATGATTATTTTCGCTCGGGATCTCAGATTTTCTCAAAGTTGACGTTTATCTTTAATTTTCGCATCCAACCTAGTCACGCGGATTATTCACAACTGTCAGCATCCGGCGTCCGATTTTTCGCAAGATTGTCCGATTTCAATATTGTTTATGTGGTTTCTCTAGGCAACCGATCGCGATGGTTCGACTCTCCGCATCAGATTTTTACGCTTCCGACTGGATGTTTTTGGAGAGATTTAGAGAAATAAGAGGAATTATTATGGATTTGGATATCGGGTCGATTATTCGGAGTTAGAGCATGTTTGATGATTAACTGGTTCATCTGATTCAGTTTGTTGCGGTTTGGACTCCGAGATGTAGCATTTTCTCAGTATTGTACCCGACCGTGTGAACCGAGTGAGGGCAGCACTTGGATCTCGAACTGGAGAAACGAGAACAGAAGAAGCTTATTCAGAGGGGGAATCTCTACGACATATTGTCTCCGGTTTATCAGTTACTCATTGAAGATGTACGGCAGAGCGATTCTTCAGCAGTTGAACAAATTTGAAAGCATCAGTCAAGGGGAATTGTTGGAACTTAAAATCTATGTGACTGACGCCATCAAATCTGTTTACCGAAGCATTCGACTGAAGAATCCATGTGAATTGATTCAGAGACGCGGGTTGTGATGCTCGAGGCTTGCGAGTTTGGACCGAAGACCGTTTTCTGGAAAAGTCAACCGTTCGGGTCAACGGTCAACGTAAAAGTCAACGGAATATCGGTTCGAGCGAGTCAAGCTTCGGATTAATTAAATCAACTTTGATTTAATTAATATTTATGTTTATTTCATTTATTTGTAATTCTGTTCAGTTTTTATGTTTTTACTATTGTTAGTCACCCTCACTATATATATAGTGAGGGTGCCCCATTCTAGTGAGTCTCCAATGAAAGATGGATGATACTCTTTAGTGTGTGAGATTTCCATTCTAGAGAGACAGAGTGAGTCATGGATTTTCTAGAGAGAGATTGTGTGTTCTTCATGATTTCTTGATTGTAATCATTCGATTAATGAAATCATTCGATTTGTTCATCATCTTTCTCATGTTTATGATTATCCTTTGATTCTTCTCATCTTCATCTTCATTCTTATTTTATTTATGAGTTTTTCGAATCTGATCTTCCTTCTCGCTCAAAGTCAAGATTCTTGATGTGAAAATCGGTCCTAAAAATGGTATCAGAGCGGGCAACCGATCAGATTTCATCTCACGATGAATCTGGTCACTCGAATCTGGATTTTGAGCTTGAATATGGTGAAGTTTTGAAAACTCAACTTTTTGAGACTTTTTCATATTTTTCTTCATTTTTGGATGATTCTGGATGGATTCTGATGATATGGATGATTGTTTCATGTTTGAGAGTTCATCTAGATGTTATTTCATGTTTTACTTCTTCAAACCTGTGGAAAAATTGATGATCAGAGCTGAAAAAACGTAACTGTGGAGTTCTTCACGTTTTTAGGGTTTTTGAAGATTTTTGGGCTTTGATTCTGCGTTTTTGGTGTTATTGTTAATGGATTTGGATGAAACGAAGCATGATTCTTAGTGGAAAACGCGTTCCGGATCCATTGGTTGCATCCGTTTCGTCTGAATCTCAACCATTTTGGCAGATCTGGAAAAACACACACTAGTGTGTGTTTCGCGGTGTTCTTCGTGTTCTTGAAGATTTCCAGAATATGGGTCTGATTCGATCGATTTTTGCTGCTGTTTAGGATGTGTAAGTGGCCGTAGCATGTCTCTAAACCTGATTTGTGTCAAGAATCGATGGTTTCTACTCATTTCTGACGTTTTTTCAAGGATCAAGGTTGCTGCGTTTTTTCCAACTGTTCATCGAGTTCTTGAAGCTGTTGAAGATGTTCTTAACGACCTGGATTCAGCTTGAAGATGCTCTTAACGATCTGGACTCAGTTTGAAGATTGTCTAAACGACCTGCTTGTTCTTAACGATCAGGGTCTTAACGATCTGAGTTAACGATCAGGTTACTGAACTTAATGATCAGCCTATGTTCTTAACGATCTGACCTTAAGTCTTAACGACTTGGTTGTGGTCTTAACGACCTGGTAGGCAGATCATTCAAACCTAACGACTTGGGTTTCTTGGTTTTCATTCGAGACGTTTTCAAGGGTTTTGGATCGTCCAGATGAGTAGAGCCTCGAACCAGGGTCATGGGGACATAAAAATCTCGAACTTTCGTTGAGTATTCACTGAGTTATGATGAATATACGCTTTTCCGGTGTTGGTCTCGGTTTTCCGGCTAGCCTTTACGTATTATCCGACCAGTTAGGGTTTCGGTTGATGGAGATGACAATGTGATGACGTGTCATGCATTGATTGGCTTTTGGAGAATGTTTGTCTCTCTCATCCTAGTCAAACTTAATTTGTTGTCGAATGGTCATTAGAGGAAAGGAATATCGTGGGTCCCGCCTTGAAGAAGAAAGCGTGTGGATTGGCTGGAAAGGAATTTCTAGTGGGTCCCTGTCTTTAAAGTATCCGTTGAAGAGCTGCTATGTGGTGCGCTCTGATTGGCGCAATTGATCCTCACGCGGATCATCATTTTTTGGCCGTCAGATCGTGTAAATCTCCACCGTAGGATCTGTATTGTGTGCTTTCTCAGCTCAAAGCTGATTGGCTGCGCCCCTAACACATGGATCACGATTTTTAGCCCTTGGATCTCTTCATTTTTCTGCCGTTGATTTTAAAAGAGACTCAAATCTAATTGGCTCATTTATTTTCACAAGGATTAAGCTTTTTCTTTGAGGATTTTATTACACTAATTAATTTTTCTGCATAATTCGTCAAACGCGGGCGTTTTTCTTGTCGGTTTTTAACAAGATAAATGAGATAACGCCGCGACGAAATTTCAGAAATTTTTTATTAGTCGTGGATTTATTCCGAATTTATTGGGGTTCTCGTTTATTGACGTCACGCGTACTTTAGCTATCGACCACTGACGGGTTAGCTTCCTTAGCCGGTTAATGATGCAGCTTTCCCGTTATGTCTCGTGGTTTTTATTTTTAGCTGATGAAGCGCGGATGTCAACTAACCGGATTAACTGGAATCTCAGTTAATTTTTGGAATTTATCCGATTAAATTTCTCGAGAAGCCGTTACTTGACGAAAATTGACGGAATTTTTCGGATTGAGCCGTTTTCACCGATATTTCTCAGAAATCTTCACGGAATTTATTTCCGAGCTCATTTTTCTTCGGCCAAAATTACGAAGACTCTGGTTATGATTATTTTCGCTCGGGATCTCAGATTTTCTCAAAGTTGACGTTTATCTTTAATTTTCGCATCCAACCTAGTCACGCGGATTATTCACAACTGTCAGCATCCGGCGTCCGATTTTTCACAAGATTGTCCGATTTCAAGATTGTTTATCTGGTTTCTCTAGGCAACCGATCGCGACGGTTCGACTCTCCGCATCAGATTTTTACGCTTCCGACTGGATGTTTTTGGAGAGATTTAGAGAAATAAGAGGAATTATTATGGATTTGGATATCGGGTCGATTATTCGGAGTTAGAGCATGTTTGATGATTAACTGGTTCATCTGATTCAGTTTGTTGCGGTTTGGACTCCGAGATGTAGCATTTTCTCAGTATTGTACCCGACCGTGTGAACCGAGTGAGGGCAGCACTTGGATCTCGAACTGGAGAAACGAGAACAGAAGAAGCTTATTCAGAGGGGGAATCTCTACGACATATTGTCTCCGGTTTATCAGTTACTCATTGAAGATGTATGGCAGAGCGATTCTTCAGCAGTTGAACAAATTTGAAAGCATCAGTCAAGGGGAATTGTTGGAACTTAAAATCTATGTGACTGACGCCATCAAATCTGTTTACCGAAGCATTCAACTGAAGAATCCATGTGAATTGATTCAGAGACGCGGGTTGTGATGCTCGAGGCTTGCGAGTTTGGACCGAAGACCGTTTTCTGGAAAAGTCAACCGTTCGGGTCAACGGTCAATGTAAAAGTCAATGGAATATCGGTTCGAGCGAGTCAAGCTTCGGATTAATTAAATCAACTTTGATTTAATTAATATTTATGTTTATTTCATTTATTTGTAATTCTGTTCAGTTTTTATGTTTTTACTATTGTTAGTCACCCTCACTATATATATAGTGAGGGTGCCCCATTCTAGTGAGTCTCCAATGAAAGATGGATGATACTCTTTAGTGTGTGAGATTTCCATTCTAGAGAGAGAGAGTGAGTCATGGATTTTCTAGAGAGAGATTATGTGTTCTTCTTGATTTCTTGATTGTAATCATTCGATTAATGAAATCATTCGATTTGTTCATCATCTTTCTCATGTTTATGATTATCCTTTGATTCTTCTCATCTTCATCTTCATTCTTATTTTTTTATGAGTTTTTCGAATCTGATCTTCCTTCTCGCTCAAAGTCAAGATTCTTGATGTGAAAATCGGTCCTACAAAAACAACCATCCTATAGCCTTCTACAGCAAGAAGCTCTGCAATTCCATGCAAGCTAAATCAACATATACCAAAGAGCTCTATGCCATCACAGAATCGGTTAAGAAATGGAGACAATATCTCTTGGGTCGTAAATTCTGAATCTATACCGACCACCATAGCCTTAAGCATTTGTTGACTCAAACGATTCAAACACCAGAGCAACAAAAGTGGGTTACTAAGCTGATGGGATATGATTTTGAAATTCACTACAAACCCGGTAAAGAAAATTTGGTTGCCGATGCGTTAAGCCGGGTTGATCACCCATCACTGTTGGCGTTTTCAACCCCAACAGCTACTTGGTTGGAAGAAATTTGATCTTATTTTAGTCCTAATGCAGATGGCTTAGAAATGGTTAAACGCGTACAAGAAGATACTTCCTCTTTTCCGCATCATGAATACCGTAATGGGTTGATTTTTATTAATCAACGAATTTTGTTACCTCCAATTGATGGCTTAAGGACCAAATTGCTTGAAGAATTCCATTCATCTCAGTTGGGTGGTCATGCAGGTGTGAATGCAACAACAAAGCGACTGGCTTCATCTTTTCTTGGCTTGGTCTTAAACGTGATGTCGCTGAGTTCATTCGTAAGTGTCATGTTTGCCAATCAATCAAACCCGCAAATCATAAGCCCTATGGACTCTTGCAACCACTTCCCATTCTTGAAGCTCCTTGGTTGGATATCTCCATGGATTTCATTACACACCTTCCTGCTTCAAAAGGTAAAACGATCAGGTAAAACTACAATCTGGGTCGTAATTGATTGATGCGTTGCATTTTGGATATATTTATATTATCGAATTCCCGCACTTTTAACCAAGTTTTGATTAAGTTTTATTGGAATTTGGTGCTTAATTGTGAAATTTGTGAAAAACAGGTTTTGATCGGGTCGTTTGTTGATTTTGGTTGGAAACAAGGAAGTGGAGGCTTGGTGGTGTGCGGATTTGGAAGATATACGTTTTTCAAGCATTTTTGCTGATTTTGCATACATGAGGACCGCATGGGTCCTTTTCAGAAACTTGCTCGAGGTCCTCATGAATCTGTTAGATAAGGCATGAGGACCGCATGGGTCCTCTTCACATACTACGCGCGGTCCTCATCATCGACCATATACTAAAAACCCTCATAAACCCTTATAATAAGGGGGAGGCCGTTTTTCTTGAGGAGAACTCTACCATTCCGATCAGATTACATATTTTGAGGGTTTTAAGCACGATTTTGAAGAGATCAAGGCCTAAGGAGCAAGGATTTTGGAAGAAGGAGCTTGGAAAAGTGAAGATCTCGGTTTGAGATTCATCATCCTTCTTAGATTTCTTCCTAGATCTTGATTGTTTTGACATGTTTATCTCAGATTTGAGTTGTTTCATGTTTAGATTCATGATGTTAGGCTAGATTTCTTAGTACTACTTGGTAATGGGTTGAATTTGGGTATTTGTTGACTTTTACTTTGACTTTTCCATGTGAATTGATGCTGAGGCTATGAAATCTGATTTGGATTGATGGAATGATCATATTAGCATGTTTATCTTCTGTTGTGATTGCTTGATGTGGTTAGATTGCGTAGGATTGAAGAACTTCAACCTAATTAGTGATTTGATCATTGTTTGCTTTGACTTTTATTAGACTTTGTTCAAATACATGATAGGAGACCTTCTACATGATCTTGCAATTATGATTTGAGGCTGATCCTGCATGTTATTTGTGTTGAATTGAATTGACCAATTTGTTTAGCACACTAGGTGGTTGTTTGACATTGTCGGTAGGTTAGAATACTTGAGAACTTAAGGTTTTGACCCGCTTGTACTTGTTAGGCATTGCCTAGGTTCCATTGACCCCAATTTAGATTTCTACCACGTTATAGGATCCTTATTGAGAGACCTCTCGAGTGGCTTGTGTTTCGTGTGAGTCTGATTTGCTTTGACCTAAGCGGATTGACTCTTGAGCTTCAACCATTAGGATAGCTGCCCAGACTTCATTTCAGGATTGCCTAGATAGCGAGGATGTGTCTATAGTCTTAGTTATCCCGGTAATTGTCTTTTGAGGGGAGTGTCGCATGGATTAGTCAGTTTAGAAGTCAATTTTAGGCCCAGAGGATTCCTTACCAGGTAGTACCCTTTTTCTCATCTTAATTTCACCTTAGATCCCATTGTCTTGATTTCTTAGTTATTCTAGTTACTTGGTTATTTGTTTCTTTACTTTGCTTTAATCATTCCAATTGCATCGGTTAAATATTAGTTATGATACATTATCGGGAGTCTGATTACGCGTCCGTGGATTGATACTCGGTACTTATTGATACTATATTGCATACGACGGGTACGCTTGCCCTAGTGTGTCGTTTGGTCACTCAGTATTTACCATTTTTAACTTGACCGTTTTTCTTGTTCAAATCCGACACATCATTCATCGTTTCTCAAAATTTGCACACTTTATAGCCTTACCCAAGCAGCACACAGCAGCTTCTTTGGCGAGTATTTTCCTACGCGAGATTTACCGATTACATGGATTGCCAAATTCCATAGTGTTAGATCGTGACCCATTGTTCCTTAGTCATTTTTGGAAGAAACTGTTCAAGCAAGAGGGAACAAAACTTTTGCACTCTAGTGCTTACCACCCACAAACCGATGGACAAACGGAGGTTGTTAATCGGTGTCTCGAGTCATATCTTCGAGCATATGTCTTCAATGAACCGTCATCATGGGAACGATATATGTACTTGGCTGAATTTTCATACAATACTTCATACCATAGCACCATCAAGATGTCACCTTTCAAAGCAATCTATGGTCGGGATGTTACTACTATCCATGATTATAAAGAAGGCACCTCTACTACTGCCTCCATTGATGCTACGTTAAGGGAGCACAAGAGGTTGATCTCATTGCTTAAATTATCCATCGAACAGGCACAAGAAAAAATTAGGAATCAAGCTAATAAGAATCGCATGGATAAGGAATTCTCTGTAGGCGATCATGTTTATCTTACACTTCAACCATATCGCCAGAAATCTGTGATGTCGAGATCATCTTCCAAGCTCTCAAAAAGATTTTATGGTCCATTTAAAGTACTGGAACGCATTGGTAAGGTGGCTTACCATTTGGAACTTCCTGAAGGATCTCGTATACATCCCATCTTTCATGTATTCTTACTCAAGCAAAGCTTTGCTACAACAGCTCCTCTCGATGCACTCACTTGGAAAGATAACAATGTTACTGATTACTTACCCCAAGATGTTTTACAGCAATGTTTTAAGTCGGATGGTGTTGAAGAATTCTTAATCAAATGGGCTGGAAAACCACTCGATGAAGCTACATGGGAGTCAAAAGAAACAATGGTTGACAATTACCCATTCTTCAAATTACACATTGAGGACAATGTGGGTTTTTCGGGTGGAGGTATTGATGCGGACATAACTAACCCGACAGGTCCAACTCAATCAACTAATCAGGTCCACCAGAATCGGCCCAAGAGAGCGGCAGCCAAGCCCAAACGTTTGTTGGATTGATCCGGAAGTCCCATGCAAGTTTCACGTGGGTTTTGGAGTGACTTGTTCTCCAATCTGCACTTTCTCCACGTTGTTTGTTAGTTGATTTATTTTAGGAACTTATGCTACTGCTTATTAGTTTTACTTTGAGTATTTAAGCTTTGAGTTGATGAATAAAACTTATCGAAGAAAATTGCCCCAAATTGTTTGCGTCTTTAAATTTCTGCACTTATATTTTCTAGCTTTTAAGTTCGTTCCCATCAAAGTTCCTTCATTGCCATAGATGAAAACTAGCATTTTAACATAACTCTTTGCTTTTTCATAAGCCTCTGCCAGTGTTTTTGGTCTCGACAACTTGACCCAATTCCTAATTTCTGGTTTGAGACCCCCCAAAAATTAACTTGTAGCATATTCCTCACTTAGAATGACTTTGGTAAGGAACAAATCAAACAAGGTAAAGTAAACGTGGAACAACCCTACCTGCTGCAAGTTCTTAATTTCCTCCATTGATAAAGAAGTATTAAAAAATCTTGTTTCTTGATACATGGTATTGAACAAACGAGGACTTAATATCCCCCAAGTTGATGAAGGACCTTGATAATTTTAATCGAATCCAAGAACATGATTGTTAATAACTGTTTTAGATACAATCTCAATTTTCTCATAGTTTACACAAAATCGCTAATGTTTCTAATCTTTTACTTTTATTTTAGGTCGATTTCTTTTGCAATTGCAGATAAATTATGCCTCGATCCTTCAACAACTTCCTCTCACCCCGATCTGCTTCCTAATTGCAGGTAGTTTCTCACATCTCTTTCTCATCTCTACTTCATTTATGTGTAATCAAATTTATGTGTCATATCTTACTGATTACTACTGATTTTCTATTATTTTTCTTTAAATCAAGTTATTCGACAGGTTTAGTTAGGGCTAGGTTTTTTTTCATGTAGTTCTAATATTAATCTGGTCTCGAATGCTTTTCAAAGTTGATCTTAGTCATTTGATTTGTTTGAAATCTGAAACATGTTATGGTTTATATGAGCTTGATCTAGTCTTCTTTTTCTGTAAATTTTATGACTAAAAAGACTTGAGAAGCCAGCTGAAGCTGAAGATATAAAGGAGTTCATTTCTTCATTAAAACAATTATGATTTGTTTTAAAGACATCGTTTGTTTATACTTTTGTGTGCGAATATTTACTCTATGGTTTGAGATTTAATCATTTCTACTATTTAATATTTGTTTCATACAAAAGACAAATATATATGAGATAGATATCCTCTCGAGGACAAATAAATTGTCTTTTATGCATGAATGAGATTTAAGGTATTAAAGTTTGTCAGCCTAAACAAATGTTAGCACGTTAGAGATTTCTTTAGAAATTATTTTCAAAATAAAACAGACTAAGTGTGCAAGCGTAAGAAAGTATGTATGTCAACCGCTAATTGGTTGCAAAATCCTCTCTTGTATTTGTAATTTTCCTTGTTTGGTTAGGCTTTTCTAACCTACAAGTCTTTTTGTTTTAATAAATTTTCTCTTAAAAAAAGTGTGCGAGCATAGTTTAAAATGACTAACTAGCAACGGAATTGATTGAAAATCAGATTTCTAGTAGAGATAGGAAAGTATGTATGTCAACCGCTAATTGGTTGTAAAATCCTCTCTTGTATTTGTAATTTTCCTACTTTGGTTAGGCTTTTCTAACTTTTCTAACCTACAAGTCGTTTTGTTTTAATAAATTTTTGCTGTTAAAAAAAGTGTGCGAGCATAGTTTAAAATGACTAACTAGCAACGGAATTGATTGAAAATCAGATTCGTCAGCACATGCATGAAGATGCAGCAAATCAAAGACAATAGTATAAAACTTAGTCGCGTCTCTTCAAGAGATCACAAAGAATAGTAGATTCTTGAAAATTAAGTAGAAAATATGATCAGTAAAAATGAGACACACTTTGATGTGATTAGTGTTGTGATTAAAGTGGATATTCGGGTTACCGATTTTAATATTTATCCGATTAAAATCGATTTAATATAAATTAATGCCAGATTAATTTAGCAGCGGAAACGATTTAAATAAACACGCGAATATTACTGTAACAGGATCAATCACCGTACACGACAAACACAGATAAAATATTAATTTAAAATAAATAAAATAAATATCTAAGCGAGTTAGATATACCTTGGCGGGATTCGAGCAACCGCTCGAGACACCCGGATTCAATGGACTCTCGCCAGTACGAACTGAGACGGCCGACTCGAAGCGGCGAGTCAGGTCGTCAACTGTGGCGGCGGTGGTAGGGTTACCACGGGTGGTGGTGACAAAACCTGCTCCACCGGGATCACAAGAGGAACGGTCCCCACGACGCTCTCATCACCGATAAACGGCGGTGACACAGTGGCGGTGGTCGGCGGATAAAGAGGCGCGGGCCACAACGAGGGGATGGGGCGCGGTGGCCTCGGCTGCGCCGGCAGCGCGAGGACCACCGGCTGATGATCGACTGGCGGTGCGGCAGAGGTGGCGGCGACGACAGCTTAGGCAGCGGCTGCGACTTTAGCTTCGGCTCGGGCGGCTACAACTTCTTTCTCTAGTCGTGCGATGGCGCTGGCTAAACGGGGATCCATCGGAAACAAGGCGATGATCAACATAGGTGATGGTGGCGTTTGAACAAGGGAAGCCGGCGAGTAGGGTTTCGCGCCGGTTGGGAGTCGACGCAAAGAGAGAGAGAGGGAGGAGATCAGGGTTTTTAAATTGTGTTCCTCTTTCCCCACTCCCTCCTCTTTTGTTTATAAATTCGCACACTAGGGCCCACTCGCGGACTGGGCCCATCTGCGATTTTATCCACATCACCATTTAAATCATTCTGTTAATCCGGTAACAACTGATTTATCCGTTTAATAAAATCATGAGCGTTTTAACCGCAAATGTTTTGCCGTATAATTAAATAAATATTCAAGTATTTATTTAATTAACCACACAGTTCGTTTTAATACTAATTAACAAGTAATTAGATTTGTAGTCCGTTGACCCGTGTTTAACTCTTATGGGTCAATATCGGTCAGGTTCGTTAATTCGTCGGGTCAGGACACCCTGTTTCCAACAATTAGAATGAATGTCTTAGTTAGAAATACTAAACTAATCAGTAGATGGATCTTCTTAAAAACTGAAAGGATGTTTTAGTAAAGAAAGATTTGACTTGCAGAAGTCGAACTAATGATGGAAGTATACAAGTAACTCTAAGGTTTTACACTCACCATTTCATAAGATTAGATTGAATTTTAGAAGAGCCTAAAACATCATAGAAACTAATAAGAGTTGTTAGAATTCTAATTCTAGCAGTACAATTGCAGATATTTCATTAGACGATAGTCTTACGATAAAAGATGGAGGATCTTTTAAAGGTGCTAGATATGGAATATGAACTAAATAGACACAAGGTCACATACTTGGACAAGAGATGAGACGAGTAATCGTGAAATTTATCTTTTAACAGTTCAATAACTTTCCAAAAAAATTACTATACTTAGTGAAGTATAAATAAACAATTCTTAAGAGTAAGGATTGTAGAGAATGATGTTAACTTAACATCTTAAAAGGCCCCTTTTATGATCTCATTTTCTCTTTATTCAGATCTGTTGTTGAACTCCCACTTGCCTTAACATTGTTAAGGCAAGTGGGAGTATTGTTAAGACAAGTGGGAGTTCAACAACAGATCTGAATAAAGAGAAAATGAGATCATAAAAGGGGCCTTTTATGATGTATCAATTGCTTAGACTAGATAACAGACAAACTACGGTGATCGATTGAAGATATGAAGTATATTTAATCATCACATATCCCTGGACTATATGATGAGATCTAAAACAGACCCATAAGCGAGTAAATAATGGAAGGATGTTGATATGAGATATCAAGATCAAGAAAACATCATGAACTTTGAAATGGTGATCTTAGAGAAGATCAATAGGAATGGTATATTATGAATCCAATTGAGGAAGAGTCCACAGTTGAATAAAACAAGAGAAAGAATAGAGTGGCCTCTATGAATCCTCTTGTATAATCATACAGATATACCAAAATAGATATACAGATATCAGGACGTCTAAGCAGATTCAGATCGTTGAGTTAATCTCGAGAATGAAATTTTTGAGAGTACATAAAGTCACGGGAATAGTCCCCTGAAGGTTTCGTCGGTAAAAAACTTAATATGAGATGTGATTCTCGAGATAAGTAGAAGTTGGAAATCGGTAATTAATCAAGAGCTCATACATAGCTATATTACTCAAGGTTGTCAGTATAATTACTGCAAGCAAAATAACAATGGATGAAGTAGTTCATCTACATACAAGAGAATACCAAGTGTATGGTATACAAGTCAAGACCATAAATGACAAAGATGTATGTCAATAAGTGATTCAAAATCACTAACATCATAAGAAGTTAATCTGATGAGAATGTCTTGAGACAACAAAATAAGGATATCTTAGGCAACGAAAGGATTGGATCTTAATATAGATACAATCTGCATGAAAAGGGTGCGATCACACAAGTTGCTAAAGACGGTCCAAAATTAGTATCTGATGTTTTTTAACAGAATGACCACATATGTGAGTTCATCTAGAACCAATTTTTGAGTGCTATATAGGGCTGGCAAAACAGGTCTAAACGTGTCAGACAGGTCAGACACGACATGACACGATTAACACGAGTACTAAACACGAACACGACACGATTAACTAATCGTGTCATTTTCTTCAAACACGAACACAGACCTGTTTATAAACGTGTTACACAACAAGACCTGTTTAGTTGAAGAATTTGAGTTCTCAAAGTTGGTATAGTGGGGAAAATAAAAAAGTTAAGGTGGAAATCTCAAATTATAAAAGGATTTTGACTTTTAATATGTATTTAATTATTTAAAAATATTATTAAAATTATAAACGTGTTTAATGGTGTCATAAACAGGTTAGACGATGTGAAACCTGTTTAGACATGATTTTAATCGTGTCATAAGCATGTCAACCTGTTTAAGACACGAAACCTGTTTAACTTACACCCAAACCTGTTTAACTCCGTGTTGTATCGTGTCGTGTTAACAGGTCCGTGTCAGAAATTTCCAGCCCTAGTGCTATATGGATAGTGGATCTACGTTCAATATTTAGTACATTTTAGAAATCCATGAATACTGTATTCTAAAAGGTCCGCAGTCGGTCAAACTCGTGGTAAAGAATTTTAAAGAAAGACTGTTGTGATTTATAATCGTCATGAGAAGAAAGCTCAAGGGATTGAGGTTTATAATTCACAGATACTCATTAGAGGAATGGTATAGGACGTAACTCGTTTCAAAACTAACTTCATGGATCAAGTCATAAGTAGTTTTGAAAATGGTATGATCGTCACGTCCTCAGACCTGAGAAGCATATAGAGACTAACATTAGTGGAGGATCGTTCTTTGATCTTATATAACGTTGGATGTTAACAGGACAGTAATAAGGGTACTTGATTGGGTACTGATATGAAGCTAAGTGGGAGTTGTATGTTGTAAAGGAATTTTGTACTTCTCAAAAGAGAAGATGAACATCTAGGCGCCTTCGTAGGATTAAGCTGGTGAAAAGTGTGGCCACACTCAAACTAAGTGGTAGTTTGTCATCCACTTTGAATCTGATACGAACATAATAGTAGTTGTGAAAAATATGAGAATGATAAAAAAATCCATGTCTCATGTTCAACTGATGTTCTAAACAGAAAGGAAGGACGATAAAGTTACCATGACTTAACTCCACAAAAGCAATATAACGCTTGAAGAGTTCGGAGAATAGTTGACGAAAGAAATCACGTCATACCTTAATGGTCGCAGAGAGATACATCTAGGTCTCCAACTCTACGAACGTTGAGATCTTAATCGATAATCATCCAAGTGGGAGTTTGTTGGATTTTGTTATGTCTCACTATCGATTACTCAACGTAACCATAAAGGTACGATCCAAGAGTTACACTCTGGATGACAAACAAGTTATAGTATTTAAATATTGTATATATTTAAATATTACCGATCACAGAGCGAACATAAAGCGAATCGTTATTTATTGAAATAATGATTATGATTAGTTGTTTAAAGAAACAATTAAAAGGACAAATAATACGGTGAACGTTTAAGATGTAAACGAGGATTAAAATTGTTAAAGTAGTTGACAACTTAACCAGGAAATATTATTACGTCAAAAGACCATTTTGATTAACATAATATAAATACTGTTGGGCTATATTTATTTGAGGCATGAACATTAGTTTTGGGCTAGCTTGTTATTGGTTTTGGGCTTAATTAGTTAATGTTTTTGAGCCATGTGGGCCGATTTTCTTATGTTTATGATTGGGCTCTTAGTGTTTACTATTGGGCTAGGTTTTGTAAGAGGTAGTATAAATATCCCACATGTTTATGATTAATGTAAGCTTTGAATACACATTTACGATTTCTTCTTACTCTTTGGCGCTTACGATCAGGGTTCATAGCTTCAAGATAGTAGGTTTCTTCATTCAAGATTCAATCTTTACCTTAGATTGTGTCCCTTCTTCTACTATTCTTCTTGAATCGATCACATACGAGGTTTCCGCACTCGTTTATGATTTGATATCGTGTGTTTGGTTAGATTTCGGACCTACAATTGGTATCAGAGCCAAGAATCACTGATTCGAGGCTCTCACGATATTGATTCAAGCTGTTTTCAGGGTTATAGTTCGAGTTTTTGAAGATTCAAAGGCTGTTTTGGTGTTTACGATCACTGCTGCTGCTGTTCTTCGAGTTCCCAATCGTTTTTCTGGGTTTTCTGGGTGTTTACAACTGCTTCTGTTGAAGATCTTCATCATTTGGGTGTTTACGAGTTCAAGACTCGATTTTTATCGTGTTTACGATCGAGCAAAGTGAGTTTACGACTGTACTTGGGTCGTGATCGTTGTTTATGACATTGTTGGATCGTATTCGGAGTTTACGACTGTACTTGTTGTCGTAATCGGTGTTTACGACTTTGGTGGATCGGATACAGGTGTTTACGACTTTCGGCGATCGTAATCGGGCATCGTAATCGAGTTTACGATTTCTTCTGTCGGTTTAAGTGTTTACGAGTTTGGCTTTGATCGGAAACAGTGTTCTCGATCGTAATCAATCATTTACGATCGTAATCGTGAGGTTTTTATCGTAATCTCAGTATTTGGACGTTTGGACTTTAGATTTTTGTTCCCTAAGCTATCGTAATGGATTTTGAACCAAGTATGTATCAGAAGCTGGATTTTGAGATTGGATCCATCACTCGTCCACCTAGGCTTACATCGGCGGATAACTTTTTGGAATGGAAATATCGATTTGAAAATCACTTGAAGAGTGTTGACCTAAGACTATGGAGAGCAGTAATTCATGGACCATTCACACCTACTCACGCAGAAGGAGTTAATGCAGGGAAGGTTAAGACGGAAGATGAGTATGATGATGATGATTGGGAAAGATGCAACAAAGCGGAAAGAGCATTTGCCATCATGACTATGGCATTAACACCAGATATTGCTCAAGGATTTAAACACTGCAAGACCGCTAAGGAACTCTGGAACGCTTTGGTTGTGGCTTATGAAGGGAATCCTGACATAAAGGAAAGCCGCAAGCAAATGCTGAAGCAAAAGTTTAATCTGTTCAACCATGTACAAGGTGAATCCTTTGAAGCTCAGGTGCAGAGGTTTGTGTCTCTAATGGCTGAAATGTCCAGCTATAATGTTGAACCAAACAAACAAGACAAAAATCTGAAACTGTTGAATAGTTTACCCAAATCTTGGAACGCCAACATATCTATCATTAAGGACAACAACAATCTGAGTGAACTATCTCTTGATGAGTTAATCAACAAACTCAAGTCCAAGCTAATCGATGACAAGCAGAGAGAGTTGAACCATATAAGCTCTCTTAGTTTGGTGGGAAAACAAAATCAAGCTCTGTTGTCAGAAGATGTGGAGACTAAGCATGACGGGAAGTCAACTGGGAGTGGAACAAGCTCGGTCACAAAGTCAACTGCTTTTGTGGCACAACCTCAAGGAAGTTCAAGTGGAGGCGTCAACCCTGATGATACGAATGATCCCAATTTTGCGCTCGGTATGGGTTTTATGAACAGCTACCATGCTCTCATGGCCGGAACTCTTGTACCTACTGATATGTTATCAGGTGAGCTAAACCAGATAAATCCTGAAGATGTTGATATGTTGGATGTCTCATGACAGATGGCTATGGCGGTCTTCAGAGCAAAGAAGTTCATGGCGAAGACTGGGAGAAACGTCTGGAAAGATCAAGACAAGATCAGGATGGGGTTTGAAAAAAGCAAGCTGAGGTGCTACAACTGTGATGAGTATGTGCATTTTGCAAGAGAGTGTAGCAAGCCTAAGAGAGAAAGGGGAGAAGAAAGGAAAGCAGGTGAAGGAAAGGGAGAGGCAAAGGCTCTAGTTGTTCAGGAAGGTGGAGGTTATGATTGGACACCTCAATTGAAAGAGTTTAGCAGGTCTCATGCAATGATTGCTGCTATGGAAAGGGATGAAGAGGAAGAGCATGCCTTTGTTGTTACTGATGAAACTCCTGTGGAAGATAAGGAAGCCTTCGTTGCTGAAGCTGAAAACCTCAAGGTATGTTCTGATCCCACTTGTGCTCGTATAATTCCTGGTCTTATACAAATCTGTAAAAATTATCAGATAGAATTGTTTGAGATAAAGTAAGGAGTTCATTTAAGGGTAGATGGCAGAAAAATGAGGAGAAGGTTAAAGCACAAAAGCTAGACATAGTAAAATATCAAAAACTGGCAACTGAGAAAACTCTCCTGTATGACAATGCTTAGTTAGAAATAGCTGAGCTTAGGAATCAGGTAGATGAGATCACACATAAGTACAATGAGCTGCAGGTTAAATTTGATATGAATCAAACAAAAAGCAAAAGAATGTTTGAGGCTAGAAAATCTTTGAACTCCTGTATAACTGATGTTAGAATGGGAAAGGACAAGGGTGGAATAGGAATTAGTTTCTCAGACACAAGCAAGAACAATGTTCCTCAAGATAACCCTAGAGACATAATAGGAATAATCTTTGAGGAGGATCAGATAGACAGATCTGAATCAGGAACACATGAGATAGGACCTCCCTTAGATAGTGTTCTGGTAGGAGTGACACCTTTGACCCCTTAGGAAATAGAAAATGAGAAACACATGTCTTATGGGTTGGGTAATCAGGATAAAACTGTGACAGACAATTGTGAATCAAGTACTTCCCATGAGTCATTAAACAATGATGTTGGGCCTGCTGATAGTTTTGTTTCATGTGCAGATGAAGTAGGTAATGAAGATGTATCTGGGAAGGATGCAGAATGTTTGAGAGTTAAACAGTGTCATGTGTCGAGTAGTGTAGTTTCTGATTTGCCTAAAGATTATGTACTGGCATCAGTGTCTGAATTGAATGGGTCTAGGTCTATGCAATTAGTTGTGTCCAAGTCCTTAAAACATGTTTCAAATTCTAGTAATGCAATTCATGGTTTTAAAATTGGTGTGCCTAACACTAAAGTAGGACGTGAGACTAAACCCAAAGATTTTGTAGCTTATCCTCAGGTTGTGTCGGCTTTTAATAGAACAAACAAGTCTAAATCAGAACAATTTTGTTTAATCACACAACCTGAAAAGGATACAAAACATGTTATACACAAATGGGATGATAAGCCATAGTGGAAGTCATATTACCCAAGACGTTCATATTTGTGTAGTCATGTAAATGGGCCTAGACTTATGAATTGTTTTCAATGTGGTAAACCAGGACATTTTGCTGCAAATTGCTTAAATAGACCTTATCAACCATACTGTCCACAAAACCCACGGACCAGTATGTTGCAGAAAATGATGGCAGGAGAAAACAAAAACCAAAAACAATAAGCTTTGTCTAAGGGGAAGCAGAGTTTAGAACCAATGAAGACTGAACAGTCTAAGGTTTTGAACACAAAAGCTCCGATGACAAAGCATGTTGAAGAAAAGTGGAATGTGACTAGACCTCCAAACTCATATTACAAACCTAAGGGAGTTTATCAAGGAAAAGAAAAAATGAAAACAAAACCTTTTGAGAAACAAGTGCCTAAAGTCAAACATGTTGCTAAACCTAAGGGCAAAGCAGTTATTGAAAAACCAAAAGATGTCACTCAAACAAAACAAATGGTTTATACTAAATTGAAACTTGAGTGGACACCTATTGTTAAGTTAAAAGGTAAAAAGGTCACTTCAACACCAAAGAAACCGTCACCAGCAAAGAACTCTGCTAGCAGTTCTAAATCTCAAAAACAACCTAATTGGAGACCAAAAGTCAACATTCAAAATGTGAATGTATCTGAACCAAAACCAGAAATGGTCCTTCAAATGGTTAATTACACTGACTCCAAAGGAGTGCCCAGATCTGTTATGGTCTGGGTACCTGAATCTCACTGATTTCTGATTTTTGTAGGGACAGCCAAGTAGATCTATCGACAATCTCTGGTACGTTGATAGCGGTTGCTCCCGACACATGACCGGAGACTTATCCCTTTTGGAAGAGGTACAAGACTTCAATGGAGGAGGAGTATCTTTTGCAGGTGGGGTAGGTGGAAGAATCAGTAAGAAAGGGGTAGTGAAGAGTGGAAGTTTTTGACTTTTTCTGACGTGCACTATGTGGAGGAATTATCTCACAGCTTGCTCAGTGTGTCGCAAATGTGTGATAGAGAATTTTCTGTTTTGTTCAACAAGAAGGAATGCATCATCCTCAGGCCTGGTGTCAAAATTCCAGAGGAGTGCATCTTGATGCGTACTCCAAGAAGAGGAAATTCTTATCAGCTGAATTTGGGCAAACCTCCAACTACTGAAGAAGCCTGTCTTATCTCCAAGCAGAATGAGAATCTAGCGTTATTATGGCATCGTCGCCTGGGGCATGCTAATATGAAGAATCTGTCTAAGCTGGCTAAAGGAGAGCACGTCAGAAACTTACCAATCAAAGATTTCTCGTCTATGGAGAAATGTGTGGCTTGTGCTAAGGGGAAGCAGCACAAGTTGCCACACCGTCCAAAGGTTACAAATTCTGTCTCATCTGTTCTTCAACTCTTACATATGGATCTTTTTGGTCCCATGCAGGTACAAAGCATCAGCAAGTTTTCTTACTGTCTCGTGATAGTAGATGACTACTCGCGATTCACTTGGGTCTTCTTTTTATCGAACAAGTACGAAACTCCGGCCCTTGTGAAATAGTTCGTCACACTTATAGAAAACCAGCTGAACAAGAGAGTGAAGGGTATAAGATCTGACAATGGGACAGAATTCAAGAATGCAGAGTTGAACATGTTTTGTGGTGAGAATGGTATTAAAAGGCAGTTCAGTGCTCCCTACACACCACAACAGAATGGAGTTGCAGAAAGAAGGAATAGGACACTCATTGAAGCAGCAAGAACAATGATGTGTGAAGCGAAACTACCAATCTTCTTTTGGGCAGAAGCGGTGAATACAGCTTGTTATGTGCAGAATAGAGTACTTCTGAACAAGCGACATGAGCAGACTCCGTACCAAATTGTTTATGGGGAGAAGCCGAGGGTGGGGTACTTCAAGACCTTCGGGTGTCCATGCACGGTGCTAATTCAGTCCAATGTAGGGAAATTCGAAGCTAAAGCTGATGAGTGCTATTTTGTCGGTTACTCAGCAAATAGTGCTTATCGCGTGTACAACAAAACCACGAAATTAATTATCGAGGCTTTTGATGTGGACTGGATGGAGGATAATCCAACCGATGCAGGTACTGGACCAGATTGGATCTTCGACTATGGGACATTGTTTGAGGGGTTCAATTTCTCCAATGTGTTCCATAATCTGGGAGAAGAAGAAGATATTATTGCTCCTAGTTCTGAAGTAAGGCCTCGTGTGGAAAGAGCATCAGCTGAGTCTTCACGGAATTCTAATACAGATATTCCAGAATGGTCAGGAACACATGATGCTCCAGTGGACTCTCAAGGACCAGGTATGACTGATAAAATTATTAATGCTAACTTGCCTGTTACTGTTTCAGTGCCTGATATCCAAGTGAGTAGAATAAACAGAGATCATCCACTCAGCAACGTGGTTGGGCCAGTGACAGCAGGAGTCACTACTAGAAGCCGCACGGGAAACATTAACTTCTGCATGTATTCCTGTTTCATTTCCCAGATTGAGCCTCCTAATGTGATGGTTGCTCTCAAAGATCCAAGTTGGACGGAGGCTATGCACAATGAATTGAATCAGTTCTCAAAGCTGGGAGTGTGGCGACTTGTGAAGAGGCCAGAAGACAAGAAGGTTATTCCTACGAGGTGGTTATATAAGAACAAAAAGGATGACACTGGAATAATTGTTAGAAACAAGGCGAGATTGATAGTACAAGGGCACAGGAAAGTTCATGGGATTGACTATGATGAGGTATACGCTCCGGTGGCAAGATTGGAAGCAATTCGGATCTTTCTTGCTGTGGCAACGTATCTCAATTTTACGGTGCATCAGATAGATGTGAAGACTGCCTTCCTTTATGCAGAGATGAATGAAGAAGTTTATGTAACTCAACCACCAGGGTTCATAGATGAGGAAAATCCAGACCATGTTTATCTGCTGGATAAAGCCTTGTATGGTTTGCATCAAGCTCCGCGCACCTGGTATGAAACTTTGTCCAATCACTTGGTGGAGAATGGATACACAAGAGGAGTGGTTGATCAAACGTTGTTTAGGAAGAGGGTGAAGGAGGACAAAATCATGGTGCAAGTTTATGTAGATGACATTATCTACGGGTCAACAAACGAGGAATTATGCACTGAATTTGAAGAGATTATGAGGAAGAAGTTTGAAATGAGTGACCAAGGGGAGATGAGTTTCTTTCTTGCATTACAAGTAAAACAGGATGAATCTGGAATCCTTATTCATCAGGCAAAGTATGTGAATGAGATTCTGGAGAAATTCAAGATGCAGGATTGAAAGCCCATTTCCACTCCCATGGCATCCAGACCACTTTTGTCAGCTGATCTCAATGGGGAATCAGTGACTGAATTCCAGTATCGGTCGATGATTGGATCACTTATGTACCTGACAGCCAGCAGGCCAGACATCATGCATGCAGTTTGTGTGTGTGCACGCTATCAGGCTAATCCTAAACTTTCACATTTATCTGCTGTTAAACGTATCTTTAGGTATCTGAAGGGCAAGCCTAGGCTTGGTCTTTGGTACCCAAAGAACACTGATTTTCAATTGTATGCTTTTACTGACAGTGATTATGGAGGTAGTGACCTTGACAGGAAATCTACAACTGGAGGATGTCAGTACCTGGGAGACAGGCTCATTTCTTGGCAGAGCAAAAAGCAGCATACCGAATCAAAATCAACTGCCGAAGCTGAATACGTGGCAGCATCTGCCGGAAGCTCACAGGTAGTATGGATACAAAATCAGCTCACAGATTACGGTATGGAATTCGTTAACACTCCTATCTTTTGTGATAACGCTGCTGCTCTGGAAATTGTCAAAAACCTCGTCCAACATTCCAAAACCAAGCATATAGACATAAAGGTACTTTTTATTCGTGATTGCTATGATCGGGAGTTAATTCAGCTTCAAAAGGTAAGCTCCGATCAGAATGTTTCGGACATTTTTACAAAACCCCTTCCTCGTCCAAATTTTGAATCATGTGTTGAAGGCCTAAAGATGATTGCCTTCGAGGAATGATCTGATCATTTTGTTTTTGTACAAAGTCTTTCTTAATTTATTTATAAAAAAAAATGAAAAATGACTGAAAAACTGAGTCTTATTTCAAAAGTCTCACAAAAACAGGGGAAGAAATGGTGCTGGTTGAACTAAAAAGTTTTTATGATGTCTTTTGATAGGACGTGCAAAAATGTTCAAAGACGGTCGGAGACTGACACGTGTAAGGCTGATGTGAAAGACTGCTCAAAGATGATATGTCGGTAAGCTCAACCAAAACTATGACCATCTATGTAAGTGCAGTAATCCTAAACTCTATAAATATTTAATTTCCCATCCTAGTCTACATGGTTTAAAAAACTGAGTCCCGGCAAAAATGGGTTGAGAGTGGTAATTACCTAGTATTCACTCTCTCACACGCCATGCTTATATTGTAAATGACAACACCACAGAAAAAGAAAAAGAAAAAGAATTCAAAAAAATGAAAATTGTGAAAAAGAAAACGAAAAAGAAAAGAAAAGAAAATAAAATTATTCTGTTGGTCTTCTCTGCGTGCTTGTGCGGCCGACCTGATCACCAACTGATAATTCATGAAAATAGAAATAAGTGGTAGTCAAAGCAGTGTTGCATGGTTCCTCAAGTTGGGGGTTTGTGAATCCTCAATAAACTCTGAGGTTGGGTAGGTTTTGCTATGAAAAATTGGGTGTAGGGACGGTTAAACAAGTCGGTAAAATTGTACCATATTTAAGCACTTTACTGGATGTGAGTTTATGTGTTCAAATCACCTGGAAATTGTCTAGAGCGTCAAGTAACGGAGGCTGAAAAGGGTTCCTCAGTCAAAGACTCGTCTGATATTATCAATGAAAAATTATCAGCACCAGGCAAGTAAATATTCAATTTCTGCAGTAAGTTTGTAAATATTTCAATTTGGGGCTTTTATCTGTTTTAAATTTTTAAATTTTTATGATCATGATCAGATACTCGGGGTATGAGTCTGAGGGGAAGTTTTCTGGGGTTTGAGTCTGAGGGGAAACTTCGTGAATTCTCAAATTCTTCAAAGTTAACAATTTTTAGAGAATTAACTTCATTTTTTAGAGGTTTGTGAGTGTTTTAAAATGTTTCAAGACTTGAGGGGGCAAAATGGAAACTTTTTTTTTACAAAACCCCCATTTCCGATTTCCTTTTTCATTTACGATTCCACTCTCTTTCACCCCTCTACGTTTACGATCTCATCCGAAACCCTAGCACCACCGCTGGGTTCATCGGAAATTCAATCCAACCCACCTCCGGACATCATCTGTGAAATCCGAACGGACCAACACTCTTGCAATCGATTTCCGACCTTAAACCTCGCATCAATCGAGTGTTTTATTCTACTCTCGTCGGTCCATTTGCGATTTTTCTGTGTTGAGTTTACACGGTGAATTTTTCAATTTTTCTACTGATTTCAAGTTGATTTCGCAAGGATTTGAAGTCGGTTTTGAGTTTACATCTATTTAAAGGTAGCTCATGGTGTTTGTTATGCAAGTATTATGTGTTTTGATGTGTTTTCGAGCTTTTAGCAGGTTCAAAAATGGCGGACTCTACGTTTACGATCGTGTTGGAGAAGACGACTGTTGGAGATTCCGATCGTTGATTACGATTGGAGATTACGACTGACTGTGTTTACGATGAGCTGTATTCACGATTTTCGGTGATTACGATCGGGCTTAGGGTTGTTCAACCTATTCACGATTGGACTACGAGATTACGATTGGGCTAACCCTGTTCCTATTTAAATCCGATCGTAAACCTTTTGAAGGATCATAATCCCGATATTTGAATCGTAAACTCATCATTTGGATCGTAAACACATTATTAACTATTATACACCAAATTTTTTTAATCTCATCAAAATTAAACATGTTGAAGTTAAGATTAAATGTGTTTGTTAATTTGCGATTCAAAATCAATTTTGTTTAGTTCAAATTGAGTTTTTCTGTACTTGAAGATTAAACGTGATAATCAATTGAAATTCAAGTAGGTGTTGGCAAACATAATTGAGTCTAGATGAACCAGTCTGATACATGTGTATTGTCTTTCTCAGATGGCAGACGACATGCTTGATGAAGAGATAAAGTTTGAAAGTGATCACTGCATCCCGGCATATCTTGAAGACCCACCAGAGAAGCATATGGAATTATTTTATTCACTGGTGGCCGGGATGAATATCTGCAAGATTAACCATGCTTTGCGGACAAGTGTGCTTATCGATGAGCAACCTGTAAGAGAATTCTGGGGAACAGCCAGGGCAAATGCTGAAAAGACAAGAATCATCTGCTATGATGGAACTGTGAGAAATGTTTGTAGCAACTCAGTAATCCAATTTGAGTATGGGGCAATGACAAATATTCTGATCTCTGCTGATGAACTAGTTGGTGTTTTGGCTGCAACTGCAATGTCAAACCCTGCATATAAGGCGGTTCTTGATTCCTCTCCAAGTAGCAACAACTCATGGAATTTAATGAAGGAGATTCTGCAATGTGGAGTGAATTTTAAGAATGTTCATAATGATCGACGGGTTGTGCTTTATTTGAAAGATTGTGATTGTGGGAAGGACCATTGTCGTGAGAAAGCAGCATATAAGGTTAAAAATCATCTGCGAAAAGTCAACCTTAAGGACGTGACCATGGAATCTTTAATAGAATATAGAAGACAGCAAGGAACAACTGATGTTGTAACAGATGTTTCTGGGCTTGTTGATCATGTTCATCTTAACAAGACACTGTTGAAGGATTCAATCTTCCATGGTATAGCTAACCGGATCGTGGAGAACAGATGGTGGTCTAACAACGTTCAGAATACTTTCAGATTCGATCTGCTGCTGCCGTAAGTGGTCTAATGATTCATGCCTAGGGGAAGATTGTTGGGCTATATTTATTTGAGGCATGAACATTAGTTTTGGGCAAGCTTATTATTGGTTTTGGGCTTAATTAGTTAATGTTTTTGAGCCATGTGGGCCGATTTTCTTATGTTTATGATTGGGCTCTTAGTGTTTACTATTGGGCTAGGTTTTGTAAGAGGTAGTATAAATACCTCACATGTTTATGATTAATGTAAGCTTTGAAAACACATTTACGATTTCTTCTTACTCTTTGGCGTTTACGATCAGGGTTTCATAGCTTCAAGATAGTAGGTTTCTTCATTCAAGATTCGATCTTTACCTTAGATTGTGTCTCTTCTTCTACTATTCTTCTTGAATTGATCACATACGAGGTTTCCGCACTCGTTTGTGATTTGATATAGCGTGTGTTTGGTTCGATTTCGGACCTACAAATACGTTATCCTATAGACGAGATATTTAATTTATAAAGGTAAATTAAATACGGCTAAAATAAATATAATAAAAACGTTAATAATAATTATACGGAAAAAACGTTTTAGATAATTAAATTTACTAAAACGTGGAGATTGATTTAGATACATATCACATATATTGGGTTTGTTTTGAACCATATAAACTAGTTGGTATTAACTGTATTAACAGTTAATATCAGGATATTTTCTTTGGGAAAAAAGAAAATATTTTAAAGACTGGATTGTAACCTTTATTACAATAAATACAAGTTAAATCCTAAACCCTAGATACACAGAAACCCCTAAAAAGTTAAACCCGAAATCTCTCCCCCACTCCCTCTACGTCCGCTAGCCACCACCGTTGTGCCACCGCCGCCGCTCGATGCCCACCACCCACCGCTATCCTCTTGCCGCCCGCCACCACTGCACCCCGTCGCTACCGCCGCGTCGCCTTACCCTGACGCCACACCGTTGTCGCTACCGGTCTCCACCTGTCAATTCGAGTTCCATCGAATGTGGACCAGTTCGGGTTGTCCCCATTCTCGATATCCGGTCATTCTCGGTTACCGTGTCAGGAAACAGGTTTGAGTCGTTCAAGCTGTTGAACGGATTATCAGGATTTCTATCAGGTCTGTTTGTCGCATTCAGGGTGTCTCATATCGGCATCATCAAGGCCGATCTCTAAACACCCTATGTTTGTGTTTTTTATATTTATCTGAATTATTTGTAACTGAATCACTGATGTGGAATACCTTAAACTCGTTTATAAAGGTTTTGAACTTTATCGCTTCCGCAATTGAGTATCTGACAGAATCGTTTTCTGATAAATATATAAAATACGATTTTATATTAATTCGACAAATTTAATTTTGTCCTAAACGAGCCCTAGATTCCCAACAGAAGGGTGTGAAGTGATAGTCTTTGGAAGCTTGTGTCATGCGTGTGATTAAAGTGATAAAGCATTGAAGTGAGAGGAATACCTTAAACTCGTTTATAAAGGTTTTGAACTTTATCGCTTCCGCAATTGTTATCTGACAAAATCGTTTTCTGATAAATATATAAAATACGATTTTATATTAATTCAACAAATTTAATTTTGTCCTAAACGAGCCCTAGATTCCCAACAGAAGGATGTGAAGTGATAGTCTTTGGAAGCTTGTGTCATGCATGTGATTAAAGTGATAAAGCATTGAAGTGAGATGAAATAGTGGATAGCAGGGTTTCCAGTGTGTTAGAGAATATATGAATTCATTGAATATGTTAGTTTGCTTGTCCATTAAGTAGATAAGTAGTTGGGACTTTAGTGTTTAGTGGTTGGACAATTGATATCTAGTTGTAACAGTTAGTTTGGTTCCTATATAAATAGCAATGTATATGTAAAGGAAAAAGAAAGGAATACAAAAATGTAGTTCTTTCATTTGTGTTCCATCTGGTTCCATCTCTGATTACATGGTATCAGAGCCAATTCAGTTAATCAGTTCCAACAATTCCAGTTCCCAAAATCATATTCCAGTTCAGTTCAGTTCCAGCAGATTTTTTTTCATAAATAGTGTTTTCATAAATTTTTTTTACAGAAATGGTGTCCAAAAATATTTGTTTTCACATAAGGTGAAAACATGATTTGAGATCACGTTTTGGAGGCTCGGTAAGGGGGGAGCTAGGTTCGGGAGTACCCGAAGCAGATAAAAACACCAAATCATTATCTAAGATCACGTTTTATAGAACCGAAGCTGAAATAAATACCAAAACATGATCTAAGATCACGTTTTGCAGAAACAGTGGGTTCACAAGCCAAAACCGCTTAGAATACCACTTTTATATGTAACCCTAATACCATCCAGTTTTTTAAGTTTAACATCTAAATATATTCTTTTAAATTTTATATATAACATGCATTATATAAAAATACGTTTATATATTTTTATGAATGGTAAAAATACGTTTATATATTTTTTTGAATGGTAAAAATACGTTGTAAATAAATATATATATTCTTATAATATTTTCTATACTGAATATATATATATATATAATATTTATATAACATATATTTTTAAATACAATCTAATTAATTAAAAAACATTCTAAGTCCAAAAAATATTTTAATATGAAAATACTTACTCAATCAATATCAATAAAGTCAATCAATATGAATAAATGTTATTACACCTACTCTATTAATATGTATATATAGTGCTGTAATTTTCAGTTTGAAATGACTAGACATTGTATAGTAATAATACATCAAGACTAATAATTTCAAGCCATAGAATCTTTCTATATAATCAATTCACTTATTAAGTAGAAACCACACCAGAAACCAAACTTCTATCTTCTTCTTTCTTTTTTAGAAATCAAACTAGAAACCCGAACATAAGATTCATACCCTACAAATTCCTTCCACCAAATTCAAACCAAAGCAAAATGTCTTTTATCAGGCCATTCCTTTTGAGAATTTATTGGGGTGGTAATATCTTTTATGAAAATGGAGTTGTTTCTTTTGATGAATCAACTCGATTTTCTACATTTCCTATCCGTCACAAAATGTCTTATGAAGAACTAATTCATATGATTTATCATCTTGTCGGTGTTCCTAAAGAATCATATAATCTCATCTTACTATTATCCTACCAGTTTCAAGGGATACATGAAGCATCACATATTGTTGATGATGGAAGTCTAGAAATCTTATATTATTTGGCAGAAACAGAAAGCCACTATAGGGGTGATATTGTGACACCTCGTCCGAAAACCTAGGTCAAACCTCTTTACTTTGACTTTTAATTAAGTATTAATATGCATTAACTGATCTGATTACTGTTTAAACTATTAATTACTGTACCTAACCACTAACTGATGACGTAAACCTAATCCCACGTTTGTACATGAAGCGTATACCCGTAATTTTCATAGAGATTCCATGGATTAATCATGGAATTTCAATAACAAGAAAATAAATATAATATATATTATTATATTTTATCTGGAACCGGTGTCGTACGTTTTTATAGCCAACACGGCAAACTGATAAGCGATCATATGTTTAAAACTATTCGGTTTTAAACGATCTGGACGGTTGAGCTTAAAACTGTCACGAACTGACAGAACTGAAAACGTTAACCGTAACACGTGTGAAAAACAGAAAACTATATCTGATTTCTGAAAAACTAATGTAACTGACTCGAACAATTGTTTTTACGAAATAAAAACATCAAGAACTGAAATCGTTGTCAAGACTTAAGCCAAACCTCAACCGTTAACCCAGTTGGGCCCAACTAGGCCCAATAGGCCCAATAAGCCAAAAATAATTAAACCAAGCCCGAAACCTTAACCCGTTGCATAATCTTGATAAACCGATTGATCGTGGCGATGTGTAAACTCAACCTATACAAAATGGGCACGGGCCTCGAACCGACGCCCCATTTGGACTCGTACGGCCCAAATCTAACGAACCGGCCCAAATACATTCTTTCTTTTAATATTTGGGCCCAATATAAACTCCAAGCCCAATGAATAAATTTTCAATTTATTGGTCCGGCAACTTTACAATTTTTATAAAAACTTGTTACTACCTCTTATTTTTATAAAAATTTGTCACCGACTTGTATAACTTTTACACATTTATTATTTATAAAAGTTATGATTTTCACCTTTGCCATCCGTTATATATTTTATAAAACTTTACACTACACAAGCTATTTTATAGAAACATGGCAATACTTTATATAATTAAAATCATCTACATTTGTTGTTTTTATAAAAGAGTTAGGAGAAAGTTATTAATGAAATGTGGTGATGTGAGTGGCCAACACTCCACCCTACCACCCTCACTCTAAACCATCATCATCAAGACTTGTCCCCCTAAACACCACACCCTCTACCTACCATCTTCTCCTTCCTCCCTCTCTTTCCTTTTTCCTTTTTCTCGTGAACCAGCCCCAACAACAAGAACAAACTCATTCATTTCTCTTTTCTTTCTTTTGGTGACCAAGCTACCACCCATGCACCACCTTTTTTTTTGTTTCCTTTCCTTGTCTCGGCAGCCACAACCCACCGCCACCACCACAGCCGTAAACCATCACCGCTTCCTCTCCTCCCTCTCTTCTTCCTCTCGGCAGCCCCCTCTCCTCCTCTTTTTCTGTCGAGAAAACAACCACCGTCACCATCGACCACAGCCACCCCCATCGTAACCCACAACCAACTGCGCATCCACTGCTATGCCATGAACCACCGCCACCCTCTTTTCTCTTCTGCCGGAAAAAAAAACCCACCGCCACCGCTGGGTACCACCACCGACAGCCACCATCATCCTTTCCCCTCTCTTTTTCTATTCCGGTGAAGACCACTACCACCACCACCCTTTTTCCTTCTAGACAGCCCAACACCACCAATACCTTCTCACTGCCACCACCACCCTTCTTCCTTCCGGCTGCTGCTGCTGCACACCTGTTGCTGCTGCTCGGAACTGCCGCTAACTGCCACGATGTCGCTGCTGCGAGCCACAGCCGTGAACCACCGAGCACCACCGTAACAACCCGCCACCTTTCTCTATTTTTCCCTCGAGTTAACTCCTCTCTTTTTGTGAGTCCTTTAAACCGTTTTCGTTCACGTTTTTATACGCTATTACCTTCCCAAATGAACCGTAACGTCTTGACAATCGATCCTTTAAAACCAGAGCTTTTCTAACGATCAAAACACGTAAACTTTTCCATCTTTTCCTTTATTTTCTTTTTCATACACCCTAGTGTTGTAAGGTTGAAAATGTGGTGTTTTATCCATGGAAATTATATAAAACTTAAACTTGCTAATAAGTTTGAATCATCTTATATTTTTCTAACACTAATATGTAGTGTTTTTTTATATAAAAACACATGGTTAAACATACTAGTCAAATGATTTAAATTGATCATTTGGTTATTTTATGATGTTTGACATGTTTTTGCATGATGAGATGTGGTTATAAATGGTTAGAAATGTTATTGGTGATTTTAATAGTTAATCATCTTGTTTATAAGCTAATATGTTTCTAATGACAATTAACATGAACGAATGACGTTTAGTGACATATATGGGACTAAAATGAACTTTAGATGTGTTAACTTAATCTTTGGACATAAAATCATGGCTTAAAACATTTTAAATGAATTATTATTGTTTAATAACAAAGTTGGTAATTTTATAAAAATTACTTGGATAAATTAAACCATAAAATGATGTCATGAAAATTATATATAAAATGGTCACATTTTATAAAGATATAATATCTAAAAGCACAAGACTTAAATGACTTGTATAGATTTTATAAAAAATAAAATGGAATAAAATTTATACATATATATTTTATATCAAAAATGGTAAAAGATCACATTTATGACTTTGGCATAAAAGGGTATAAATCTTGGGGATTATACAAAAAGTGAAATATGTCTTATGTGGGAGATTTCTATAAAGTGTCTTTAAATTTTAAAACCCTAGCTTTATTTAATAAATAAAGTTATTTATAAATAATTTTATAAAAATAAAATCAAAAGACTTATAGAAATTATGAAAAACATATTTTCAACATTTTTGATTATTTTAAATAAATCAAAATAATCAAAACGTTCTAACCGGATCAAATGTTTATTTTTGTTTAACATTTGGAATAAACGAAATCTTTAAAACGTCTTATGACGAAACGCATGGTAGATAATCATTTTTCAACAAATAATTATCCTTGTGAATTTCAGAAACCTTAATTTGAGTTAAAATCATTTTGGTTTGTTAGTATAATTATTTTATTAATAATTATATTTATATAAACTCAAAACCCTAATTTTCATAACATGAGTTTAAATATTAAAATGACCTTTAATATTTACCTACTTGTGTTAAATCATTTAACTTGTAATAATTTAATAAAATTATTTTGACAAGTTAGAATAATTATTTCGATAATAATTGACAACTCTAGTTATATATATTATAACTTAACGCGATTAATTATTCAATCGATCGAGCGAACATAAAAATAATAATAAATATTATTATTGAAACGATGTTTAATACTTGATTGAACTGGCCTTCATAATACGTGATCACATGCTCATTACTCGTATTCAATTTACATAAATGCATTCATACGTGAACCTTAGCATTTACTGATTTTAAACTGATTAACTAACGTGTTTTCAAACGCTACAAACGGGATTATACGTCAAGACTTGACCGGTATCATTTGGGTAACGTTCGTTACTCAAATGATTATGTGGACCCTTATGCATATCGTCTTATGTTTTATTAGGACTTTACTTGCTAGTTGCCCCTCGGTAATCCATCATCATCACTAAATCAAGTGAGTTTCACGGCCCCTTTTCTTTACAACTGTTTTACACTTATGGGGGAGAAATCATGAACTGATAAAATGTTTTTTTTACTTAATGTTATGGTTTACCTGTTAGCCGTATGACTACATGTTCCATTATGTATCCCAAACAACTGGCTTTATCGTTATCAACGTTAGTACAACTGAATCCCACTATTAATTGAATTCGATTAGTTCTGCTCGAAACGATAACTAGTGAATAGATCTATTTGGGTTGACAACCCTGCCCAGGTTGGTAGCTCCAATCCTGACTTCGTACATTGTCAAGGGGTACACGTTAGTTATTCTCGCCTGTTCGGTATTCTTGGGATAGAATGCCATGAGTGGGTAATCCGTTAGTATTCGAATTTGAGGTTCATGGGAGGATCTTACAACCACGACAGTAAACCAACGTAATATTTAAGTATACCGTAAACTGTTATTCCAACATGCTGTAAACTGTTTTCACAAACTTACCATAGAAATCATAAACCTGTGAACCTCACCAACTTTATGTTGACCTTTTAAACTTATGATTTCTCAGGTATCTAAGCTTATCATGGAAGACGTGCAAATGGGGCTTCACTGTAACTTTCGACCCTGCTTTACCGGAGTCGTAGTCCCGACCTATCTTAAATAAACTGCTTTATGATTTCAATATCAAACTAAGACTTTTATTCAAATGTAAGATGATATCATTTCACCACGACTTTCCGCTGCAACATGAATGGTATTATGTTTTAAATGACGTTTGAATTTAGTAGAAGTTGTTCTGTATATCTGCGACTATGATTCCGTCTAGCTCACACCCAATCCGTTGACCGGGGTGTGACTGATTGGTATCAGAGCCGTGGTTATAGCGAACTAGGTTAAACAACTAAACAAAAACCAAACCTAGACTATAACCCGCTTCGAAGCTACCGTTTGCACGCAAGACCAATTCCTTATCATATTGGTTACGTTAACTTATGCTTTACTTATACGAGTTAGTATTACTACAACTGGTACATTTATACCTTTTATTCTAGATGTTGTTGCCATGTTACCAACTATGTTATCTCATGGAATATTACCGCAGAGATGACTTCCGAAGAGGTCATCTGCATATCTGATTCCTCTAGAAAAGACACAGTCATGCCTGAGTACACACCTTCCCCTGAGGACCATGAGTTGTCCAACCCAGAGCAGGACATTCTCACGATCGGTACTGTCCGACAGTCCTCATTACCATCAAATTTTCTGAGACCATTGTGACCCCGTCTCTCAGACGACTCCTCGAACCACCTGATTCCCACCGCTGCAACTGACAGTGCGGCCACTGCTACTGGTGACATGCCCGAAATGTCATGAGCAAGCCTTTGGAGTGATCAACGATGAGACCACTAGAATCCCTACCTAGCACGATCTAGCGACGCTAGAGACCCGTATAGCTGCCATGGAGCATCACCAGGCTTCCACACTGGGTGTTATAGAGTCACTGAACGCTCGTATGAGTGGTGTCAACATGGCCTACACCGATCTGCGGTTGGCCAACGAGTCCTTCCAGACGAGAGGCGCTTACCTAGAGGAATTCCCTAGGCGAGTGTTCAGTTACATGAACCTCACTGATCAGATCACCACCACCTTAACTATGCCCTCTGGACCCCCGCCACTCTAGATAGCTTGATTTAGAATCTAGACTTTTGATCCCTCATTTTTGCAATGAAAAATATTTACATATTTTGTTGCAATGGGACTGCGAGCCCAGAACGAAGACTTATCCTCTTTTGACTATCGTATATTCTACCAGTTAATATGGTTAATGGAAACTGGTGTTATGAATATGAGTATGATTTCCATGTTTATGATTGATGTTATTATCGTTGGTGTCATTATATCATTCGCGTATGTCGTTCCCCTCTGCTTCCTGTTTCTTAGTTGTGCTTGCGCGCGTCATGTTTTGAGTATCATGGATGTATGCCGTGGCAGTTATTCTCGCGCATGTAATAACCCCATTCACATATAATCTAGACTTTCCTTTATGTTGACATTAATAACTTAAAGCGAAAGTATGCCGCCTAGACGCCGAGCCACCAGAAACGCTTCACCGCCTCCGCCCTTGAGCGCTGCTGAAAATCGAGGAATTGATTGACCACCGCGTTGCAGAAACCGTCGCTACTACTGTAACCCAACGTCACGCGGACGATGGGGCGTGCGGTATGAACGAATTAACTAAGGTTAGAAAACACCAGACTACAATTTCACCAAATTGTGTTCAATGTTTTAACCTAACATTGTAAGCCCTCGTGAATGGTCATAAAAGGACTTTATGAATTAAAGCCTACACCTTTTAGAGGTTCCGTGAGCTGTTCACCCTGTCCGAAGGACCGGTTGCACCGGTACAACACCCCCTATGCTCCAAATGCAACCTACACCACACTCTCGATTATGGTAATGACTATTGTAACATCTGCAAGGTTAAAAGACATGTAGCACGCGTTTGCCTAGATCGCACTTGCTACGGTTACGGGGAAATTGGCCAGTACAAAGGAATGCCCGAAGGCGAAGAATCAAGATGCTAACCATGCTAGAGGAAAAACTTCCGTGATCAACACCGGAGACACCCGTCGTGACCCCAACACGGTGATGGATACTCTTCTGCTAAATAGCAGTTATACCTCTGTTTTATTCGGTACAGGTGCCGATAGAAGCTTTGCGTCTAACGATTTTAGTCAATTACTTGATGTAGAATCGGGCTACCAGAGATGATCGGATAGGATGGAACATAGGACGGATCAACTCAGCAGTCGGACTACAAGAAGTGAAAGGTTGAGTCTTCTGGCCAGCAGTCGACTCGGCTCCTTAGTACTTGACCTAGAACCTGCAAAACAGAAATGTCGTTGTTCTTGGGGGCAGGACAGGGTGTCCTGCGACCAAGCTCGGGCGTGAGAATAAGTATACGCTTCGAAAGATTAAGTGTAATCAGACGAGAGGGAAGGCATTGAATGAAATCTTTACCTGGTGGTTGAGGGGTATTTATAACCCTCAACCTTTGTCTTGTTCTGTAATTAATGTGATAGCCTCAAAGTGGAATGCTGCAGGTCTGGTATCCGAACAGTGTACAAGGACCACAGTATCCCCTTTGGGTAATCACCTTGGTATTTGTGTTGGGTCGGATCTTTGGATGCCGACTGGTAAGTGTGAGCATTGGTCTGTACCTATTCGTCCCGGACTGGTCACTTGGCGAAGTCCTTCTAGAGTAGGTTGGTTGTAGGTCGACCTTAGGCCGAGTCTTGTGTCAGTTGACCTTAGGTCGGACCAGGTACGAGTCGACCCCGGGACAGGCCAGGTGTGAGCCGACCTTGGGGTCAGCCAAGTGTGGGTCGACCTTAGGGCAAGCCAAGTGTGGGTCGACCTTGGCGCAAGCCAAGTGTGGTTCGACCTTGGCGCAAGCCAAGTGCGGGTCGACCTTGGGGGTAAGCCTAATGTGAGTCGACCGAGTGTGAGCCGTCCAAATGTGAGTTGACCCTTGGCCTAGTGTCGGTCGACCTTTGGACTAGTGTCGGTCGACCTTTGGCCGACTCAAGTGTGATTCGACCTTTGGTCAACTCAAGTGTGAGTCGACCCTGTATGCGGTCGGATGTTTGGAGTGTTTGTGCTCATGACGTCATCCGAACCGGACATACGTCATCACTTGACATCACCCCTGTTGCCCTAGACGCTAAGTTTGCAATTGAATTTTCAAATGGAGATTTGACAGAAACCGGAGTAATCTACCCAGACTACCCGCTGACCATTATTTCAGCACCGACTTAATGCCCATTGATTTGAGAAGTTTCAATGTAGTCATTGGAATGAATTGGTTAGCAAAGAACCATATAGAAATTGTGTGTCATGAGAAAATGGTTAGAGTGCCGTTAGCGGACGACAACACTCTGAACGTGCAAGGCGAAAAGAGTGGAGGCAAGCTAAATATCATATCTTCTATGAAGGCACCGAAATTCCTCCGCAAAGGATACCATGCCATTCTAGCTCATGTCACTAAGAAGAACTAAAGGAGAAGCGTATCGAAGACGTTCCTATTGTCTGCAAATACATGAAAGTATTTCCAGAAGACTTTCCAGGCTTACCCCCAGCACGACAAGTAGATTTTCGCATCGACCTGACACCCGGAGCCGCCCCGTTGCCAGGTCCCCTTTATCGACTAGCACCGTCTGAAATGCAAGAGATATCTAGCCAACTGCAAGAGTTGATAGATAAGGGCTTTATTCATCCAAGCCACTCCCTGTGGGGTGCTCCCGTGTTAATCGTGAAAAAGAAAGATGGAACGTTCAGGATGTGTATCGACTACCGAGAGTGGAACAAACTGACTGTGAAGAACCGTTACCCGCTTCCAAGGATCGATGACTTATTTGATCAACTTCAAGGATCATGTTGCTATTCCAAAATCGATCTAAGGTCAGGATACCATCAAACCCGAGTTAGAGATGAAGATGTCTCAAGGACAACGTTTAGAGCACGCTATGGTCATTACGAGTTCCTCGTTATACCATTTGGTTTGACTAACACACCGGCCGTATTCATGGACTTAATGAATCGCGTGTGCAAACCATACTTGGATAAAATTTCTTATCGTGTTCATCGACGATATTCTTATCTACTCACGTAGTAAGAACGAACACGAAGAACATTTGAGACTCATCTCAGAACTGTTAAAGAAAGAAGAGCTTTACGCGAAGTTCTCCAAATGTGACTTTTCGATTCGCGAAGTACACTTTCTGGGTCATGTGATCAACGACCGAGATATTCATGTTGGTCCGTCTAAGATTGAATCAATCAAAGATTGGAGTACTCCCACGACCTCAATCGAGATTCGGCAATTCTTAGGTCTCGCTGGCTATTACCGCCGATTCATTGAAAATTTTTTTGATAGCCTAGCCTCTTACCACCCTGACTCAGAAAGATAAGAAGTACATCTGGGATGATAAAACTGAAACTGCTTTCCAGTGGTTAAAGCAAAAACTTTACAACGCCCCAATCCTATTCTTACCAGACGGAATCGACGATTTCGTAGTATACTGTGATGCTTCGCATCAAGGCTTGGGTTGCGTACTGAGACAGCGTGAGAAGGTCATCGCTTACGCCTATCGACAACTGAAGATCCATGAGAAGAATTACACAACTAATGACTTAGAACTTGGAGCCGTTGTCTTTGCCCTCATAAATTTGGAAGCACTACCCCTATGGGACTCGGTGTGCTGTATTCACCGATCACAAGAGCCTCCAGTACATCCTTAACCAGAAAGAGCTAAACATGAGACAACGACGATGGTTAAACTGCTTAACGATTACGATGTGAGATTCGTTATCACCTCGGCAAGGCTAACATTGTAACCGATGCTTTAAGCAGGAAGGAACATGCCAGAACCGCGTTGCGTTCGAGCATTAAGAATGACCATACACTCGAACCTCACGTCACAAGTTCGTGACGCTCAAATTGAAGCTCTTAAGCCGGAGAATCTGGAAAATGAATGCCTGCATGACATGGAGAAACAACTGATTGAAAAGCCTGATGGAACCATGAACTTTTTTGATAGACTATGGATACCTAGCCTCAGAGACTTGAGAAGGCTAGTATTTGATGAAGCCCACAAATCAAGATATTCCATCCACCCAAGCATCCAACAAAATGTATGTATGAAGGAGTTATACAGATGACCAAATCAAAAGGAAAAATCCAGACCTTAAAAAGGTACGTTGCGTAGTTATCTGACAGATTGTCATCACGCAAGACAGACCTAGGCAATGGTTGAGAAAACCATTTTCCACTCGCCGAGTTTCCTTATTGCAATAGATATCGCTCGAATATTCAAGCCGCCCTTTTCGAAGGCTTGTATGGAAGAAAGTTTCATTCGCCCCTTCGCTGGACCGAAACCAGTAACAGTCATCTGACTGGTCCAGTGATAGTTCATAAAACTACTAAGGAGACCTTTCAATTTCTGAAAAGCCATAGGTAATCTCTAGGAGAACTACGTTAACACTCGATGCGAACCCTTAGAATCTATAAGGGGATTCAAAACCTTATAATGGATTTTGTCTCAGACGGAGGTAACTAGGCCTGGAAAGCTAGGTATGCTAAAACCCCATCGGTCCCTTGAGATCCTGGAACGGATTGGACCAATGGCCTACACACCCATCTTGTCTAGAACCTATTAAGACCTTAGACTGCAAGACCAATAGATTGGAGCCAAACCGCATTTCCATTATTGTTATCAATAGAAATCCCGGGAATCAAGGAAGATTCCGTCCGGTAGCGAATCAATCTAAACTTTTCCATAAGCCATCTTGTCGCCGACACATTTCATCTTCCGACAAACTGAAAACTCAAGTATGAGCAAAGCTTAGGCTGATTATGTAAGGCAAATCACAATTGTGGGTGCACACATAATTGTAATTTATACTACATGAAAATCCTGGTAGAGCCCATTCATGAGAAATCCTGACCTGTCTAGAAACCTTCATACTCAAAACCTCGTTCATCCGTGTGTTAATCCTCATCCTTTTATCAGACTATTGAGATTTATCTGCCGACAATCGTCGCAAACCCTTATCCTTTAAGAAGGGTGACCGCGTCATGTTAAAAGTGTCACCTTGGAAAGGTGTCATCAATTTCGGCAACGAGGAAAGCTTAACCCTCGTTACGTTGGTCCAATTGAAATCACTAAGACAATCGGACCGGTAGCTTACCGTCTATGCCCTCCCGTGTAGCTAAGCAGTTTGCATGATGTCTTTCACCTTGTAATTGTAAAGAAATGCTTATCTGACGTAACGCTTATCGTCCTACTTAACAAAATTCAAGTTGACGAAACACTTCACTTTATTAAGGAACCTGTCGAGATACTTGACCGAGACCTGAAGGGAACGAAACATAGCCGCATTCCCATTGTCAAAGTGTGCTGGAACTCACGGCGAGGTCCAGAGTATACTTGGGAACGCGAGGACCAAATGCGTCCGAAATATCCTCGTCTTTTCGGAAACGTCACAAACAACCAGCGATCAAGAACTGAATTTCGGGACGAAATTCTTCTAACTGGGGGAGAATGTGACACCTTGTCCGAAAACCTAGGTCAAACCTCTTTACTTTGACTTTTAATTAAGTATTAATGTGAACTAACTGATCTGATTACTGTTTAAACTGTTAACTACTGTACCTAACCGCTAACTAATGACGTAAACCTAATCCCACGTTTGTACTTGAAGCATATACTCGTAATTTTCAAAGAGATTCCATGGATTAATCATGGAATTTCAATAACAAGAAAATAAATATAATATATATTTTTATATTTTATCCGAAACCGGTGTCGTACGATTTTATAGCCAACACGGCAAACTGATAAGCGATCGTATGTTTAAAACTATTCGGTTTTAAACGATCTGGACGGTTGAGCTTAAAACTGTCACGAACTGACAGAACTGAAAACGTTAACCGTAACACTTGTGAAAAACAGAAAACTATATCTGATTTCTGAAAAACTCATGTAATTGACTCGAACAATTGTTTTTACGAAATAAAAACATCAAGAACTGAAATCATTGTCAAGACTTAAGCCAAACCTCAACCGTTAACCCAGTTGGGCCCGACTAGGCCCAATAGGCCCAATAAGCTAAAAATAATTAAACCAAGCCCGAAACCTTAACCCGTTGCATAATCTTGATAAACCGATTGATCGTGGCGATGTGTAAACTCAACCGATACAAAACGGGCCCGGGCCTCGAACCGGCGCCCCGTTTGGACCCGTACGGCCCAAATCTAACGAACCAGCCCAAATACATTCTTTCTTTTAATATTTGGGCCCAATATAAACTCCAATCCCAATGAATAAATTTTAAAGTTATTGGTCCGGCAACTTTACAATTTTTATAAAAACTTGTTACTACCTCTTATTTTCATAAAAAATTGTCACCGACTTGTATAACTTTTACACATTTATTATTTATAAAAGTTATGATTTTCACCTTTGCCATCCTTTATATATTTTATAAAACTTTACACTACACAAGCTATTTTATAGAAACATGGCAATACTTTATAAAATAAAGTCATCTACATTTGTTGTTTTTATAAAAGAGTTAGGAGAAAGTTATTAATGTAATGTGGCGATGTGAGTGGCCAACACTCCACCCTACCACCCTCACTCTAGACCATCATCATCAAGACTTGTCCCCCTAGACACCACACCCTCTACCTACCATCTTCTCCTTCCTCCCTCTCTTTCCTTTTTCCTTTTTCTCGTGAACCAGCCCCAACAACAAGAACAAACTCATTCATTTCTCTTTTCTTTCTTTTGGTGACCAAGCTACCACCCATGCACCACCTTTTTTTTGTTTCCTTTCCTTGTCTCGGCAGCCACAACCCACCGCCACCACCACAGCCGTAAACCATCACCGCTTCCTCTCCTCCCTCTCTTCTTCCTCTCGGCAGCCCCCTCTCCTCCTCTTTTTCTGTCGAGAAAACAACCACCGTCACCATCGACCACAGTCACCCCCATCGTAACCCACAACCAACAGCGCCGCCACTGCTATGCCATGAACCACCGCCACCCTCTTTTCTCTTCTGCCGGAAAAACAACCCACCGCCACCGCTGGGTACCACCACCGACAGCCACCATCATCCTTTCCCCTCTCTTTTTCTATTCCGATGAAGACCACTACCACCACCACCCTTCTTCCTTCTAGACAGCCCAACACCACCACTACCTTCTCACTGCCACCACCATCCTTGGCTGCTGTCGCCACTGAAACAACCACCACCGTCACCACCCCGCTAACTGCTGTTGTGCGACTGCTGCTAACCGCCGGTTACAGCTGCTGTCGCCGGTCACAGTTGCTGCCGCTGCCACTATTGTGGGCAGCCGTGAACAGCCTGCAACACCACCACCAACCGCGACCACCACTGTCGAACTGCTGATGCTTCCGGCTGCTACTGCTGCGCACCTGTTGCTGCTGCTCGGAATTGCCGCTAACTGCCACGATGTCGCTGTTGCGAGCCGCAGCCGTCAACCACCGAGCACCACCGCAACAACCCGCCACCTTTCTCTATTTTTCCCTCGGGTTAACTCCTCTCTTTTTGTGAGTCCTTTAAACTGTTTTCGTTCACGTTTTTATACGCTATTACCGTCCCAAATGAACTGTAACGTCTTGACAATCGATCCCTTAAAACCCGAGCTTTTCTAACGATCCTAAACACGTAAACTTTTCCATCTTTTCCTTTATTTTCTTTTTCATACACCCTAGTGTCGTAAGGTTGAAAATGTGGTGTTTTATCCATGGAACATATATAAAACAACTTGCTAATAAGTTTGAATCATCTTATATTGTTTTCTAACACTAATATGTAGTGTTTTTTTTTATATAAAAACACATGGTTAAACATACTAGTCAAATGATTAAAATTGATCATTTGGTTATTTTATGATGTTTGACATGTTTTTGCATGATGAGATGTGGTTATAAATTGTTAGAATTGTTATTGGTGATTTACATCTTGTTTATAAGCTAATATGTTTCTAATGACAATTAACATGAACGAATGACGTTTAGTGACATATATGGGACTAAAATGAACTTTAGGTGTTAACTTAATCTTTGGACATAAAATCATGGCTTAAAACATTTTAAATGAATTATTATTGTTTAATAACAAAGTTGGTAATTTTATAAAAATTACTTGGATAAATTAAACCATAAAATGATATCATGGAAATTATATATAAAATGGTCACATTTTATAAAGATATAATATCTAAAAGCACAAGACTTAAATGACTTGTATAGATTTTATAAAAATAAAATGGAATAAAATATATACATATATATTTTATATCAAAAATGGTAAAAGATCACATTTATGACTTTGGCATAAAAGGGTATAAATCTTGGGGATTATACAAAAAGTGGAAAATGTCTTATGTTGGAGATTTCTATAAAGTGTCTTTAAATTTAAAACCCTAGCTTTATTTAATAAATAAAGTTATTTATAAATGATTTTATAAAAATAAAATCAAAAGACTTATAGAAATTATGAAAAACATATTTCCAATATTTTTGATTATTTTAAATAAATCAAAATAATCAAAACGTTCTAACCGGATCAAATGTTTATTTTTTTTTAACATTTGGAATAAACGAAATCTTTAAAACGTCTTATGACGAAACGCAAGGTAGATAATCATTTTTCAACAAATAATTATCCTTGTGAATTTCAGAAACCTTAATTTGAGTTAAAATCATTTTGGTTTGTTAGTATAATTATTTTATTAATAATTATATTTATATAAACTCAAAACCCTAATTTTCATAACATGAGTTTAAATATTAAAATGACCTTTAATATTTACCTACTTGTGTTAAATCATTTAACTTGTAATAATTTAATAAAATTATTTTGGGTAACGTTCGTTACTCAAATGATTATGTGGACCCTTATGCATATCGTCTTATGTTTTATTAGGACTTTACTTGCTAGTTGCCCCTCGGTAATCCATCATCATCACTGAATCAAGTGAGTTTCACGGCCCCTTTTCTTTACAACTGTTTTACACTTATGGGGGAGAAATCATGAACTGATAAAATGTTTTTTTACTTAATGTTATGGTTTACCTGTTAGCCGTATGACTACATGTTCCATTCTGTATCCCAAACAACTGGTACTTTATCGTTATCAACGTTAGTAAAACTGAATCCCACAATTAATTGAATTCGATTAGTTATGCTCGAAACGATAACTAGTGAATAGATCTATATGGGTTGACAACCCTGCCCAGGTTGGTAGCTCCAATCCTGACTTCGTACATTGTCAAGGGGTACACGTCAGTTATTCTCGCCTGTTCGGTATTCTTGGGATAGAATGCCATGAGTGGGTAATCCGTTAGTATTCGAATTTGAGGTTCATGGGAGGATCTTACAACCACGACAGTAAACCAACGTAACATTTAAGTATACCGTAAACTATTATTCCAACATGCTGTAAACTGTTTTCACAAACTTACCATAGAATCATAAACCTGTGAACCTCACCAACTTTATGTTGACCTTTTAAACTCATGATTTCTCAGGTATCTAAGCTTATCATGGAAGACGTGCAAATGGGGCTTCACTGTAACTTTAGACCCTGCTTTACCGCAGTCGTAGTCCCGACCTATCTTAAATAAACTGCTTTATGATTTCAATATCAAACTAAGACTTTTATTCAAATGTAAGTGTTAGAGCATATTCCTATGCTATGAGAGTGTCTCGTGTATTGTATCTATGTGAGCGTGTCTAAATGATAGTTGTAGTGACTATTTGGTTATGGGCGTATCACATGATCCGGCGGATCATGTGGTCCGGCGTATCAGTTTGATACGCTAGGTGATTAGTCACTTACTATAAATAGGTGTGTGTTAGAATGTTAGCTTAACTAGTTCAGTCATTCTACACCTTTCTGTGTGTGTTTCTAGAGAGAGAGACTAGAGAGAACTTCATTGTATCTTCAAGTGATCAATAAGAATTCTCTTATTTACATCCGTGTTCATTACGTTTGATCAAAGCATGCAGTAGTAAGATCAATTTTCGTTTCTACAAGTGGTATCAGAGCATTTGGTTGCTCTATTGCTGTGTTTTTGATCAATTTTTCGGATTTTTAGAGAGAGAAAGTTTGGGTGTCTTCACGTTTTCATCAAATTCTTTCAATTCTGAGTGTTTCAACGATGGAAAATGATTTCTGAGTGTTTCTGGAGTGTTTTCGCACTATACTGAACCAAATTCCAGCTCCAAACATAAAAATTCGCGAAAATCAGTGAAATCAGTCTCGAAGTCAGCTGATCCGCCGGATGAGGTTTCTGATCCGCTGTCTGATCCGCTAGGCAATCTTCATCAGTTTGATCCGCAGCAGTTACAGCGTATCAGTGTGATCCGCTGAAAATTCTGATCCGCCGTATCAGAATCTGATCCGCCGTATCAAATTTGATCCGCTGAAGATTTCTGGTCCGCTAGTTCATCTGATCCGGCATCTGGTCCGCTAGTTCAATTCTGATCCGCTAGTTCATTTCTGGTCCGCTGAATATCATCTAGTCCGCTGGGATTTATCTGATCCGCAGTTTCACACTGATCCGGAATCTGGTCCGCTGATTTTGTTTTGGTCCGCTGACAGAAAAGTGACTTTCACTAAAACTGACGTAACTTGCAAACCGTTTGGAGTTACGGAACCCAATACCAGCCAAAACGTTCGTCTTTCCGAGATCTAGGACTTGTACCAGCCTAAGGCCAGTACCGAGCAGTTTTGACCCCCAAAATCCGCTTGGAAGACCTTCGTTTTTGAGTTCGAAGTTTTGAAGTATCATTTTACGTTGAAAAATGTCCGATTTTCAAGCGTTTGCGGCTATGCAAAGCACGGTACAAGCTATGCTCAATTTTGATAATGAAATAGGAACAAGTCAGAAAGTTCCCAAGTTGTTAAAATTGGAAGATTATCAAAATTGGAAGCAACGTTTCTCTGCATACATCAGCACAAATGATATTGATTTGTGGATTCCGATTCGAACGCTGTATGTGCGTCCAACTGACAATGGGGAATATAAAGAGATTCAAGATTTTGATAAGGATGAACGAAGAAGTTATGAACTTGAACAAAAAGTTTATGGTTATCTTACCATGGCTTTACCTACTGAGTTGTTACATCAATTCAGTACTTGCAAGAAGGCTAAGCAGTTATGGGATGCTTTATCTGCTCGATGTGAAGGCAATGATCAGTATAAGAAGAGTCGAAGGAAAGTATTGAACAAAGAATTTGAAAATTTTCAACAATACGACAAAGAAAATATTTCTGCTCTTGTTTCAAGATTTTCACATCTTATTAGTGAGATGAAAGTAGTCAAGATTGAAAAGACCGAGGAAGAATTGAAAGAGAAATTGATGGAAGCATTACCAGAGAAATGGGAAAATTATGTGTTGTTGCTTACTCATGATAAAGATTATTACACATTATCATTTCATGATTTGACTGGAAAGCTTCATGCTCGAGAAATGGAAATGATGAATTCAAACAAGTCCATTGCTCAATTACAAAATCCTGAGTTATATCATGGACAAAATTCTGCAAGTATCAATGCAAAATCTAAATCATCTGCTTATGATACATCAAATCCACCTCAAACAGCATTTGTTGCTGATCATGGATCAGGAAAGTATGAAAGTTCATCAAGGAGGTGCAGTTTCACTACTCCTGATAGATCATATGCTAGTTCGATTAATGGGAAGTCAGCTGAAGATTTAGTTGCGTTGTTATCTGGATTCATATCATCTTCTTCTGGCGATATATTTAGTCAAATTGGTAACTCTTGTCTATATAGAGAGGATTTAGATCATATGGATGAAGATCAGTTGAACAAATTAGATTTGGAGTGGCAGTTTGCTATGCTAACTGAAAGAGGTAGAAGGTTTATTAAGAAACATGGAACGACATCTATTTTTCAAGGAGACAAACTTGGTTTGAATAAGTCACAGATCAAATGTTTCAAATGTTCCAAATATGGTCATTTTGCTCGTGAGTGTCCCGCAAAAGAAAAGGTGGTTCAGACAGCTGATAAAACTGTTTCACCTCAAATTGCTTTGACTGCTATTTCTTCTGCGCCAAAAGAACAAACATCGAATGAAGGATATGATTGGGATGCTGATTTTCCTGATGAGTCTTGTTTTGTTGCTCAGATTGTTCACAGTGATGACGAAGAAGAGATAACAGATTCTGATTCAGATGTTAGTAGTTATGGAAATAGTGGTTATGAATCTGTCTGTGAGTTTTGTTCTCAAAAAGATAAAATGATTCAAGGTTTAGTTAAGGAAAAAGAAGATTTGGTTGCTGATAGAGAAAAGTTGGAAGGTATGATCCAAGAGTTAGAATCTCAAAAAGAAAAGTTTTCAGTTTTTCAGACAGAGTTAATTGAAAAAGAGTTGCAGTTTCAAGGTGTTGAGCAGGAATTTGAAAAGAAATTTACAAAATTATCTGAAGAAAAGGCTGACTTAGTCAAGGAAGTTGCAAAATGGAAGGTAGAAGCTGAGGATGCTGCCAATGATTTTAATAATTTGTTTGAAAAGTCCAAGATTAAACTTGATTTACTTACCAAGGCTTCTGATGATTCGGTTGCTAAAATTGAAGTATATCAGCTTGATATGGAGAAGTTGTTAGATGAGAAGCGAGAACTGGCAAGAGTAAACAAGTTGCAAAATGCAAATTTGGATATTCAGAAAAGAAACGAAGATAAACTTGAGAAGGAATTGTTGGCCGCTCTAGATGAGTTGAGATTGCAAAAGTATGAAACTAATAAAGTGGCAAAGAAGCTAATTGCATCAGAAAAGGAGTTGGCTGAAGCTCTTCAAAGAATTTCTGAATTAAAGATTGAAGTCATTGATTCAAAACGTCTTTTGAACAATGTTACTAACTCACAATCTTTTACAAGTTTTCTGGCCAAGGATGATAATTTTGAGAAGATGTTCAACAAAACTGTGTCACCACCAGGAAGTCTCAAAGAAGGCGTTCATGATTTGAAAGAAAAGGCTGAGATTGGTGATTATTCTGAGTTTGTTGGTTCCAAATCTGCTGAAGAAAAGCAAAAGGAAAAAGGCAAAAGTATTGAAGCTTCTGAAGCTCAAAAGGTTGTGTCTGGGTCTTCGTCTTCAAAAGCTGACATTGATGAAACAATTATCAATGCTCCAAAAGATATCAAGAAAGTTAAAGCTGAATTTTCTCGTCTTGCAAAGACCGGGCATAAATCATCTGATTCAGAAGAGAAAGTTTCTGGAAAATATACAGGTTTGGGATTTCAAAAGAAACAGGTTGATGTGAAAGTTTCAAAGGTTCAACAGCAACAGCATTTGAAGAAAGTTAATCTGAAGCAAGTAAAGAAAGAAGTTTTTAAAGCTGACAAAGTTCAACCTGAGAGGTTCTACAAACTCAAGGGTTCGGAACAAATATTTTCTGATAAAGAATTCCCGCTACATTGTGTAGATGCTCGGAAAGTTGCTGAAGTTTTTGTGATGAATGTTGATTCAAAGATCAAGAAGCAACAAGGTGCTAAATATTCTTCTGGAGGATCCAATTCTACTCCAAAGAGCCCGACATCCAAATGGGTTCATGATCATCGATTTCAGGTATATGATAATTTTTATGATCATTTTGGAGATGAATATGTTTGTGAAGCTATGCAGGTTCCAAAACAAAGAAATGTACACAATCGCTTGTGTTACAATTGCCGACAAAAAGGGCATCTGGCACAAGATTGTCCGGTTTCTGCTGCTTCTAGTTCAAGGAAAGGAAAGGTTCCATTTGTTGGTAAAGCTGCCAAACAACGATTCATTGATGAAAATGGCAGAGTATTTGATGAATACCCAGAACCTACATTTTTCAAAACTCAAGGAAGATTTATTCCACGTTTTCAAAATGTTCCATATGTAGGTTGTTCGTCCCAATCAACTGTGACAGGTTCATCAAATACTGATTTACCAAAACAACAATACTGGAAACCTAAAGTGGTTTCGGAAGGAAATCAAGATACTGGTCGACCAGAAGTAATTCGCTTCGGGTCATTTATAAACTGATATGTTTGACCAGTGTGCAGGTACTTCTAGAAGACCTATCGGTGATTGAAAAGTTGCTGATGGTGAAGTATTCTGCTGATTTAACTTAAATTACATGTGATATCAAATTTCAAAACTGAAATTTTTCTGAAAGCTAAACTTGAAAGGTATCCATGTCGAAAGGTCAATTTTCTTTCTTTTACATTTCGTATGTAGCTTAGGGGGAGAAAATTGAAAACCAAAAATAGCGTCTTTGTGTTTTTGTTGGTATTAAAATGAAACTCCAAAACTAGAGTTTTCATTTTAAGGGGGAGAAAAACAGAAAATACAAAAACATTAAAAAAAATAGAAAAATACAAAAACATTGAAAAATGAGAAATTGTATCCAACATGATTGGGAAATGATGGTACATTGGCTTACGTGTCTGACTCATGGATAAAATAGATGAAAAAGCCATAAGATCATTGTTTGATGTACTTGGTAGGCTCGGCATTAAATCAGAAAGTATACAGATGTGATAAACACATTAAATACTAATGCTTGACCAAGTGGACAACATCTTGATGCATGTCTCATGATATCAGGGAAAAGATATGTGAAAAAGAAAATGAGAAGTCACTGTGTATACATGTGTTCATTTTGCAAAGATTTAAACTTGTTTGATTTTCTTTATTTTGTCAAACGATCGGACTTTCTTTGCGTATCGAAAGATCGACCTGATTGTTGTTCGTTTGACGTTCTGCTTTATTTTCTTTGGTGTTTCGTATAACTCATCGGACTTTCTCTGCGTGTACGGGAGTACCGACCTGATTGTTGTTGAGTTATACAATTTCAATTTGTTTTATTTTCTTATTTTGTTAAATCCGAGGCCTTATCTGCGTATCGAAAGATCGACCTTAAGGTAGACGATTTAACGTTCTTATTTCTTTTTGCATGGAACACAGTTGACTGTATCATGAATATAATCATTATGTGATTCAATCACAAATGATATCACAAAGTGTGATATAAAAAGCAAAAACATATCTGAGTATGTCTGATAGTGTGGGGTACACTGGTCAAAGCAAACTAAATCAATCAATAACATATCCAGATGTTATGAGTATGATTTTGCCTGAGTTTAAGATGGACAAATTATACCAGTAATCGACATGACTTGTGTGCTGAAGTAATTGAAATTGAAGTGTAGCTCAGCATGATATGATCAATATGATCCCAAGTTGTGATCTTTCTCGCAAAAGACAAAAATAGTGTCTGATTCAGTATTGCATTTATGTTTCATATCTGAAAAGTTCAAAAAGATTTTCGGTGTGTTTTGATGTAAAGTTACGAAAAGCCAAAAAGATTTTGTTTCTTATTTGTTTTCGACCGATCGACATGTGATATGAAATCAAAATTTCAAAACTCTATCTTGGATTCTCGAAGAGAATTTTTGTGCCAAGATTAAATTAATTTTCAAAAGAAAAGGAAACCGCGTTTCTGTCTTCTGAAATTGCAGGTTTGTGTGTCAAGACTCAAGCATGGTGAGAGGGGAAGTATGAAGTATCTTTCACAAGTGGATCCTGAAGTGCAAAGATGATCCAAGAGTGATCCAGCCATGCAAGCTCTATTTCTGACAAGATTTCAAGTCAAAGATCGGATGTAGCCATGTTGAAGATTGAAGACTGAAGTTTAGTTAGAGAATAGATACACTACACGTTAAGGGGGAGTTTGTTAGAGCATATTCCTATGCTATGAGAGTGTCTCGTGTATTGTATCTATGTGAGCGTGTCTAAATGATAGTTGTAGTGACTATTTGGTTATGGGCGTATCACATGATCCGGCGGATCATGTGGTCCGGCGTATCAGTTTGATACGCTAGGTGATTAGTCACTTACTATAAATAGGTGTGTGTTAGAATGTTAGCTTAACTAGTTCAGTCATTCTACACCTTTCTGTGTTTGTTTCTAGAGAGAGAGACTAGAGAGAACTTCATTGTATCTTCAAGTGATCAATAAGAATTCTCTTATTTACATCCGTGTTCATTACGTTTGATCAAAGCATGCAGTAGTAAGATCAATTTTCGTTTCTACAGTAAGACGATATCATTTCACCACGACTTTCCGCTGCAACATGAATGGTATTATGTTTTAAATGACGTTTGAATTTAGTAGAAGTTGTTCTGTATATCTGCGACTATGATTCCGTCTCGCTCACACCCAATCCGTTGACCGGGGTGTGACAGATATTTATGTGAAGTTGGAGCCAATAATGTCAATCCTACAAACTGGTGGTTTTATGGACCTTCTATGAGGTTTTTCTGTTTCAGAGCCAACAGAAGAAGAAGCATGTACAGTTCATCAATCATACGACTACGAAGTCGGTTCGTCCAACCCAGAAGATATACCAGACCATGACGCTAATGACGGTACCTTTGATGTGTCTGATTATTATAGCTCCAAAACTTCCGAAGATACAGGAGAAGATTTGAGCAAGTCCACCGATGAAACTGATGATGATGGCTATGCAGAACCTCCACCAGAGTATAATGCTGGTATTGTTGAAGGGTTATCACAAGCATCGGTGAACCATAATATTTACACTGAGGAGTTAAGAGATTATGAGGCTCCTGGTTTTGAAAAAGGCGACTACATTGATATGTGGAACGAAGAATCAAGTGAAATTCGTGTAGGCATGTACTTCAAGTCTAAGAAAGACCTAGTATATCCTGTCCGAAGGTGGAATGTTAGTTGTGATAGAGAGCTCAGAGTGGTTGAAAGCATACCTACCATTTTTAGAGCTAGGTGTCGCACTATAGGTGATGGTTACCAAGTTTGCGTTCCCAATGCTCCTCCATGTAACTGGTATGTTTCTGCATCTAAGAAGAGAAATGGAAACATGTGAAGGTTTTCAAGATGGGTTGCTGCACACAACTGTTATGGTTCTGTCATTCGTAACAACAACACAAGTCTAACATCAAAAACGTTAGCATCATACATTAACCACGCCATTCGTGCTGATATTACTCATCATGTTAAACAAATATAGGCTTATTGTAAGGACACGTTGAAGGTTGATGTTTCTTATATTAAGGAATGGCGAGCTCGGCGAATAGCTATTGATAATACTTATGGTAACTGGGTGTCTAACTTTAAACAACTGCCTAAGTACATCGAAGCATTAAAGGCCTCAAACCCCAATACAGTTGTGGACCGGCTTCATCAAACGGAGGGCTCATCAGGTTGTGCTACATTTAAATGTGTTTTGGGCATTTGGGCCGGCTACCACAACATTTCAATTATGTCAGCGTGTTATAAGTGTAGACGGCACACATTTAAAGGGATCCCATCGGGGTAAGATGTTAATTGTTGTAACAAAAGATGCAAACAATTACATACTCCCCGTGGCCTACGCTATTGTCAATAAAGAAACCAATGAAAGTTGGGGATGGTTTTTTTGAAATGTTCCCGGTGCATGTTGCATATAATAGTTCACGGGTGTTGTGTGTTTTTCCTGACAGGCATAAAGGCATTATAAATGCTATGAAAAATCTTCATGATTGGAAGGAGCCATATACCTATCATTGTTTTTTCCTACATCATATTAGAAGCAACTTTATGACACGGTTCAGGACAACAGACTTGAAAAGGCTTTGCTGGTCTATTGGAAGCACATCTCCAGCAAGAAAGTATCGAGACAATGTGTGCAAAATGAAAGACACTAAGAGGCTTGGGAGTACTTGCAAGCTATTAACCGTAGTCAATGGACTGTTTGTTATGATGATGGGAACCGACGATGGGGTAACCTCACATCTCAGAAAGTTTGAACAACGCATTACGTGGTGCTAGGTTGCTTCCAATAAAGGCATGTATTGAGTACACCTTCAATAAATCGGTGCAGCAGTTTCGAAAACACACTGAGATAGCAAAAAGTTGCAACACAGCTTTAACCCCTTGCGTATGCGGCCTTTTCAATGAGCGGGAACTCCGTGCACGAGAGCACAATGTAACAGAGTTTAATTATGATAAAGCAGTGTACCAAGTCAAAACAAGGCTGCTGACAAATGAACATGGAAGCAATGACTACACAGTAGAATACGGTAGGAAAATATGCACATGTCGTAAGTGGCAAATACAAAGATTTCCATGTTCACATGCGCTTACAGTGTGCCATCATAGAGGTGAAAACCCTCACAAGATTGTTCACAAGGTCTACAAGACTGCCACTTATTGACAACAATACACCAGTGATTTTTATCCGCTTCCACATCCTAATAATTGGAAGGAGCATGGTTGGAGGATTCAAGCAGACCCCACTAAGTTAACTACATCTAGAGGAAGGAGAAAATCAAGGATATTTCGTAATGAGATGGATTCGTATCACCCCGATGAAGCTGTCCCACGAAAATGTTTAATATGTACGAGCACGGGCCATGACATGTTGAGGTGTCCAAACTCACATCCTTGATTACCATTTTTATCACTGTACCTGTAATATATTCCTTATTTTATAATGTAATGAGTAGTTAAGTTATCCGTGTACTTTTTAATTAATCTATCATGTACTTTGAATTGAGACCACCAGTTCTTCCCTTACAAACAATAATATAAATAGTAAATTAATTATTACACGATGCAAATCATTTTATTAAAACCCCAAGAGTGCATAAATCAGTGATGATCATGATGTCTTAGCCTACTACCAGTGTGACATGTTTTTGGATTTCTTTGTCTACTACCACGTCGTACCGGCAGTTGATTTGTGTCTTGTTGGTGGTCCTCTTCGGCCGGTTCGTTCACATTTATATTTGGGTATGGTACAGGTAATAATGTCCCCCTTTGCTGGCCACTATAAGCATCATATTTAAAACTCGGGGGCATAAGCATACTCCTAAAATCATTTGAGTAGCTTTCAGTCATATGTGGGCTTGGATTTTGTGTTGGTGTGAAAAAGTCTTGTTCTAAACTCGCACCAAAACCCGAGCCACCCGCTACGTTTGCCCACTGTGTAAAAGAAGGTGGACCCTCAAATTGATTCCCACTAGTACTGTCATTTTCACCATGACTAAAACTGTAAGATGAGTCCCCACCCAAACTCACATTTTCATGATGACTAAAACCTGAGGAGTCCTCACTAAAATTTTCATTTTGGTTTACTCACATGTTAAAGTTTTCTGGCTGTGAGTACTGAAAATAATGTTCATGTCTATCACGTCGTGTAGGAGGCCTCCCAATCGTAGGTAAAGGTTCTGTGGGGAAACCATATTGGTTCTCATTAGTGGCCAAATGAGATGGTTGGTAATGCATATTATCATCTGCATGCAAAGCCCAAAAACTGTTGAGCGATATTTTGAATTGGCTAGAAATAGCCAACATGTTCTGGATGACTTTGCATTAAATCATTCGTGGTTTCGTAAACCCGGCTCATACCATCACCCTATAAAGTATACCAAAAAATAATATTACATTATAAAAAAATAAATATAATTATAAAATACTATGTCACTGAAACTAATAAAAACGTACCAATAATTCAAATCTACCACCAAGATTTTGATCCCTTTGTGAGCTTTCTCAAGACAATTTCATGTTGGACTCATATTGTAGGAAGAAAGCATAAGGCCACGTGATTGCATTTTTCTTTTCTGCAAAGCGTGATCACCAATCACGTTTAAGGTTTAGAAGTGGTATTATGGAAAAGTAAGTGGTATTGTGTAAGAAAAGCAAGTGGTATTCTACAAAACATGATTTGAGATCATGATTTGGTTTTTTCCAGCTTCGGAGAACAACCGAGCCTACGATCGTCAGTCCAAACCAGCAAAGCGTGGTTAGAAATCATGTTTTCACTAAAAGTGAAAACGATTACTTTTCTACACCATTTTTGTAAAAATGTTTGATAGACACGCCATATATGAAAAAAATACGTTCCAGTTGTTGAAATTCGGTTCCATCAATCTGTTCATCCATCTGAAATCAGTTTCCAGCAGTTCTCAAATCAGTTTCCAGCATAGTAGCATCAGTTCCTCAACATACATAAGTTCTCAGTCGACCCCATCATCACGAAATCTTTTTTCCAGCCAAAATCAACTCTCACCTCCACCACCATTTCCTTTGCCACCCCCCAAATTGCAAACCCTGATATTTTCTTCACCGGAAAACCACCGGCGCGCGACCGCTGCCACACACCTCTCGGCGCGTGAAGGCACGTGGGTCACCAGAATTTTTGCCGGGAGTCTTTCTCCGAGGTCACCTGACTCCCCTGAGTCTATTTGAGCTTCAGTGTTCGGGTACTTTTGTAAAATCACAGATTAATCACATAAATTATGGAACATTTCTGTGAACTTTTCTATTGCCGGAATTTCATTAGAATTGTTTTGTAGCCGTCGCCGGATCTCCCTAGTCAAATCTGAGTACTCATTTTTGGGTTTTGATCAACTTTCTAAATTCACATAACTCGTATAGAATTTCTGTAATGAGTCTGTTAAATTTCGAAATCATAGTTAAACACTTTGTTAAAGTTCTGTTAAGTTTAACTGGAACTTTATTAAGTCCGTTATCTATGTTACACGTTGCTAACAGATCTCTGTCACGAAATTCGATTAAAATTCTGTTAAAGTTTAGAATTTCTATTAAAATTTGTTAAATCAGTGAAACCGAAAATTCATTAAATCCGTTTAATTTTTTTAGAATCATATCCAGTTACCTAGTCAATTATTTTCTGCTGTCATACTAGTCATTTGGTCTTTTCATTTTAAATCTGAAATCCAGTCATCTGGTCATCTTGTTTATTTATATCTTGTCATACATGTTTATATCTGATTTTGTTTATATAAACATCATGTGAACCTTTCTGTTATGTCTAGTCCTTCGGGACACTAGGTCCTACGGAACATCAGGTTATAGACATATCTGGTCCTTCAGGGACATCTGGTTTCACTGAACATCTAGTCCTATGAGACATTTGGTCCTTTGAAACTTCGGGTTCTACGGAACATCTGGTCCTTCGGGACATCTGTTTTCACGTTATGGCTTTGAGAGCCGCCTGGTTAGATCTCATTCCTATGAGTTTGCGTATTTTCTTGGTTTTTTTTTTCTTGGTTTGTGGCTCTAACGGCCATCTACATCTTCGCTATTTGGATTTGGCAAGTCCAGTTTAGCAATCTGGGGTTGAGAAACCACTTAGTTGTGTTGCTCAGGGGAGTGAAAAGAATCTCTATTTGTTCTTGGCTTTAGTAGCCATTTGGAAACAACTCTAAGTTGAGCAACCACCTAGTTGTGTTGCTCAGGGGAAGTGTTAGAGCATATTCCAATGCTACGATGTGTCTCGTGTATTGTATCTATATAAGAGCATATGCGTGAGTCTTAGGGGTAGCGTACCAGTTGGTCCACCGTACCAAATGGTACGCCCGTACCATTGGTACGTTGGATGGTACGCAACTTAGTATGTGTCACCTATAAATAGGTTGACTTGTTTAGACAAGAAGAACTCTGAGTCATATATTTATAATATGTGTGTGTGTTTCTGTGTGTAATCCTCTCAAGCTTTCAATCAATACAAATCATATTTGTATTTACTTTTGATCTCGTTTCATCTCGATATCACTAGATTAGCAAACGATCTGGACGCTTCACGGCTTTACAAGTGGTATCAGAGCTATCTAGTTCCATTTGCTGATCGAATTCTATGATTTTTTTGAGATTTCTAGAGAGATAAAGTGGGTATTGAGTCATTTTTCATCAAATTTTCTCATATTCGAGTGTTTCCGATGTCAAAACTGATTTCAAAAAGTTCCTAGAGTGTTTTCGAAGCATACTGTTGTAAATGACAGACCAATACGTCCAAATTCACAAAAATCAGTCGAGATTATGTTGGTACGTCATTGGTATGCTACATGAGTTTTCTGGTACGCTCGAAGAACACCTTGGTACGCATGCCTATTTTCATCAGCACGTTGGTACGCAGATCATTGGTCCGGAAGACAATCTTCAAGCTTGGTACGTTGACGGTTACGTCGTACCAAAGTGGTTCGTCGCTGGTACGCCGAGTAGTACGCTGAAGTTCGTTGGTACGCTGGTTCTTTTGGTCCGTTGATTGGTCCGCTGGTAGAAAAGTGAAGTTCACTAAAACTGACGTAACTTGAGTTTTGTTTGGAGTTACGGAACCTAATACCAGCCAAAACGACCGTCTCGACGAGCTCTATACTTATACTGGCCTAACGGCTAGTACCCTCTGTTTTGGTACCCAAATTCCACTTTTAAGACGCCCGTTTTTTAGTTTTGAAGTTTTTGCGTTCGGTATCATAACTTCAAATTGAGCGATTATCAAGCGTTTCCGCGATTCAAAACACGATGCAAGCTATTATTAACTATGATAATGAAATAGGAACAAGTCAGAAAGTTCCGAAGTTGTTAAAATTGGAAGATTATCATAGTTTTGTGAAACGGTTTGAAGCATACGTTGGTACGAATGATGTTGATCTTTGGTTGGCTTATTCTGGTCAATATGAATATCCAACTGGTACTACTGGAAGGCCAATTTTGCAACGAAGTCTGACTGCTGAACAAAATAAAGCATATCAAGCTGAACAAAAAGCTTACGGAACATTAAACATGGCATTACCCAAATATCTATTACATCGGTTTTCTGCTTATACTACATCGAAAGAATTGTGGGATGCCATACAGAAACGATGTGAGGGTAAATGATCAGTTTAGGAATAGTAAGCAAAAGGTTCTGAAGAAAGAGTTCGACAGTTTCAAGCATTATCCAAATGAAGATATTTCAAAGCTCATTACTAGGTTTTCACATTTGCTGAGTGAACTGACTTTAGTTGGCATCGAAAAGGAAGAAGCTGATTTGAAAGAGAAGTTACTAAAGGCATTACTTGAAAACTGGGAAATTATGTAATGATAATTACTCATGATAGAGAATATTCAGGATTGTCATTCAACACTTTTATTGAGCAGATACAAGCAAGAGATATGGAGTTGAATGTGAACAAACCCATTCCTGCACAAGTACATAATCCAGCTGCATATCATGGTGAAAATGATCTGACCATGAATGCTAATGTAGGATCGTTAAAAGTTAGAGTTAAACTTAAACAAAGCCCTTTACTTGCAAATATAACCCTGCGGAATTAAAGTTATATTTCACTTTACTTAAGCAATATTGAGTTCTTGTGTATAATGTAAAAGCTTGATTTGCAAAGATATAGTAACAACAAAGTATCAAATACTCGGCACTATTTGCATTAACTCAAAGCTACACTATTACAAGTTGTTCAAGAACTGATAACAACAAAGATGACAACAACTGTGTAAACTAAGAGCTAGCTATGCTATATATAGTGCAGATGAGATCAATGACAGCCATTGATCTCATGCGATCTAATCTAGGCCGTAAACTAAAAGGTCAAATACAAACTACCAAAAGAATAAACATCGGCAATTGGAATATCTTGCGTGTTTGCAGCAACATACTACTTTAGGAGAGCGGCTTGAATCAGATATAGAAGCATACGAGAAGCTTTTGCAGGACTGGACTTGCTGAAAAGACATCTCAGGAAAATTCCGGTTGAACTCATTATCTGGTGGATGATCGAGTTCACCCGGAATATTCGCTAAAAGACAAAACTGCTTCTTTCCGCTTGAATTGCCAGTTCCGCTTGAAGTGAGAATTCCGCTTCAACTTCAACTTCAGCCGGAACATAGTAAAATTTGCATTCAGCCGGAAATCTTCCAAGCACAATATTCCTTACATTCTCCCCCTAAGCTGATGTTGTCAAATTTCAATGTTTATCTTCAAAAATTGACTTGTACCCAAAAATCTTTTTCTCCTTGTCCTACTTTTCCGTGGTTCTGATGCTGGCATCAAGGTTCTGAGACAGCTCTTTGGTGTTTGTTTTGGTCAGCTTCACATGTTTAATTGAATCCCAGTCCATTTCGCTCCATTCTTCTTGAACAGAAATGGACTCATGAATTGTGAAGGTGCCATCAGCTCTGTGAACATAAAAGAGCTTCTTCTCCTCTTCCCAAATGATAAACTTTATTTCACTGGTAGGCACTTCATCTTCTTCTTCTGCTGAGTCACCATCTAAACTACTTCTGTAGAGCATTCCACACTCCAGCACAGTTGGCTCAATAACAAGCCTTAACATGTGCTCAGCTCTTGAAGGATTCAAAATTTCTCTAAGTTTTAGAATGATGTTTGTCATCTGCAGCAAAGTAAGTTGTGAAGTGGCTTTGTGAACATTAACCACTTGAGTTATGCCACTTGCCATTGTAAAGGTGAAATCAAATGTGGCTTCATCCACTGTCCAACCCACAATTTGTCTTTAACTAGGTGGAGCTTTTCTCTTTTGCCTTTGATTTCTTTTGTTCTTGGCATGCATCAGTTTTCTTTTTCTTACCAATCTTTCTTCATCATAATCAACTGTAGATTCTGGCACAACAGGTCTCTTGCCTTTGTCGGAAGAAGAAGGGCCAGCTTAGGCTTCAGTAGGTTTAGAGATGGTGGTGGAGGGTTCATTGATGGTGAGTGGAGGAAGGGAGGTTTATGATGGTGGCTTATTGGCTTCAGGAGTTGGGCTAGAAGGTGGAGTAGGTGGGAAAATATCAGAAAAGTTCATGGTAGGTGGAGGCTTCTTCTTGAAGGGTATAATGGGTGTAAAGTTGTCTGTTCTGTACCTCGGGTTGGCAAGCTTGGTGGCTACTTTCTTGGAGATGGAGGGTGGTTTGTAGGGTATGATGGCAAGTGACTGTAAAGTAGATGGAACTGTTGTAGGCATTGGGTTTGGGTTGTAAATAAATGAAGGTGGAGGTGGTACATCTGCAAATTCAATAAATTCAGGTTTAACATTAGCAGTTGTTGTACCTGAGATCAACTCTGAAGGTGAAGGCATCACCAAATTAGGATTGACAGCAGCAATTTCTCCTTTCAGTTCATAAAAGATTTCATCAATCAAGCTGCAAAGTCCCCTAACTCGCATTTGAGCTATCTCTTCCTCTTTTTTCAAATTTCTAACCACAAGTGCCCTTTTTACCTTTTTCAGAAGTAGGTAATTCTCATCATTCTTTACCAGCTTGGTAGGCAATTGAGAAGCAATGGAGATTAACCTCTGCCTATCAGCATTAGACACTGCATCCAAATTATAGTCCTTCAGTCTCCAGTTGAAAGACCTAGTCTTGGCCTCTTCAAGCAAGTTTTCAAACACCCCATCTTGAAGATACAGATCATATTCCTCCTGAAGTTCCTTTGCTAGCCTTTCATCCTTTGTTATCCTTGTGGCATTTTCCACCATTTTACTATAGCCTCAGCTTCAGGAGTCTGAATCACCTGTTGAATGGTTTTTGGAGTATCAGTTTGAACAGATGTTTCCGCTTGAACTGGTTCTGAGCTCCTTAAGGCTATCAAAGTTTCGGCTATATCTTCTGCTCCTTCACTCCTGTGTTCTTCCGGTTGAACTACCGGTTGAAGTTCCGGTTGAACTTCCGGTTGAACAAGAATTTGCCCTTCAGTCACCACCTGAGGTTTGGTGACTTCAGGTTCTTTGTCGACTATTTCCAGCACCTCAGTTCCTTCTACTTCACCGATCAAATTATCGTCTTCCCCTTCAGTCATTGTAGCAACTGCAATAGTTGCAGTGCTTTCTTTAATATCATGTGCTGCCTTGCTGGTGGAGGCAATATTTCCTACCACTTGATCACTGGCTCTTTCAGCCAGAAAAATAACATCCTTGAGGAGTGTTGTGATCATGTTGATGTGCTCAGGGAGAGCACCAGCAACCAGCATGGATGACTGTACTAGTTCAGCAAGATTGGGGTCCTCAAAAGGAGAAATGGCAATCAGTTGACTGCATCTCATGTTTACCCAACAATCTTCAACTGAGAAGGGACTCACACCAATTCTTTGGCAGGCTGTGGCTCTGACTTCAGCCGGTTTCCTTTGAACTTCTTCAATTTATGTGATAACAGGTCTTGAGGGTAGCTTCTCCCCCAATTTGACAGTATCAGCTTCATCAGTTGCAATAACTTCATCAGCATCTCTGATAGGGCTTGAAGGACCTGCTTCAGTTTGAATAGGATCAGCTTGAACCAATTTGGCAACAGTTGTGTTGAGAGTTTCAACCTATGCTCGCAGAGAAAGGTACAGTTTCGTCAACTCTGGTAGTGTATAACTGTCCTCAACTGGCTTTTTGCCAGTATCCTTGGACAAAACCAAACTATCAATCCGAGATTGATCAGCATTGGTACCCATGGCTTCTTGGCACCAGGGATTCCCCTCATCTGTTTCAGCAGCCCTTGGTTCCAATAAAGGACTTCCAGGTGCTGATTCAGAGAAGATTGCCGCAAATTGGGTCTTATTGATGTTACTACTGACACCAAGATCCGGTAGGGATCCTTGGGCAGCAGCAGCCCTTTTTGCATGAATATCTTTACGACTCCTAAAATTCACCTCCGGTGAGGAGTGGGGTTGCAGTGCTACAGGGTCCTGGCTTATCAGGATGTTCTCATGTAATGAGGTAGGTGAGTTAATAACACCTTCATTTAAGCCAAGATTGGGAACACTGTCACTCCTTGGTGACAGGGGTTGTAGGGGTAATAAATGTTCAGATGGGGATGGTACATCTGCTTCTAATGACTCCCCCTCAACTGAAGGTTCATCCCTAAGAGAGAATCCCAATTTTACCAGTTTCCGCTTAGGCTTTTTGCCTTGGGCGAGGTTAGAAGCTTCAGGTTGGTTGGTGGTACTAGGTGGAGGAGACCTAGTCACCACATTTCTCTGTCTTTTGAATATGACAGGAGGTGAGTTGGATGAGGAAGTTGCAGTGGTGGTGTTTGTGGAAGCTTTCCTCTTTTTGGATTAAAGAAATTTGAGAGAAGAGGAAGTTGGGATAGATGTGGGATCAGATGCTGTTGGGATTACAGCTCTGTCATCTTGAGCTTGGAGCTCAGTTGCTGCTATAGTTTCCGGTTGAACCTCTGCAGTAGCAGGTTCATCAGGAAACTGCCTTGGAGTTGGTAAGGGATAGTCAGTGTCCCTTCCAAGAAATGCAGACTTGTTTAAAGCAAGATTGGAAAAAGTTTTCTCATTCAGAAGTTTTTGATGCAAAATTGTACCAAGCCAAACTATTTGGGGGTACTCTTCTTTGAGAATGTAAGTTAGGAATCTGGGATATACGTAAACATATTCAAGTTGGACATTTGATTTTAGGGCCTGAAAAATGAGTTTTGAAAAATTAAAATTTTCACCTTTTACCACAACATAGAAGGCAGAGGCTTGTTCGCTTGCAAGCTCGTCAAATCCGCCTTTCTTTGGAGACAAGCACACCAGAATTGTATGTGCCAAGAATATCCATTTGTATGGTAATTGCCCTTTCTTGATGGTTTTGCTTGTCAGGGAACCACCATATCCAATATCTCTGAACAAGCGGAGATATTTCTTGTGGCCAACCTCTTCGTATCCACCTTCATCCCTTAACTTCAACCAATTTCTCACTTTTTCTTCATCTATCTCCACATCTTTCCCTTGAACAGTTCACACAATTTTCTCACTACCGTTTTCGCCTTCGGTAACCCTAGCATGAACCCAAAAGTCTTCCATCACTTCTTCGAAAATTTCGGCTTCAACAGTGAGCGCGTGATGAAGATGAGACCTTTTGATGAAGTCAATCATGCCGTTGTAGACATCAGTTTTGCTCGGTGGTTCTAGGTATGCCACCAGGTTATGCTCTACGGGGAACTTGGAATCATCGATTGGCTTCTTGCCACTCGCCTTCGCTTTGGGAGCCATTGTTGAGACAGATTTTGAGAATGTTGACGGTTAATCGGAAGTTTATCGGAGAGGGTTTGAGAGAAATTCAGGAGTAATTTCTTAGTGGGGTTGAGAGAAATGGGAAACTGACGGTAAATTAGGGCTTTTTACCTTTTTCGGTGCTGACGTGGAGGAGAGAGGTTAAAAATCGACGGTTCAGTGACTGATGAGACAGATGCTTTATGGGTTATACGGTACAACTGGTTAAAGCATTCCTTATCCAAGAGTTAATTTACTGAAACCTCGGATTTAAAACAGTTAAAAACTTAATGGGTAAATAAATGTATATCCACTTAGAAAATTGTGCCTTCCGGGTAATTAAATGAGACTTTGACTTTGTTGACCCGGAAGTTCAAGCGGAACCCATTTTCTCCTGTATTTTAAAAACAAAAATTCTTCCGTCTGAACATCAAGCGGACAAATTTTCCGCTTGAAATAATTGTTTTCAGAATAATTTTCCACATCATTCTTAAAGCATTTTTCCGGTTGAAGTTCGCCCGGTGAATTTCAAAAGTTGTCTTCTAAGGTTGAACCTGAACTTGAACCGGAAATCCAAAGCACATGATTTTTGAAAATTTGTGTTAATTATCCATAGTTTTAACAGCAGTTACTGACTATGAACTGAAATATTGTTTGATTAACACTAAAGATTTTCATTTTCTTTTTCTTTTTGTATCAAGAGACGGGCTCTTGAGCACATGCCTCTCTTTTATTAGAATTGTGAAAAGCCTTATTCAAAGTTCATCATCCCAATGGCTGTGATAGGTAGAAAAATCCAGTCTCGTCAAAGGCTTTTGTAAACAAATCTGCCAATTGATGATCAGTGTGAACTTTGAATAGTTTAATTAAATTCTTTTCTGCACAGTCTCTAATAAAATGATACCTTATGTCGATGTGTTTGGTCTTGGAGTGCTTCACTAGATTGTTGATGATTGAGATGGCACTGTTGTTGTCTGAAAGAATAGGAGTTTCCATAAATATGATCCCATAGTCAAGCATTTGGTTTTGGATCCAAAGGACTTGGCTACAACTTGAAGCGGCAATATACTCAGCTTCTGCAGTTGAAGTGGAAACACAAGTTTGCTTCTTGCATTGCCAAGAGACAAGCCTTTCACCCAGAAATTGACATCCTCCTGATGTTGATTTCTTTTCTATATCACATCCTCCATAATCACTGTCTGTGAATGCTTTGAAAGAGAAGTCAGAGTTCTTGGGATACCACAAACCCAGTTTTGGTTGCCCCTTCAGGTACTTGAAAATTCTCTTAACAGCTAGCATATGTGACTCCTTTGGTGAGGACTGATATCTTGCACATAAGCAAACACTGAACATGATGTCAGGTCTGCTAGCAGTGAGATACATCAGGGAGCCTATCATAGCTCTGTACAAGTGCACATCCACTGGCTTGCCACTTAAGTCATTGGTTAACTTGTGGGAAGTAGAGATGGGAGTTTTGGCACTTGAACAGGTTAGCATGTCAAATCTCTTCAGCATGTCTTGGATGTACTTTGATTGGTTCAGAAAGATACCATCTGCAGTTTGCTTCACTTGCAGCCCTAAGAAGAATGTTAATTCTCCAATGGAGCTCATTTCAAATTTAGACTGCATCAAAGTTTCAAATTTCTTGCACAAGACAATATTAGAGGAACCAAAAATAATATCATCAACATAAATTTGTACCATCAACATGTCATTAGCAACAGTTTTAACAAAAAGTGTTTTGTCAATAGCTCCTCTCCTGTAGCCATATAGAAGATAGTTAGAAAGAGTTTCATACCAGGTTCTAGGTGCTTGTTTGAGACCATACAAAGCTTTGATCAGCTTGCACACCTTGTTAGGATGGTGAGGATCTTCAAAACCAGGAGGTTGTTTGACATATACTTCTTGTTCCAGGAGGCAATACAGGAAAGCACTTTTCACATCCATTTGGAACACTTGGAAGTCTTTGAATGCAGCATAGGCTAAGAAGATTCGGATTGCTTCCAACCTTGCTATTGGTGTAAAAACTTCATCATAATCAATGCCTTCTTCCTATACATAGCCTTGCACAACCAATCTTGCTTTGTTCTTTATGACAATTCCCCTATCATCTTTCTTGTTTCTGAAAACCCACTTTGTTCCAATTGGTTCTGCTCCATCAGGCAGATCTACCAATTCCCAAACTTTTTGCTTGTGGATCTGAAATAATTCTTCCTGCATTGCCTCTACCCAGCTGTTGTCTTCCAAGGCATCTACTACCTTCTTGGGTACTTCTTAAGACAAAAATGCAGCATGCAAACAAATGTTTGCATTTGCAGATCTGCTCCTTGTCAACACAGGAGTTGAAGCTTCTCTAATAATATTTCCTGTTAGATGATCTCTGTTGATTCTTCTATCAATGAACATAGGAAATTCATGGCTTCTTCCATTTGAGGGTATGTTGAGCTGAGGAAGTCTATGATCAAACTCAACAGTTTCAAATTGTGACATAGGATCTGAGACTTCAACTGATTCATGAGAATTGATGTCTGAATTGTAGATCAGATGCTCTAAACTAAGCTCATTTGATGTGCTATCATTTGAATTTTCAGCTTCATTTGACCCTGATTCAGTATTCCCTTCAGTTTCTGAAATTGAGTTTTTCGGTTGAACTTGAACCGGAGAAACTGGTTCAGCTTGAACTTCGACCGGAACAATTTCTTCTTCAGTTTGAATTATTTCAGTCAGTCTCTTGTCATTTCTTGGGAAGATAGGTTGAGAGCTCATGGAAGAGAAAAAGATTGGCTTCTCATTTGTAGTTTGATTACTCTTCCAATGCTCATCAGCAGACCTATGAGAATTTTGTTCCAGCACTAAAGAGCTTATAAGCTTATCAACATTTATGTTGAAAGCAGTAGTTAGAGCATCAATATCAAATAACCAACTGGGCTGAGACTTAAAATTGTTGGGAGATTTTTCATTGAAAGATACATTTATGGTTTCCTCAACAATCTTAGTTCTCTTGTTGTATACTCTGTATGCTTTAGACACACCTGAGTATACAACAAAATAACCTTCATCTGCCTTTTCAGCAAATTTAGGCAAGGATTCATTGGTTATTAAGATAGTGACAGGACAACCAAATGGCTTAAAGAAGTAGATATTTGGCTTCCTTTTTCTCCAAAGCTCATAAGGTGTTTTATTCTTTCCCTTGACAATTAAGATCCTGTTTTGGACATAACAGGCAGTATTTACTGCTTCTGCCCAAAATATCACAGGGAGCTTGGAGTCTGCTAACATGGATCTAGCAGCTTCAATTAATGTCCTATTTCTCCTTTCAGCAACACCGTTTTGCTGTGGAGTTCTAGGAGCACGGAATTGTCTCACAATTCCCTTTTCCTCACAAAATGAATTCAGAATATGATTTTTAAATTCTGTGCCATTGTCACATCTGATTGTTTTGACCTTGAGGTTTGATTGATTTTCTAAGTTAATTACAAGAGTTTTCAACAATTAAGCAGTTTCATCTTTTGTTTTGAGAAAGAAAACCCAAGTATATCTTGAAAAATCATCAATTATTACAAAACAGTACGACCTTTTTCCTAAACTCATTACTCTAGTTGGACCAAACAAATCCATGTGCAAAAGCTCTAGAGGTTTTGAAATAGAAGACTCAACTTTTGGCTTAAAGGAGGTTCTGTGTTGCTTGCCCTTGAGACATGGCACACAGTTTTCAGAACATGCAAAATGCTTGTTAGGAAGACCCTTAACCAAGCCTAGATTCACAATTTTGTTCATGTTTTTGTAGTTCACATGACCTAACCTTCTATGCCATAGATCAGATTCATCAACTGAGGCTTTGGATACAAAGCAAGCAGTGCCACATGTGGGTGTAGCAACTGACATATCCAAAATGTATAATCCATCTCTCCTGGGTGCCTTAAGCATTATAAGTTCATCAGGAATTTTGACACCAGGTTTGAGGACTATGGCCTCTACATTAAATTCAAATTCTTGTCACACATTTGTGAGACACTGAGCAGGTTGAAATTTAATGTATCAACTAAATTGACTCTATCAAATTTTACCAGTCCATTTGTCACATCACCTTGTGCTGTGATATGGCCTTTTGTGCTTCCAAAGGCAACTGGTCCTCCATTGATTCTTTTTGTGTTTTCCAGAATGTGCTTATTCCCTGTCATGTGGCAAGTGCATCCACTGTCAACTACCCATAGGCTATTTTGGCCTTTATTTAGCACCTGCACACATCAGAATTGATTAATTTCTATAGGGGACCCAAGCCTGAGTGGTCTTGGGTCTGCCATAAGCATCATTATACTTGTACTCCTTGAGTACTAAAGTACTTAAGACTGGAGCTTCATTAAGTAGATCATCATTGTCAAAACTGAAGTTCTCATGCTGAGCACTTGTTTGACTAGACCTTCACCTTTGGTGTTCTTTCTTTCAGCAATTTTCCTATCCCTATATTCTTTAAACTTCCTTTGCTTGTTGGTTAATTTCTTAAGTTTTTCATTTTCTTTAATGATCAACTGAGTTCTTTTAGGTGACTTTGAAAATCTTTGAGGAAAGTGTTTGTTTTGACTTGAACTCTCCCCCTGAACTGGAACATAGAGATTTCCACTTGAACTTTTAGCAAAGACAGTTTCAGATTGGTTAAATTTGCTGTTTCTTGAAAAGTTTTCTCTAGAGGTAACCTTTCCTCTAGAGGGATTTCTTCTTCCTTGAGCTTCAAATTGCTCAAACCCTTCAGCAAAATGTACTTGAGGTCTCTGCTTTGGAGCAGTAATTGATCTGGGTTGAAACTTGTTTTCCGATTGAACATGAGTTCGAGCGGAAAAATGTTCCGCTTGAACTTCAGCCGGAAAACTATTTTGCTTTAAAACAGTAAAACTTCCATTCCTTTCATTACCAATCAAGACTCTGTTAGAATCAGATCCAAAATGCTTCAAAGTGTGGTTTCTCATAAGTGAAATTCTTCCTGTGAGATTCTTTTAAAAATCAGCCTTTGGTTTCAAAACAGGTTTTGGTTTTTGAAAAGGTTTGACTTTACTCAATGGGAGGTGACCTTGTTCACCACAGCACATACATTCAACAACTTTGGTTTCAAACTTTCTAGGAGACTCAAGTTTGGTTACTTGGTTAAATTTTAGTTGACCAAGCCTTTGAGTTTCACTTCCCTTTGGTTTCTCAGGTTGCTTTCCTCCAACTTTTGAATCCTTAGGTTCATAAACAGTTGGTGGAGAAACAGCAATTGATGGTTTTAAAATCTTTGATTGGTCAACTGAAGCAGATGAGCTTGCAACGGTGACTTCAGCTTTCTTAGACTCAACAGTGTTTTCAGAACTTGACTGTGATGAAATGTCATCAACTGTGAGGCTAACTTTACATTCAGATTTTAAAGCATCAATTGGTTTGATTACAGGTGAGTATTCAATTGGTGGCTCAACACAGTTATACCCAATACCTGCCTTTCCATACATCCCTCCCATCCATAATTTCTCAGCCTTTTTGTTTGCTGCCTGGAATTTATCACAGGTGAACAAAGCATCTTTTAGCTTGATATCAAGAACATCAACCTCAGCCTTAGCATCCTTGGTTTCGTTTCTTGACTTTTCAAGTTTTGAGAGTAAATCATCAAGCTGAGTTTCAAGCACTGAGTTGGTTTGTTTCAACTGTTCATATTCTTTGGTTAAATTTTCAATTTTTGAAATATATGAAGATTCAGTTTTCTTGAAACATTCCTTTAATTCATTTAGATTTGAAACTTCATCAATCAAGTCAGTGTTGTGATTTCGGTACTTTGACACGTGTTCTATGCAGGCAGGGCTGCATAGATTTTCTAGGACTTTCTATGGGATAGAGTTTACCTGATCAGAAGTGGAATCTTGTTTGGCCATCAAAGCATGGTTAACAGGCTCAAACTCAGCAACGAAATCTTCCCATTCAACACATGAGGTTTGATTTGCAACAGCAGCTACCACATTTTGGTGATTTTGACTTCCGGTTGGTTTTGGTGGGGTGGGTTTGGAACCTAAGTTGTTTCCAGAGTTGTTGTTGTTTGAATTGCTTCCTCCATGATTTTTCCCTTGAGCATGACCTTGATTCTGTCCTTCTCTTCTTGGTTGAGGGCATTCCCTTGCAAAATGACCAAGTTGGTGACAGTTATAACACTTCACCTTGCTTTTGTCAAGACCTATGTGAGCACCTTTTGCTTCCTTGTAGGTTCTACCAGTTCTTCTATAGAACCTTTGAGCTCTGACAGAAACCATAGAAAGTTGAGTCATAATGTCCATTTCTTCCAAATCATCAGTGTTGGTACTAGAATTCAGGAGATACTGAGCAGCTCGCATCAGCTCGCAAGCACTTCGTTGTAAGGATCATGAATTATATTTCTTGACTAACTATTGTTTTTCCCTTTCTGTTTATTATTCGCAGGTTAACTCAAGCATGAATCACGTGTCCTAAAGACCCGGTCAACTAACAGAAACGTGGACTGAGTGGACTACTAACGGTCATGTGAGAGACGTGGAGTTAGTTGCTAGTTTTTAGGAGATGTTATTGCAATGTAATCTATATTTAAACAGAGCTCTAGGCTTACACACACACACTTTTTCGGCAATCACGACTCTCTGCAACACTTAGAATACGAGCTCATCTTCTTTGTACTAAACACTTTCATTATAAAAGTTTTAGGAGGCAGGTACTTTGAACCGGCCCCCGAGGTATTTTGCTAGGCTCCTTGAAGATACTCAAGGATTCCTGGATTTTCCCTCGTTACATCCTCGTGTCAATCATCAAATTTACATTTCTATCTTTATTTACATCAAACACGCTACCTCACTTACAAAGTTTGATCAACTAATTGCCTAGGCAGTTTTTGACCAAAGCAATTTGGCGCCCACCGTGGGGCAAACGGTGTTTGAATTCGATCAAGAGCCTTGATCTTCTTCCCATAACCGATTCTTGAAAATGTCGACTCAACCAAAGTTTACCTCAAAACCTATTTCATCCTCTAAGCCCACTGTCAGCACTGGTCTCCCCCCAATGACGAAGAAAGTGGCTGATACTGATGCTAAAAAAGTGGAATACCCCACTTTTACTGGATCTCAAGGTACGTCCACCGACTCTGCTATTTCTATTAACGATCTGTATGTTTGGATCAGGCAGATGAAGTCTCACGTGGATGAGCAAGCCAAAACCAATGAGAAAATGATGAAGGAGATCATGGAGTTGAAGAAATCAAAGAAACCAGTAGAGGAAATCAGTCCTTTGATGCCAAAATCATTCGGTTTTGACTCTCCGGAAATATCGGAGCAGATGAAACAGAAAATAAACCCCTCTACTGCTCCAAAGTCAGGTATTGCAACAGCTACTCATGCAGGATTCTCAGGCTCTCAGCATCAGAAGACTTCCAGGGTAATAGATCTGGAATACTCTGGATTCTATTCCAAGCAGCCCCTAGAATCTTATTACAGTGGGTATGGGAGTCAGCAGCCGCCGAGATGCTCGAGCCAGCAACCAGCCGAGTTTTCAAGCCATCGGGTGCCGACGGCCTCGATACAAAAACCTATATCTCAACCACAACAGTTTGCGATGACAAACCTTCATGAGCCTTGGAGTCAGCAGTCAGCAGCACCTACTACTCAGATGCTACAGGGATCTTCATCTCGGCCATTCTAAAAATATCGGAGCCGCTTCCGAGCTGCTCAGGATCCTCATGGATCCTTATTTTCTAATCCTACTGTCTCTGCGGGCACATTCCCAGGTTCATCTCAGGAGATGCATGAGGGAGACTTCATCCCCATGCAAGTGGGGACCACAACTGAGCCGACCATCCTAAGAGATGCTGAATATGGACCCCAGATCCATCTCCAAACTTCCAGGGCCGGTAACAACTTTGATAATTTTTATGTAAACCCTAACCAAGGAACTGTGCAGGATACAGGTATCAACCCGACTATTGCTAGGGAACTTCAAAGATTAAAATACATGATCTCGAGTGTCCCTGTGGTTATCCGGCCAATTCCTGAAGTGCCAGCAGGCAGCCACAGAGTTTCTAGATTTGCATGGCCCATTTATGACGTGGAGATACCAAAAATATTTCAAACCCCCAACATGAAACTCTACGATGGGACCATAGATACTGAGGAGCACGTGGCACAATACAGGGAACGGATGGAAATCAACCCCATTCCTGTAAACATCAAAGAAGCTTGCCTATGCAAGGGATTCGGCTCAACATTGACAGGACCAGCCTTGAAATGGCTGCTCAGTATCCCTCCTAATACCATTACTTCTTTTCCCCATTTAGTTAACTTGTTTAATAACCAGTTTTCTTGCAGCAGGAGCTTTGAAAAGCTCACAGGTGACTTATACAGAATAGTTCAGAAGCCCAACGAGTCCCTCAGGGATTACGTGGCCAGATTTGGTCGAGAAGCTTTGGATATCCCCAACCTCGATGTTAGGGGTCGATTTCAGGATGCTCATAGAAAAGCTACATAAGATCAGGAATCTTGCTACAGTTTGGGAATCCCGTCCAGTCAGGTATCCTGAATATTTATTATCGACTAACCCTTATTTTTGCCATGTGTTTTATTTGTTTTCAGGAACGTTAAACAGTTTAACTACCTCCTGAAGACTCGGTCTTAACTAACTTGCACGTGGTAGAGTGGGTCGAACCTCCTTCAACGGTCAAGAGAAATAGGGAGAAGAGATCCCGAGAATCCCGGATAGTTAGTTAGTAGTTAGTTTGTTATATAAACGAGGATTTGATCAATAGGAACACACACAACACTCGACATAGTTCGATTACCACTGCAAACGTTGTAACAATTAGCTCTGATCGATCAAACCTCCAACCCCTTGTACTGATTTATTTGATTATCAATAAAATTGACTAGGAGGCGGCTATTCGGCCGGCTCCTGAGGTTTTTATCCAGGATTCCTAGAGGCAACTCGAAGGTTCTGGAGTTTTCCTCGCTAAATCCTTGTGTCACCATCCTAACTTGGATTATTTGCTTATTCGATCGTTAAGCACACTACCTCACAATCTAAGTTTGGAATACAGGATTCCTAAGTGAATTTTTGACCAAAACAGTTTGGCGCCCACCGTGGGGCAAGTGGTGCTTAATCTTATCAAATTCCCATATTTCGTACACTTCATTTGATCTCCAATCCCAAAGATGTCAAACCCACAAAAATCTGTTTCGGCCTCTACATCGTCCTCATTCCTCCTCTTCCTTCCTTTCCAGGAAGCCAGAAGAAGACTAGTGACCGTCAGAAGAAAGTGGACGAGCAGCCGAGAAAAACTGACTATCCTGTCTTCACAGGATCCTAGGTTCAATCTGTTGATCCCGTTATTACTAACAATGATCTGTTTTCCTTGATTAAGCAGGTAAAAAGTCAAATGGATCAGCAAGAGAAGACCAACCAAACGGTGATGAAGGAGATCGAGCAGCTTAAGAAGTCCAAGAAACCTGTGGAGGAACAAAGTCCTCTATTTCCCAGGCACCTTGACTTCAACGCTTCAGTATCCTCGGATCCGTCTCGCTACAATTACAAACCAGCATCAGGCTTTACTACAGCCCCTACAATGACTTCTCAGGCCGCTGGATATGGAGAGAGTACTGTTGGATTCTCAGGAGCTGTCCCACCAGAATCCTCACAGATACGCTACAAGGGTCCTTGGATTCCACCGCTATTGAGGACCTCATCCTTGCCGTCTCAAGGATATCCCTTTTCTGTTAGGAATCCAAGCCAGGATCCCCAGGGATATCACAACTCTAACCCTTCTGTTTCTGAAGGAATCTTTAAGACCGGCTCCTCAGAAGTGCATGATGGTGACGTCATCCCCATGCAAACTGCAGCCACTACAGAGCCGAGCATCCCAGCGAACTATGGTTACAGTCCCAGGATTCCAGTCCAGAATCCTGGCCCAGGTAATGTGTCCAATTCGATCCCTATCATTTCTAACCAGGGTGTTCCTTATGATGCAGGTATTCATCCAAGTATCGCCAGGGAGCTCCAGAAGTTGAAAGAAATGATATCAAATGTTCCAGGGATCCTAAAACCTATTCCTGAAGTTCCTTTGGAAAGCCACAAGATCTCTAGATTTACTTGGCCAATATCCCAAGTAAAGATCCCGAAGCGTTTCCAGACTCCAAGCATGAAGCTTTATGATGGAACCATAGATCCTGAGGAACACGTGGCACATTACCGGGAGCGTATGGAGATCAATCCCATTCCGACAGAAATCAAAGAAGCCTGTCTATGCAAAGGCTTTGGATCAACCTTAATAGGACCAGCCATGAAATGGCTACTGAGCATTCCTCCTAACACTATTACATCATTTTCTCATTTAGTTAACTTGTTTAACAATCAATTTTCTTGCAGCAGGACCTTTGAGAAGCTCACAGGTGACCTGTACCGAATAATTCAGAAGCCAGATGAGCCTCTCAGGGAATACATTGCCAGATTTGGACGAGAATCTCTTGAGATTCCTAATCTGGATATGGCAGCAGCCGTGGAAGCCTTTAAAATGGGGCTCTCCAAAGATTCACGTTTTTATGATGACCTTGTCATGGCTCCTTGCAGGAACCTTGACGAAGTACGCAGTAGAGCCTTGAGATTTATCCGTTTGGAAGATGACAAGAGGATCCACCAAAGATTGGAGGTTCCTAAATATGATCCCAACAGCAAGAAGGCGGAATCCCCCGGGAAGCCGTATAGATCTCGTCCATACTCCAAACCGGAAAATCACAAAGTCAATGCCGTTGACCAAGACGATGATGATGAGGAGTATCCTAAGGTATCTGAATACTGTTTTTCCGTTGATATTGGTGGTTTGATGTGTGCTATGCAGGATTGAAAGTCCGTATACGGATCGATTCTATGGATGAGACGGAAGTTTTGTCATTGATTCATGTCGAATGATTACATAACGAAGGAGTATACAACAATTAAGCTCTGGGGGAGGTTGGACAGAACCTCCCCTCTCAACCACACAGATACTAGACGGAAACTTACAAAGAAATACAAAGACGAAACTATTTATACTTCTTCATTCTGTCCGAACTGGGTAACCTCCGAACCTGCTCCGAACTTCCTCCGAACTTGGAGTTCGGACCACCTTCGGACAACTCCAAATCTGGAGTTCGGCTGAGGTTCGGACCTCAGTTCATGTTTCCGACAAATCAGTCTGTTTGACAATTCGAACAGTAACGGCCACACAAGGTTCATGCATCAACAAATTCCCCCTTGGACGTTACTGTCGAATCCAGACAATGATCTTCTAACAATCTTCAGTCAGCTTGCTGCAGACACCTCTATCTTTAGCAAACTCCCCTTGACCGAATCATCAGGTATGCAGGAAATAATTTGAATCTTGTACAATCTCCACAACCAATAAAATTCCCCCTAGCTTCAAGCACAACCATCCAATTGGAACCGGCATGTATGATAATGGTCCACTTCATAAGTTGTATCCGGAAATTGTAAAGACACACGAACATCACTGCATCTTGATAATAATCTTCAATCTTCACCGAATTGTAACACATTCTGATCTTTATGAAAACAGACACAATCAGCATCTTCAATCACGGAAATTCCCCCTCAGCATCAAATCCATCCCAATATATTCCTCCAGTAAACGTATATCTCGTTGCAGACTGGAATCTGACCAAGTCTTTCGACAACTCAAGAAAGTATCGGGCATATGACAGAAAGTTCCAAACCATAATTGAAAACTTTGACATGTCGGTTCGCACGAACATCAGAATATACCACATTTCCATGAAGATCAAAAACCACCATCATCCCTGAAAGAGGCGCATACATTCAGATTTGATTTGCATCTTCCTTAGACTTGCTAATGGTTCATGCCTAGGGGAAGATTGTTGGGCTATATATTAGAGGCATGAACATTAGTTTTGGGTTAGATAGTTTTTGGGCTTAAATAGGTTATGTTTAGGCCATGTGGGCCGATTTTAATGTGTTTATGATTGGGCCTTTTATGTTTATGATTGGTCTTAGGGTTTTAGGAAGGGTACTATATAAACCCATTTGTTTATGATCATTGCAAGCTTTCGAAATACTAGTTCACAATTTCTTGATTTTCTTTGGTGTTACGATCAGTCCTTAGCTTCAAGATAGTAGTTATTGTTCATTCAAGATTCGATCTTTATCATTGATCGAGTCTCTTCTTCTACTATTCTTCTTGAATCAATCACATACGAGGTTTCCGCACTCATTTGTGATTAGATATCGTGTGTTTGGCTAGTTTTCGGACCTACAATTGGTATCAGAGCCAAGAATCTGTGATTCGAGGCTCTCACGATATTAATTCAAGCTGTTTTCTGGGTTAAAGTGCTGGTTTTTGAAGATTTGAAGGGTATTTGGTGTTTACGAGTTCTGCTGCTGCTGTTCTTCGTGTTTACGATCAATATTTCTGGGTTTCTTGGTGTTTGCGACTGCTACGGTTGAAGATCTTCATTGTTTGCATGTTTACGAGTTCAAGATCCAATTTTTATCGTGTTTACGATCCGGCGAAGAGTGTTTACAACTGTACTTGTGTCGTAATCAGTGTTTACGACATTTTTGGATCGGAATTGGGAGTTTACGACTTGGGGTGATCATTATCAGGCGATCGTAATCTGTGTTTACGACTATTTTAATCGGAATCGGTGTTTACGAGTTTGGTTGTTCGTAATCGGGTGTTTACGATTTCTGCTTGGATAGTAATCTGTGTTCTCGATCGTAATCAGCTTTTAGGATCGTAATCAAGTGGTTCTTATCGTAATCTCGCTTTTAGAACGTTTGGACTTTAGATTTAAGTTCCCTAAGCTTTCGTAATGGATTTCGAACCAAGTATGTATCAGAAGCTGGATTTTGAGATTGGATCCATCACTCGTCCACCTAGGCTAACATCGGCGGATAACTTTCTGGAATGGAAATATAGGTTTGAAAACCACTTGAAGAGTGTTGACCTAAGACTTTGGAGAGCAGTAATTCATGGACCATTCACGCCTACACACTCAGAAGGAGTTAATGCAGGGAAGGTTAAGACGGAAGATGAGTATGATGATGATGATTGGGAAAGATGCAACAAAGCAGAAAGAGCATTTGCCATCATGACTATGGCACTGACACCAGATATTGCTCAAGGATTTAAGCACTGCAAGACTGCTAAGCAACTCTGGAATGCTTTGGTTGTTGCATATGAAGGAAATCCTAACATAAAGGCAAGTCGTAAGCAAATGCTGAAGCAAAAGTTTAATCTGTTCAACCATGTACAAGGTGAATCCTTTGAAGCACAGGTGCAGAGGTTTGTGTCTCTGATGGCTGAAATGTCCAGCTACAATGTTGAACCAGACAAGGAAGACAAGAATCTGAAACTGTTGAATAGTTTACCCAAATCTTGGAACACCAACATCTCTATCATTAAGGACAACAACAAGCTGAGTGAACTATCTCTTGATGAGTTGATCAACAAACTCAAGTCCAAACTAATTGATGACAAGCAGAGAGAGTTAAACCATATAAGCTCTCTTAGTTTGGCGGGAAAACTAAATCAAGCACTGTTATCAGAAGATGTGGAGACTAAGCAAGATGGAAAGTCAACTGGAAGTGGACCAAGCTCTGTCGCAAAGTCAACTGCTTTTGTGGCACAACCTCAAGGAAGTTCAAGTGGAGGCGTCAACCCTGATGCTACAAATGATCCCAATTTTGCTCTCGGTATGGGTTTTATGAACAGTTACCACGCTCTCATGGCCGGAACTCTTGTGCCTACTGATATGTTATCGGGTGAGCTAAACCAGATAAATCCTGAAGATGTAGAGATGTTAGATGTGTCATGGCAGATGGCAATGGCGGTCTTCAGAGCAAAGAAGTTCATGGCAAAGACAAGGAGAAATGTGTGGAAAGATCAAGACAAGATCAGGATGGGGTTTGACAAAAGCAAGCTGAGGTGCTACAACTGTGACGAGTATGGGCATTTCGCAAGAGAGTGCAGCAAGCCGAAGAGAGAAAGGGGAGAAGAAAGGAAAGCAGGTGATGGCAAGGGAAAGGCTGAGATGAGTGCTTTGGTCGTGCAGGAAGGAGGTGGTTATGATTGGACACCTCAGTTGAAAGAGTTTAGCCAGTCTCATGCAATGATTGCAGCTATGGAAAGGGATGAGGATGAAGAGCATGAATTTGTTGTGACTGATGAAGAGAAAGCTGAAGAGGATCTGGTGGAAGATAAGGAAGCCTTTGCTGCTGAAGTTGATAACCTCAAGGTATGTTCTGATCCTACTTGTGCTCGTATAATTCCTGGACTTAGACAAATATGTAAAAATTATGAGATAGAATTGTTTGAGATTAAGTTTGAAAGGAGCTCATTTAAGGGTAGATGGCTAAAGAATGAGGAGAAGGTTAAAGCACAAAAGCTAGACATAGTAAAATATCAAAAACTGGCAACTGAGAAAACTCTCCTGTATGACAATGCTAAGTTAGAAATATCTGAGCTTAGGAATCAGGTAGATGAGATCACACATAAGTACAATGAGTTGCAAGTTAAATTTGATGTGAATCAAACGAAAAGCAAAAGAATGTTTGAGGCTAGAAAATCTTTGAACTCCTGTATAACTGATGTTAGAATGGGAAAGGACAAGGGTGGAATAGGAATTAGTTTCCCAGACAAGGGCAAGAACAATGTTCCTCAAGATAACTCTAGAGATTAATAGGAATAATCTTTGAGGAGGATCAGATAGACAAATCTGAATCAGGAACACATGAGATAGGACCTCCCTTAGATAGTGTTCTGGTAGGAGTGACACCTATGACCCCTCAGGAAATAGAAAATGAGAAACACATGTCTTATGGGTTGGGTAATTAGGATAAAATTATGACAGACACTTGTGAATCAAGTACTTCCCAGGAGTCATTAAGCAATGATGTTGGACCTGCTGATAGTTTTGTTTCATGTGCAGATGAAGTAGGTATTGAAGATGTATCTGGGAAGGATGTAGAATGTTTGAGAGTTAAACAGTGTCATGTGTCGAGTAGTGTAGTTTCTGATTTACCTAAAGATGATGTACTGGCATCAGTGTCTGAATTGAATGAGTCTATGTCTATGCAATTAGTTGTGTCCAAGTCCTTAAAACATGTTTCAAATTCTAGTAATGCAATTCATGGTTTTAGAATTCGTGTGCCTAACACCAAAACAGGTCGTGAGTCTAAGCCCAAGGATTTTGTGCCCTATCCCCAGGTTGTGTCGGCTTTCAATAGAACAAACAAGTCTAAATCAGAACAATTTTGTTTAATCACACAACCGGAAAAGGATACAAAACGTGTTATACACAAATGGGATGATAAGCCAGAGTGGAAGTCGTCTTACCCAAGACGTTCATATTTGTGTAGTCATGTAAATGGGCCTAGACCTATGAACTGTTTTCAATGTGGAAAACCAGGACATTTTGCTGCAACTGCTTAAATAGACCTTATCAACCATACTGTCCGCAAAACCCACGGACTAGTATGTTGCAGAAAATGATGGCAGGAGAAAACAAAAACCAGAAATAACAAGCTTTGTCTCAGGGGAAGCAGAGTTTAGAACCAATGAAGACTCAACAGTCTAAGGTTTTGAACACAAAAGCTCCAGTGACAAAGCATGTTGAAGAAAAGTGGAATGTGACTAGACCTCCAAACTCATCTTACAAACCTAAGGGAGTTTATCAAAGAAAAGACAAAATGAAACAAGAATTTGGTGAGAGGCAAATGCCTAAAGTCAAACACGTTGTTAAACCTAAGGGCAAATCAGTAATTGAAGAAACAAAAGATGTCACTCAAACGAAACAATTGGTTTATACAAAATTAAAACTTGAGTGGACACCTGTTGTCAAGCCAAAAGGTAAAAAGGTCACATCTCCACCAAAGAAACTTTCACATGCAAAGAACTCAATAAATAGTTCTAAATCTCAGAAACAACCTAATTGGAGACCGAAAGTCAATATTCAAAATGTGAATGTGTCTGAACCAAAACCAGAAATGGTCCTTCAAATGGTTAATTACACTGACTCCAAAGGAGTGCCCAGATCTGTTATGGCCTGGGTACCTGAATCTCACTGATTTCTGATTTTTGTAGGGACAGCCAAGTAGATCTATCAACAATCTCTGGTACGTTGATAGCGGTTGCTCCCAACACATGACCGGAGACTTATCCCTTTTGGAAGAGGTACAAGACTTCAATGGCGGAGGAGTATCTTTTGCAGGTGGGGTAGGTGGAAGAATCAGTAAGAAAGGGGTAGTGAAGAGTGGAAGTTTGACTTTTTATGACGTGCACTACGTGGAGGAATTATCTCACAGTTTGCTCAGTGTGTCGCAAATGTGTGATAGAGAATATTCAGTCCTGTTCAACAAGAAGGAATGCATCATCCTCAAGCCAGGTGTCAAAATTCCAGAGGAGTGCATCTTGATGCGTACTCCAAGAAGAGGAAATTCTTATCAGCTGAATTTGGGCAAACCTCCAACTACTGAACAAGCCTGTCTTATCTCCAAGCAGAATGAGAATCTAGCGTTATTATGGCATCGTCGCCTGGGGCATTCTAATATGAAGAATCTGTCTAAGCTGGCTAAAGGAGAGCACGTTAGAAATTTACCAATCAAAGATTTCTCTTCGGTAGAGAAATGTGTGGCTTGTGCTAAGGGGAAGCAGCACAAGTTGCCACACCGTCCGAAGATAGCAAATTATGTCTCATATGTTCTTCAGCTGCTACATATGGATCTTTTTGGGCCCATGCAAGTTCAAAGCATCAGCAAATTTTCTTACTGTCTCGTGATTGTGGATGACTACTCCCGATTCACTTGGGTCTTCTTCTTATCAAATAAGTACGAAACTCCAACTCTTGTGAAACAGTTCATCACGCTTATAGAAAACCAGCTGAACAAGAAAGTGAAGGGTATAAGATCTGACAATGGTACGGAATTCAAGAATGCAGAGTTGAACATGTTCTGCGGTGAGAAGGGTATTAAAAGACAGTTTAGTGCACCTTACACTCCTCAACAGAATGGAGTCGATGAGAGAAGAAACATGACACTCATTGAAGCAGCCAGAACAATGATGTGTGAAGCTAAATTGCCAATCTTCTTCTGGGCAGAGGCAGTCAACACGGCGTGTTATGTGCAGAATCGTGTACTTTTAAATAAACGTCATGAGAAGACTCCGTATCAGATTGTTTATGGGGAGAAGCCGAGGGTGGGGTACTTCAAGACCTTCGGGTGTCCATGCACGGTGCTTATTCAGTCCGACGTAGGGAAATTCGAAGCTAAAGCTGATGAGTGTTATTTTATCGGTTACTCAGAAAATAGTGCTTATCGCGTGTACAACAAAACCACCAAATTGATTATCGAGGCTTTTGATGTGGATTGGATGGAAGATAATCCAACAGATGCGGGTTCTGGACCAGATTGGATCTTTGACTACGGGTCACTGTTTGAAGGTTTCAACTTCTCGAATGTATTTCACAATCTGGGAGAGGAAGACGACGTCATTGCTCCGTCATCTGATTCAAGACCTAATGTTGAGAAAGTCGGTGAGAAGGCACCAGTTTTTGTTCCCACAAATGTCAATGCCGATGCTCCAGGATCTTCGGGAACCCATGATTCAGAACCCTCTCAAGGCTAAGGTATGAATGATAATTTTCTTAACACTAACCTACCTATTTCTGTCTCTGTGCCAGATGTTCAAGTATCAAGGATAAACAAAGATCATCCAATCAGCAATATACTTGGACCAGTTTCAACAGGTGTTACCACTAGAAGTCGCACGGGAAACATTAACTTCTGCATGTATTCCTGTTTCATTTCCCAGATTGAGCCTCCTAATGTGATGGTTGCTCTCAAAGATCCAAGTTGGATGGAGGCCATGCACAATGAATTGAATCAGTTCTCAAAGCTGGGAGTGTGGCGACTTGTGGAGAGGCCAGAAGACAAGAAGGTTATTCCCACGCGGTGGTTATACAAGAACAAGAAGGATGACACGGGAATAATTGTCAGAAACAAGGCGAGATTGATAGTACAGGGGCACAGGCAAGTTCATGGGATTGACTATGATGAGGTATACGCTCCGGTGGCAAGATTGGAAGCAATTCGGATCTTTCTTGCTGTGGCAACGTATCTCAATTTTACGGTGAATCAGATGGATGTGAAGACTGCCTTCCTTTATTGAGAGATGAGTGAAGAAGTTTATGTAACTCAACCACGAGGGTTCATAGATGAGGAAAATCCAGACCATGTTTATCTGCTGGATAAAGCCTTGTATGGTTTGCATCAAGCTCCACGCACCTGGTATGAAACTCTGTCCAATCACTTGGTGGAGAATGGATACACAAGAGGAGTAGTTGATCAAACGTTGTTTAGGAAGAGGGTGAAGGAGGACATAATCATGGTGCAAGTTTATGTAGATGACATTATCTACGAGTCAACAAACAAGGAATTGTGCACTGAATTTGACCAAGGGGAGATGAGTTTCTTTCTTGCATTACAAGTAAAACAGGATGAATCTGGAATTCTTATTCATCAGGCAAAGTATGTGAATGAGATTCTGGAGAAATTCAAGATGCAGGATTGCAAGCCCATTTCCACTCCCATGGCATCCAGACCACTTTTGTCAGCTGATCTCAATGGGGAATCAGTGAGTGAATTCCATTATCGGTCGATGATTGGATCACTTATGTACTTGACAGCCAGCAGGCCAGACATCATGCATGCAGTTTGTGTGTGTGCACGTTATCAGGCTAATCCTAAACTTTCACATTTATCTGCTGTTAAGCGTATCTTTAGGTATCTGAAGGGCAAGCCTAGGCTTGGTCTTTGGTACCCAAAGAACACTGATTTTCAATTGTATGCTTTTACTGACAGTGATTATGGAGGTAGTGACCTTGACAGGAAATCTACAACTGGAGGATGTCAGTACCTGGGAGACAGGCTCATTTCTTGGCAGAGCAAAAACCAGCATACCGTATCAAAATCAATTGCCGAAGCTGAATACGTGGCAGCATCCGCCGGAAGCTCACAGGTAGTATGGATACAAAATCAGCTCACAGATTACGGTATGGAATTCGTTAACACTCCTATCTTTTGTGATAACGCTGCTGCTCTGGAAATTGTCAAAAACCCCGTCCAACATTCCAAAACCAAGCATATAGACATAAAGGTACATTTCATTCGTGATTGCTTTGATCGGGAGTTAATTCAGCTTCAAAAGGTAAGCTCCGATCAGAATGTTTCGGACATTTTTACAAAACCCCTTCCTCGCCCAAATTTTGAATCATGTGTCGAAGGCCTAAAGATGATTTCCTTCGAGGAATGATCTGATCAATTTTTTTTGTATATAGTTTACTCTTGTTTTGGTTTAATTATTAAACAAAAACAAAAAAAACAAAATGAAAGATGACTGAAAAAACTGAGTCTTATTTCAAAAGCCTCACAAAAACAGGGAAAGAAATGGTACTGGTTGAACTGAAAAGTTTTTATGATGTCTTTTGATAGGACGTACAAACAAAAAATGTTCAAAGACGGTCGGAGACTGAGACGTGTAAGGCTGATGTGAAAGACTGCTCAAAGATGATATGTCGGTAAGCTCAACCAAAACTATGACCATCTATGTAAGTGCAGTGATCTTAAACTCTATAAATGTTTAGATTCTCATCCTAGTCTACATGGTTTAAAAAACTAAGTCCCGGCAAAAATGGGTTGAGAGTGGTATTTACCTAGTATTCACTCTCTCACACGCGATGCTTATACTGTATATGACAACACCACAGAAAAAGAAAAAGAAAAAGAAAAAGAATTCAAAAAATGAAATATTGTGAAAAAGAAAAAGGAAAAAGAAAAGAAAAGAAAAGAAAATTATTATGTTGGTCTTCTCTGCGTGCTTATGCGGCCGACCTGATCACCAACTGATAATTCATGAAAATAGAAATAAGTGGTAGTCAAAGCAGTGTTGTATGGTTCCTCAAGTTGGGGGTTTGTGAATCCTCAATAAACTCTGAGGTTGGGTAGGTTTTGCTATGAAAAATTGGGTGTGGGGACGGTTAAACATGTCGGTAAAATTGTACCATATTTAAGCACTTAACTGGATGTGAGTTTATGTGTTCAAATTACCTGGCAATTGTCTAGAGCGTCAAGTAACGGAAGCTGAAAAGGGTTACTCAGTCAAAGACCCGTCAGATATTATCTATGAAAATTATCAGCACCAGGCAAGTATATATTCAATTTCTGCGGTAAGTTTGTAAATATTTCAATTTGGGGCTTTTATCTGTTTTAAATTTCTAAATTTTTTAAAATATATGATCATGACCAGATACTCGGGGTATGAGTCTGAGGGGAAGTTTTGTAAATTCTCAAAGGTCAAAATTATCAAGTTTTTTTTATGAGAATTATCATTTTTCAAAAGTTTGGGGTGAACTTTATATGTTTTTGAAAGTTTGAGGGGGCTGAATGAAAGTTTTAAATGATTTTGGTTTTTGAGGGGGTAAAGTGTAATTTGTTTTATCAAAAACTCATTTCCGATATTTTTGTCATTCACGATTCTCTTTCCCTTTCTCTCTCCGCTGTTTACGACCTCCGCCCTCAAAACCCTAGAACCACCGTTGTCTCACCGGAAAACACTCACAGACCTCCTCCGACCACCTCTAAGCAATCTGAGCCCTCCATCGTCTTCATCTTTCATTTTCGACCAAGAACCCTCATTCAAATCTCTGTAACCGCAAGCTTTTACCTTCGATTCTAGGTTTTTACAGTTTGAGCCCTAATCTGTGTGGGGCATTCGTTTTTCTTGAGTTCTAGTCAATTTCGAGTATCCTTGAAGTCGGATTTGTGCTAAGAATCGTTTAAAGGTAGTATGATGTGTTTCGTATAGTGTTTTGAGATGTTTTGATGCGTTTACGAGATTGTGCAGGTTTGAAAATGGTTTTTTTCTGCGTTTACGATCGTCTGGTGAAGAAGAAGATGATTGGGGCGTTTACGATTCTTGTTTATGACTCCGGTATTTATGATGAATTGTTTACGATTCGAGATAACGACAAAGTTGTTTACGATTGGGCCTGGTCGAGATTTTGATGTTTACGACTGGATAAGTCGATTACGATTGGACCTAAAATAAACCCGATCGTGAACCCGATAATGGATCATAAACTTGCTTAATGGATCGTAAACCCATTTATTGAATCGTAAACACATTTAAATCAGTTTTAAAATCATAAACTCTTAATGTTTTTGAAAACTTAATAATCTTAAGATAAAAATTAATGGTGTTTGTGAATTTTGTGAGCGTGTGTTTAATTCAAATATTTTCCCTAAAGTTTAAATTGAAATATTGTGATCTTCAAAAGTAAAATTTGATCTTCAACTGAACAATGTCAAGGGTTAATAAACTTAATTGCTCTTTAACGAACAAGTCTAATACATATGTCTTGTTTGTCTCAGATGGCAGACGAGATGCTCGACGAAGAGATTAAGTTTGAACCGGATCATTGCATTCCGGCATATCTTGAAGACCCACCGGAGAAGCATATGGAACTATTCTATTCACTGGTGGCCGGGATGAATACCTGCAAGATTAACCATGCCCTGAGGACAAGTGTGCTGATTGATGAACAACTTGTAAGGGAGTTCTGGGGAACTGCTAGAGCTGATGCAGATAAAACAACAATCACTGCAACAACTCAGAACAGGGAGATAGTGATTCAAGAAGATGACATCAGAAAAGGGCTGAACATCACTGATAGTGTTGCTGATCCGATTAAGTATCCGAAGGAAGTTGTTCTAGCGGGTGCTCAATCACTGGGATATGAAGGAAAGTTCCCCCCCCCCCCATATTTAAGAAGCTGTTGCCGCACTACTGGAGGTGCCTGGCTCACTACATGCAGAAATCATTACTGGGAAAGCGAACTAGCTTTGATCAGCTCAACCAACTACATGGAACAGCTTTCGTCGCATTGGCCTTAGACTGGAATTTCAACTTCTCAAAGATGATGTTGTTAGATTGGATAGGCAATGCTGACCTGAGCGCCCGAGAGCAGTTCCTGATGACACCAAGATTCGTACAGATGGTGGTCATGAAGAAATACCCTATGATTGAAGAGAGGGTGGAAAAACTGGATATTAAAGTGATGGATTGTGGAGTGTTTGGGCTACAGACCCAAGACAGAAGGGGTAAGAACAGTTTTGAAGGAAGACTTGAATGGGTCAAGAGGGGTGCATTTCCCGAAGTGGCAAGGGACAAGAAGTTGATGAATCTGAACCTGGAGCCGATGTGCCAACTGTAAATGCATCTGTTGCTGAAGATCAAGATATAACAGCACCTCCGGCTGTAAATGTCCAAGAAGAAGATGTGGTAATACCCTCAGATGAAGAAAATGTTATGGACGACATCTTTGCTAATCAAGGGAATATGGATGATGATATCTATGGAGACTTGGAACCAATCAGTCTGAAAAGATCAAGAGATGTGCTGAACTCTTCTTCCAGTGATGATTCCATCCCTCATGAGTTGGATGTGCAGTTCAATGTGAATGAGATGCTCGAAGAACTTGTCCCCTACCGTGAACCATCTCCCAGAAAGAAGACAGATCCAAGGAGTATACGATTCAAATTCACAACGACTAGCTCAAGCCTGTTAATGATCCATCCAACCGAGTCTAGTTCTCATAGTCAAGCTGCTCAAGAAGAATCGACAGTTCCAATTGTTGAAGATCAACCTGCCCAGGTTCAGACTGAAGGCCCTCTTCTGAGTGAACATAGCCCTGTTCATGAAGAAAGGCAATCTATGGAGGTTGACAACACTATTGTTATACCCAGCCCTGTCAGAATAAGTGCCCCTAGTGAAACAAGCCTGCCGCCAACTGTTATTCCAAGTTTCCACCCACTTCAAGCTGCTGAGCTGCCAATTGAGATGAGGATAAGTGCAGATCCTCACATAAACTATCTGATGCCTCAGAACAGAATTAGGGAATCTGAGATAAAAGCTCTCCAGGCAGAAAATAGAAGGTTAAAAGATAAGGAGGTGGCGGACAAGAATAGAATGAAGTACCTGTATGAGACCTTAATGGATCTAAAGAAGAAGCATAATGAATAGAAAGGAGTTGTGGAGGCAAAATCTTCTGGTGATCAAGGGCAAAGCTCATCTCAAGGAGTTCAGGGTACAAGTGCAGTACAAGAAGATGAAGGAGACGACACGATTGAAATGTCTGAATATGTTCGTGGTGGAAGATACATTTCTATGGGTCCAGAAGGACAAGTGAATTGGTTCAAGGAGGTTTTCAGAGGACCTACTCCTGTGAAATATAGCATAGATGTGGGTGAAAGTGAGCTACACAAGAAAGGAAGCCGACAACCAATTCTGTGTTGGCATTATGATGCAGAAAAGGAGTTATTTGCTGTAGTGAGAGATGGATATAGTCCAGTCGAATACTACAGATCAAGGGGTCAATTTCACTCCTGGACCGAGACAGAATTGAGGAACTTGCTGAGGGCACCGTTCATTAACAGGTGGAATGCTAATCATGGAAATCTGGTTCGCAACAACTTAGTAGCACAGATGGAGCAGAACTTTGAAAACTTTGATCTGAAGGCTACAAGGTGGGTCGAAACCGGAACTGATCCTGTCACCAATGAACCAATCGGTGAAATAAGGTGCCCTCCCACCAAACGAACCCGAGTAATCAACATGCTCGATGAAATTGAAGACCATACGCTTGTGAAGAATTTTGACAGCTGGTTCTTTGATCCCACAACGTATGAAGTGGTGGTTGTTTGCAAGAGAATGAGAGAGTTCCGAATGTATGATCCCGTAGACTTGCTAAGGTTCGGAGAGAATGACATCAAGCTCCTGGCATCCCGTCCAATTCTTGGTGACGAGCATGACATGCAAAATGCTATACGGGTGGGATTATTTCATGGCAGAGCAGGTCTGATCGTGGAGAAAGAATGGTGGTCGAGGAAAGAGGCGCATACATTCAGATTTGATTTGCATCTTCCTTAGACTTGCTAATGGTTCATGCCTAGGGGAAGATTGTTGGGCTATATATTAGAGGCATGAACATTAGTTTTGGGTTAGATAGTTTTGTTGGATTTAGGTGTCCAGACCCGACTAAATCAAGTACCCGACCCGGTCAAGACCCGTAAGAGTTACACCGGAGGCAACGGGTATTCAAGACCGCTTACTTTTATAACCGGCAGATTCACAGAAAGATTAATTATGTGTTTATTAAATAGTTTAATGGGTACATAATTAATTACTTAAATTATTATTAATCATAAGATTAATTAAGCGACAAAACGTTAAATAGTATTAACGTAATGGACGAAGATTGACGGATTATTAGTTTGACTAATATTTGGCTGGCGACAAACATTTAAAGAGTTAAATGTTAACTTTGGAAATTAAATGGTTCGATTAAGAATTAAATTAATTCGAAGGGGTTAAACGGATACTAAATCAGTTATAAATATAACTGATAAGGGAGGCGAAACCCTAATCCACATCGTGAGATTTTCGGCCCTCTCTCTCCCCTCCCTCTCGCGATTCGACGCCGACGGCACCCCGCCGCCGCCGCCCCCTTTTGGTTTCCGACGACTCGGTCGCGAAACCCTAATCCAATAACCGCATTGCCCCGTCACCCTGCCGCCGTCAGCCGCTCCGCTAACCGCCGCCGCTGTCCACCGCTCCGCTAGCCGCTGCCGCCGTCCGCTTCGCCGTGCGCCCTCCGCTGCCGCCGCTGTGCGCCTTCCGCCGCCACCACCGCACGCACTCCGCCACCGTGCGCCCTCCGCTGCCGCCGTCGCGTCACCCGTCGCTAAGCCGCCGCCGCCCAGCCGGCCGCCGCCTCTCCTCGCCGTCGCCGGTTCTACCGCCGACAACCCTAGTCGCGAACCGCGTCTCTCGCGTGTTCCGCCGTCGTCTGCGAAACCCTAGTTCGCGCCCGATCCGACGTACAAGTTTTTCTCGGTGCTTAATTCATCGCGCTGTAAATCCGTATCCGCGAGGAAAGTCAGATTCGTCAGACGAATCACGATCTGTGAAACCCTAGCGTCACCCGTTGACTTTCGGTGTCTCAAGCGTTTGTTTGAATCATCGCTCAGGTATATCTAAACTCGTTTTAGTTTAGATTCAATTGTTTAATTTTATGAACATGTCGCGTTTTGTTTAATGCGTTTTTGGTGTTTGCGTGTCTGGTGATTGTCGAATCCTGTTGTTTTAGGTTTACGCTAATTATCTGGTTTTCGCGTTTGTAAATTAATACGTTTCCGCTGCATATTAAATTAAATGTTAATTTAATTATTTATTTTAATTTACTCGGCAATTGATTAAATAATTATTTATTGTAAATAATTATTTCTTTATAATAAAAAAAATTGATATTACCGAGACCCGAATGCCACTGTCGTAACCCAACAAGTTTTTGGGCTTAAATAGGTTATGTTTAGGCCATGTGGGCCGATTTTAATGTGTTTATGATTGGGCATTTTATGTTTATGATTGATCTTAGGGTTTTAGGAAGGGTACTATATAAACCCTTTTGTTTATGATCAATGCAAGCTTTGGAAATACTAGTTCACGATTTCTTGATTTTCTTTGGTGTTTACGATCAGTCCTTAGCTTCAAGATAGTAGTTATTGTTCATTCAAGATTCGATCTTTATCATTGATCGAGTCTCTTCTTCTACTATTCTTCTTGAATCAATCACATACGAGGTTTCCGCACTCATTTGTGATTAGATATCGTGTGTTTGGCTAGTTTTCGGACCTACAATCCCTGAACTGATTGCTTTTGAATATTCACTTTTTCAATTATAAAACTTTGAAAGTTTTATGCTCCCCAATTTCCCCTAAATAAGTGACATATTCAAATCTTCCATATTCTTCTGATTCCAACCTCGCATTCTTGTAGTGGAATGATAAACTCAAGTAGCCCACAACAGAATCTTTAATCTCATTCAATCTTCAGTTTGTGTAGAAAGATAATCTCCGACAAATGTTCCCAAGTAATCATAACCATGTCTCCGAATCTCTGTCCATCATCAGAAACACGTATTCTTGAATCTCTGTCCATCATCAAGAACAATGACTACCCACAAACCCATTTCTTGAAATTCGATCTTACAAAGAAATACAAAGACGAAACTATTTATACTTCTTCATTCTGTCCGAACTGGGTAACCTCCGAACCTGCTCCGAACTTCCTCCGAACATGGAGTTCGGACCACCTTCGGACAACTCCGAATCTGGAGTTCGGCTGAGGTTCGGACCTCAGTTCATGTTTCCGACAAATCAGTCTGTTTGACAATTCGAACAGTAACGGCCACACAAGGTTCATGCATCAACAAGGATCTAGGTGAAAAAGCAAGATGGCCCAGGAAGGATACCAAGCAAGGATCCTGGAAAGACAAGACCAAGTGGTGTGCCTTCCATGAAGATTTTGGCCACCTAACAGATGAATGTGTAGCACTCCGAAAGGAAATTAGCTATCTACTCAGCAATGGGCATCTTAAAGAATTGATAGGCAGAAAGAAGCTCAAGACTCAGGAAGCCGACAAGGTGCCTCAGAGAGCAGCTTCTCCACCACAGGATGCCCAGATAATCAACTTCATCTCAGGAGGCTCAGACATCTGCGACACTTCGTATTCCTCAGCCAAAAAGCATGCTAAGGAATCCAAATCCGAACAGGGTGACAGACCTGTCCGGACGTCCACTCTAACTCAAGACAAACTCATATCTTTTGATGAGAGTGACCGTTCTCATGTTCAGGATCCTCATCATGATAGTCTTGTGGTTACTTTATATATTGCTAACCATTTTGTTCGCAGGATCCTGATCGATAACGGAAGCTCAGTAAACATAATCCGTCTTGATGTGCTCAAGAAGATGGGGATCCCAGAAACTGAAATAGTTGCGAGATCCTCAGTCTTGGTTGGCTTCAGCGGTGAAACTAAAAGCACCGTTGGGGATATCAGGTTGCCGGTATATATAGAGGGGGTAAACTCTATGCAAAAATTTTGTGTCATAGATTCTCTCTCTTGTTGCAATATTATTCTTGGCAGGCCATGGATTCACGAGATGAAGGCAGTCCCTTCAACTTATCACTAGTGTATCAAGCTTCCTACACCCTGGGAGTTGTGAGGATTGAAAGTGACCAGCAGGAAGCCAAGAACTGCTATTCAACGTCAATGAAGAACACCACTAAGGTGACGAAGGGATAGCAATTACAGAAAAGAGCACTTGAAGTACAGGAAGACAGGGAGCTGGATGTCAAAGAAGTGCCTTTAGACCCTGGAAATCCTGAAATAAAGGTGCTCGTGGGAACAAGCATCCCAGAAAATGTTGAGCGGGAATTATTCCAGCTTCTCCAAGCCAGAACTTCAACTTTCGCCTGGAAGCATGAAGATATGACAGGTATACCTAAACATGTTATAACTCACAAACTTGGTTTGGATCCTTCTTTCAGGCCCATACAGCAGAAGAGAAGGAAGTTCGCCCCCAAAACGAATGCAATAATTCAAGAAGAAGTCGATAAGCTTCTCAAAACAAAGATGATCAAGGAAGTCAAGTATCCCAAATGGTTAGCCAATGTGGTGGTGGTACAAAAGAAGAACGGCAAATGGAGAGTCTGTGTTGACTACACAGATTTGAACAAGGCATGTCCGAAAGATCCATTTCCACTTCCCCACATAGACGCAATGGTGGATGCCACGGCAGGACATGAGATGCTCACCTTTATGGACGCCTCGTCGGGATTCCAACAAATCCAAATGGAACCCTCGGATCAGGAGCATACGGCCTTCATAACCCCAACAGGTATATATTGTTACACGGCTATGCCTTTTGGCTTACGTAATGCAGGTCCTACCTATCAGAGACTCGTCAACATGATGTTCAAAGAACAACTGGGGGACACGATGGAAGTCTATATAGATGACATGGTAGTGAAATCCAAGAAAGCGGAAGACCACGTCAAGGATCTCCAAACTGCCTTCGACATCCTTGACCACTACAATATGAAGCTCAACCCCTCCAAATGCCACTTTGGGGTGCGAGCTGGGAAGTTCTTGAGTTACATGGTGACCGAAAGGGGAATCGAAGCAAGCCCTGAGCAGATCAAAGCAATACTCAACCTCAAATCCCCTTCAAACATAAAAGAAGTTCAAAGATTGACAGGAAGGATTGCAGCACTTAACAGGTTCATATCGAGATCCTCAGAGAAGAGCAAAGACTTCTACGAAATTCTGAGGAAGAACAAGAACTTCGAGTGGGCTGATAGACATGAAGAGGCCCTGAGAAGCCTAAAAGAGTATCTATCAGAAGATCCACTATTGATGAAACCAGAAGATGGGGAGCCGCTGTACTTATATCTCGCTGTATCCGGAAGCTCAGTAAGTGTTGTCTTAGTAAAAAACCATCAAGGTCAGCAGCATTCGGTCTATTATGTAAGTAAAACTCTGCTAGACGCAGAATCCAGGTATTCCTATCTTGAGAAGTTAATTTTATCTCTTATAATGGCTTCCACTAAACTTAGACATTATTTTGAAACGCATACTATAATTGTGATGTCTAACTATCCTATTAAGTCAATTCTCAGGAAGCCGGAGATGTCGTGCAGGATGGCCAAATGGGCAGTCAAGCTGAGTGCCTATGACATCAAATATGAACTAAGAACAGCAATCAAGTCCCAAGCATTAGCTGACTTTGTGGCGGATTTTAGCAGTGACATTGAACCAGAAGTTAAAAAGGAAGTCCAGCAGCTTGAGAAGCTCAAGGAAGACTGGATCCTCTATACTGACGGCTCCTCAAATGTCAGAGGAACAGGGCTGGGAATCCTGCTAAAATCGCCATAGGGGGACATAATACCTCTATCCATATCCTGTGAATTCCAGGCTACCAACAATGAAGCTGAGTATGAAGCTTTAATTGCGGGATTACAGCTGGCCAGGGATATGGGAATCATGTCCATACAAGTATTTGTTGATTCTCTTTTATTGACTAACCAATTTAATGGCTCTTATGCAGTGAGAGGGGAGAATCTGATCAAATATCTTGAAATTGTTAAAAAATTATCTCTATTTTTCGAAAATTTCAACATTTCGCAGGTACCAAGAGAAGAGAATGCGGAAGCCGATGCCTTGGCAAATCTGGCTTCATCGCTCAGGATCCCCGAGGATGTCAAGATTCCAATAACTCACATCTTGACGCCAGCGATAGCTCTACAGGAAGCTCAGGCTGTTGACAATAATGCAGGCGCAGATGTTGAGAATCCTGAATATGCTCAAGAATCCTGGACCTACCCGATCAGGAAGTATCTAAAAGACGGGGAGATTCCCAAGGACGAAAATCCCAGGGATTTTCGCTCAAAGGTAGTACCCTATACTATAATTGATAATATCCTATATAGAAGATCTCTTGCAGGTGTCTACTTAAGGTGCTTAGAGAAGTCAGAAGCTCTAGAGGTGCTTGAAGACATCCACAGTGGAGATTGTGGGAACCATACCGGGGGCAGGGCACTGTTCTCTAAAGTTCTCAGATTCGGGTATTATTGGCCAACCATGAAGAAGGATGCCGCGAGCTTCTCACAGAAATGCGATGCTTGTCAAAGGCATGGCAATATCCTCCACCAACCTGCTGAGCATCTGCATCCTATAGTATCCCCATGGCCATTCATGAAATGGGGCATGGATATTGTGGGTAAACTGCCAAAGGCTCCTGGAGGGAAGGTGTTTATGCTTGCCATGACAGATTACTTCTCCAAGTGGATTGAAGCAGAAGCCTATGTTCAAGTGAGAGAAAAAGAAGTGATATCCTTCATCAAAAGAAACATCCTCACCAGATTTGGGATTCCGGCAGAAATCATATGCGACAATGGCTCCCAGTTTATCGGCAAAAGAACTACAAGCTTTTGTGAAAGCTGGGGCATCAAGATGATCACTTCAACACCTGTCCATCCGCAAGCTAATGGACAGGCAGAATCCAGCAATAAGATTATCATCAATAACCTCAAGAAGAAGTTGGGCTCCAAGAAAGGGAAATGGGCTGAGGAGCTGCCATTTGTCCTTTGGGCAGATAGGACCACACCTAAGAATGCTACTGGCCAAACACCATTCTCATTAGTGTTCGGGGCAGAAGCTGTGATCCCTACAGAAATGGTACTTCCTACGGCCAGAGTCAACTGCCAGGATCTTGAAACCAACAGCCAGAATCTCCTTCAGGATCTCGAAACAGTTCAGGAGCTCAGAGACATGGCCAGAATCCGGATGGCATCTTATCAACAGCGGATAGCAAAATCTTATAACAAGAACACCAGGCTGAGAAGATTCCAAGTAGGTGACTTGGTCTTGAGGAAGGCTTTTCAGAATACTACCAATCCTGCTGATGGGAAGTTGGCACCCAAGTGGGAAGGCCCTTACCTTATAGATTCTGAAGAAGGAAAGGGGGCATACCGTTTGGTAAATATGGAAGGAGAACCTCTGCCAAGAGCTTGGAATGCTGTCCACCTTAAAGCGTATTTTATGTGAGAATCCCATTCAGAATCTTGGGCAGAATCCCAAGGATACTCACTGTTTAAAATATTCCAAGGTACGTATACTAATCCTATTTCAATTTATTCTTATTATTTTTATGACTCATTAGTGACTTAAGCATCGGAGTGGTGTTAGCTAAGCTAACACCCACCCCTCACCAAGCATTGAGTGTTTTGCAGAATTTGAGAATCCTAGAGAATTTTGGGTATATCCCCAGTTAGAGGTTGGCCACCTCTCCTACGTTTAAGGTATCCTGCATACCTTCTAAGGTTTGAGAGGCTGACTCCTCTCCTAAGTTTGGGTAATCGCCAGTAGCGCACGACCCTCGCCAGTAGCGCACGTTGTCCCCCAGTATGCTAAAGGTGGCCGGACCAGTCCACTCCAGGGGTGGCTGACAATCTTGTCACTAGAGGCTGCTGGGAGGATTCTCAAGGTTTATAACACTGACGTGTTATCTAAGGTTTTGGCATTTTCATGTCACATACGTATGGGCTTGTCCCCGGTTTTGGCTTAGTCCCAAGTTTATCGGGCTTGTCCCCAGTTTTGGCTTAGTCCCAAGAATCCCGGGTGTAACCCCAGTATGTTAATAACTTGGTCCTTGGTTTCATACCAGGATCCTTATTATTTTGCCTTACAGGTTTAAAGGGAGGATCCTCAAAAGATTATATTTGGTCAGGATTCCTGTTAGAATCCTGAGGAAAGGTCTTCCCAAGATCACAAGTTCCAACATGAATGAGATTCTCGTCAGAATCCTGAAGCCAACGGTCTAAAACCCTATAAGGTAACCCGTCAGGATTCCTGTGAGGTCTCCTGATAGGATTCTCGATTATATAAAGATTATTGCCTAAGGAAGATTCTAAAGGTCAGAATATTATGTTTGTTTGATTCAATTGACCTTAACCCTATGAAAATTTTAAACTTCACTACAAAATTGATGATTAATTTAGATGAATTTTTGTTACCAACTATGTTTCGAATTTCTAGAAATATACAAAGTAAATACAAAACACATTCGAAATGATCAAAATACGGTAATGTCATTAACATAATAAAACGGGATTTGAGCTCCCCAAGGTTCGTCCTGAAAACCTCAGGATCCCTCCCCTTGGGAAGCTCATAGGTCAAAAGCTTATTGGGAACCCTGGCTTCGTCTTGCAAACTGCAAGATCCCTCCACCAGGATCCCCAACCATTGTTGTTACTTGTTCTAGTATTGTTTCAGCAAAGACAAGGAAAAGAAATTGTTTGAAGACATACACATCACCAAAACAAACTACAGACTAAAAAAGAGGGCTCAGACCGTTGCACTATCTTCATCGCCCATCGCCTTCTCGGGAACCTCCAGCTTCCCGCCAGCATCTTCTTCGTCTGCCTTCTCCACAGACTTCCCCTTTTCACCCGCATCAGCACCAGCAGCTTCAACCACAGGAGGCTTATCCTCACTAGCCGGCTTTCCAGCCTTCTCCAGCTTCTCCAAGGATAGCTTCCAGGCATCCACCGTCCATTTCGAGCAAGTGACCCCCTCAGCATGAGCTTCTGCTGCCATCCTCAGCATTGCCTGGAGCACGCTGCGAGCAGCCGACTGCTTCGAGATAGCATCCTCCTTCTGCGCAGCCACCTGGAACCTCAGCTCCTGCTCCCTCATCTTGTGCTCATAATCACGGGTTTTGCCCTCAGCTATCTCACCTTGGATGCGGATGGTGTCCCTTGCCTCATCAAGCTTCTTTTGGATCACCGCCAGCTTAGTCTCAGCCTCAATGCACGCAGCGCTAAGCTGCTCGATGCCCTGTGAAAGAAAGACAGTGAAATCAATTAGGAATCTCAGCCATTTGCCGGATGCCGCTAAGGTATGAGAATCCTATGTTTACACTTACCAGTTCTGTCCTTGTATGCAGGCTCAGAAGCTTGTTGCCAGTCTCCGCGGGGCTCAGTCCATCAAAGCTCTCCAGGAACACGGTACCCTCCGAGCCCTTCCTCTTCTTGCTGGAGGAAGCTGTTTTGGCCCTGGTAGCGGGAGGCCGGATGCTGGTCAGGGGCTCGGGCTTCTCCTCCTTCACATCCAGGTAGGAGGTCAGATCATCCAGGGAGAATCCAGTTGTAGGCTTGGGAGCTGCTGGCATGAAATAAAGAAAGCAGTCAGGATTAGGAAGCTTAATTCAAAACATGTACTCGAGAAGTTCAAATACATACTAGACATGACAGCTTCTGAGTGATCGATTGAGAAGCTTTGCTCGCTGTTGGCACTCTCGATGGCGAAGGTTCTATCAGCAGGTGGGATTTCCAGGAAAGAGGCAGTCCTCTCTACAGCTTCCTCGGTCACTTCAACAAGATCAGAAAATTTGGGAGCTGCAAGAAACATTAAAAGCTCATTAGCAAAATTCAAAGAAACTCAAATACAATGTGTGAATCAGTTTCCTACCCTTCAAAACCCACTTCGTCGGCAATAAATCACCCCCAACGATGGATTCACGTTTGACAAAAAAGAACTTTCTTTTCCAATCGTGATCGTTGTGTGACGCACGAGGGATCAATTGGGAATAGGAAGAGCGGGCTTGAAGAACGAAGCGACTGAACCCGTGGGTTCTCAAGTTATAGGCAGCACAAACTTCGGGAATCCCCATCTCAAGCTTCCGGGAATTGTTCAAGTTGTCAAGAGAGAAAAGGATCCTCCATACCATCGGCATTGTTTGGGAGTAGGAGAGGCCGGTGATTTTGAAAAACTCGTTTACGATGGCCGGAAAGGGATAGGACATTCCGAGAAGAAAAGGGTAGTAGAGAAAGCAAACCCAAGTTTTGGACATGCAATCGGCCTTCAACCGGGAATCGAAACTCCGAATGACCGCCGACTGCGGGAAAAGGCCGGACTCCTTCAACTGACGGATGTCGCCGTCGGAGAAATTGCAGGTTTCTTCCTCATTATAAGGAAGAATTCCCTGGTCGACGAAGTCCTCGATGTTCAACGAGGAGGAAGGAGCGGCGGAACGAGTGTTCTTCTTCGCCATTGCCGGAATTAAGTAAAGCGAAAGGAAATCGGAGAAGAAAAGAAGAAACTGACCTGGAATGTCGAAGAAGCTCGAAAGGGTATTTGGAAGAAGATGGTGAAGTTATGATCTCAGGATCTTGTATTTAAAGAAAAGTAATGATGGCTATCCCATCAGTCGGACGCCGTAAAAAACGTCACATCACAACTGCTTTTACCGTGATCACGCCGTGAACTTCTGGGTTTAAACGAATCTCGCCAGCTGTAAATCTTATCCACAGGCAGCCGAGATTCGGGGGCAATTGTTAGGGGTCGATTTCAGGATGCTCACAGAAAAGCTACATAAGATCAGGAATCTCGCTACAGTTTGGGAATCCCGTCCAGTCAGGTATCCTGAATATTTATTATCGACTAACCCTTATTTTTGCCATGTGTTTTATTTGTTTTCAGGAACGTTAAAGAGTTTAACTACCTCCTGAAGACTCGGTCTTAACTAACTTGCACGTGGTAGAGTGGGTCGAACCTCCTTCAACGGTCAAGAGAAATGGGGAGAAGAGATCCCGAGAATCCCGGATAGTTAGTTAGTAGTTAGTTTGTTATATAAACGAGGATTCGATCAATAGGAACACACACAACACTCGACATAGTTCGATTACCACTGCAAACGTTGTAACACTTAGCTCTGATCGATCAAACCTCCAACCCCTTGTACCGATTTATTTGATTATCAATAAAATTGACTAGGAGGCGGCTATTCGGCCGGCTCCCGAGGTTTTTATCCAGGATTCCTAGAGGCAACTCGAAGGATTCTGGAGTTTTCCTCGCTAAATCCTTGTGTCACCATCCTAACTTGGATTATTTGCTCATTCGATCGTTAAGCACACTACCTCACAATCTAAGTTTGGAATACAAGATTCCTAAGTGAATTTTTGACCAAAACACTCGATATGGCAGCTGCTGTAGAAGCTTTCAAAATGGGAATTAGAGGGGATTCCCGCTTTTATGATGACTTGGTCATGACCCCTTGCAGGAACCTTGATGAAGTTAGAACGAGGGCATTGAGGTTCATCAGGTTGGAAGATGATAAGAAGATCCAGAAAAGAGGTGATGAGTCGCTGGGCAGAAGAACGGATTCTCCCGGAAAGCAACAACGAACCAAACCCTATTACATGAATGATAATCCCAGGGTTAATGAAATTGAAGAAGAAGAAGACGAAGAAAACTTCCCAAAGGTATCTGATTACTGCTTTTCATTTGACATAAGTGGTTTGTTATGTGCCTTGCAGGATCTAGGTGATAAAGCCAGGTGGCCAAGAAAATCAGAGAAATAAGGATCGTGGAAAGATAAGTCTAAATGGTGTGCATACCACGAAGACTTTGGGCACCTAACAGATGACTACATATCCCTTCGAAAACAAATCAGTTACCTGCTCAGCAAGGGGCATCTCAAAGAATTGTTTGGCAGAAAGAGAAGTAAAACTCAAGAAGCTGCTGAGCTGCCCAAAAGAGCACAGTCGCCGCCAGCAGATGCTAAAGTAATTAACTTCATCTCAGGAGGATCTGACATATGCGGAACCTCTTTCTCATCAGCAAAGAGACATGCCAAGGAGGCTAAGATGGATCAAGGCAGTCGGCCAAAGAAGAACGTGATATTGACTGAAGATAAAGTCATTTCTTTTGACGAAACTGATAAGCTGGATATCCAGGATCCCCACCACGACAGTCTGGTAATTACATTATGTATTGCTAACCATTATGTTCGCAGGATCTTGATAGACAACGGCAGTTCAGTCAACATCATCCAATTGGACGTGCTTAAAAAGATGAGCATTCTAGAAGAAGTGATAATCCCAAGATCCTCGGTGTTAGTAGGTTTCAGCGGAGAAACCAAGCATACGGTTGGAGACATCAGACTTCCTGTTTACATTGAAGGAGTCAACTCTATGCAGAAATTCTGTGTTATTGACTCCCTTCCTTGTTACAATGTAATCTTAGGAAGGCCACGGATCCATGACATGAAAGCGGTTCCATCTACCTATCATCAATGTGTGAAGCTTCCCACACCTTGGGGAGTTGTAAGAATACTAAGTGATCAACAAGAAGCCAAGGACTGCTACACTTCTGCTATGAAGAACACCATCAAGTCCAAGCCAGCATAGCAATTAAAGAAGCCGGCACGAAGAATTCAGATGACAAAGGAACTGGAAATCAAAGAAGTTCAACTTAATCCTGAAGATCCTGAAATCAAAGTGCTGGTAGGAACGAATATCCCTGAGGATACTGAGGAGCAGCTCGTGAACCTCTTAAAATCCAGAATCACAACATTTGCATGGAAACATGAAGACATGACAGGTATATCTAAAGATATTTTATTACTCATAAACTTGGTATAGATGAATCTTTCAGGCCAATACATCAGAAAAGAAGGAAGTTCGCTCCTGAGAGAAACGTCATAATCCAAGAAGAAGTTGACAGACTGCTCAAATCAAAAATGATTAGAGAAGTTAAATACCCTCGATGGCTGGCTAACGTGGTGGTGGTCCAGAAGAAAAACGGTAAGTGGAGGGTATGTGTAGATTACACAGACCTAAACAAGACTTGCCCGAAAGATCCATTCCCTCTGCCACACATCGATTCTATGGTGGACGCAACTGCCGGACATGAGATGCTAACTTTTATGGATGCATCTTCGGGCTTTCAACAAATTCAAATGGAACCATCAGATCAGGAAGATACAGCCTTCATGACACCCACAAGTATTTATTGTTATATTGCAATGCCTTTTGGTTTACGAAATGCAGGTGCCACATACCAGAGGCTAGTCAACATGATGTTTAAAGATAAACTGGGGGACACCATGGAGGTATACATAGATGATATGGTGGTAAAGTCGAAAAAAGCAAAGGACCATCCTAAAGACCTTGAAGCTACTTTTGATATCTTGGACCAGTTCAACATGAAATTGAATCCTTCCAAGTGCCATTTTGGAGTAAGAGCTGGTAAGTTCTTAGGCTTCATGGTTACTGAAAGAGGAATAGAGGCCAGCCCTGAACAGATCCAAGCAATTATAAATTTGAAATCTCCAACGAATGTCAACGAAGTTCAAAGATTAACTGGGAGAGTGGCAGCACTCAACAGGTTCATATCAAGATCATCCGAGAAGAGCAAAGAGTTCTATGACATATTGAAAAAGAACAAAAAGTTCGAATGGGGTGAGAAACATGAAGTAGCTCTGAGCTCCTTGAAAGAATATTTATCATCTGCTCCACTTCTAATGCAACCAGTCAAGGGCGAACCACTATCTCTCTACCTAGCAGTTTCAGGCAGCTCAGTAAGTGCTGTACTTGTGAAAGATCATGAGGGACAACAACATCCATGTCAGGACCGATTCTCACATCAAGAATCCTGATCTTGAGCAAGAACAAAGGTTTGGATGAGAAAAACTCAAAAAAATGAGAATGAAAGATGAAGATGAGAAAGAATCAAAGGATAATCATAACATAAGAAAGGTGATAATCAAGTTGAATGATTTCATTAATCGAATGTACGTTTACAATCAAGAAATCATGACAAACACTCTCTCATGGAAATCCATGACTCACACTCTCTCTCTAGAATGGAAATCTCACACTCTACAAGAAAATCATCATCTCCACACTCAGAGACTCTTTCTTGTAATGGGCACCCTCACTATATATATAGTGAGGGTGACTAACAACAGAAACATAAATGAACAAAATTACAAGAAAGACAAATAACATAGATATTAATTAAATCAAAGTTGATTTAATTAATCCGAAGCTTGACTCGCTCGAACCGATCTTCCGTTGACTTTTACGTTGACCGTTGACCCGAACGGTTGACTTTTCCAGAAAATGGTCTTCGGTCCAAACTGCAAGCCTCGAGCATCACAACCCGCGTCTCTGAATCAATTCACATGGATTCTTCAGTCGAATGCTTCGGTAAACAGATTTGATGGCGTCAGTCACATAGATTTTAAGTTCCAACAATTCCCCCTTGACTGATGCTTTCAAATCTGTTCAACTGCTGAAGAATCGCTCTGTCGTACATCTTCAATGAGAAACTGATAAACCGGAGACAATCTGTCGTAGAAATTCCCCCTCTGAATAAGCTTCTTCTGTTCTCGTTTCTCCAGTCGAGATCCAAGTGCTCTGCTCACTCGGTTCACACGGTCGGGTACAATACTGAGAAAATGCTGAACATCGGAGTCATAACCGCAACAAACTGAATCAGATAAACCAATCAAACACTGAAAATGCTCCAACTCCGAATAATCGACCCGTTATCCAAATCCATAATAATTCCTCTTATTTCTCTAAATCCCTCCAAAAACATCAAGTCGGAAGCGTAAAAATCTGATGCAGAGAGTCGAACCGTCGCGATCGGTTGCCTAGAGAAACCAGATAAACAATCTTGAAATCGGACAATCTCGCGAAAAACCGGAAGCCGGATGCTGACAGTTGTGAATGATCCATAAATAAATCTTGTGTTCCACTTGACTAGGTTGGATGCGAAAATAAAGATAAATTTCAAATCGGAGAAAAATTAAGATCCCGAGCAAAAATTAATCAAAACCAGAGTCTTCGTAGTTTTGGGCGAAGAAAACTGAGCTCGGAATAAATTCCGTGAAGATCTCTGAGAAATTCTGGCGAAAACGGCTCAATCTGAAAAATTCCGTCAATTTTCATCAAGGAACGGCTTTCCGAGAGATTTAACGGATAAATTCCATAATTAAATGAGATTCCAGTGAATCCAGTTCGTGGACATCAGCACTGCATCAGCTACAAACAAAATCGTAAGATATAACGAGAAAGCTGAGTAATTAACCGGATAATAAAGCTAACCAGTCAGTGATCGATAGCAAACGTTGCGCGTAACGTCAATAAACGAGAATCCCAATATATTTAGAATTAATCCTTGACCAATAAAAAATTTCTCGCAATTCCGTTGAAGCGTTGTCTCCGTTAGTCTTGTGAAAGACTAATAAAAATACCCCACATTTAACTAAAATGCTAAAAATTTAATTAGAAAAATTAAATCTCCATCAAGAAAACCATAATCCTTGTGATAATATTACAGCCAATCAGACTTTAGCTGGCCAAGACCGCAATCCGTGTGCAAATGAACTGGCCAATCAGAATTGAGCTTTAAATCTCATCTAACGGCACAAGAAAAACGCATCTAACGGCTGGTAAAGGCCAATCCGCGTGAGAGGGGTGATATCCAATTAGAAATGAGCATTTCACAGCCTTCAACGGCTCCTTTGGGAACAGCAAGGGCCCACGTGACTGAATTCAGCCACTCACGATTGGACAGCAAAAAGCTACCAACGGTTCTCTTGCTTTTGTGGGTCCACGCGCCATCATTCTCAACCAATGAGAATTAGACAACGGAAAAGGGAGACAAGTTTTGACCGACCAGGAGAGAGAAAACATTCTCTCAGCAGCCAATACTAAAAGGCCACATCATCTCGTTCCCCCAAAGCTCGTCTTCTACCCTGTAAACCCTAATGAACCGGAAAATTTCACCGGAGATACGCATGACCATCGGAAAACCGTATTCAGCCAATATCTCACAGAATACTCAACAAAAATTGACGATTTTTATACCCACGAACTCGTATGATCATCCTCTACAACTCTGTACGAACATAATCCACCGAAACGACCTCGAACGAAAACCCAGTTGACAAGTCCGCTAACGAAAAACAAGTCCGCTAAGCTCGAACAAGTCCGCTAAAGGTCTTAGAAGTTCGCTAGGATACTCCTGAAGTTCGCTAAGGAACAAGTTCGCTAAGAAGACATCAAGTCCGCTAAGCTTTAAACAAGTCCGCTAAAGCAAACCTCAAGTCCGCTAAGAACCTCAACAAGTTCGCTAGGGCAATCTGCATATCTTCAAGAACACTTAGAGAAATCTGGAAAACATGATGAACATGAAGAACTTACTTGGTGAACTCGAATCTGCCCAAAAACGTAAGGAAAACCCGTAATGATGCACGAAATGAGAAGCTAAATCATTCACGAGACTATTGTGGCCACCAACAACCCATAAACAGTAGCTAATCGGATCATAAACAACCCTTAAAATTCTGGAAATCTTCAAGAACACGAAGAACACCATGAAACACACACTAGTGTGTGTTTTTTCAGATCTGCCCAAATGGTTGAGAATCAGACGAAATGGATGCTTGTTGGGCTAGGCTTATTTAAGGCATGAACATTTGTATTTGGGCTAATTGTGCTTTGTTTTGGGCTTGTTTAGCTTTTAGTTAGTGGGCTAGTTAGTGATTATGATTGGGCCATGTGGGCTTCTAGCTAGGTTTACGATTATATGTGAGGACTATATAAGCCTCATTTGTTTGTGTTTATGATTAAGCTTTTCAATACAAATTTCACATTCACGATTTCTTTGTTCTTAAGAGATTACGATCAGCTTCCTTTAGTGGGTTTTCTTCATTCAAGACTTCATCTTTTCACAAGATCTCGTCTATTCTTCCACTATTGTTCTTGAATCAAGCTTGTACGAGGATTCCGCACTCGTATTTGTCTAGATATCGTGTTGTTTGGTTGATCTAGGACCTACAATTGGTATCAGAGCCAAGAATCTTCGATTCGAGGCTCTCACGATATTGATTCAAGTGTTTTTCTGGGTTTTTGTTCAAGATTTTGAAGTTTCGAGAGTGTTTTTGGGTGTTTACGACCATTGCTGCTGCTGTTCTTCGAGATTTCTGGGTTTTAAGAGTGTTTACGATCTGTTCTCTTTGAATATTGCCTGTTTACGACTGGGAGTTTCGGTGTTCACGATTGTACTTGTGTTTACGAGTTTGCAAAGTCGTAAAAGGGAGTTTACGATTTGTTCGAATCGGAATTAGGCGTTTACGACTTCCGGAGTCGTAATCTATAATCGTAATCGGAGTTTACGATTTTCCTAAGTCGGTTACCTGTTTACGGTTGTGACGTGTGATCGTAATCTGTGTTTACGATCCTCTGAGGCGGTGTTGTGTGTTTACGATTTGAGGTTGAATCGTGAACGGCGTTTACGATCGTAATCGACTGTTTGGATCGTAATCAGGGTGTGTTTGTTCGTAATCAAGGATTTTTGGACGTTTGGACATTAGGTTTAAGTTTCCCAAGCTATTGAAATGGATTTTGAGCCGAGTATGTACCAGAAATTGGACTTCGAGATCGGATCTATAACTCGTCCGCCAAGACTAACTTCAGCGGATAATTTCTTAGAGTGGAAATACAGATTCGAAAATCATTTGAAGAGTGTGGATCTGAGGTTATGGAGGGCTGTTGTGAATGGACCATTTACACCTACTCACGCAACAGGAACAAATGCAGGGAAAGAGAAGAAAGAAGACGAGTATGATGATGATGACTGGGAGAGGTGCAACAAGGCTGAGAGGGCATTTGCGATAATGACGATGGCCCTAACTCCAGATATTGCTCAAGGCTTCAAACACTGCAAAACAGCAAAGCAACTGTGGAATGCCTTGATTGTTGCTTATGAAGGGAACCCTGATATTAAGGCTAGTCGGAAGCAGATGTTGAAGCAGAAGTTTAACTTGTTCAATCATATTCAGGGTGAATCGTTTGAAGCTCAAGTTCAGAGGTATGTGTTACTGATGGCAGAGATGTCAAGTTATGGTGTGGAGCCGGATACTGAAGACAAGAACTTGAAGTTGCTAAACAGTCTGCCTAAGCCTTGGAACACCAATATATCTATCATCAAAGACAACAATAGGCTGAGTGAAGTGACTTTGGATGAATTAATCAACAAGCTGAAATCCAAGATGATAGATGATAAGCAGAGAGAGCTGAACCATATAAGTTCTCTAAGTTTGGCTGGAAAGTTGAATCAGGCTTTGTTGTCAGAAGAAGTTGAGGGTAAGCATGAAGGAAAGTTTACAGGAAGTGGATCAAGCTCAGCTCCTATGTCTAGTGCTTTTGTAGCACAGCCTCAAGGTAGTTCAAGCGGAGGTGTCAACTCTGGAGATATCAATGATCCTAACTTTGCCCTTGGTATGGGTTTCATGAACAGCTATCATGCCCTTGTGGCCGGGAATCTTGTGCCTACTGATATGGTAGCTGGTGATCTTAATCAGATAAATCCTGAGGACGTGGAGATGCTGGATGTCTCTTGGCAAATGGCCATGGCTGTCTTTAGAGCCAAGAAATTTATGGCCAAAACGGGAAGGAACGTCTTGAAGGATCAGGACAAGATCAGAATGGGGTTTGACAAGTCGAAGCTAAGGTGCTATAATTGTGATGAGTATGGTCACTTTGCCAGGGAATGCACGAAGCCCAAGAAGGAAAGAGCTGAAGAAAAGAAGGTTGCTGAAGTGAAAGGAAAGGGTGATGCCAGGGCACTGGTGGTTCAGGAAGGGTGGTTATGACTGGAGTTCACAGATGAAGGATCTTAGTTTGACACATGCTTTGATTGCTACTGCGGAGAAGGATAATGAAGAAGATCATGCCTTTGTGGTCACTGATGAAGGAAAGCCTGAAGAGACTCAGATAGAAGACAAGGAAGCATTCGTTGCTGATGCTGAAAACCTAAAGGTATGTTCTGATCCCACTTGTGCTCGTATTATTCCTGGTCTTAGACAAATCTGTAAGAATTATCAAATAGAATTGTTTGAGGTCAAGTGTGAGAGGAGCTCATTTAAGGGTAGATGGGTAAAAAATGAGGAAAAGGTTAAGGCACAAAAGCTAGATATAGTGAAGTACCAACAGATAGCAACTGAGAAATCTATCCTGTATGATAATGCCAAGTTAGAAATAGCTGACCTTAGAAAACAGGTAGATGAGTTGACTCATAAGACTAATGAGATGCAAGTTCAGTTAGATATGAATCAATTGAGAAACAAGAGAATGCTTCAGGCAGGTAAAGAACTATCTCAGGCAGTTATTTGTGGACAAGTAGGAAAACACACACCAGGATTTGGGTCAGAAAAGTCTGACAAGTCCGTGGCCGCAAATGTTATAATTCCCCCACCTATTCCTAGAGATATCATAGGAATGCTCTATGAGGAGGACCAAGTAGATAGAACTAGCTCAGGATATCATGAAGCAGGTCCTCCTATAGATAGCTTGATGGTTGGTGTGACCCCTATGACAGAAGTAGAGAAAGAACAGGAGAAACTTGGTTTATATGGGACGGGTAGTCAGAACAATGTAGTTGACCTCACAACTGAACCAGGTTCTTCCCAGGAATCTTTAAACAATAATGTTAGTTCTTCTAATGTTTTTGTTACATGTGCAGATGTTGTAGGCATTGAAGATGTATCTGGGGAGGATGCTGAATGCTTGAGGGTCAATGAGTGTCATGAGTCTAGTTGTTCTGTTTTTAGTTTACCTAAGGATGACATTCTGGCATCTGTGTCAGAACTTGAATCATCCAAGTCCAATCAAATTGTCTTGTTAAAACATGTTTCTAATCCTAATGAAGTCGTTAGTTCCTTTAAAATGCGTGTTCCTAACACAAAGATTGGCCGTAAGTCTAAGCCCAACGACTTTGTTCCGTATCCCTAGGTTGTGTCAACTTATAATAGAACTGACAAATCAAAATCTGAACAATTTTGTTTAATAACACAACCTGAAAAACATTCAAAACATGTGATACACAAATGGGATGATCAACCGGAATGGAAGTCGTCTTACCCAAGACGCTCATATTTGTGTAGCAACGTCAATGGGCCTAGACAAATGAATTGTTTTCAATGTGGTCAACCAGGTCATTTTGCTGCTAATTGTATGAACAGACCCTATGAGCCATATTATCCGCAGAACAAGCGGACAACTATGCTTGAGAAAATGATGAGGGGTGAGAACAGAACTCAAAAGCAGCAAGCATCGTCACAGGGGAAGCAAAGTTCTGAACCAATGAAGACTCAACAGTCTAAGGTTCTAAACACAAAGGCCCCAGTGACGAAGCCTGTCAATGAAAGGAGAGATGTGGGCCAAACTTCCAAACCTGCTTATGCAGCTAAAGGAGTTTTCAACAAACCAAATAAAATGAAAACAAAACCTTTTGAGAAACAAGTACCTAAAGTCAATCAGGCTGCTAAACCTAAGGGTAAAGCAGTTATAGAACAACCAAAAGTTGTCACTCAACCAAAACAAATGGTTTATACCAAATTAAAACTTGAGTGGACACCGATCGTCAAAACAAAAGGTAAAAAGGCCACATCTCCTCCAAGGAATGTTTCACCCACAAAGAACTCTGCTAGTAGCTCTAACTCCCGAAAACAACCAAATTGGAAACCAAAAGTTCATGCTAAAGTTTTAAATGAATCCGAATCAAAAGCAGGAATGTCTTTCAAGATGGTTAATTACATTGACTCCAAGGGAGTGCCCAGATCTGTTATGACCTGGGTACCTGACTCTAACTGATTTATGATTTGTGTAGGGACAGCCAAGAAGATCTGTCAACAATCTCTGGTATGTTGATAGTGGTTGTACCCGACATATGACCGGAGATCTGTCTCTGTTAGATGAGGTGGAAGACTTCAATGGAGGAAGTGTTTCTTTTGCTGGAGGTGTGGGTGGAAGAATTACAAAGAAAGGAGTTGTGAAGAATGGGAGTCTGACTTTTTCAGATGTGCATTATGTAGAGGAGCTGTCCCACAGCTTGCTAAGTGTGTCACAGATATGTGATCGAGAATACTCTGTGATGTTCAACAGAAAGGAATGCATCATTCTTATTCCTGGTGTAGAAATTCCTGAAGAATGTATCTTAATGCGTACACCAAGGCACGGGAATTCTTATCAATTGAACATGGGAAAGCCTCCAACATCTGAAGCAGCTTGTCTAATTTCAAAGCAGACTGAGAATCTTGCATTGTTGTGGCATCGTCGTCTGGGACATGCAAACATGAAGAATCTATCCAAGCTGGCTAAAGGAGAGCATGTCAGAAATCTTCCGATCAAAGACTTCTCTTCAGTGGAGAAGTGTGTGGCTTGTGCTAAGGCGAAGCAGCACAAACTGCCACATCGTCCAAAGGTTACAAATTCAGTCTCTTCTGTGCTTCAACTCTTACATATGGATTTGTTTGGTCCCATGCAGGTACAAAGTATCAGCAAGTTTTCATACTGCCTCGTGATAGTGGACGACTACTCGCGGTTTACTTGGGTCTTTTTCTTGTCAAACAAGTACGAAACTCCAGCCCTAGTAAAGCAGTTTGTGACTCTTATTGAAAACCAACTAGATAAAAGAGTGAAGGCAATCAGATCTGACAATGGGACGGAATTCAAAAATGCTGAGCTAAATATGTTTTGTGGTGAAAAGGGGATTGAAAGGCAGTTCAGTGCTCCTTACACTCCTCAGCAGAATGGAGTTGCCGAAAGAAGAAATAGGACACTCATTGAAGCGGCTAGAACAATGATGTGTGAAGCAAAATTACCAATCTTCTTTTGGGCAGAAGCTGTGAATACTGCTTGTTATGTACAAAACAGAGTTCTTCTGAACAAGCGTCACGAGCAAACTCCATATCAGATCATCTATGGGGAGAAACCGAAGGTGGGTTATTTCAAGACATTCGGGTGTCCGTGCACGGTGCTGATTCAGTCTGATGTGGGGAAATTCGAAGCGAAGGCCGATGAGTGCTATTTTGTGGGTTATTCAACAAATAGTGCTTATCGTGTGTACAACAAAACCACCCAGGTTATTATTGAGGCATTCAATGTAGATTGGATGGAGGACAATCCTACGGATGCGGGAGCTGGACCTGATTGGATCTTCGACTATGGATCATTGTTTGAAGGATTTAATTTCTCGAATGTTTTCCACAATTTGGGTGAAGAAGAAGACATTGTAGCTCCTAGTGCAGATGTGAGACCTCATGTGGATAGAGCATCAGCTGAATCTTCTCGGAATGCAACTGCTGATATTCCAGAATGTTCAGGAACACGTGATGCTCCAGTGGATTCTCAAGGCTCAGGTATGTCTGAAAATGTTGTTAATGCTAATCTGCCTGTTAATGTTTCAGTGCCTGATGTCCAAGAGATCAGAATCAACAAGGATCATCCACTGAGTAATGTTGTTGGGCCAGTGACAGCGGGTGTCACCACAAGAAGCCGCACGGGACACATCAACTTTTGTATGTTTTCCTGCTTCATCTCCCAGATTGAACCTCCCAATGTGATGGTTGCTCTCAAAGATCCAAGCTGGATGGAGGCCATGCACAATGAACTCAATCAGTTCTCAAAGCTGGGAGTGTGGCGACTTGTGAAGCGGCCAGAGGACAAGAAGGTGATTCCCACGAGATGGTTGTACAAGAACAAAAAGGATGACTCGGGGATCATTGTAAGAAACAAAGCAAGGTTGATAGTACAAGGGCACAGGCAAGTCCACGGTATCGACTGTGATGAGGTTTACGCTCCGGTGGCAAGATTGGAAGCAATTCGGATCTTTCTGGCTGTGGCTTCGTATCTCAATTTTACCGTACATCAGATGGATGTGAAGACTGCCTTTCTGTATGCAGAGATGAACGAGGAAGTTTATGTTGCTCAACCACCAGGGTTCATAGATGAAGAAAATCCAGATCACGTTTATCTGCTGGATAAGGCTTTGTACGGTTTGCATCAAGCTCCTAGAACCTGGTATGAAACATTGTCCAATCACCTGGTGGAGAATGGATATACAAGAGGAGTCGTTGATCAAACATTGTTTAGGAAAAGGGTGGAAGAAGACATAATCATGGTGCAAGTGTATGTAGATGACATTATCTACGGTTCAACAAACGAAGAATTGTGCACCGAGTTTGAGGAGATTATGAAGAAGAAGTTTGAGATGAGTGATCAAGGCGAGATGAGTTTCTTTCTTGCACTTCAAGTCAAGCAGGATGACTCTGGGATACTTATTCATCAAGCAAAGTACGTGAATGAGATTCTGGAGAAGTTCAAAATGCAGGATTGCAAGCCCATCGCCACTCCCATGGCATCCAGGCCACTCTTGTCAGCAGATCTCAATGGGGAGTCAGTGAGTGAATTCCATTATCGGTCGATGATTGGATCACTAATGTATTTGACAGCAAGCAGGCCAGACATCATGCATGCAGTTTGCGTGTGTGCTCGTTATCAGGCTAATCCTAAACTCTCTCATTTAGCTGCTGTTAAACGTATCTTCAGGTATCTGAAGGGCAGGCCTAGGCTTGGTCTTTGGTACCCGAAGAACACTGACTTTCAATTATATGCTTTTGCTGACAGTGATTATGGAGGTAGTGACCTTGACAGGAAATCTACTACTGGAGGATGTCAGTATCTGGGAGATAGGCTCATCTCTTGGCAGAGCAAAAAGCAGCATACCGTATCCAAATCAACTGCCGAAGCTGAGTACGTGGCCGCATCTGCAGGTACTTCACAGGTAGTGTGGATCCAAAACCAGCTCACGGATTACGGTATGGAATTCATTAACACTCCCATATTTTGTGATAACGCTGCTGCTCTTGAGATTGTGAAAAACCCTGTCCAACATTCCAAAACCAAGCACATTGATATCAAGGTACATTTTATTCGTGATTGCTTTGATCGTGAGCTGATTCAGCTTCAAAAGGTAAGCTCCGATCAGAATGTTTCGGACATCTTTACAAAACCCCTTCCTCGTCCTAATTTTGAATCTTGTGTTGAAGGCCTGAAGATGATTGCCTTCGAGGAATGATCTGATCATCTATGTTTTTGTACAAAGTTTTTGGTTTTAAATTTTACTTAAAAAAAATATAATCAAAAAAAAATAGAAAATGACTGAAAAATTGAGTCTTGTTTCAAAAGCCTCACAAAAACAGGGGAAGAATTGGTGCTGGTTAAGCTGAAAAGTTTTTATGATGTCTTTTGATAGGACTTGAAAAATTGTTTAATGACGGTTGGAGACTGACACGTGTAAGGCTGATGTGAAAGACTGCTCGAAGATGATATGTCGGTAAGCTCAACCAAAACAATGATCATCCATGTAAGTGCAGTAATCTTAAACTCTATACATGTTTAGTTTCCCATCCTAGTCTACATGGTTTAAAAGACTGAGTCCCGACAAAAATGGGTTGAGAGTGGTATTTACCTAGTATTCACTCTCTCACACGCCATGTTCATACTGTATAAGACAACACCACAGAAAAGGAACAAGAAAAAGAAAAAGAATTCAAAAATTGAAAATTCTGAAAAAGGAAAAAGAAAAGAAAATAAAATTATTCAGTTGGTCTTCTCTGCGTGCTTATGCGGCCGACCTGATCATCAACTGATAATGTATGAAAATCAGAAATAAGTGGTAGTCAAAGCAGTGTGTCATGGTTCCTCAAGTTGGGGGTTTGTGAATCCTCAATAAACTCTGAGGTTGGGTAGGTTTTGCTATGGAAAATTGGGTGTGGGGACGGTTAAACATATCGGTAAATTTGTACTATATTTAAGCACTTTACTGGATGTGAGTTTCTGTGTTCAAACCACCTGACAATTGTCTAGAGTGTCTAGTAACGGAAGCTGAAAAGGGTTCCTCAGTCAAAGACCTGTCTGAAATTATCTGTGTAAAATACCAGCACCAGGTATGTTAATATTTGACATTTCTGAGGAAAGTTTGTAAATATTTTAATTTGGTTTTGATTTTATCTGTTTTAACTTTTTAAATTTTTTATTGATCATGATCGGATACTCGGGTATGACTCTGAGGGGAAGTTTTTGTGAAAATTCTCAAAGTGTTTTAAAAAAAAAAAATTTGTGAGAATTAACAAGTTTGGTGTAAACTTGAAAGATTTTAAAAGCTTGAGGGGGTTAACTTGAAACTTCTTAAGTTTACGGTTCAAACAAAGGGGGGCATTGTGTAAATTTTTATTAAATATAAAGTCTTTTGTGTTGTTTACGATTCCCCCATTTACGACCCTCCTCTCTCTCCTCCATTCACGACCTCCGCCCCTTCAAACCCTTGCTCCGCCGTAAGCTCGCCGGAATCCTCTCCACAGCCCGATTCCGACCTCCATTTCACAAACAAACATCACCATCTTCATCACAACACTTTTCCGACCAAAACCCCTCAAATAACCGACCGATTTCAGTATTGTTTCTCGGTTACTCGTTCCAAACCCTAAAATTATCATCGGTGGTGATTTATCTGTGTTTGGTTCAATTTGTCGAAGATCTGTTGTCGGATTAGTGACTAGAACTGTTTAAAGGTAGTTTTTGAGAGCTTACATGAAGTTTTGATGTGTTTAAACTTGTTTCTGATAAGTTGCAGGTTTCATCAATGGCTGCTCTCGATGTTTACGATTTTCTGTGAAGAAGATGAACAGTGGGTGTTTACGACTGGTGTTTACGACTCTCGTTTACGACAATTGTTCGTTTACGACCAGGAGAATACGACAAAAATAGTTGTGGTGTTTACGATTGGGCTGTGACAGAATTGTATTGTTTACGATTGGACCTAAGTGATTACGATTGGGCTTAATCTCGACCGGATCGTGAACCCAATGGTGGTTCGTAAACCCATAAAATGGATCGTAAACCCACATCTTAAGTCGTAAACACACATTTAAGACTTAATCACTTAATATTTTTGAGATCTCATTAAAATTGATTGGTTTTGAGATAAAATTTGTCGGTATTTGTGAACGTGTTCTAAATTCAATTATTTTCCCTAAAAATGTTCAAATTGAAATTTTGTGAAGTTGAAAAGTAAAATGTGATCGTCAATTGAACACGTTAAGGGTTAATAATCATAATTGCTTACTCTTGGTCAAATCTGATGCATATGTCTTGTCTGTCTCAGATGGCAGGGAACATTATTGACGAACCAATCAAATTTGATCATGATCACTGCATTCCAGCATTTTTGGAAGATCCTCCAGAGCATCACATGGACTTATTTTACTCTCTGGTGGCGGGGATGAATGTATGCAAGATAAACCATGCCCTGAGGACAAGCGTATTGATTGATGAAATGCTGGTGAGAGAGTTCTGGGGTACTGCACGGGCGAGTGCCGATAAGACAAGAATCACTGCTACAGTCCAGAACCGTCAGGTTGTCATTCTGGAGGAAGATATTAGAAGAGGTCTTAATATCAACGATCGTGCTACCGATCCGGTTGAATACTCAAAGGAAGTCGTTCTGGCAGGTGCCCAATCTCTGGGCTATGAAGGCAAATTCCCGCCTATCATGAAGAAGCAATTGCCGCATTACTGGAGATGCCTTGCCCATTTCATGCAGAAATCCTTTCTGGGCAAGAGAACGAGCTTCGACCAGCTGAACAAGATACACGGCACCGCTTTTGTCGCATTGGCCCTGGACTGGAACTTCAATTTTTCAAAAATGATGCTGCTAGATTGGATCGGCAATGCTGACTTGAGTGCTCGTGAGCAGTTTCTCATGACACCGAGATTCGTGCAGATGGTGGTCATGCTGAAATACCCTATGATACAAGAGAGGGTGGAGAAACTGGATGTGAAGGTGATGGATGCTGGAGTTTTTGGTCTCCAGACCCAAGACAGGAGGGGCAAAAACATGTTTGAGGGTAGATTGGAATGGGCTAAAAGAGGTGCCTTTCCAGAGGTAGCCCGTCAGCAAGTTTTGGAAGATGAAGAGCCAGTGGCCGATGAGCCAGCTGTGAATGCAATGGTTGCTGAAGACCAAGACGATACAGCTACTCTAGCTGTGAACGTGGTTGAGGATCCCGAAGTCATTCCTTCTGACGAAGAAAACGTCATGGATGACATTTTTGCCAATCCTGAAGATGACGATATATATGGAGACTTGGGACCTCTGAGTCACAAAAGATCAAGAGATGTGATGAATGCCTCTTCCTCAGGAGATTCTATGCCTCTCGACATTGATACTCATTTTGAGTTAGATGAGGTAGCTGAAGAACCTGCTCCTGCAAGAGAACCTTCTCCGAGGAAGAGGACTTACCCAAGGAGTATTAGATTTAGCTTCAAGAAAACTAGCTCCAGTGTACTACTTGTCCAACCAGAAGTGGGTCAGAGTTCTCAAGGCCAAGCTTCTAAAGAAGCTGAAGCAACAACAACAACAACAACCGGTGAAGATCAACCTGCCCTTGTGCAGCATGCTAGTCCGATTCTGAACGTGCAAAGCCCTGTTCGTGAAGATAGGCAATTTCTGGAGGTTGATCATACTTTTATTGCACCAAGCCCAGTAAGAGTGAGTGCAGATCCTGTGGTATCTCAGCCAACAACTATTTCAGGATTTAGGCCGTTTCAAGCTGCTGAGTTACCAATTGATCTGAGGATAAGCACAGATCCTCACATCAATTTCCTGGTTTCTCAGAACAGGATCAGGGAAAATGAAATTAAGGCGTTGAATGCTGAAGTCAGAAGAATGAAAGATAAAGAGGAGGCTGACAAGGCAAGAATGAAATATTTGTATGAAGCTCTGATGGATTTGAAGAAGACGTTCAATGACTTCAAAAGTTCTGTAGAAGGGAATACTACAGGTGTCACAGGTCAAAGCTCTTCGACTCAAGGTACAAATGAAGCAGCTGAGGATGATGGAGATGAAAACATAGAGATGCCAGATTACGCCCGAAGTGGCAGAGTCATCTCTAAAGCCCCTGCGGGTCACGACAACTGGTTTCGTGAATTCTATCAAGAACCAGCCCCCACAAAATACGCCCTAGATCTTGGTGAAAGCTCCATTGACAAAAGGGGGAGTCGTGAAGCCATCTTGTGCTGGCACTATGACACGGAGAAGAAACTGTTTGCTGTGATCCGTGACGGCTACAGTCCAGTTGAGTATTACAGAACTCGTGGACAATTCCACTCATGGACTGAGCCTGAGATCAGAAGTTTGCTCCGAGCTCCTTTCATCAACAGGTGGAACAGCTCAGATGGGGATCTTATCAGAAACAACCTATTAAGCCATCTGGAAAACAATTTTGCTGACTTTGACCTGAAGCAGGTGAGATGGGTTGAGACGGGAACTGACTCTGTTACTGGAGAACCAATTGGTGAAGCTAGAAGACCACCCACCAAGCGCACTCGAGTGATTAACATGTTGGATGAAATCGAAGACGGTACGTTGGTCAAAAACTTTGACTGCTGGTGCTATGATCCAACAACTTACGAGGTGGTGGTTCTATGCAAAGGTTTGAGGCAGTTTCGCTTCTATGATCCGGTTGATCTGCTGCGTTTTGGAGAAAGAGACATAAAGCTACTCGCCTCATAGCATATACTTGGTGATGAAAATGATATGGAGAATGCTGTGAGGGTGGGAATCTTTCATGGGACTGCAGAGCGGATTGTAGCGAACAAGTGGTGGTCAAACAACGTTCAGAACACATTCAGATTTGACCTCCTGCTGCCGTAGAAGAAAAGTTCAAATGTTTCATGCCTAGGGGAAGATTGTTGGGCTAGGCTTATTTAAGGCATGAACATTTGTATTTGGGCTAATTGTGCTTTGTTTTGGGCTTGTTTAGCTTTTAGTTAGTGGGCTAGTTAGTGATTATGATTGGGCCATGTGGGCTTCTAGCTAGGTTTACGATTATATGTGAGGACTATATAAGCCTCATTTGTTTGTGTTTATGATTAAGCTTTTCAATACAAATGTCACATTCACGATTTCTTTGTTCTTAAGAGATTACGATCAGCTTCCTTTAGTGGGTTTTCTTCATTCAAGACTTCATCTTTTCACAAGATCTCGTCTATTCTTCCACTATTGTTCTTGAATCAAGCTTGTACGAGGATTCCGCACTCGTATTTGTCTAGATATCGTGTTGTTTGGTTGATCTAGGACCTACAATGCTTCCAATGGATCCGGAATGCGTTTTCCACTGAGAATCATACCTCACTTCATCCGAAAACATGAAGAAATGCCCAGAAAACTAAGAATCAAACTCAAAATTCTTCAAAAACCCCAAATACGGGAAAAACCCTAACAGCTTCAAAAACAGCTCGGATCTTCAATTTTTCTCACAGATTTGAACATATTGAACATAAAAATGCATCTAGATGAACTCCCAAACACGAATCAAGCATCCATATCATCAGAATCCATCCAGAAACAAGAAAAATAGAAGAAAAGGTCTCAAAAATGAGTTTTCTCATCTTCACCCATTCAAGCTCAAAATCCAGATTCGAGTGACCAGATTCATCGTGAGACGAAATCTGATCGGTTACCCGCTCTGATACCATTTGTCAGGACCGATTCTCACATCAAGAATCCTGATCTTGAGCAAGAACAAAGGTTTGGATGAGAAAAACTCAAAAAAATGAGAATGAAAGATGAAGATGAGAAAGAATCAAAGGATAATCATAACATAAGAAAGGTGATAATCAAGTCGAATGATTTCATTAATCGAATGTACGTTTACAATCAAGAAATCATGACAAACACTCTCTCATGGAAATCCATGACTCACACTCTCTCTCTAGAATGGAAATCTCACACTCTACAAGAAAATCATCATCTCCACACTCAGAGACTCTTTCTTGTAATGGGCACCCTCACTATATATATAGTGAGGGTGACTAACAACAGAAACATAAATGAACAAAATTACAAGAAAGACAAATAACATAGATATTAATTAAATCAAAGTTGATTTAATTAATCCGAAGCTTGACTCGCTCGAACCGATCTTCCGTTGACTTTTACGTTGACCGTTGACCCGAACGGTTGACTTTTCCAGAAAATGGTCTTCGGTCCAAACTGCAAGCCTCGAGCATCACAACCCGCGTCTCTGAATCAATTCACATGGATTCTTCAGTCGAATGCTTCGGTAAACAGATTTGATGGCGTCAGTCACATAGATTTTAAGTTCCAACAATCCAGTATACTACGTAAGCAAAACATTATTAGATGCCGAAACCAGGTATTCTTATTTAGAAAAATTGATTTTAGCTCTCGTAATGGCTTCTCAAAAGTTAAGACATTACTTTGAAACTCATGTTATTTATGTGAAAACTAACTATCCTGTTAAGTGTGTCTTGAGAAAACCAGAAATGTCGGGAAGAATGGCGAAAGGGGCAGTTAAATTAAGTGCCTATGACATCATATATGAGCCAAGAACAGCAATCAAGTCACAAGACCTTGCAGACTTTGTGGCTGATTTCAGCAGCGACATACTACCAGAAGTTGAACTAGAGGTCAAGCAGCTCGAAGAAGCTTCAGGCAGTTGGACCTTGTATACAGACGGAGCATCTAACGTTAGAGGAACAGAACTGGGTGCGCTACTGAAATCGCCACAGGGGGACATTATCCCTCTATCTATCCATTGTGAATTCAAGGCTACCAATAATGAAGCCGAATATGAAGCTCTAATTGCAGGATTACAACTTGCTAAAGATATGGGTATCCAACACATTCAATTTTTTATTGACTCCTTGTTATTAACTAACCAATTTAATGGATCCTATGCAGTGAAAGGCGAAAGGCTAACCAAATAACCAGACCTTGTAAACCAATTAGCATTATCTTTTGAAAATTGCAGCATATCACAGGTACCTAGAGAAGAAAACGCAGAAGCTGATGCTTTGGCAAATTTAGCATCATCTTTAAGGATCCCAGAAGGTATCAAGATTCCCATAACTCACATCCTGACCCCAGCAATAGAAGAACAGGAGGTCAATGACGTCACAGCAGATAAAGATCAGGAAACGATAAACTCTCAGGATCCTCAGGAATCCTGGACTTATCCCATCAAGAGATTTATCCAAGAAGGATAAATCCCCAAAAGCGAGAATCCCAGGCTTTTCCGAACAAAGGTAATCCCGTATTCAATAATAAACGGTATCTTATACAAGAAATCTCTTGCAGGTCCATACTTGAGATGCCTCGAGCAGCCTGAAGCACTTGCAGTACTCCAGGATATTCATGAAGGTGATTGTGGCAATCACATTGGGGGCAGATCACTATTTTCCAAAGTATTGAGGACAGGATACTACTGGCCTACTATGAAGAAGGATGCAATGACCTTTGTTCAGAAATGCGATTCATGTCAGCGGCACGGCAATATCCTCCATCAGCCTGCCGAGCCGCTCCATTCAATATCATCTCCGTGGCCATTCATGAAATGGAGCATGGACATAGTTGGTAAGCTACCTGTAGCACCTGGAGGAAAAGTCTTCATGCTGGCCATGACGGACTATTTTTCTAAATGGATTGAATCCGAAGCTTTTGTTCAAGTTAGAGAAAAAGAAGTGATTTCCTTCATTAAAAGGAATATTTTAACAAGATTTGGAATCCCTTTGGAAATAGTTTGTGACAACGGGTCTCAGTTTGTTGGAAAAAGAACGACTAGTTTTTGTGAGGCATGGGGCATCAAGATGGTAACTTCAACTCCCATACATCCACAAGCTAATGGCCAAGCGGAATCGAGTAATAAGATTATCATTATTAATCTTAAGAAGAATCTAGGAGACAAGAAAGGGAAATGGGCTGAAGAGCTACCTTTCGTATTGTGGGCCGACAGAACGACCTCCAAAAATGCCACTGGTCGAACACCATTTTTCTTAGTGTTTGGCTCAGAAGCTGTAATACCCACTGAAATGGTGATGCCAACTGCCAGAACAAGCTGCCGGGATTTTGAAGCAAATAAGCAAGAGCTCCTTGAAGATCTTGAAACGATCGATGAAATCAGAGACCTCGCAAAGTTTAGGATGGCAGCATACCAGCAAAGGATAGCCAAGTCTTACAACATAAATCTCAGGATCAGAAGATTTCAAGTAGGAGATCTGGTACTCAGGAAAGCTTTTCAAAATACAACCAATCCAGCACATGGAAAACTTGCACCTAAATGGGAAGGTCCTTACCTAATAGACTCAGAAGCTGGAAAGGGGGCATATAGGTTGGCTACTATGGAAGGTGAGCTGCTCCCAAGAGCTTGGAATGCAATTCACTTGAAGTTATATTTTATGTAAGTGCTCTCCGGATCCTCTGAGCATATCCCAGAATCCTTGCGTAAGCTCCAAAAACATCATGTATGATTTTTATTCTAATTTCAATTTCCTATCATTATCTTTGTGAAATGGTTACTGACTTAGGCATCGGAGGGGTGTTAGCCAAGCTAACACCCACCCCTCACCAAGCCTTGAAGTGTTTTACAGATATTCTAAGCATCTTGTCGTAAGCTAGAGGCTGATCACCTCTTCTAAGTATAAAGCATTCTGAATGCGATCAAAAGGTTTAGGAGGTTTTCACCTTCTCGTTCACTAATGGGAATCGCCAGGGGCGCAAGACCCTCGCCAGGAGCGCACGATGGTGGCCTGTGGTTCAAGGTGGTGCGACCAGTCCATCTAAGGGTGGTTGATAATTTCATCACTGTTGGCCATAGAGTGTACTTCAAAATGGGTGGCAGACGTGTCATCTCGAAAAGGTTCTAAGGTTTTTGGCATTTTCATGTCAACTAAGGTTTAGGCACATTCGTGTCTCTCAAGTTTTTGGGCTTGACCCCAGTTGGCTTAGTCCCAAGTATTTTGGAGCTTGTCCTCAGATTAACGAAGGTTTTTAATGTTCTCACATTAACTAAGGTTTAGGCACATTCGTGTCTCTCAATTTTTTGGGCTTGACCCCAGTTGGCTTAGACCCAAGACTTACAAGGCATTTCGTGCCTCAAAAGACAAAGTTGGGCTTGACTGACCCCTGTTTGATTCATTCTCAAGTGCTCAAGATTTATTCTCGGTTTCATCAGGATTTTACCAAACCTACCTTAAGGATCCATGAGGATCCCCAAGGATCTTGACTATCTAAGCGAATGGAATCTACTTGAACAGGTGACATTGGTACTGTTTATGTTACGAATTTTTATTACTAACTAAGTGTTGGCTAGCATCATGGTTTGTTAAAATTGGAAAAGTTTTATAGACTTTTGAGTTTTTAAACTAAACTATGTTATTAAGCATCCTGTAGGATCCTCATTCAAATATTTTTCAGAATAACCAAAAATATGCACAACACACCATGATGATCAAAATACTACTAAGTCATATATATGCAGGAAATTAGAAAAGTTGACCCCAGGCTTCGTCTTGGAACCCAAGATCCCTCCACCTGAGGCCAACCATATTGTCTAAGGAGCTTGGACTTCGCCTTGAAACTCAAGGTCCCTCCATCCAAGCCCCCAAAAGTTAAAGTATTTTGTTTCTACCACAGCCATTATTTTAAAAAGAACCACAAACCAAACAACCTAAAAAAGTGGGCTCCGACCTAGTCAAGAATGCCTTCATCGCCCAACTTATCACCAGCAGCCTCCACCTGCTCCACCTCCTTGCCCTTGCCCTTCTCCTTCTCAGCTTCCTTCTCGACCTCCAGCTCAACCTCCTTATCAGCTTTTTCAGAAGCTTCCCCCCTCTCGGCCATCAGCTTTTTGAGACTCACCTCCCAATCCTTGACCGTCCAGCTCTCTGGAGTGAAGCCCTCAGCCTGCGCAGCAGTGGCCATCTCGATCATGCACTCAAGCACGTTGATGGCGGCTGAGGATTGAGCATTCTGTTCAGCCAGATTTAGGGCTTCAGCAGCTGCAGCATCTCTTTCTTTGAGCTGCTTCTCGTAGTGGCGTGCATTGCTGGCTGCTGCCTTACCCATCTTCTCAACACGGAGCATGGCCTGATCAAGTTTAAGTTCGGAGGCCTCAAGCTTCTGCTCAGCTGCCTCCAGCTTCTGCTCAGCTGCTTCAAGCTTCTGTTCCATTGTCTCCAGTTTGCCTTCAAGATCAATTACCTCGTGGCTCAGCTTATCAATGCCCTGTACCAGAGCAAAACACATCAGAATCAACAAGGGAAGTATTATAACTACAATTTTAACATACTTCTCTATTATTAAGCTATAACTTACAATGTTCACCACAGCTTGCAGTGAGAGCAGCTTGTTAGCAGCCGCAACAGGAGGGAGATCATCGAAGCTGTCCACGTTGATAGTGGAGTCTGGAGCCTTACGCTTCTTGGCAGAAGAGGTCTTGGATCGAGTGCTGGGAGCCCAGGGCTTAGGGGTTGAAAGGTCTATGGGAGCCTTGCTGCTGGTTTCTTCAGTCTTCTCTTTCTTTGCAATGAGCAGTTTGAGATCCTTAAAGGAGAAGTTGGAAGCTGAACCTGGAGCTTCATCATAGACAGTAAGGGATCAGTTTCCAGAAATAATAAGATATAACTTGAAGCAAAAGGAGAACAGGTTCGTACAAGTACCTGTAGACATGGTTCTCGAGGGGCTGAGAGGTAGCTGGGAGATACTTCTAGCACTTGAAACGTCTTCGGGCTGACAGCTTCTTTCTGCCACTGGGATGCTGTAGAGATCCTTAAGCTTCTTGGAGGATTCACCGGTTGGCTTGATCAGAGCTTCAAACTTGGGCACTGTTAAGACAAGAGGGCAAGCATATCAGATAGATAAAATTGAAAGAGTATATGAAATTGGAATATTACAAAAACTCTTCCTACCCTTGACAACCCATTGGGTAGGAAGCTTCCCACAACCGACAAGGCTACTCCTTTTGACAAAGAAGAATTGACGCTTCCAATCATGGTCATTGTGAGAAACCCTAGGGATCATCTGGGCTTCTCCGGTTCTGATTTTCAAGACAAACCTGCTGTTGCCATGTGTGGCCAATTGGTACACTTTGCAGATCTCAGCAACCCCAATATTCAAATTGCGGGTTTGGTTCAAGTGGTGGACAGAAAGAAGGATTCGCCACACCATGGGCATTACTTGGGAATAGGCAAGATGGGTGATTGAGAAGCAATCGGTGACCAAATCCGGGAAAGGAAATGTCATTCCAAGCAGAAAAGGGTAGTGAAGGAAACAAACCCAATCGTCGGAGATGTGGTCAGCTTTCAAAGAAGGATCAAACGGACGGAATTCAACTCCGGCAGGGAAACTCGAAGATCGCTGCAACATTGCGATCTTTCGATCGTCAAAGTTTCAGGTCTTCTCCGCCGTCGCCAGGAGGAGTCCCTGGTCGGTGAAGTCGTCGGCCACTTGGTCGGAGACTGTGGCCGATGGTCGCAACATTTTCTTCCCCATTATCGGAAAAGACGAGAAGGGAAAGAGAGAATACTAACCTGGAGAAGATGAGAGAAGCTCTAGGGTTTTTGCCAAATAAAAGCTGTGAGGAATAATGAAAGCAAAGAGAAGGTTATAAAGAAAAACCTAACGAGGACTTCACCTAGGAAGTTGGGTCTAGCTAATTCCTCTCAAATCTCAGTTACTTAGCGATAAGGCTCAAGTTCAAATTTTCGACAGCTGGCTTGCATGCACCAACCGCCAAAAATTTAGGGGCACTTGTTGGTACTAGAATTCAGGAGATACTGAGCAGCTCGCATCAGCTCGCAAGCACTTCGCTGTAAGGATCCTGAATTATATTTCTTGACTAACTATTGTTTTTCCCTTTCTGTTTATTATTCGCAGGTTAACTCAAGCATGAATCACGTGTCCTAAAGACCCGGTCAACTAACAGAAACGTGGACTGAGTGGACTACTAACGGTCATGTGAGAGACGTGGAGTTAGTTGCTAGTTTTTAGGAGATGTTGTTGCAATGTAATCTATATTTAAACAGAGCTCTAGGCTTACACACACACACTTTTTCAAAGCTACGAGATGACAATGGTCTGTTTAGAGAAAAGAACGACATTTTAACACAAGATGTTGAGTATTTTAAGAAGAAATGGGAGAAGGTTCATGACGAATTGTTGGAAATCTGTGATGTCAAAAGGCAACAAAAATCTGAATACAATGATCTCGCATATCAATTTATTGCTACTCAGACAGATTTTTTGGATGCGCAAGTAAAGATTTCTGAGCTGAAAATTGAGATTCTTGATTTGCAAAAATAGGTGAAAAATTATAATTTGTCTCCTACACTGCTGAATTATATCTACAACAAAGATAAGAGTGAGGATAGTGTGACAAATGGAGATTTGAATACAGTTCCTACACCAATTGTGATATTAAATTCTTCATATGTGCCGGTTGATTCAAGGGCTGAACTACAAGATTATTCTAAATTTGCAACTCCTGCAAAGAAGAAGAAGTTCAAAACTGGGAAAAAGCAACAAAAATTGGGAAAAGCAACAGAAATTGGGAAAAGCAACTTCAATATTTTTGGAAAATGAAAAGATTTGTGAGAAAGTTGCTGCTGGTCCTTCATCTGCTAATGAAGAAGCAAAAGATTTGATTCAGAATAACAAATTGAAAGATATTAAAGTTAAATTCACTAGCGAAGCTAAAGGAAGAGAAGCTTTTGGGTCTTCTTCAAATTCTTCAAAACTTCAGGGTTTAAGCATAAAGGAGTTGGTTATGAAGTTAACGAAGAATTAGTTCAACAAAAGATGAAGAATCATGTTTCAAGTCCAAAGAACAATCCAAAACAGAAGAAACAGCATGTGTTTAAATCAATTAATGCTCATTATTATTCTAGAGGTTCTTTAATTGGTTTCGGCTATTCTCCACGAAGTTCACCTCCAAGGTATGATTCTTCTAATGGGTTCTTTGATTCCTTTGGTTCTGAAAATTCTTTTGGTTATCATGATGTGTTTAGTCAACAGGGAAGCAGAAAACCAAATAATTTTTCTGATATAAATCAATTTTTTTAATCAAATTTGGGTAGCAGTTCCCTTAATATTTTCCAAAGAAAATGTTACGCATGTCGTAAACCAGGACATCTCGCTGCTCAATGTTCGACGAATGTGAGCATTCATTCTCGTGTCAACAAAACTACAAAGTATGTGGATGAAAAAGGTCAAAGTTTTGATGAACTACCTACCTTGTTTAAATCAACCAGTAAGCCGTCTTGGGCAAGGACGCAGGTTGATAATTTTTTGGATTCATTGAAAAGTTTTCCATCGCCCATGATCTGAAAACCCCGAGTTGTTTCCAAGATCGTCAAATACCATGTTGAAGACATTGGGCGACCCGAGGCTGTTGACTCGGGCCGATACCAAAAATGCTAATGTTTATCTGGTGTCTGCAGGTTTCTTCAAGAAGACCTATTATTCGTGTGTTGCTGATAGTGAAGAACCTGCTTAATTTAGAGTTTCAATGCCTTATCATTCTCAAAAAGTCTTTCAAAATAAATTTTTGAAGAAAATATGTTTTTCAAAACTGAAACTGAAAAGTGTCAGTGTTGGTCGATCAATTTTCTTTCATTTCCGTAGTTTTACAAGTGGTAGTTGTACATATGTTTAGGGGAGAAAATTGACAAAAGTCAAAAATAGTGTCTTGTTTTGTTAAAATGAAAAAATCCAAAAATAGAGTTTTTCATTTTAGGGGGAGAAAAAGGCAATGCAAAAGAAAAAAAAATGAAAAAGATCAAAATTGAGAAATTGATCATTGGGAATGATGGTACATTGGCTAACGTTTCTGACTCGTGGATAGAGTAAGTAAAAAAGCCATAAGATCATTGTTCGATGTGCTAGGTAGACTCGGTAAATCAGAAAGTATACGAATGTGATATACACTAAATCTGATGCTTGACCTAGTGGACAACATCTTGATGCGTATTTCAAGATATCAAGAAAAAAGATATGTGAAAATAAAATGAGAAGCCACTGTGTATACATGTGTTCATTTTGCAAATATTTAAACTTGTTTGATTTTCTTTATTTTGTCAAACGATCGTACTTTCTTTGCGTATCAAAAGATCGACCTGATTGTTGTTCGTTTGACGTTCTGCTTTATTTTTCTTGGTGTTTCGTATAACTCATCGGACTCTCTCTGCGTGTACGGGAGTACGGACCTGATTGTTGTTGGGTTATACAATTTCAACTTGTTTTTATTTTCTTATTTTGTTAAATCCGAGACCTTATATGCGTATCGAAAGATCGACCTTAAGGTGGACGATTTAACGTTCTTATTTATTTTTGCATGAAACACAGTTGACGATATCATGAATACAAATAAATAAATACTTTGTGAAAATCACAAGTATAATCACATAAAAAAATATGTGAAATATATCTTATAGTGTGGGGTACACTCGTCAAAGCAAATCTAATCAATACCTTATCATATCCAGATGTTATGAGTATGATTCTGCTTGAGTTTAAAGTTGGACAAATTATATCTGCAATCGACATGACTTATGTGCTACAATAATTGAAATTAAAGTGTAGTTCAGCGCGTTGTGACCAGTATGATCCTAGATAGTGATCTTTCTCAAACCAAAAATAGAGTGTGATTCAGTATTGCATTTATGTTTTCATTTCAGAAAAATCCAAAAATATTTTCGGTGTGTTTTAGCATAAGTTTGAAAAATCAAAAAGATTTTAGGTGTGTTCTGATCTAGAGTTTCTAACAGCCAAAAAGATTTTATTTCTTATTTGTTTCCGATCGATCGACACTTGATACAACTACAAAATGTCAAAATCAATATCTTGGATTCTCAAAGAGATGTTTTGTACCAAGATTAAATTAATTTTTGGTAAATCAAAAGGAAAAATCGCACTTTTGTCTTCTAAAGTTGCAGGTTCTGTGATTTGATCGAACACATTGATTAGGGTGTTCGCAGTTCGGTTTGGAGGTTTTTAGGTCAAACCAAAGCCAAACCATTACTAACGGTTTTTAAATATTAAAAACCAAAACCGAACCATTAAAATTTGAAACCAAACCGAACCAAACCATTTGCAACGGTTTGGCTTCGGTTTGGTTTTACGGTTTAGTCTTTCAAGACACAAAAAAAGTCAAGCAAGTTTTAAAAATACAAGCTACCAAACACACTAAAAAATATCCAAAAATATATAAAATAAACTACCAAAATACATGTCGAGAAATGCATACTAACTCTTTAGTGTTTATTGCATATCGTTCCAAATAAGTTAACAAAAAAATGTTCTACTCTTATTTGGGTGAAACAAATATGGACTTAATGAGTTAACAAAAAATGGTTCTATTCTTATTTGGGTGAAACAAATATGGACTTTAGGGTTAGAAGTTACGCACCATGCAATTAAATTATAATTGGGAAGAAGAGTCACAACCTTTTTTTTAGAAGGTTTTATATAGTGTTAAGAACCAAAAATAATAAAATAATTTTTATAGGAAGTTCAGCTCAACCTAATTTTAATGATTTGATAAGTCTTTTATTATATAAAAAATTTATATCTGATACAAAATAAATTAAAAATTAAATATAATTAATTATACGGTTCGGTTTGGTTTTATACGGTTTGAAAATTCTGAAACCGCAAGCCAAACCGTTCGTTACGGTTTTTTATTATTGAAAACCGAAACCGAACCGTTGAAAGATGAAACCGAACCGAACCAAACCATTTGCAACGGTTTGGACGGTTTCGCGGTTTGAAACCGAACCATGAACACCCCTAACATTGATAATGTACGAGACCACATTCTAAGTGAAGACGAAGAAGAAGAGGACGATGGTTATTGGGATGAGGATTGGTGATTGATTGTATCTTTTATTGTTTTATTTCGATTAATGTAATTTCTATTTCGATTAATGTAATTTCTATTTCGATTAAACATAACCGTTTTAAGATATGACCTTTTTAAATACATTACCGTTTGAACATAATACTGCTTGAAAATATTACCGTTAGAAAATATGACCGTTTGAAAATACAACGGCTATAATTTCATAACACATACATTTTACCCTATACATAGAATGGCTTGGGTGAGTTACTTCATCGAACATGCCAACACATCCAAACTTCCTTTCTACTCTACAAGACATCCACAACCTCACAATGTCAACACCTCTAAGAGATGATCTTAATGGATACAATGGAGGAAGGTAGACACACTACAATCGTTTACGTCCTAGAGGACCTCGACTTGTTTCACAACCTCTGGTTCTGGTTCCAGCTCCAGGTTTTGCTCCACCAGTTGAACCAACATCCACCTCCACCGGTTGCTCAACCTCCACCTCCACCCGTTGCTCATCCCCCACCCTTTGAGGATTGTGACGACCCTAAAACTTTTGCTTTCTTTCCCCAGCAAATATAGCAACGACGACAGCCGAGGCTGCGAACGCTACGACGCAAGAATAATTTTCGGGACAAAAATTCCAATTACAAGGGGATGATGTGACATCCGAGAATTTCAAGGTTTACTTCCGTTAGACAATTCCGTTAGTTACGTTATGAGTGTTAACTTAGTAACTAATGCTTAACTAGGCCGAATACGTCCACGACCTTTGGTTGATCACCAAACCCGCCCATATGTGTTATGTGTTCATTTACTTATAGTCATTATGTGCAATGTGATTTAAATACATGATTTAGTATTGTGAATAGCTTGACAACCCATGAACTGTACTTAACTTGTTTAAAATGTAAACTAGTCACTTTCGGGTTTCCAGCGAAACTACCGGGCGAAACTATAGTGTCGCCCGGCTAGTCTACCTCTGACTACCAGAGCCAGTTTCGCCTGGCCAGCGAAACTGCCAGCGAAACTAGCCTCTGATATATAATATCTTAATAAAACCCTAGTTTCTCCATTTGCCTCCTTTACACAAAAACACACACACTCCATCTTTCTCCTGGAAATCTGGTCAGTCGAGATTCACACCGAGCCATCGAGATCTCAGCCCCGAACCATCATCCATCAAGCTTGGAGATCGAACCGTGAGTCCCAAAACCACCATTTTTATGTTTTCTATGTGTTTTCTATGTGTTTTCTTAAAAAGCATGCTTAGATCTTCATAGAATCACTTGATCTTCTGATATGTCGTTTAGGAATGATAGATCTACAATAAAGTCAGTAACTTTACGTGTGAAATCCATCCATAATGAAGATTTATGCCATTTTAGTCATTTTAGGGTTTTAAATGTATTTTGGTGATTTGATGATGAAAACCCATGTTTAAGGTGTTAAAGCTTACTGATTTATGTTGGTAAATGATTATGCATGCTAGATATTGAATTACATGAAATATGAAAGCTGTTAGATTGATTTTTAGGCTGATTTGTGAGTTTTTCGCGACCAGCGAAACTGTACTGTTCTCTGGGCGAAACTATGTAGCGAAACTATGTATATCTTCATCCAGCGACACTATGGAGCGAAACTGTAGTGTCGCCGGGTAAATCAACCAGACCTGTCCGAACGAAACTACCGAGCGAAATTCCCTGAACGAAAGTTCAAACCAGTTTCGGGCGAAACTAGGCTAGCGAAACTGTGCCAACAGTTTCGAGCGAAACTAGCCTAGCGAAACTGTGTCATCGGGTATTGCCTAGCGAAAGTGCTGCCCGTGCACACAGCGAAACTGACTAGCGAAACTGCTAGCGAAACTGAGACCAGAATCCAAACTTGTGCAATTTGCTTGAATGTTATGCCATGACTTACATGATTATGCCATGATGATACATGCTTTGACTTCTGATGTATATGAACCCTTGTTTATGATCAACCATCGGTGTCGTGTGTCTGTATGTCGAGTCATAGTTCCAACGTGCTATGTTATGGGCCATAGTGACGTTAAGTAAAGAGTAGACACCAAACTAATACTTAAGACCTACACGTGTTCATAGGTCTTCGTTAAGCAAACTTGGATTACATAGCAAGTGTAGCAGTGCAACCCAAGGTGAGTGTCACTAACCCAGTTACCGTGAACCCGTTTGGGTCACACCGAATAACTAAATAAAAACAATGCTGACAACTTCGAGAGTGCTATGCACCTCCCTGATAAACTTGAAAACTTGGAGTGCTCGGCACCCACTTGATGATCTTGAAGTGCTTTATGGGAAGCACTTGCGAATTACTTAAACAACTATTTCTAAAACGAAACTGAAAACACTTTTGAGATTCGTGAGAATCCAGTAAACCTTTTAATATGGCTAGTGTAGGTTAAAGTCTAAACCACATGATATCACATGATTTCTAAGGATGCCTTGAAACTTAAAAGTCCTCAACTAAATTGTACCATTAATTGTAAAGCGAGGGGGTGTTGGGTAGATCTACTAGAGTTTGACAAACTCCGCCCCGTGGCACGGGGAGTGCACGGAGGTACAATATTAGCCTATCTGACCGTGATCCCGAGAGGACACGGGGGAGGCAAATCCGCAATGACGTAGGTCCGCAGAACCTGATGGCACGGCCACTACAATAATTTATGGTCAGCTTTGGTACAAACTTCCTTAGTGCATGGAACAACGGATTAGCTACCCGCGATATCGGTTGAGCACTTTAACTATACAAGACTAGTACATACCCGATAACGTAGGTTACGGACAATACTTTTATTAAACCTCAATACTATGATTTTGGTTATCACAAGCATTGCTTTTCACAAATAAATTGTACGTAAGAATACGTTTACACGATTATGATTTATGAGACCGGGCCACTGCGTGACAAGCCCACTGTGAACTCACCAACCGTTAGGTTGACACTTGCGTGGTTTAAACTTTTGCAGATCGCTAAGGAGTATCCGGAGCGGGTTGGGAATTTGAAACACTGATTTTGTAAAGCACGTGGTTAGTGCTAAAGACAATGTTTTTCCGCTGCGTACTGTTAAACTGTTTTTGTTATTAATGTTTGGACTTTACTCTGATTCGTTTAGTATTTGTAACTAATGGTTGTGGTCCTGGTCTGGTCGCACCCCTTAACGGTATAAACTCCGTTAGTGGTTAGTTTGGGGGTGTGACAGATTGGTATCAGAGCCATAAGTTGCAGAGAACTGGAATCATTTTTGAAAACGATTTGGAAACTGCAACTTGAAACCTTAGTTACAAACGGACAAACAAAATTCCCAAAGCAAAATTTTTACGTGCCAACCTAGGATACTCGCTCTGCTGTGTAAGTAAAAGCTTAGTACGTATGTATATATATATATATATATAAATATATATATAGACCGTGTCTAGGTAGTCTAACGGAAAGCCCTAGGAAATTTTCACACACGAATACGAAACGCGAACGCTAATGCGCGCACTATGCCGGGGGAAAGCGACAACGAAACGACGCTACGCGTTACGTCCTGATTTCTACTACGATGACTACGCCGACGGTGACTTTTATGGGAAAGCCGACTTTCGACGATAGCTACTTACGACTTACGACGTTCTTCGACGACGCCTCCATTTTGCACGAAAATTTTCTGGACTAATAGTGGGATAACGTGAAATTGTTAACATGCATATTATGGGATATGTATAAAGTATAATTGTGACTGAACACTGGCTACTTTAACTGTCCAGCAAGATGTCTGGAAGAGGACACGGAAGAAGCAACATTAACATGACACCTGCACAATTGCAAGCTATGATCAACGAACACGTGCAAGCCGCGGTGGTAGCCGTCCAAGCTGCATACGCCGCTCAGGGTAATTATTATGCCGGTTAAGGCCTAAAACGAATTATATTTTGACCTGTTTAAATTTGAAACCCGAACTGCCATTGCATCAGGAAACCACCACTTCACGTTTAAGTCCTTCATGGACTGCAAGCCGATAACGTTTTCCGGCGAAGAAGGAGCGGTAGGGCTCCTCAGGTGGATCGAGAAGTCTGAAAAGGTCTTTTCCATGTGTAATTGCCCGGCTGAAAGCAATGTGAAGTTTGCTACCGGTACCTTTGAGGGAGCTGCACTCTTCTGGTGGAATGCCGAAATCCAGATGATTGGGATTGATGCGGCTAATAACATGCAATGGGAAGCATTTAAGGAACTGATTATGGAGGAGTACTGTCCCCGTGACCAAGTGAAGAAGTTAGAGGGCGAATTCTTGAATCTGAAAATGACTGGGTCTGAAATTGAACAGTATACTGCGCGTTACCACGAGTACGCGGTTCTGTGCCCCACAATGGTTGATGCTGAGTTCAAACGCATTGAGCGTTATCTGGAAGGTCTCGCGCCTCAAATCAAAGGACTGGTGACTGCCAGCAACCCCGCAACCGTGCAGCAAGCCATCCGTTTGGCTCACAAACTTACTGATCAGGAGGTTGAGAAGGGTACACTACCTGCAAAGGCCGTTGAGAAGACTGCCTTAAGTGGCAAAAGAAAAGCTGATGATGAAGCTCCTGAAAACTCCATGAACAACCAGAGTGTGGGAAACAGCACTGGGAGGTCCTATAACTCCCAAGGTCAAAGCAAAAGGTCTGGGAACAACAGTGGTAACTACCGCCAGGGCGGTAATGGGCAAAGCAACTACAAGGGTAACCTGCCTCTGTGCAACAAGTGTGGGAAACATCATGCTGGTGTTTGTAGAAAGAATCTGAGCTGTGAAAGGTGTGGAAAGAAAGGCCACGAAGCAAAAGACTGCTGGGCAACTCTACCTGAGCAACAACACCGCCAAAGGCAAAACAACAACAATCATGGCAACAACTATGGGAACAACCGTAACGGGCAAGGAAATAATCAGAACAATAACGGTGGAGCCCGTGGCTGTTTTGAATGTGGTGCTCAAGGCCACTTAAGAGGGACTGCTCGCAGTTGAGAAGACAGGGTAATGGTAATCAAGGAAACAATGGTGGGAACGGTAATGGCGGAGGAAATGGTAACGGGAATAACAACGGGAATGGTGGAAATGACAGGGGAAGAGCTTTTGTTATGGGTCAAGGTGAAGCTCGCAATGATGCCAACGTGATTAACGGTAAATTCATCCTTAATGGTTTCTTTGCTACTGTATTGTTTGATTCTGGTGCTGAAAGAAGTTTCATTTCCACTAAATTTGCTAAGTTGATTAATGCTAAACCGATTGCCTTAGACGCTAAATATGTGGTAGAACTAGCGAATGGTAAACTTCACGATACAACTCAGATAGTTAAGGACTGTAAGCTAGAACTAGCTGGCCATACATTAGGAATCGACCTTATGCCTTTCCCGATTGGTAGTTTTGACGTTATAGTAGGAATGGATTGGTTATCTGAAAACCGCGCTGAAATTTTATGCCAAGAAAAAGTGGTTCGTATTCCACTCAAGGACGGTGAAGTGTTAACAGTTCAGGGTGAAAAAGGTGGGACAGTCACCGGCATTATTTCATTTCTTAAAGCTCAAAAGTGCCTTCGTAAAGGTCACTTCGCGATTCTTGCAAACGTCACCGACAAGACACTTCCCGAACGAAGAATCGATGACTACCCGATAGTCCGCGACTTCCAAGATGTATTTCCTGAAGATCTGCCTGGTTTGCCTCCGTTTCGACAAGTAGAGTTTGGAATCGACTTAGTTCCTGGAGCGTCTCCGATTGCACGCGCACCTTACCGTTTGGCGGTAAGTGAACTCAACGAACTCTCCGCACAACTTCAAGAGTTACTCGACAAAGGGTTTATTCGTCCGAGTTCGTCTCCATAGGGAGCGCCAGTATTGTTTGTTAAGAAGAAAGATGGAACGTTCCGCATGTGTATTGACTACCGAGAGCTTAACAAGGTTACGATCAAGAATCGGTATCCACTTCCTCGAATCGACGATCTCTTCGATCAGCTACAAGGTTCAAGCTACTTTTCAAAGATTGATCTACGGTCTGGATATCACCAACTTCGCGTTCGAGATGAGGATGTCCCCAAGACTGCTTTCAGAACTCGCTACGGTCATTTCGAATTTCTAGTTATGCCGTTTGGGCTAACTAATGCACCTGCCGTATTTATGGATCTGATGAATCGAGTGTGCAAGCCGTACCTCGATAAGTTTGTGATAGTTTTCATTGACGATATTTTGATCTACTCCAAGACAAAGGAAGAACACGAGGAGCACCTACGACTTATTTTGGAATTACTTCGCAAGGAACAGCTCTATGCTAAGTTTTCGAAGTGCGATTTTTGGATTCGCGAAGTCCAGTTCCTTGGACACATTGTTGATCAGAATGGAATTCACGTCGACCCAGCTAAAGTGGAAGCTATCAAGAATTGGTCTACCCCTAGAGCGCCAACCGAAATCCGACAATTTTTGGGACTTGCCGGATATTACCGAAGGTTCATTAAGGGTTTCTCGCAATTGGCTCAACCCTTAACAACTTTAACGCACAAAGGAGTGCAATATAGATGGGGTGAAAAAGAAGAACGCGCGTTTCAAACACTTAAGGATATGTTATGTTCAGCTCCGATTCTCGCGTTACCCGATGGAATTGATGACTTCGTGGTTTACTGTGATGCATCCATCCAAGGACTCGGTTGCGTGTTGATGCAACGGGATAAAGTAATTGCCTATGGGTCCAGGCAACTGAAGGACACTGAAAAGAATTATACAACGCATGATTTGGAATTAGGAGCCGTTGTTCATGCACTCAAGATTTGGAGACATTACCTCTACGGAACAAAGTGCACAATATTTACCGACCACAAGAGCTTACAACACATCTTTGAACAGAAGGATCTCAACATGCGACAACGATGGTGGGTCGAGCTACTGAATGATTATGACTTAGCGATCAAATATCACCCGGGAAAAGCCAATGTTGTGGTTGATGCCTTAAGTCGGAAAGAGTATGAAAAGCCTCACGAGTACGAGCGCTGCAACTTACCATTCACACGGGATTGCCGGATCGGATCCGCGATGCCCAACAAGAAGCTCTAAAAGAAGAAAACTTCGCAGCTGAAGCACTGCGTGGTGTAGATGGTAACTCTGAAGTTAAGTCTGACGGACTTAGATATTATAATGATAGAATTTGGGTTCCCTTACTTGGAAATCTTCGTGAGCTCGTGATGGACGAGGCTCACAAGTCAAGGTATTCGGTGCACCCAGGATCAGATAAAATGTACCAAGATTTAAAGGGTTTGTATTGGTGGCCGAATATGAAAGCCGACATTGCTCGATATGTGGCTAAGTGTTTAACGTGCTCAAGAATTAAGATCGAGTACCAAAAGCCTTCTGGATTGTTGCAACAACCAAAGATCCCAGAATGGAAATGGGAGGACATCTCCATGGATTTTGTAACGGGATTACCTCATCGGTCGAATCGACCGGATGCGATTTGGGTTATCATTGATCGATTAACCAAATCTGCACACTTCATTCCAATGAAAGAAACTGATAATATGGATAAGTTAACGAAGCTGTATATTGACCGAATTGTGGCACGTCATGGAGTGCCTAAGACCATTATCTCCGACAGAGATCCTCGATTTACTTCCCGATTGTGGCAATCTATGCAAGAAGCATTGGGAACCAGACTGGATATGAGTACAGCTTATCACCCGCAGACCGATGGTCAGACGGAACGAACTATTTAGACTTTGGAAGACATGCTCAGAGCTTGCGTTCTCGACTTTGGTAAAGACTGGGAGGCTCACCTCCCGTTGGTGGAGTTCTCCTACAACAACAGTTATCATTCAAGCATCGGTGCAGCACCTTTTGAAGCTCTTTATGGCAGAAAATGTAGATCGCCCGTGTGTTGGGCCGAAACGGGTGAGAAAGGACTCACTGGACCGGAAATCATTCATGATACGACCGAGCGAATTATTCAAATCAGAAAGCGGATAGCCGCAGCACGTGACAGACAAAAGAGCTATGCCGACAAACGCCGTAAGCCTTTGAAGTTCGAGGTAGGCGACAAGGTGCTATTGAAGGTATCTCCATGGAAAGGTGTGATACGCTTCGGAAAGCGTGGAAAGTTGAATCCTCGCTACATCGGTCCTTTTGAAATCATCATGGAAGTAGGGCCGGTGGCCTACCGTTTACAACTCCCTGCCGAACTCGATGGAGTTCACAACGTGTTTCACGTCTCAAACCTGAAGAAATGTCTGGCTGAAGATACTGAAATAATTCCTTTGGAGGAATTGGAAATTGACGAACATTTGAGATTTATCGAGCAACCGGTAGAAATCATGGGACGCGAGGAGAAAGCCCTCAAACGTAGCAAGATTCCGATCGTCAAGGTGCGATGGAACTCAAGGCGTGGACCTGAATATACTTGGGAACGAGATGATCAAATGAAGAAAAAGTATCCTCACTTGTTTGAGCAAACGTCCGCAAATACTCAAGGTATTATTTAATTTTGGGGACCAAAATTCCTGTAACAGGAGAAGGATGTGACGACCCTAAAACTTTTGCTTTCTTTCCCCAGCAAATATAGCAACGACGACAGCCGAGGCTGCGAACGCTACGACGCAAGAATAATTTTCGGGACAAAAATTCCAATTACAAGGGGATGATGTGACATCCGAGAATTTCAAGGTTTACTTCCGTTAGACAATTCCGTTAGTTACGTTATGAGTGTTAACTTAGTAACTAATGCTTAACTAGGCCGAATACGTCCACGACCTTTGGTTGATCACCAAACCCGCCCATATGTGTTATGTGTTCATTTACTTATAGTCATTGTGCAATGTGATTTAAATACATGATTTAGTATTGTGAATAGCTTGACAACCCATGAACTGTACTTAACTTGTTTAAAATGTAAACTAGTCACTTTCGGGTTTCCAGCGAAACTACCGGGCGAAACTATAGTGTCGCCCGGCTAGTCTACCTCTGACTACCAGAGCCAGTTTCGCCTGGCCAGCGAAACTGCCAGCGAAACTAGCATCTGATATATAATATCTTAATAAAACCCTAGTTTCTCCATTTGCCTCCTTTACACAAAAACACACACACTCCATCTTTCTCCTGGAAATCTGGTCAGTCGAGATTCACACCGAGCCATCGAGATCTCAGCCCCGAACCATCATTCATCAAGCTTGGAGATCGAACCGTGAGTCCCAAAACCACCATTTTTATGTTTTCTATGTGTTTTCTATGTGTTTTCTTAAAAAGCATGCTTAGATCTTCATAGAATCACTTGATCTTCTGATATGTCGTTTAGGAATGATAGATCTACAATAAAGTCAGTAACTTTACGTGTGAAATCCATCCATAATGAAGATTTATGCCATTTTAGTCATTTTAGGGTTTTAAATGTATTTTGGTGATTTGATGATGAAAACCCATGTTTAAGGTGTTATAGCTTACTGATTTATGTTGGTAAATGATTATGCATGCTAGATATTGAATTACATGAAATATGAAAGCTGTTAGATTGATTTTTAGGCTGATTTGTGAGTTTTTCGCGACCAGCGAAACTGTACTGTTCTCTGGGCGAAACTATGTAGCGAAACTATGTATATCTTCATCCAGCGACACTATGGAGCGAAACTGTAGTGTCGCCGGGTAAATCAACCAGACCTGTCCGAACGAAACTACCGAGCGAAATTCCCTGAACGAAAGTTCAAACCAGTTTCGGGCGAAACTAGGCTAGCGAAACTGTGCCAACAGTTTCGAGCGAAACTAGCCTAGCGAAACTGTGTCATCGGGTATTGCCTAGCGAAAGTGCTGCCCGTGCACACAGCGAAACTGACTAGCGAAACTGCTAGCGAAACTGAGACCAGAATCCAAACTTGTGCAATTTGCTTGAATGTTATGCCATGACTTACATGATTATGCCATGATGATACATGCTTTGACTTCTGATGTATATGAACCCTTGTTTATGATCAACCATCGGTGTCGTGTGTCTGTATGTCGAGTCATAGTTCCAACGTGCTATGTTATGGGCCATAGTGACGTTAAGTAAAGAGTAGACACCAAACTAATACTTAAGACCTAAACGTGTTCATAGGTCTTCGTTAAGCAAACTTGGATTATATAGCAAGTGTAGCAGTGCAACCCAAGGTGAGTGTCACTAACCCAATTACCGTGAACCCGTTTGGGTCACACCGAATAACTAAATAAAAACAATGCTGACAACTTCGAGAGTGCTATGCACCTCCCTGATAAACTTGAAAACTTGGAGTGCTCGGCACCCACTTGATGATCTTGAAGTGCTTTATGGGAAGCACTTGCGAATTACTTAAACAACTATTTCTAAAACGAAACTGAAAACACTTTTGAGATTCGTGAGAATCCAGTAAACCTTTTAATATGGCTAGTGTAGGTTAAAGTCTAAACCACATGATATCACATGATTTCTAAGGATGCCTTGAAACTTAAAAGTCCTCAACTAAATTGTACCATTAATTGTAAAGCGAGAGGATGTTGGGTAGATCTACTGGAGTTTGACAAACTCCGCCCCGTGGCACGGGGAGTGCACGGAGGTACAATATCAGCCTATCTGACCGTGATCCCGAGAGGACACGGGGGAGGCAAATCCGCGATGACGTAGGTCCGCAGAACCTGATGGCACGGCCACTACAATAATTTATGGTCAGCTTTGGTACAAACTTCCTTAGTGCATGGAACAACGGATTAGCTACCCGCGATATCGATTGAGCACTTTAACTATACAAGACTAGTACATACCCGATAACGTAGGTTACGGACAATACTTTTATTAAACCTCAATACTATGATTTTGGTTATCACAAGCATTGCTTTTCACAAATAAATTGTACGTAAGAATACGTTTACACGATTATGATTTATGAGACCGGGCCACTGCGTGACAAGCCCACTGTGAACTCACCAACCGTTAGGTTGACACTTGCGTGGTTTAAACTTTTGCAGATCGCTAAGGAGTATCCGGAGCGGGTTGGCATGGCACATGAAGACTTTTATTTTTAGTTAAACTAATTGGGAATTTGAAACACTGATTTTGTAAAGCACGTGGTTAGTGCTAAAGACAATGTTTTTCCGCTGCGTACTGTTAAACTTTTTTTTTTATTAATGTTTGGACTTTACTCTGATTCGTTTAGTATTTGTAACTAATGGTTGTGGTCCTGGTCTGGTCGCACCCCTTAACGGTATACACTCCGTTAGTGGTTAGTTTGGGGGTGTGACAAGGATGATGATGACGCCTTCTGGAACTGGGCGTTTGATTATTGGTTGTTGTAGGACCCACCGGAGGAGCCACTTGAGGACTACCTCCAATTTGATGATGAAGTCCATCTTGAGGATGTTCAAGAACCGGTTCATGATGTATGAGAGGAAGAACACTGGGAGGATCTGACCGCCCTTTGTGATGCGTTGGAGGAAGAACGCAGAGCAATGAATGCCAATTCGGCTCTGATAAAAATTTTGACTCCTTTGCTGATTCAGACTTCTGATAGATTAGGAATTAAGCAGTGTTTTCTTTTAGGAAATGTGTTGTTTTTAAATTATAGGAATTGTAAATTTTTTTAATTTTAGGAAATTTGATGTTTTTTAATTCTATGAAATCTAATGTTTTTTTATATTTTAGGAAATGTGTGTTTTTTAATTAATTTTACTCTTGTGTTTTTTTTTTAATTTAAGTTTTATTGTGTTTAATAAAATAATATTAAAAGTAAAATGAGAGGTTGAAAATGTGATAGGAAGGTATTGGGGGCAAAAGTGAGAGAAGTGTGAGATGATGATGTGACGCTGAATTGACAAAAAAAAAGATGAAAAGTGTGAAAGGGGATAAGTAGGTATTGGGAATACCCTTAAGAAAAAAGTTAATTACGGTTTGCGTCCTTGTGGTTTGACAACTTTTGCCACCTGAGTCCGAAGGTTGAAAAATTTCCGCCTGACACTCTGTGGTTTGCATTTTTGTGTGAACTGGGTTAAAATTTTCTGTTAAATCAAGGAGTATTTCAGTCAATTTGTACATGAGGGACTCATTATGTAAATTTAGGAAATGTATTAATTTTTTAACTAATTTTACTCTTGTATTTTTTTTAATTTTAAGGTTTTATTGTGTTTAATAAAATAATATTAAAAGTAAAGTGAGAGGTTGAAAAGGTGATAGGAAGGTATTGGGGGTAAAAGTGAGGGAAGTGTGAGATGATGATGTGGCGCTGAATTGACAAAAAAAAAAGATGAAAAGTGTGAAAGGGGATAAGTAGGTATTAGGAACACCCTTAGAAAAAGAAGTTAGAGCAAATTACGGATTTCGTCCATGTGGTTTGCATAAATTTCGGATTTCGTCCCTAAGTTTCATTTATTACGGATTTCGTCCCCAACGTTTGCCAAAACGTTGCGGATTTCGTCCTTACAGCTAATGTCCGTTAAACAAATCTGTTAAATTTTTTAAAATGACACTTTTACCCTTCTTTTAAATAAAAGAAAAGTAAAATGACTCTTTCGCACCCCCCTCCTCCCTTCTTCTTCCTCGTCTTTAGTCACCACCACCCACCACCACCGTATGCCACCACCACCACCCAATTACAATACTTTAAATACCAAACGAATGAGCTAAATCGAGCCCCATATCGAGTTTCTTACCAGGTTGTGAGACCACCACAACCACCACCATTACTCCTGTTGCCGGCGATGGTCGAGGGTCCGCCTGGGTCATGATTGTAGCTCGAATCGGAGAGGAAGGGGATTCATTTGAGTTGGGTTTATCACCACCCGAAAAGGATCTCCGGTGGTTGGGTTCAAACAGAGAGCATGGCTGAGTTTCATCAGAAAAACGAAGGGGAAGGGGAAGGCCGAGTTCGCCGGATGGGTCGGAGAAGAGGAGGTTGCCGGAGAAGGGCTGGTTCGTGAAGGTTTTCAGGGGAGGTTGCCCAATCGAGGTTGTGGGGGTCGCCAGCAAACGAACGGAGGTCGCTAACCCTCAAAGCGCACAACAGTGGCGGCGACGCTCCTGCTCGAGGCTGTCACGAACTAGAAAAAAAGAGAGGAGGGGATGTCGCCGCCGTTCGTTGTGGCTGTCGGAGATGGGTCGGACGGAGGTCGCCACCACCATTTTCCGTCCTGATCTCACATTTTAGATGAAGAAGTCGACTACTAACTTACATTTCCTTTTAGGGTTGTTTAGGGTTTTTATATTATTTTATTTTTAGTTTAGGTATTTATATATATTAGAGTAAATTACGGATTTCGTCCCTGAGGTTTGCATAAATTTCGGATTTCGTCCCTAAGTTTCATTTATTACGGATTTCGTCCTCAACTTTTGCAAAAACGTATCGGATTTCGTCCTTTTGACTAACTTCTGTTAAAAATTTCTGTTAAAAGACCTTAATACCCTTGTGTGTAAAAACAAATAAAAATTAAAAGAAAAAACAAACTTAATTAAAAAAAAAGAAAAAAAAGAAAGGCATATCAGTTCAAACCGCCGCCGACGACGACTATCATCCCGTCACCACCGCCGGATCTAGTTTAATCGACCACAACTTGAGCAAAACTCATCGAATCATAAAATTAATCACACGGTTACACTCGAAATCAAGCAACGATTCCGTCTAGATCCATTGTTAATATTTTTTGGTGAAAATTTGAAGATTTCGTCGCGGGTTTGTGAACCTCGCCGCTGCCGGTGGTCAAAGGGAGTGGCCGGTGGTTGAAGCAGTCGCTGACGAGTTCAATTGCCGTTGCCGGTGGTCGAAGGGGGTGTTGGATTCGCAGGGGGCTGGTGGTTGCCGACTTTACAGGGGCTGGGGGTGCCGGATTTGCAGGGGGAAAGCTCCCGGTTGACGTCCACCATGCCAGTCGGTGGAGGCGGAGCTTCACGTCACCGGCGGCACGTCACCAGCGGTGGTTCCCGGATTTACAGCTCCGATCGCTTCCTTTTTTAATGGCGGCGAAGTTCCGTCGGTGTATACATGTGTCTGTGGGTGGGGAAGAAGGGAGGGGGGGGGGGGTTGGTTTTAATTTAAATGAAATGCCTTTCTTCCTTTTTTTTCTTTTTTTTAATTAAGTTTTTTTTTTCTTTTAATTTTTTATTTGTTTTTACACAAAAGGGTATTAAGGTCTTTTTACATCCGTTTAACATAAAATTTTAACAGAAGTTAGTCAAAAGGACGAAATCCGATACGTTTTTGCAAAACTTGAGGACGAAATCCGTAATAAATGAAACTTAGGGACGAAATCCGAAATGTGTGCAAACCTTAGGGACGAAATCCGTAATTTACTCTATATATTAATTAAAGACAAGGGTATAATTGTCTTTTTACATCCGTTTAACAGAAAATTTTAACAGAAGTTAGTCAAAACGACGAAATCCGATACGTTTTTGCAAAACTTGAGGACAAAATCCGTAATAAATGAAACTTAGGGACGAAATCCGAAATTTGTGCAAACCTCAGGGACGAAATCCGTAATTTACTTAAGAAGTTAATTACGGTTTGCGTCCCTGTGGTTTAACAACTTTTGCCACATGAGTCCAAAGGTTGAAAAATTTATGTCCGACACTCTATGGTTTGCATTTTTGTGTGAACTGAGTCCTTTTGACTAACACGGTTAAAATTTTCTGTTAAGTCAAGGGGTATTTCAGTCAATTTGTAAATGAGGGACACATTATGTAAATTAATAAATTATAGGGTCTGTTTTTTTAAGAAGATTAAAAAATAAAAACAAAAAACCATCTTCTTTAAAACCCTAATTCCCCCTTTTCTTCTTCCCACCCCAAAATGCACATGCAATGCACACTCATTCTAGCCTATGGAATGAGACCAATTTAACCATTTTTCAAGTTCGCTTGAGGTGTTGTTTCGGTGGTGACACCGGTTCGCCGCCGCCATTGAAAGAAACTGACCTAGTTTAAAGCTTCACTCAGGTACGTCGGACCTAACCATCACCATCCCTGCAATCGAATCGGGTTATGGGTTGTGTCGGTGGTGGCGTGAGACGACCGTGGTGAGGTGACATGGTGGTCGGATGTGGAAGTGTTAAATCTGAGTAACAATCAGTTCAGAGTGTTAGATTTGATGTTGGTGATGGCGGCGACAGTTGTAGGGCGATGGTTGGTGGTGGGGGTCCGGTGGTGGCGACGGTTGTAGTGATGGAAATTGTATTCACTTTCTCAAACGAATACTCCGACGAACTATTCATTCAAATTTTCTTTTAGTTGACATTCATAGACGGTTACAACATGTGATTAATTACCGTAATTTTAGTGTCCGCCGGGATCCTATAGCCACAAGATGTTATAATACAGAGACTAGTATATACATATTCTACGAAAACATGATCGGATTCATGAACCGGGGGTACAATAGGGCTTCTACACATATCGCCGGCGAGATTTGTTATACAAAAATTTAGTTTTTGTACATAAAAGTGTTCAGGGCTTATTGCTTTTGTAGTTTTGGTAAAGTCTGGTGGGGGTCTGGTGGTTGGTGGTGGTTTATGGTGATTGTAGGGCGATGGTAGTAACCTGTGTTGGGTCGGTGTTTTTGAATTTGTGTATAGAAAAACAAAATAAGGTTTTAATTTTTATTAGATATTTTAATAAAATATATGTTTAAGTTAATTACAAAAGCAACCCTTATATATTATATTTTACATAATTAGTTCTTCATGTGCAAATTTAACTAAAATACCCCTTGAATTAATATAAAATTTTAACACCGTTAGACAAAATTATTTAATTCATACAAAAATACAAACCACAGAGTGTTAGACGAAAAATTTGCAACCTTTTAAACTCAGGTACAAAAGTTGTCAAACCAAAGGACGCAAACCGTAAAATGTCTGCAGTCTGCGAACCACATCTGCAGACATCTGTAGCAGAAGAGGTAGACTAAACCTCTGCAGTCTGTAAGAAGAAGAGTGTTTGTTTTTTAACTTATGCAGACTGCTAAAATAAACTGAAATTTAAATAAATCATTTTTTAAACTTATACATAATTCAATCATTTTATTTCTTTCCGTATATTTTAGCAAACAATTGTTTTTTAAACAATTTCCTTTTAAAAAAATATCAAAAATATTTTATAAAAACTGTTCAAAAAAATGTTTTTTAAACAGTTTAAAAACGTTTTTAAATAAATGTTTAAAAAGTTTTGTTTAATAATTGTTTAAAATATTTTTTCTTAAAATAATTGTTTAAAAATGTTTTTTAAAAACAAAACTTTTTTAAAAAACAATTTAAAAAAAACTAATTTAAAAAAAAACATTTTAAAATTTAATTTTTAAAATTAATTGTTTAAATTGTTTTTTTTTTTACTTTTTTAAATAACGATTTAAAAAAAGTGGTTAAAGAAGTTTCTTAAAAGTTTTTTAATATATTAAAAACTTTTAAAAAGTTTTTTTTAGAAAAAGTTTTTTAAAAAGGACTTAATAAAATGTATTTTTATAAAAGAATTAAAAAAAACTGTTTAAAAATGTTTTTAATGTAAAAACAGTTTAAAGAGATGGTTAGAAGATTTTAGAAGATGTCAGAAGTGACTTGGTCACATCTGCACCAAGAAGAGCCTGCGCAGACATTTTTTAATGAAATGTCTTCGAGAAAACAAACAGTCTGCAGACCTAAATGTCTGCACGTGGTCTGCGCGACGCAGACAGAAAAGGACAGAAAGAGCTTTTGCAGAAAAACAAACACCATCGAGTAGTAATTTGAAATTTCTGTATAATTTTTGTATACCTTAGGAAATAAATTTCAAATGCCACTTTACATCAAGTAGTAATTTGAAATTTCTGTTGAAGTTAAGTTTTGTAAAAGACCAAAATGAGGTACCTGCTTTGACCTGAGACGAAGTCCTTCCTGTAAAGTTCATCCCTGATTGATTATCCGAGACGAGTAAAAATCGAGATCCATAACTTTCTTCCTGGTGTTGTCAAATCTCCAGTCTACCTGAATCCTTCAAACTTCCAAAATGAGTGACAGTGAAGATGACGAGCAGCTGCTACAGATGGCGTTGAAGGAGCAATCGCAGAGAGATGTGAACTACACAAGACCATCTCAATCCAGATCCTCAAAACCCGTAGTCAATTTTGTTCAACCTCCGTCAAATCACAGGTCCGCCAAAAACCCTAATCCCACCACTACCACCACCACCACCACAAAACCGCAACATCGTCGGAACGCCACGGAGGACGATGACGATTCTGAGGTGGAGATGCTCAGTATTTCTTCAGGTGATGAAGATTCGGTTACTGATCAGAAGGTCGGGTCGAGGAATCGGGTCAGAGCTACCGCTAAGGATGATGATAAGCTTTGGGACGGGGAAGAGCCTGATGCTTGGAAGCGAGTCGATGAAGCAGAGGTATATTTATATATATATCTTTCATCTAATTTCTAACTTTGTGATTCATCGTTTTAATAGTCAATAGTCCTTGATTTCTGATACAGGATGCAGGCATTCTTGCTAGGATTAAGACCTCATGTTGCTTTTCTTGTTATACGACATATCCTAGAATTTGAGATAGTATGTTACTAATTATGTGGTAATTAAGGTTTAATTAAAGAAATCTAAGGTGTTATACTAAGTGCATTGCTATTTATGCCATACAACTTACAGCTAACATATTGCATCTTCCTTCATACTATGGTTTACATTCTGATCTAGACGTGCCTTGATTGATTTCGTCCATTTAAGGGGGTATTTGGATTTGTTTTCTTTAAGGGATTGTATGATCACGATATTCACTTTATAGCATTTCAGTAAACTAAAACTGCCTTTGTTTATGATTATCAGGACCCATGATAGATTTTACTCTTTTCAGCTTCGACACATGGTTTTTTATGTAATTGAATTGACTAGAGTTTACTTTTGTTGTGACAGCTTGGCAGAAGGGTTCGGGACATGAGGGAGACTAGAACAGTTCCCACAACTCAAAAGTTTGAGAAGAAACCATCAATGGCTATAAAGGGGCTGAATAGTTTGCAGTCTTTTTCACGTGGCATGGAATTTGTAGATCCTCTAGGACTTGGGTAAATATTCATTTTATTATCTCATTGTCACCTAAATAGTGATATATACTAGAGAGATTTGACATTTTAAATCTCTTGGGCCTTTCTTTTTCCTATACTAAAATGTGACTAGAGGTGGCAATATTAACCCATTTACTTGTAAATGGACCTCTTTGATTGGGTTTTTTCCCCTTCATATGGGTCAAGGAAACAGGTTAGTCTAATGGATAGAATGGTTTCAAAGTTGGCTAAAGGCTATTTTTGATATACGCAACCTCTTAAATCGCTCTATTTGAAAATTTAGATTACTATTGCAGTAACATTGGTTTTGTAATTTTACATAGCATAGTTATTTATTAAAAAGAATCCAAAAAATAGACAAAAGTGTTTGCATGTCAACTGAACTAATGCTACTATGTTTTACGGACACTGAAGAATGACCCGTTTTATCCAAACCGATTCTGACCCATTACCCAGCCTGCCTATCTTGCCATCTCTACGTATCACCCTATTTCTGTTTTTTTCTGAGTTTTTGTATTTACTTTTTTTTTTCTTTCCATTTACCATTATGGTTCTTGATATCTGCTATCACATATGATATACCAGTAATATTGGAGCCCTTTTGTTTCTGTCATCATAAGTGCATGTAGATTCTTAGTTCATGGTTTTTCAACTAATTATTATTATTATTATTATTATTATTGTTATTATTATTATTATTATTGTTATTATTATTATTATTGTTATTATTATTAGGAAAATTGGATTTTAATAATACAAGTTTTACCTAGTTGGCGGATAATAATACGAGTTTCAAAATTTCCTCACAATAATACCAATTTTATAGGTATTGGATTATAACGATACACTGTTAGTTTTTTACTAACGATGTTAGTGGTTGCTGGCGTGGCATACAATATGTTTCTTTTGATAAAGTAATTAAAATGGAGGGACTATTTATGTAACTTCTATATATTAACAAAAAAAAGTTTAAAAAAATTAGAAAAAGGAAAAGAAGAACAAGGGAGAAAGGTGGAGCTCCCTTCGACGCGCCTCCTGTCGACGACCAACCTTCTCCGGCTAGCCAAACCCACCACTTCGCCAGCCGGTACAATTCTGGAAATGTTTCATAAATCGGATTTCGGGGACCGCGGATGACGGGCCGCCTCCAATGACGGTGGCGCCGCCTAATAAGATGAGGCGAGGGCCGTGAGATTTGATTTGTGCGACGGCGGTGAGAGTGTGGCCGAATCGAGGACCAAGAGCATCATCTTCTGTGTCTGAATAAGTCTCCAATGGACGATAAGTCGGAGCTGGTGCCAGCCAGGGTTTTGAACTCATGAAACCCTAAAGGAATTCCAACCGTAAACCTTCAATTCTCAGAGAAATTAGTAACAATAAACCTTCAATTGTAGAAACAATTGGAACGGTGAAACGACGGTTGGAGTGAAACCGACACCTTGCGACGGAGAGGAGGGTTGCCTCGCCGGCGTCACCGGAGCTGCTGCTCTTGTTTCTGAGAGGAGAGGAGGGTCGCCGGAAGTCATATAGGGTTGGGTTTTTTAGGGTTTTTTTTTTAAAACCCAAATCTTATAAGAATTTACAAAATGGTCCCTTTCTTTCATGACTTGGTTAAAATATGCCACATAGGATCCATGTCAGCAGCCATGTCAGCAACTACTAACACCGTTAGTAAAAAACTAACGATGTATCGTTATAATCCAATACTTATAAAATTGGTATTATTGTGAGGAAATTTTAAAACTCGTATTTTTATTCGCCAACTAGGTAAAACTTGTATTATTAAAATCCAATTTTCCTTATTATTATTATTATTATTATTATTATTACTACTATTATTATTATTATTATTATTATTATTATTATAAATGATGGGTAATATTAATGGCAGGGTTATAGACAATAGAACCATGAGGTTGGTCAATGAATATGCAGCAAATTCTCCAGCCAACTCTGAAAAAGTAGATTCTGATGTTCGAGGTACTCATAAATAGATTATGATCTTTTAATTTCATGTACATGTGTTATTGATTTAATGGCGTTTAATATAGGTACTAGTATATGTACTCTCATGAGCATCTTGCATGATGCTTCAGTTAATTGTATGGTTATTCATGCTCTCATGTATCTTACCATGAAGTGTCAAATGAAGTGCATGCTTCAAGTCAATTGTGATGAAATATGAGTCATATGATTCAACATGATTGAATTAGTTATATATGTTTATGCAGTTGTATTGGAATATCGTTATGCATATAACATCTTGAGCTCTTGTACAACTTTGCAGTTATGTATCAACATCTTAATCATTAGTGTGACTTAAACCACTAACATTGAATTCTTACAAAAAAAGTGGAATTCAAAACAACATACACTTGGCATAAGGGTGGTTGGTGTGTGTACATAGCTATATTTTAGTTGTGTAATGACTAGTCTTTCTTTGTCGACTTCATATTTAACTTTAAACAAGAAAACTAATATTGCGATAAAGGATTTGATTAGTTGTTTTTGCCTTTGAATAAAGACTATTCCTCTTTATTTCTTATGTTCTTTATTTCCATTTGCGTGCCTATGTGGGAAGGGTGGATAAAGGATTTGCAACTCCTTATAGTCGTTTTCCATGGAAATAGACAACATGTTGGTGATGGAAATAGACAACATGTTGTGAAAATGAACGGGAACAATTAACATCCTTAAGCCGAGGTAAAGAGGAAAGAGTGGTTGAAGGTCAATTTAGAGGGGGATAAAGCTATACATTGTAGTAGATGATGCAATAAGAGATCTACTCAATTCATACAAGAAACAATTATAGCTTAAATGTTTTCATTTACATAGTTAGATGCTATTTAGCCATTTTACATTCGAATAGTTGGCGAATATCTTTTTGTAGACCAATAATTAGGGTATTAAATTGTTTAAATTAGTAAGGTAATTCTTGAAAGAAAGCTTGTCTCGTACATAGGTGAAAAAATGTAGAAAAAATGCTTATACTTCACTTGTGGGCACACATTATAATAGACCCTAAAAAACTTGGCGCAAAAGGCCAATAATTTTGCCATTCCTCAAGTTGGTGCGTATATGCCAAACATGCCTAACTTTTCACATGTAGGATTATTCTGAGATCCTTATCGAATCCATGACGTCCAAATCACATGGAAGCAAACTTACCGTTGCTCCATGGTCTGCCCTAAAATACCCAACCTTTAGGCGGCCTTTAGACTACACCCCTTGGCACTAAGTTATGTGTTTTTACCATGTATTTTTTCATGTGAATGTTGATTTTCATTGGATTTGTGTTAGAAGCACGACCTAAATTAGAAAATGAAAGATTGCTTTAGAAATGTATGTAATTATCTTCAGCCAATGTAAAAAATGTGGCTGATCCTTTTTGTAGTCTTATACTAACGAAAGTTCTTAACATGAATACACAGATAAATTGATGTATTACTCTGAGAAGTTTGATCCAAAATTATTCATATGCCGAGTGCACCAAGATACACCTGCAGCAGACTTAGAGGCTGGTGGTTTGGCTTTAAAAACAGATCTCAAAGGACGTACTGAACAGAGGAAACTTTTGGTCAAAGAAAATTTTGACTGCTTTGTCTCTTGCAAAACAACCATTGATGGTGAGTAATGATCACTGCAGGCGTCATAGTCATTATACGTGGTGGTGAATGTTTTGTACATATAGTGATGAACATCATATATTACAGATATTGAGTTAAAACTGAGAAGAATAGAAGAAGATCCAGAAGGATGCGGGACCTCACATTTATATAGTTCCATCCAAGGAGTTACTTCTGTGGCTAATCGTGCTTTTGCACCCCTACTTGAAAGACAGGTTTGAGCTTTTTAACTCAAGGTAGCAGGGCTGGCGGGCTGTTTAACTGGTTAGGTTGAGGGAAACACATTTTGTGCAAATTATTAAAGTTTAGAAATAGTTTGTTAAATATAACTACAAGTTTCATATTATTTAAGTTGTAATTGATCTTTTTTATTAGAATAATGCAAGGGGTAAGGGGTTTTATGCATCAAAACTACAATTGTGGACGATTTTTGCCCGTTGAGTGGGTTAGGCTCCATGAGATATAGAGATGAAAGAACAAGAACACTTTTGACATTTCTTCTTTGCTCTTCATTTTATCAAAACTAATGCCTTATAAGGCTTATAGTCATTAAAGAGAACATGGTAAACCAAAAACTAAATATATTTGCTTGAATCCTGTAAAATGCATGAAAATGGTAAAGGTGGGTTATGTATGCATGAGATTAAGTGAATGTCTGAATGGAAGTGAAATGTGTCTCCATAAAATCAGGCATGTATCACATTACTTTCAAGCTTTCTTCTTCTTCTGAAACTACCTGTTTGACCGTGACCTGTTAGAGATCAACCGGACTGACCCATTAATAAGTAGACGGATATAAATCTGCCAGTTCACCACTTCTAAGTTTAACATTTTGGATTGAATTTGAGGAACAGTGATTTAAAGAGTTTTAATTTGATAAATTGTGCTCTTTTTTTTCTTTAGGCTCAAGCAGAAAAGATTAGGTCAGTTCAAGGAATGCTTCAGAGGTTCCGTACTTTGTTCAACTTACCAAGTGCAATTCGTAGCAATATAAGTAAGGGAGAATATGACCTGGCAGTCAGAGAGTACAGGAAAGCCAAGTCAATTGTCCTCCCTTCTCATGTACAATAACTAAACTTAATAGCTTTTTATGTTCACTGTATTTCCTTTTCAAGGTTGTGTAGTTTGTTACTAAGTTTTAATGTTGTGTTGTTATCTTTGGCAATATACAGGTTGGTATATTGAAACGTGTTCTTGAGGAGGTTGAAAAAGTTATGCAAGAGTTCAAAGGCATGCTTTATCGATCTATGGAAGATCCACAGATTGACTTAACAAATGTAAGGAAAATACACGTTCATATACTAAAGTCAGGTTATTAGAACAAATTATTTTGGTTTTCAGGATTTTTACAAGGTCATTTTTTTTAATATTAATTGTAGCTTGAAAATGTTGTGAGGCTTTTACTGGAGCTGGAACCTGAGTCAGATCCTGTGCGTCATTATCTAAATATACAGGTGAGAGCTAATATAAAAACCATAGCTTGGCTTTTGAAATCACATAAGCAATCATAAATTCACATGCATACATATAAACATGCACATGCACCTATATACATATACATACATATATATATAGGGGGAGGTTCATTGTAGACCACCTAAAAAGTGTAGACCCGTAGACCATATATTTCGCATGCGAAATTACTCTAGTGAAATTCATTGAAGAGAAAAAAAAAGAAAAAATAGGTTTGGTTCATGAGCAAACTCATCTTATTGTGAAAATAAAAAAACTCTGCTTAATTTTTTTTATAGTTTTTGAACTTAATAATTTTTCTTTTACATTTTAAAAAAAGCAAAAATAAAAAAATTAAATAAAAAATGTAGCTTAAATAGTTATATTACATATATGTAGTATATGTAATATGGTATTCTACATATATGCAGCAGTATCATTATTACTGCATGCATATAATACTGAAAAATGTACGACACAAAAAAATTTATCAAAGAAAAATATCATAATAAAGATACCAAAATTCTTGATTTTATGGTACAATTTAAAGAAAAAAATATAATATATGAATAAACTATAAAATATTAAAGAAAAAGGAGTTTTATAGTTTTCTCCATAAGGAGTTTTCTCATGATCCTCCCCCTGTATATATATATATATATATATATATATATATATATATAGGGGATGGTTATGGTGAAAACCACTCCGAGTTGAGAAAACTTTGAAAACTCTTCAAAAATGGGGTTAAAAAGTTCTTTTTTTCCCTTCAATTTTTTATGGTGATTCTTTACGTTATAGGCTATCCATAGATGGAAAAAAAAAAACGCCTCGGGGATTTTTTTTTTAAAATGTAACAAGTTTTGTTGTTACATATGTAACAAACATATGTAGAGAGTGTTACATATGTAACAAGACCGTTTTTTGAGATTTTTTTTTAAAATATCCCCGAGGCGTTTTTTTTTGATTTTTTTCCATAAAAGAATCACCATAAAAAATTGAAGGGAAAAAATAAACTTTTTTACCCCGTTTTTGAAGAGTTTTCAAAGTTTTCTCAACTCGAGAGAGTTTTCATTTTACCCTTCCTCTATATATATATATATATATATATATATATATACACAACACTCATGTAAATTCTTTGATTTTCTTGTTTTTTGTGCATATATCAGAATCATAGGATCAGAGGCTTGCTTGAGAAGTGCACTTTTGATCATGACACAAGGATGGAAAACTTGCAAAATGAGTTACATGAGAAAACAGTATCAGATGAAAAGTGGAGGAAAATCCAGCATGATTTAAACGAATCTGTGAGTAGCACCTTTCTTTTATTTTAAAAATAATTATATCTTCTGCTCACCACCTTATAAATTTAAACCCTACTTATTTTAAATTTTCTGTATTTCTATCAGGGTGCTGTTGATGTGTTTATGAATGATTCATTTATATTAAATTCACAACCAAGAGATTCAGGTTCTGAAGAACTTGACGCTCTTCGTGGAAGATACATACGAAGATTGACTGGTGTAATTGTTCATCACATACCTGCCTTCTGGAAGGTTGCTCTTTCTGTTTCAAGTGGCAAATTTGCTAAGGTAATTAATTATATTTAATCTTGTAGATTAAGTATATTATGTTTCCGTTATACTGATACATTTATCCATCCTTTTTTATGAAACTATTATAACAGGTTGGAGACGATAAATTTTCAACTCACTCTCTTGACGAAGTGTCTGGAATGATACAAAATACTATATCTGCTTATGAGTCTAAGGTACATATGCTTCCATGATTTCTTTATCAGTAAAATAGTATGTTGCACGTTCTAGTTGTTGAAAAATTGATTAATTGCTTATCAATGCATTAGGAAGTGTAATAAGACCTTTAAGTCGAACTTACAAATTTTAAAGAATAAGTTAACTCAAGTGGTGCTAGAGTATGAACCTTTCATTTTTAAGATGATGCATAACAAATTAACAATTTATATTTTTTCTTTTTTTTTCTTTTTTTTTTCTTTTTTTTTCCTGAATGATTCCTTGAGCTACTTAATTGTTTAGGTGCACAACACCTTTCTTGATCTTGGGGAGTCAAATATTCTGCGGCCATACATGAGCGATGCAATAACAGATATATCTAAAGCATGTGAAGCTTTTGAAGTAAAAGAAACAGCACCTTCTGTTGCAGGTATCTTGACTTAATTGACCTTCTTGTTCATCCATCCTTTTTTGTTCCTCTGCTTATTCTGACTGTCCGGTTTTCCGATAACAGTTGCAGCTCTGCGTACGCTTCAATATGAGATCACAAAAACTTACATACAGAGGCTTAGTTCATGGATGAGAGTTTCAACTGAAGAGATATCAAAAAACGAATTGTGGGTCCCAGTTTCTGTTCTAGAAAGAAACAAATCTTCATACACAATTTCTCACCTGCCTTTAGCATTCCGTTCAGTTATGGTCACTGCAATGGATCAGATAGATATGTAAGTCTGTAAAAATATTTTTCTTTATATATACCATAATTTCACTTTCTAAACAATCTTTTAGGCTTTTATTTTCGATCTTTTTTGTGTTTACTTGGACCACTACTAAAAATTACTTCTGAAAAACGTACAATATCAAAAGCACATGATACAATGGCAATTAATTGTTGTGGTGTGCAAAGCAATTTTGATTTTCGATGGTGTACAATTCACCTACCTAGTAGGGAGCTTGGTTTCCATGGATAAAAACGTGGCAACTATATTTTTTCCAGGATGATGCGGACTTTAGGGAGTGAAGCAACAAAATCCGAAGATGCTTTTGTACTCTTTCAAGAAACCCAAGAAGCTGTGAGGGTTTCATTTTTGAACTGTCTGCTCGATTTTGCTGGTACGAAGAGGGTCATTTAATGTGCTTTTACTCTGTTAGCTTATGATTAGTGGTGGCAAAATGGGTGAGTCAAGCAATAGGGGCTAATGGGTAAAATGGATTTGTTTGGGTATGGTTTAGGTTGAACTGAAACACTTTTTGCTCAAAAGATTTAGACCTTTTTGTTAATAATTAGGGTGTCAACTATGATTGCAAAGTTTATAGGATTCTATAATAACTAATATTTTGAGTAGTTTGATTCCGGCCAGCCCCTTTGAGTTGTTTGACTAGTTTTTTTTTTTTTTTTTTTTTTAAAAGCTTTTATTTACTCATTTGACGTGACATAACCCGAATCGGCCGATTCCTTTGGTGCACATGATTAGGTCACTTGGAGCAGATTGGAAGTGAGCTTGGTCAGAATATAGAAAATTCATCATTCCAAAATGGATATCCTGAGGAAAATTCAATTGATCCACTCCCTGGAAGTATTACGAATCCACACCAACAGCTGTTGATGGTGTTAAGTAACCTTGGATTTTGCAAAGATGATCTTTCTCATGAAATGCATCGTAAATATAAACACATCTGGATGCAACCAGGGTATGTAGAGTGGTATCATATTTTCCGAGAAATCATTTTTGCTATTCTAATTGGTTGATCGAAGTATAAATCTGGAAATAAGTAATAACATATTGTTGTCGCCATGGTTTTTGCATTTGAGAATCAAGTCACTTTAATGAGGTTTAGCTTTCCTAAGAACGTTACTATCACTGTCATTTCCGGTCAAAATTTGGTGACTGGATATGTTCTGGCACTACATGGATATATGTTTGTTGATGATATTAACATGATGCTAATTTGATAGGTATGTGGTTTTGTTTTACACAATTTCATTTTGTTTTTACTGGTTACCCAACCCACTCATTTGACCTTATTCTTATTCTTGTTAGTTGATATTTAAACACTAAATGAACCATTGACACCTCTCGTGTGGAATTCACATGGATAGTCTTTGGAATGGCCAAATTGTTGTTCGACATGCTAAATGCATATTTAATTGATGTATTTGATACTGATAGTATATCAATTTTCACGTACAATAGTAATGCCTGACATAATCAAGTCAACAACTCTGTCGATTTTTGGACGGAAGCTAATTATAATGGTGATACTGTAGCGTTCTAAATAAAACATTTCAACTTAACTGTTTTATAACAAAAACCAGGAGACGAAAATGTGGTTTTCTCCTTAATCTTCTATATTACCATTTTCCTTACTTTAAATTAGCACCACAGGTTATTATTATTATTATTATTATTATTATTATTATTATTATTATTATTATTATTATTATTATTATTATTATTATTATTTCTTTAATTAATCTTAATCTATCCTCCATCTAAGAGGAAGATTCACTTTTTCAATATACTTATGCCTCTATCCATGGAGGTTAATTGGATATGCCGGTTTTAGAATGATAACTGTAACTCAACAGTTAAAGTAAGATGATCATGAAATATTGGATTCTTGCAGGGGGAAAGACGAGGCAGACAATGACGTGGATGATCTGGTTAGGTCTTTCTCTGGTCTTGAAGAGAAAGTCCTTGCACAGTATACTATGGCAAAGGTTCAAATTTCAGCTTTGATTTTTCATGCAATAAAATAGTATTTGAATGTTAATAGATGTGTATTCGCATAATCTTAAATATATTTGTATTTTATTTGTTGAATATTTCTGCTTACATTCCAGGCAAATCACATTAGAACAGCTGCTGTGAACTATTTGTTGGATGCTGGAGTACAGTGGGGCGGATCACCTCCAGTGAAAGTGAGGGCTTCTTAAATAAATATCCATTCCTTATTTTTTATTACTTTATCTTTTTAGCTATAAATCTATATTTTAATGCTTTGAAGGGTCTGCGTGATGCTTCTGTTGAGTTGCTGCACACTCTTGTAGCGGTGCATGCCGAGGTATGTTTAAGTTCTTTTTCACCCGATATATTGTAGAGGTGACGATTTCTATTTTGGTTATGTTTTCTCTAACTGTTTAGAATGGCTAATGTGTGTGTGTGTCTATATATTTTATAGAAGAACAGGCTAATTTGATTGAATATCACCCAAGCACAAAGTGTCTTTTGTATTGCATGAATCCTCTTAAAACATTTTATTCAAATCATTTTTATTGCATGAAACCTCTTTGGGTGCAGCCTCTTTATCCCTCGGGGTAAAGGTAAGGTTTGTCCTTCTCTAACCCTCCCTAGACCCTGCCCTTTGGGTTAGATTTTACTAGGTATGCTGTTCTTGTTCTTGTTCTTGTTCTCATCGGTAAAACAGTATAATTTGCTTCAATCATCAATAAAATGTTAGATTCCGATCACTATGTTTAGGTTTAGGTCAGCCCATGTCGACTTGTTATGACAAGGTACCAAAAACTTAGCCGTTCTAACTCATGACCGAACCCACCCATATTTGCCATTTCTAATATGTTGTTGCATGTTTATTATCGGGTTATACTTTATTTGCATATTTCTGAGTTTTCTTGTAACCTTGATTGCAGGTTTCTGGTGGTTGTAAACCTTTACTTGACAAGATACTTAGAATTCTTGTTGAAGGCTTGATGGACACATTACTCAGCCTTTTCCATGAACATAAGGACACTGATATAAGAATATTGGATGCGAATGGTTTCTGCCAGCTTATGCTTGAGGTAGACCCTCTATGTAAAATATTTTGGGGAATTTGAAACTTGCTACTATTTCAAGTGGTTTTGAAATAATTCTTGATTCTTGCAGCTTGAATACTTTGAGACCATATTAAATCAGTATTTCACTCCTGAAGTGAGTGAATCTCTCAGGTCACTACAAGGGGTAATTTTGGAAAAAGCCACCGAGAGCTCATCTGAAGCCAGTGATACTCCAAAGCACCGACGCCGCGCGACACGTGGAAGTGATGATTTGCTTGGAGATGACAAACAGGGGACCGTATCACCTGATGAGCTTATCGTAAGTCTGTCTCATTTTATATTAAAAATTGTCGCTTTTATGTATTCTCAATTGAGGTTTTTTACTTTTCGTCCAACATCACCCGACTCAAAAGCATTATCCTATATTGTGCTCTTTTAAGGAATCATTAATCTTTACTGATGTTGGATATTAGGACTGAAAAATGGGTCAGGTTGGTCCACAAACACTTATCGTCCATTTTTAACCCTTTTCTTACAAATAACTTTTATGCTAAACAAGGTTATAAAACTATATATTACACTAATAATCCAAACATTTTAATATAAATAATACCCATTTGAAATCGACCAACTGGCGAAACTGCAAGACACTAAGAAAACAAAGGATGGTGTTATACTAAATTTGGTGGTTGTGTTGTTTTAGGCCCTTGCCCAACAGTGTAGCAATGAGCTACTACAGTCAGAGATCAAGAGGACTCAGATTAACACGGCATGTTTTGTGGAGTCACTTCCCTTGGATCCTGGTCCCGCAGCAGTTAAAGCAGTAGCAGGTTATGGTTCGTTCAGAGGGCCGATGGACTCTCCGACTAGGAATTACGGGGCTAAACAAGCTGTCGGGTCCCCTAGTTTTTCAAGGCCAAGAAGGAGATGAGATTTCTGGTCACTCTTCACTTTGAGTTAATAATAATAATAATAATATGTAATATCAGTGAGCTGCAATTGTGTGTATCTAGTTCTGAAGTAATTACCAGTTTTTTCAAGTTGTGATATGTTTCAACTTTTTTGTTGTACATACCAATACATGCTTGCTGTGATCAATATGTAATTTTACTTTCTTGATTATATTATTATACTAATATTTGTGTAACTATGGTTTTTGTATTATATTAAACTGCATATCTACCCCTTGTGACAGCACAGCTGCACCAGTATATATTTATTACCAATCAATCCAACAATCACATTGAGCTCATGGCAGAATAATGTGCTTTGCAACCTTTAAACAGGTTAGGGTCAAAGAGTTTTGAAGAAGTTTTTTGACTTTAGAGGAGTTACAAATTAAAGTTCGTTGTTTTGATTTTTACTATTCGTTTCTTATCACTTCATTTCAAACAAGTTTATTCAAATCCTGTTTAAAAAAGTTTGTTAATTGAGTTGAGAAAAGACACTTGCATGTAAAACAATGTTATTCCCTTGGGAAGTTGACCCAAGTATGACCCATTTTTTTGGTTGTGTTGTACATAGCATGGCACAAAAAAATATACACGTCAGGTTTGAGTCCTTGAGTTCACCTGCTCAACTGCTAACTTGAAAATTTTCAACCTAAAAACATGATCCTATTGATACCCGCTCCAAATTATTTCAATCTTAAATTCAAACATGATTAACACCCTTATTGGTGGCATTTATACAGCTAAATAATTATCAGATTAGAACCAACTCATTTTTTTCTATAATATTTTTGTTTATTGCCAGAAAACCACGAGATATCTGTAAAAATACCCAACAAAAACCAAAGAAAACCAAAAGATATCTATCTGTAAAAATACCCAACAAAAACCAAAGAAAACCAAAAGATATCTATCTGTAAAAATACCCAACAAAAAAAAAACCACAAGATATCTATCTGTAAAACCAGTTGTATAGTCTTTTTCCCCTTCCTTCCATGGACAAAAAAGAAGCATCAATTACAAAAGACTCTTAGAAAGTGGAACTTCTCAACCGTCTAAAACAATAATAATACATAGTGAGAGTAGTAGTAAGTAGCACTCTCTCATGTCATGCTGTTCTTAGTGGAGGAGAAACCAAAATCACACCATCACCTCTAACAAATAGGAACGGAAGGATTCGCCTTGTGCTCTGCAGCAACCCAACAAACAAAGATTTCATTTCAATTAAGAAACAAACCACCTATACAACAATCACTATGACAGACAGACAGATGATTTTGAAAACATACCCGAACAATCTCTTCGTATGTTTCATCATCAATCTCAACACTTGTTACAATCTCTTCAACATCCCCAAGAATCATGTTCAAATGCTGATCATAAGCCTGTCAAAACCCACCCCAATTATATCATTCATTCATTTCTAAATTCCACAAAACCCCTCCCCCCCTAGGGTTTTGAAATCAAAGTGAAAGCCCTAATTAATTGATTGATTAATTAATAATGTATGCATATATATATAGAGAGGGAGATTGATGATACATGGAGCTTGCCACGGAGCTCACGGTCAGAACGAAGCTTAACGTAGATACGCTCGTCAAGACTCAGCCTAATCAGATCCAGAGGCTCCTTCACTGCGCTCTCCTCTTCGCTCGCCATCTCTACTTCTGCTGCTTCTTTTTTCTTTTTTTCTCTTCTTGTTTTCGGAACGTTTTATCATAAACCCTAACCTTCGTTTTACTCACGACTTGAATGACCGGCTTGATTAAGAATTAAACTGTTATAGTCAAACAGGTTATCCCACATTAAATATCTTAGCCCTCACAAGAAAACTAATAATATTGTGAAAACTAAAAAACAAGCACATTTTACATGAGGAGGGACTAAAAGTGCAATTAAGACATTGTTTCAATCTAAAAATTGCAGAGGGGTTAAATTAGAATTAATACAAAGTTTACAAAACAGAAAAACTTAAACAAAAAAACACAAAATACTGTACGAGCCCTAGATCCTCTCCATCGAGCGTTTCTCGGCGACTTCTCCCTCGCAGGCGGACTTCTCAAGCGACAGCAGCGGACTTCTCAGGCGATTCTCGACGATTCTCAGGTGAGTCTTTCAGGCGAATATCTATCTAACTTTGACGGTTTTCTTTTCCTCCGATCTCTGCCGCTCACACGAATCACGTTTCCAATCGGTAAGAATTCGATCTTCCTGTAACGTTGTGGTGTGAATTGCTTAGTTTCATAAATTTCTAGAACAATTGGTTTATGATGATCCGGTTTTATGGATTTTGGGAACCCTAGGCAACTTTGAGGTAACTCTTAGTACATGATGATCTGGTAATTTAGGATTACTGATTGTTAGACTGTCCTACTGTTAGCGTTAGGCCTTTTTGATTGTTTATCTATGTTGTTTGTGTGTTCTTGGTTATGATTTGGGAACTTGGTGTTTTAGTCAAAGAATGGCCTAAAAAAATGGATTATTAAAGAGAATTGAAAGTTAAAACATCATTATTGAACTTAAAACCTTGGGATAGAATAGGGAACTAGGTCAAACTGTAGGGCTATTATTATTAAGGCATGAACATTAGTGGGCTTTGTGTTTGGGCTTATTAGATGTTGGGCTAGTTAGTGATTATGATTGGGCCATGTGGGCTTCTAACTAGGTTTGCGATTCTTGTAAAGGCTATATAAGCCTCTCTTGTAAGTGTTTATGATTAAGCTTTTCAAATACAAGATACTATTTACGATTTCTTCTTTGTTTCTATTTCCGATCAGCTTCCAAGTTAGAGGGTTTTCATTCAAGATTCAATCTTTATCTTAGATTGAATCTATTTTCTTCTACTTGTTTCTTGGATCAATCGTGTTTGAGGATTCCGCACTCATTCACGATCAAATATCGTGTGTTCGGGTATTTTGTGGACCTACAATTGGTATCAGAGCTAAGAATCTTTGATTCGAGGCTCTCACGATATTGATTCAAGAGTATTTCTGGGTTTTAGTTCGAGATTTTGAGGTTTCGAGGCTGTTTGAGGTGTTTACGACTTGTGTAGCTGCTGTTCTTCGAAGATTTCTGGGTTTCTGTGTGTTCACGATCGTTCCTGTTTGAAGATTGCTTGTTCACGATTGAGATATTAGGTGTTTACGAGTGTACTATCGGCTGTACTGGTGTTTACGATTTTGCTAAATCGTAAAAGGGGGTGTTTACGAGTTCTGGTAATCGGAAACTGTGTTTACGATCAAGGGGTCGTAATCGGCGGGTCGTAATCGGCGTTTACGAGTTGTTGAGGCGGTTTAGTGTTTGCGAGTGACACGTGGATCGTAATCAGTATTTACGATCGCAATCAAGGTTTTGGATCGTAATCAGGACTGTTGGATCGTAATCAGGTGTTATTGGATCGTAATCAGTGATTTTTTTTGGACTTTTGGACTTTAGGTTAAGTTACCCAAGCTATTGAAATGGATTTTGAGCCGAGCATGTACCAGAAACTGGATTTCGAGATCGGATCTATAACTCGTCCGCCAAGACTAACTTCAGCGGATAATTTCTTAGAGTGGAAGTACAGATTCGAAAATCATTTGAAGAGTGTGGATCTGAGACTATGGAGGGCAGTTCTCAATGGACCGTACACGCCTACTCACACAACGGGAACAAATGCTGGGAAAGAGAAGAAAGAGGATGAATATGATGATGATGACTGGGAGAGGTGCAACAAGGCTGAGAGGGCTTTTGCAATAATGACTATGGCCCTAACTCCAGACATCGCTCAAGGGTTCAAGCACTGCAAAACAGCAAAGCAACTGTGGAACGCTTTGATTGTTGCTTATGAAGGAAATCCGGATATTAAGGCTAGTAGGAAGCAGATGTTGAAGCAGAAGTTTAATTTGTTCAACCATATCCAGGGTGAATCTTTTGAGGCTCAAGTTCAGAGGTATGTGTCCTTGATGGCAGAGATGTCCAGTTATGGTGTGGAGCCGGACACTGAAGACAAGAATTTGAAATTGCTAAATAGTCTGCCTAAATCTTGGAACACAAATATATCCATCATCAAAGACAACAACAGACTGACTGAAGTGACTTTGGATGAACTAATTAACAAACTGAAGTCTAAGATGATAGATGATAAGCAGAGAGAGCTAAACCACATAAGCTCATTAAGTTTGGCTGGGAAGTTGAATCAGGCTCTGTTATCTGAAGAAGTTGAAGGTAAGCATGAAGGAAAGGCTTCGGGAAGTGGATCAAGCTCAGTTTCAATGGGTAATGCATTTGTGGCACAGCCTCAAGGAAGTTCAAGCAGTGGTGTCAATTCTGGTGATGTCAATGATCCAAACTTTGCCCTTGGAATGGGTTTCATGAACAGCTATCATGCCCTTGTGGCCGGGAATCTTGTACCTTCTGATATGGTGTCTGGTGATCTTAATCAGATAAATCCTGAGGACGTGGAGATGCTAGATGTCTCTTGGCAAATGGCCATGGCTGTTTTCAGAGCCAAGAAATTTATGGCCAAAACTGGAAGGAACGTCTGGAAGGATCAAGATAAAATCAGAATGGGGTTTGACAAGTCGAAGCTGAGGTGCTACAATTGTGATGAGTATGGTCACTTTTCCAGGGAATGCACGAAGCCAAAGAAAGAGAGGGTTGAAGAGAAGAAGGCAGCTGAGGTAAAAGGTAAAGGAGAAGACAAGGCATTGGTGGTTCAGGGAGGTGGAGGTTATGACTGGACCCCCCAGCTGAGGGAACTGACCCCCCAGATGAAGGACCTTAGTTTGTCACATGCTTTGATTGCTACTGCTGAAGAGGGTGATGAAGAACATCATGCTTTTGTGGTCACTGATGAGGAAAAGCCTGAGGAGACTGAGATAGAAGACAAGGAAGCATACGTTGCTGCTGCTGAGAACCTCAAGGTATGTTCTGATCCCACTTGTGCTCGTATTATACCTGGTCTTAGACAAGTCTGTAAGAATTATCAACTAGAATTGTTTGAGATCAAGTGTGAGAGGAGTTCATTTAAGGGTAGATGGATAAAAGGTGAGGAAAAGATTAAGGCACAAAAGCTAGATATTGTTAAGTACCAACAGATAGCAACTGAACAATCTATCCTGTATGATAATGCTAAATTAGAAATAGCTGACCTTAGAAAGCAGGTAGATGAATTGACACATAAGAACAATGAGATGCAGGTTCAGTTAGATGTGAATAAATTAAGAAACAAAAGAATGCTTCAGGCAGGTAAAGAACTATCTCAGGCTATCACTTGTGGTCAAGTCGGGAAACATACGCCAGGATTTGGATCGGAAAAGTCTGACAAGTCCGTGGCCGCAAATGTTGTTATTCCCCCACCTATCCCTAGAGATATTATAGGAGTGCTCTATGAGGAGGATCAGGTAGAGAGAACTAAGTCAGGTTATCATGAAGCAGGTCCTCCTATAGATAGTATGTTGGTAGGTGTGACCCCTATGACAGAAGAGGAGTTAGAAAGAGAGAGACTTGGAATATATGGGATGAGTAGTCAGAACAAGGTAGATGAACACAGAAATGAACCAGACCCTTCCCAGGAATCATTAAACAATAATGTTAGTCCTACTAATGTTTCTGTTACATGTGCAGATGGTGTAGGCATTGAAGATGTATCTGGGGAGGATGCTGAATGCTTGAGAGTCAATGAGTGTCATGAGTCTAGTTGTTCTGTTTCTAGTTTACCTAAGGATGACGTTCTGGCATCTGTGTCAGAACTTGAAGCATCCAAGTCCAATCAAATTGTCTTGTTAAAACATGTTTCTAATCCTAATGAAGTCGTTAGTTCTTTTTAAAATGCGTGTTCCTAACACAAAGATTGGCCGTCAGTCTAAGCCCAATGATTTTGTTCCGTATCCCCAGGTTGTGTCGACTTATAATAGAACTGATAAATCAAAATCTGAACAATTTTGTTTAATAACACAACCTGAAAAACATTCAAAACGTGTGATACACAAATGGGATGATCAACCGGAATGGAAGTCGTCTTATCCAAGACGCTCATACTTGTGTAGCAACGTCAATGGGCCTAGACAAATGAATTGTTTTGAATGTGGTCAACCAGGTCATTTTGCTGCTAATTGTATGAACAGACCCTATGAGCCATATTATCCGCAGAACAAGCGGACAAATATGCTTGAGAAAATGATGAGGGGTGAGAACAGAACTCAAAAGCAGCAAGCTTCGTCACAGGGGAAGCAGAGTTCTGAACCAATGAAGACTCAAAAGTCTAAGGTTCTAAACACAAAAGCCCCAGTGACAAAGCCTGTCAATGAAAGGAGAGATGTGGGCCAAACTTCAAAACCTGCTCATGCAGCTAAAAAGGTTTACAACAGACCTAACAAAGTTAAAACAAAGCCTTTTGAGAAACAAGTGCAAAAAGTTAATCAGACTGCTGAACCTAAGGGTAAAGCAGTTATGGAACAACCAAAAACTGTTACTCAACCAAAACAAATGGTTTACACCAAATTAAAACTTGAGTGGACACCGGTTGTTAAAACAAAAGGTAAAAAGGCTGCATCTCCTCCGAGAAAAACATCACCCACAAAGAACTCTGCTAGTAGTTCAAACTCACAAAAGCAACCAAATAGGAAGCCAAAAGTTAATGCTAAAACTGTAAATCAACCTGAATCAAAAGCAGGAATGTCTTTCAAAATGGTTAACTACATTGACTCCAAGGGAGTGCCCAGATCTGTTATGACTTGGGTACCTGACTCTAACTGATCTCTGATTTGTGTAGGGACAGCCTAGAAGATCTGTCAACAATCTCTGGTATGTTGATAGTGGTTGCTCCCGACACATGACCGGAGATCTGTCTCTTTTGGAAGATGTAGAGGATTTCAATGGAGGTGGAGTTTCATTTGCAGGGGGAGTGGGTGGTAGAATCAGTAAGAAAGGTGTGGTGCGGAGCGGTAATCTGTCATTTTCTGACGTTCATTATGTGGAGGAACTGTCGCACAGTTTGCTGAGTGTTTCTCAGATCTGTGACAGAGACTTTTCTGTGATGTTCAATAAGAAGGAGTGTATTATTCTGAAGCCAGGTGTGAAGATACCCGAGGAGTGTGTACTTATGCGCACTCCAAGACGTTCAAACTCATATCTTCTCAACTTGAGCAATCCTCCTTCGTCAGAAGAAGCTTGCCTGATATCAAAACAGAATGAAAATCTTGCATTGTTGTGGCATCGTCGTCTGGGACATGCAAACATGAAGAACTTATCCAAGCTGGCTAAAGGAGAGCATGTCAGAAACCTTCCGATCACAGATTTCACTTCAGTGGAGAAGTGTGTGGCATGTGCTAAGGGGAAGCAGCATAAACTGCCACATCGTCCAAAGGTTGCAAATTCTGTCTCTTCTGTGCTTCAACTCTTACATATGGATTTGTTTGGTCCTATGCAGGTACAAAGTGTCAGCAAGTTCTCATACTGCCTCGTGATAGTGGACGACTACTCGCGATTTACTTGGGTCTTTTTCTTGTCAAACAAGTACGAAACTCCGGCCCTAGTAAAGCAGTTTGTGACTCTTATTGAGAATCAGCTGGATAAAAGAGTGAAGGCAATCAGATCTGACAATGGGACAGAATTCAAGAATGCTGAGCTGAATATGTTTTGTGGTGAAAAGGGGATTGAAAGGCAGTTCAGTGCTCCTTACACTCCTCAGCAGAATGGAGTTGCCGAAAGAAGAAATAGGACACTCATCGAAGCAGCTAGAACGATGATGTGTGAAGCAAAACTACCGATCTTCTTTTGGGCAGAAGCTGTGAATACCGCTTGTTATGTACAAAACAGAGTTCTTCTGAACAAGCGTCACGAGCAAACTCCATATCAGATTATTTATGGAGAGAAACCGAAGGTGGGTTACTTCAAGACGTTTGGATGTCCATGCACGGTGCTGATCCAGTCCGATGTAGGGAAATTCGAAGCAAAGGCCGATGAGTGCTATTTTGTTGGTTATTCAGCAAATAGTGCTTATCGTGTGTACAACAAGACCACGGGGGTGATTATTGAGGCATTCAATGTAGATTGGATGGAGGACAATCCTACTGATGCGGGAACTGGACCGAATTGGATCTTCGACTATGGATCATTGTTTGAGGGATTTAATTTCTCGAATGTTTTCCACAATTTGGGCGAAGAAGAAGACATTGTAGCTCCCAGTGCAGATGTAAGACCTCATGTGGATAGAGCATCAGCTGAATCTTCTCGGAATGCAACTGCTGATATTCCAGAATGTTCAGGAACACGTGATGCTCCAGTGGATTCTCAAGGCTCAGGTATGTCTGAAAATGTTGTTAATACTAATCTGCCTATTAATGTTTCAGTGCCTGAAGTCCAAGAGAGCATAATCAACAAGGATCATCCACTGAGTAATGTTGTTGGGCCAGTGACAGCGGGTGTCACCACAAGGAGCCGGACAGGACACATCAACTTTTGTATGTTTTCCTGCTTCATCTCCCAGATAGAACCTCCCAATGTGATGGTTGCTCTTAAAGATCCAAACTGGATGGAGGCCATGCACAATGAACTCAATCAATTTTCAAAGCTGGGAGTGTGGCGTCTTGTGAAGCGGCCAGAAGACAAGAAGGTGATTCCCACGAGATGGTTGTACAAGAACAAAAAAGATGACTCGGGGATCATTGTGAGAAACAAAGCAAGGCTGATTGTACAAGGGCACAGGCAAGTCCAGGGTATCGACTATGATGAGGTTTACGCTCCGGTGGCAAGATTGGAAGCAATTCGGATCTTTCTAGCTGTAGCTTCGTATCTCAACTTTACCGTACATCAGATGGATGTGAAGACTGCCTTCCTGTATGCAGAGATGAACGAGGAAGTCTATGTTGCTCAACCACCAGGGTTCATAGATGAAGAAAATCCAGATCACGTTTATCTGCTGGATAAGGCTTTGTACGGTTTGCATCAAGCTCCTAGAACCTGGTATGAAACGTTGTCCAATCACCTGGTGGAGAATGGATATACAAGAGGAGTCGTTGATCAAACACTGTTCAGGAAAAGGGTGGGAGAAGACATAATTATGGTGCAAGTGTATGTAGATGATATTATCTACGGATCGACAAACGAAGAATTGTGCACCGAGTTTGAGGAGATCATGAAGAAAAAGTTTGAGATGAGTGACCAAGGCGAGATGAGTTTCTTTCTTGCACTTCAAGTCAAGCAGAATGATTCCGGGATTCTTATTCATCAGGAGAAGTATGTGAATGAGATTCTGGACAAATTCAAGATGCAGGATTGCAAGCCCATTGCCACTCCCATGGCATCCAGACCACTCCTGTCAGCGGATCTTGACGGGGAGTCAGTGAGTGAATTCCAGTATCGGTCGATGATTGGATCACTAATGTACTTGACAGCAAGCAGGTCAGACATCATGTATGCAGTTTGCGTGTGTGCTCGATATCAGGCTAACCCTAAACTCTCTCATTTAGCTGTTGTTAAGCGTATCTTCAGGTATCTGAAGGGCAGGCCTAGGCTTGGTCTTTGGTACCCGAAGAACACTGATTTTCAATTATATGCTTTTACTGACAGTGATTATGGAGGTAGTGACCTTGACAGGAAATCTACTACTGGAGGATGTCAGTACTTGGGAGATAGGCTCATCTCATGGCAGAGCAAGAAGCAGCATACCGTATCCAAATCAACTGCAGAAGCTGAGTACGTGGCCGCATCTGCCGGTACTTCACAGGTAGTGTGGATCCAAAACCAGCTCACGGATTACGGTATGGAATTCGTTAACACTCCAATATTTTGTGATAATGCTGCTGCTCTTGAGATTGTGAAAAACCCTGTCCAACATTCCAAAACCAAGCACATTGATATTAAGGTACATTTTATTCGTGATTGCTTTGATCGTGAGCTGATTCAGTTACAAAAGGTAAGCTCCGATCAGAATGTTTCGGACATCTTTACAAAACCCCTTCCTCGTCCTAATTTTGAATCTTGTGTTGAAGGCCTGAAGATGATTGCCTTCGAGGAATGATCTGATCATCTATGTTTTTGTACAAAGTCTTTGGTTTTTCAATTTATTCTTAAAAAAAAAAATATTTAAAAAAAATAGAAAATGACTGAAAAATTGAGTCTTGTTTCAAAAGCCTCACAAAAACAGGGGAAGAAATGGTGCTGGATAAACTGAAAGGTTTTTATGATGTCTTTTGATAGGACTTAAATGCTTAATGACGGTTGGAGACTGACACCGGTAAGGCTGATGTGAAAGATTGCTCGAAGATGATATGTCGGTAAGCTCAACCAAAACAATGATCATCTATGTAAGTGCAGTAATCTTAAACTCTATACATGTTTAGTTTCCCATCCTAGTATACATGGTTCAAAAAACTGAGTCCCGACAAAAATGAGTTGAGAGTGGTATTACCTAGTATTCACTCTCTCACACGCCATGTTAATACTGTATAAGACAACACCACAAGAAAAAGAAAAAGAAAAAGAATTCAAAGAATTCAAAATTGAAAATTCTGAAAAAGAAAAAGAAAAGAAAATAAAATTATTCAGTTGGTCTTCTCTGCGTGCTTATGCGGCCGACCTGATCATCAACTGATAATGCATGAATATCAGAAATAAGTGGTAGTCAAAAACAGTGTTGCATGGTTCCTCAAGTTGGGGGTTTGTGAATCCTCAATAAACTCTGAGGTTGGGTAGGTTTTGCTATGGAAAATTGGGTGTGGGGACGGTTAAACATATCGGTAAATCTGTACTATATTTAAGCACTTTACTGGATGTGAGTTTCTGTGTTCAAACCACCTGACAATTGTCTAGAGTGTCTAGTAACGGAAGCTGAAAAGGGTTCCTCAGTCAAAGATCTGTCTGAAATTATCTGTGAAAAATACCAAGCACCAGGTATGTGAATAGTTGAAATTTCTGAGGTAAGTTTGTAAATATTTAAATTTGGGTTTTTATTTGTTTTAATTTTTAATGATCATGGTCAGATACTCGGGGTATGAGTCTGAGGGGGAGTTTTGTAAAATTCTCAAAGTCAAATATTTTCAAATTTTATGAGAATTATCTTCATTTTGTAAGTTTGGGGTAAACTTGAAAGCTTTTGAAAGTTTGAGGGGGAGAATGAATGTTTTTAAAAGATTTTTGGTTCTTGAGGGGGTTAGATGTAATTTGTTATGTTTAAATCTATGTTTACGGTTCTTGAGGGGTGAAAGTGTAATTTTGAGATATTTAAAACTTGTTTTTTTTGAGATATTTAAAACTTGTTTAATCTCATTTACGATTATCCTGTTTACGACCCCCATTTTCAAAACCCTAAACTTCCGACCTCCGCCTCCTTGCTCACCAAAAAAAAAAACCCTCATCCGCCCTGTTCCGACCACCTCTCCTCAAACAAATCTCACCATCTTCCTCGGAATCGAATTCCGACCAAGATTCTCGGTCTGATTTCGGTAACCTCAACCTTTTCACTGTTGGTTATAGGGTTCCTCATTTCAAACCCTAAATCGTGTGTTTCCGCAAGTTCTTTCTGTTTTCAAGACGATTTCTCGAAGCTTTGTTGTCGGATTTGTGCTTAGATCTCATTTAAGGTAGTTATTTGTGCTTTTCTTGTGTTGTTGATGTGTTTAATCGAGTTTACGAGAAAAGTTGCAGGTTTCAAAAATGGTGGAGATTGTGTTCACGATAACCTCGGTGAAGAAGATGAAGTTGGGGAGTTTACGACTCATGTTTACGACTCCGGTGTTCAAGAGGCGTGTTTACGATGGCTGTTTACGACTCGAGTTCACGATCGAGTCGTTTACGATCCGCATATAAGACAAAAGATGATCACGATTGGGCCTTAACTGATTTTAAGGCGTTTACGATTGGAGTTGCCTATTTACGATTGGACCTGTTTTAGCCCAGTCGTGAACCCATTTATTATATCGTAAACCCATTTTAAGAATCGTAATCTCTCATAAATTGATAATTAATTTATTAAACACTTAATAATTTTGAAATCTCATTAAAATGGAACATTTCTGAGATAAAATTTGACGGTGTTTGTGAGCGTGTTCTAAATTCAATTATTTTCCCTAAAAAAGTTCAAATTGAAATTTTGTGAAGTTAAAAAGTAAAATGTTATCGTCAATTGAACACGTTTAGGGTTGATAATCATAATTGCTTACTCATGATCAAATCTGATGCATATGTCTTGTTTGTCTCAGATGGCAGGAAATGTTATTGACGAACCAATCAAATTTGATCATGATCACTGTATACCAGCTTTCCTGGAAGACCCACCAGAGCATCACATGGATCTTTTTTACTCTCTGGTGGCGGGAATGAACGTCTGCAAGATCAACCATGCTTTGAGGACAAGCGTGTTGATAGATGAGATGCTGGTAAGAGAATTCTGGGGTACTGCACGAGCGAGTGCTGACAAGACGAGAATCACTGCTACAATCCAGAATCGTCAGGTTGTCATACTGGAAGATGACATTAGAAGAGGCCTGAATATCAACGATCATGCTACCGATCCGGTTGATTACCCCAAGGAAGCCGTTCTGGCAGGTGCCCAATTACTGGGATATGAAGGCAGATTCCCGCCTATCATGAAGAAGCAGCTGCCGCACTACTGGAGGTGCCTTGCCCATTTCATGCAGAAATCATTTCTGGGCAAGAGAACGAGCTTTGACCAACTGAACAAAGTCCACGACACTGCATTTGTGGCATTGGCACTTGACTGGGACTACAATTTCTCAAAGATGATGCTGCTTGATTGGATCGGCAATGCTAACTTGGGTGCTCGTGAGCAGTTTCTGATGACACCACGATTCGTGCAGATGGTGGTCATGCTGAAATATCCAATGATTGAGGAAAGGATACAGAAACTGGATGTAAAGGTGATGGATGCTGGTGTTTTTGGTCTTCAGACTCAGGATAGAAGTGGCAAATACATGTATGAAGGTAGGCTGGAATGGGTTAAACGTGGTGCCTTTCCAGAGGTAGCCCGTGAACAAGTGATGGATGAAGATGAGCCAGTGGCTGATGAGCCAGCTGTGAATGCCATTGTGGCAGAAGATCAAGATGCTGAAGCCACTCCAGCTGTCAATGTTCAAGAAGATGATGTCATTCCATCCGATGAAGAAAATATAATGGATTACATCCTCACTGGCCAGGACTTAGCAGAAGATGATATTTATGGGGACTTGGAGCCACTAACCCATAAAAGATCACGAGAAGATATGATTGGGTCATCTGGCAGTGATGATACTCCTCCTGAGCTGGAATTAAACACTGATGAAGCTTTCGTGGAAGAACCCGTCCCTGCTCGAGAACCATCTCCAAGAAAGAAAACTGATCCTAGGAGCATACGGTTCAGATTCACCAAGACCAGCTCGAGCCTAATGTTAGTAGAACCTGCTGGACCCAGTTCTGCGGGTGCCAGAGGTCAAGAAGAATCCGTTAATGAAGCACTCCAGGAGCAACCGTCTCTTACACAGACTGAAGGTGGCAATGATCAACCTGCCCCTGTGCAGCACGATAGTCCGATTCTGAACGTGCAAAGCCCTGTACGTGAAGATAGGCAATTTCTGGAGGTTGATAGCACCTTCGTTGTTCCTAGTCCGGTTAGAGTAAGCCTCTCTACCGCGACAAGCCAACCTCTCGCAGCTCCAGGTTTCCGCCCTTTAATGGCTGCTGAGCTTCCAGTTGATCTGAGGATTAGTGCTGATCCTCAGATTAACTTCCTGATCTCTCAGAATAGGATGAGACAAAATGAGATCAAGGCTCTCATGGAAGAAAATCAGCGTTTGAGAGAGAAGGAGGAGGCAAACAGCAAGTATATGAAAGGATATGAGATAGCTGACAAGGAAAGGATGGAATATCTCTACAATATGATAAAGGGGCTGAGAAAGAAGATTAATGAACTGACAGGTGGTGCAGGGCCTAGCAACACAGGTGCCTCAGGTCAGAGTTCATCTCAAGCTGCAGGAGCTATGGAGGCAGATGATGGTGATGAGAATATGGAGATGCCAGATTACGCCCGAAGTGGCAGAGTTATCTCCAAAGCCCCTGAAGGACACGAGAACTGGTTCAGAGAGTTCTTCCAAGGACCAGCTCCCATTCTTTACACCATCGACGTTGGCAAAAGCTCAATTGATAAGCATGGGAGTTGTGAGGAAATCCTATGTTGGCACTCGACATGGAGAAGAAGATCTTTGCTGTTATCCGTGACGGCTACAGTCCAGTGGAGTACTATCAATCACGTGCTCAATTCCACTCCTGGACTGAGCCTGAGATAAGGAAACTTCTGAGAGCTCCATTTATCAACAGATGGAATGGACCAGAGGGAAATCAGATCAGAGATAACCTGCTGGGCCACATGCAGAATGATTTCAGGGACTTTGAGCTGAAAGAAGTGAGATGGAGAGAGACAGGAACTGACCCTGTGACAGGGGAGCCAATTGGAGAAGTACGGAGGCCACCGACCAAGCGCACAAGGGTCATCAACATGTTGGATGAGATCGAGGATGGAACACTGGTACGAAACTTTGACTGCTGGTACTACGATCCAACAACACATGAGGTGGTGGTTCTCTGTAAGCCGATGCGTCAATTCCGATTTTATGACCCGGTGGATCTTCTTCGATTTGGTGAAAGAGATATAAAGCTTCTGGCCACCCAACCCATTCTTGCAGACGAGACTGATATGGTAAATGCTGTAAGGGTTGGCATCTTCGATGGAGCAGCTAAGAAGATTGTAGAGAAGGGATGGTGGTTTAACAACGTACAAACCTCATTCAGATTTGACTTGCTGCTGCCGTGAAGTGGTCTAATGGTTCATGCCTAGGGGAAGATTGTAGGGCTATTATTATTAAGGCATGAACATTAGTGGGCTTTGTGTTTGGGCTTATTAGATGTTGGGCTAGTTAGTGATTATGATTGGGCCATGTGGGCTTCTAACTAGGTTTGCGATTCTTGTAAAAGCTATATAAGCCTCTCTTGTAAGTGTTTATGATTAAGCTTTTCAAATACAAGATACTATTTACGATTTCTTCTTTGTTTCTATTTCCGATCAGCTTCCAAGTTAGAGGGTTTTCATTCAAGATTCAATCTTTATCTTAGATTGAATCTATTTTCTTCTACTTGTTTCTTGGATCAATCGTGTTTGAGGATTCCGCACTCATTCACGATCAAATATCGTGTGTTCGGGTATTTTGTGGACCTACACAAACGAATAGAACGAATAAACCGCAGCTGCTTCTGTTTTGCTGTTGAATAAACCGCAGGTTCTCTTGATAGGCTATTGTTTCTGATTGAAGATGATGATCTGCTGATGTATGTGTAAGGAACTTCAGTTTTGAAGTTTTCCGGTTGAACTCAGGTTTTGACAGTTCCGGCTGAAGTTGAAGCGGAACTACAACTTCAAGCGGAACAACAAGTTCAAGCGGAAAGAAGTAGTTTTGTCACTTAGTGAATATTCCGGGTGAACTCGATTATCCATCAGATAATGAGTTCAACCTGACTTTTCCTGAGAAGTCTTTTCTGCAGTCACATCCTGCAAAAGCTTCTCGTATGCTTCTACATCTGCCCAAGCCACTCTCCAAAAGTAGATTATTGCTGTCAACACGCAAGTCGTCTCAAATGTCGAAGTTTATTCTTTTGGTAGCTTAGATTTGACTTTGTAATGTACGGTCTAGATTAGATCACATGAGATCAATGGCTGTGATTGATCTCATCTGCACTATATATAGCTTGTTATCTCTTAGTTTACATGAGTGTGGTTATCACTTGTAATAGTGTAGCTTTGAGTTAATGAAAATAGTGCCGAATATTCGATATCTCGTTGTTTCTACTATTTTGCAAATCAAGCCTTTACATTATACAATAGTTTATCATTGCTTAAGAAAAGTAAAATATAACTTAATTCCGCAAGGTTATATTTGCAAGTAAAGTGAATTGTTTAAGTTTAACTTTGACTTATATCGATCCTACAGTATGTTAAGACATTCAAATGTTCCATGGTGAATGAAAAATAAGGTTTGTGATTACGGTTTGCTTGTAATGCACAATGCATCATTATATAAACTAGTATCATACTATGCTTTATAATGATTCATAGTGTATTAACGTGTATTATACTTGTATGTACTGACATCTGGACAATTCACCTGTAAGAAGTAACACAATGAAGTATTTTGATACTGAGTCAAACAAGGTTTTAATTGGGAATAACAAAAATGGAAGTTTTTCAGTCTTAAAATCAAATAGGGTTCCGGCTGAACTTCAACCGGAAAAATTTTCAACCGGAAGAGAAGTTCAACCAGAAAACTCCAAAACACTCAGATCAGCTACTGCACCTAGACAACGACCCAGAGTTCAGTTTGCTGATGAGTATGACCACTTTGAAGGTCAAGGAAGGAGAAACCCATCTAGAGGCAAGACCACCTCTAGAGAAAACTTTGTGAAAAACAAACTCAATTTTCAACCTGATATTCCCTCTAGTTCAAGCGGAAATGCCTCTGCTGCATTTCGCAGTGAGAGATCTAGCCAGTCAAACAAATTTTCAAAACTTAATGCTAGAATCTCACCAGTGACTAGTGTTGATCAGACCTACACCTCACCCAGTGAGTTGCCAAAGGCTTTGACCAACAAACAGAAGAAATATAGGGAATACAGAGAAAGGAAGATTGCTGAAAGAAGGCTTAGCAAATCAAACATGCAATGTGAATCAAGTGAACAGTCTGAACACTTGAACATTGATCAAGATGACCTGTTAAATGAGGATCCAATACAAAATACTTTAATACTTAAAGAGTATAAGTATTATGATGCTTCTGGGAAGCCCAAGACCTAGGAAAGAAGGACTATATATTTTGGATCTGTCTGCTGCCACTCCAGCCAGTGGAATTGCATGCTTTATATCCAAAGCCTCAGTGGATGAGTCTGATCTGTGGCATAGGAGGTTATGTCATGTTAATTTCAAGAACATGAACAGAATAGTGAATCTCCGCTTGGTTAAGGGTCTTCCTAACAAGCAATTCAACTGTTCTGAACACTGTGTTTCTTGCCTCAAGGGTAAGCAACACAAAACCTCCTTCAAACCCAAAACTGAGTCTTCTATTACTCAACCTCTAGAACTTCTACATATGGATTTGTTTGGTCCAACTAGAGTGATGAGCTTAGGAAAAATGTCATATTGCTTTGTCATAATTGATGATTTTTCTAGATATACATGGGTGTTTTTCTTAAAAACAAAAGATGAAACTGCTGAATTGTTGAAAACACTAATTCTATCTTTAGAAAATCAAGCTAAACTGAAAGTTAAGACAATCAGAAGTGACAATGGCACTGAGTTTAAAAATCATGTTTTGAACTCATTTTGTGAGGAAAAGGGAATCTTTAGGCAATTCAGTGCTCCTAGAACTCCATAGCAAAACGGTGTTGCTGAAAGGAGAAATAGGACATTAATTGAGGCTGCTAGAGCTATGCTAGCAGATTCCAAGTTACCTGTGATATTTTGGGCAGAAGCAGTAAACACTGCATGCTATGTCCAAAATAGGACTTTGATTGTTAAGGGTAAGAACAAAACTGCTTATGAACTTTGGAGAGGTAGAAAACCCAACATTTACTTCTTTAAATCTTTCGGTTGTCCTGTTACTATTCTGATAACTAATAGGTTGTTACCTAAGTTTGCTGAAAAGGCAGATGAAGGATATTTTGTTGGATATTTTGGTGTTTCAAAAGCATTCAGAGTATACAATAAAAGTACTAAAATTGTTGAGGAAACCATTAATGTAACTTTCAATGAGAAATCTCTTAACAATTTTGTATCACAAACTGAATGGCTATTTGACATAGACGCACTAACCACTGCTTTCAATTTTACCATTGAGAAGCCATTGAGTTCAATAGTGCAGGAACAGGAACATAAGCAAAATCACATAAGATCTGCTGATGATATCTGGAAGACAAGCACCAAGGATCTGCAAATGCAACCTACCTTCTTTTCATCCATCAGCACCAAGCCTATGAAACCCAACAACTCAAAGAAAACCTCTGAAATTATTCCTGCTGATACAGAAGTTTTTCCGATCGAACTTCCGGTTGAAGTTCAAGCGGATCCTGTAGCTGTAGAATCACCGGTTGAAGTTCAAACGGAAAACAATTTTTCAGAAAATTTTGAGAACAATGAATCTAATGACTCAACAGATGCTGGTTCAAATGAGTATAGTTTTGAGCATCTGATTTCAGAATCAGTCCCCAGTTCTCATGAAGAAAGTTCAGATCCTGTATCACAAACCAACAATATTGAGTTATTACCTCAACTCAATATTCCTCACAATGGAAGAAGCCATGAATTTCCACTATTTCCTGATAGAAGAATTGGAAAGAACCATCCAAGGGAAAACATTATCAGAGACTTGTCAGCTCCTGTGATGACAAGAAGCAAGTCTATTGATGCAAACATTTGCCTCCATGCTGCATATCTGTCTCAAGAAGTACCCACAAAGATCATTGATGCTTTGGAAGATGAAAGCTGGGTAGAGGCAATGCAAGAGGAACTGTTTCAGATCAATAAACAGAAGGTTTGGGAATTGGTTGACTTAACTGAAGGTGAAGAACCAATTGGAACTAAATGGGTATTCAGAAACAAGAAGGATGATAGGGGAATTGTAATAAAAAATAAGGCCAGACTTGTAGCTCAAGGCTACAAACAAGAAGAAGGCATTGACTATGATGAAGTTTTTGCTCCTGTAGCCAGGCTTGAAGCAATCAGAATATTTCTTGCCTATGCTGCATTCAAAAGCTTTATGGTATTTCAAATGGATGTTAAATGTGCTTTTCTGTATGGTCTTTTGGAACAGGATGTGTATGTCAAGCAACCTCCAGGCTTTGAAGACCCTCATTACCCCAACAGGGTGTGCAAGTTGATTAAAGCTTTATATGGTCTCAAGCAAGCTCCTAGGACATGTGCTGATTTGTGTAAAGAATTTGAGAGCTTCATGCAATCTAAGTTTGAGATGAGTTCAATGGGAGAACTGAACTTCTTCTTAGGGTTGCAAGTGAAGCAAACTGCAAATGGAATTTTCTTGAATCAATCCAAATATATTCAAGATATGCTGAAACGATTTGATATGCAGTCTGTTTCAACCTCAAAACTCCCATCTCCACTTCTCATAAGTTACACAGTGACTTGAGTGGAAAACCAGTAGATGTTCACCTCTACAGGGCAATGATTGGATCACTGCTTTATCTCACAGCAAGCAGACCTGACATCATGTTTAGTGTCTGTTTGTGTGCTAGATATCAGTGTCAACCAAAGGAATCACACATGTTAGCTGTGAAGAGAATCTTTAGATACCTTAAAGGACAACCAAAGCTTGGGTTGTGGTATCCAAAGAACTCAGATTTCTCCTTCAAAGCTTACACTGATAGTGATTATGCTGGCTGCAACTTAGATAAGAAGTCTACTTCAGGAGGATGTCAATTTTTGGGAGAAAGACTTGTGTCTTGGCAATGCAAGAAGCAAACATGCGTGTCTACTTCTACTGCTGAGGCTGAATACATTGCTGCATCAAGCTGCTGCAGTCAAGTCTTATGGATCCAGAATCAAATGTTGGATTATGGCATCAAATTCATGGAAACTCCTATTCTTGCAGACAACAACAGTGCCATTTCAATCACAAACAACCCTGTTCAACACTCAAAGGCAAAACACATTGATATCAGGTACCATTTTATTAGAGATTGTGCTGAGAAACACTTGATTAGAATGGTCAAAGTTCATACAGATCAACAATTGGCTGATCTGTTTACCAAAGCATTTGATGAAGCTAGATTTTTCTATCTCATTAGTGCCATTGGTATGATGAATTTTGACTAATTTCAACTATTTTTCAAAATTCTAATAAAAGGGAGACATGTGCTCAAAGAGCCCGTCTCTTGATACAAAAAGAAAATAAAAATGAAAAATGTTTAGTGTTAATCAGACAACATTTCAGTTCATAGTCAGTAACTACTGATAATACTATGAATAATTAACATAAATTTTCAAAAATCATGTGTTTTGGATTTCCGGTTCAAGTTCAGGCTCAACCTGAAAAGACAACTTTTGAAATTCACCGGGTGAACTTCAACCGGAAAAATATTTTACAATGATGTGGAAGTTTATTTTAGAAAACAATTCTCTCAAGCGGAAAAATTGTCCGCTTAATGTTCAGACGGAAGAATTTTTGTTTTCAAAATAAAAAGGAGAAAATGGGTTCCGCTTAAACTTCCGGGTCAACAAAGTCAATCTTTCATTCAATTACCCGGAAGGCACAATTTTCTAAGCGGATATACATTTATTTACCCATTAAATTTTTAACTATTTTAAATCCGAGGTTTCAGTAAATTAACTTTTGGATAAGGACACGCTTTACCCAGTTGTACCGTCCAACCTATAAAGCACCTATCCCATCAGTCACTGAACCGTCAATTTTTAACCTCTCTCCTCCACGTCAGCACTGAAAAAAGGTAAAAAGCCCTAATTTACCGTCAGTTTCCCCATTTCCATCATTCTCATTCCAAAATTACTCCAAATTTCCCTCGAACCCTCTCCGACAAACATTCGGAAATCGTCAACCTGCGTCAACAATGGCTCCCAAGGGGAAGGCAAGTGGCAAGCGGCCCACCAGTGACTCGAAGTTTCCTGTAGAACACAATCTCGTGGCATATCTGGAGCCACCAAGCAAAATAGGCGTCTACAACGAAATGATTGACTTTATCAAAAGTTCTCATCTTCACCATGCGCTTACTGTCGAAGCGGAAATTTTTGAAGAAATTCTCGAGGATTTTTGGTTACACGCTAGGGTTACTGAAAGGGCGAACGGTAGTGAAGCGATTGTGTCATCCGTACAAGGAAAGGAAGTAGAAATTGATGAGGCAAAGGTGCGAAGTCTGTTGAAATTAAAGGATGAAGGAGGATATGAAATGGTTGATCACACCAAATATCAACGTTTGTTCAGAAATATTGGCTACGGTGGTTCGCTGCAAAGCAAAACCATTAAGAAAGGACAGTTTCCATACAAGTGGAGATTTCTTGCACCTACACTTCTGGTATGTTTGTCCCCAAAGAAGGGAGGATTTGATGAACTCTCCAGCGAGCAAGCTTCTGCTTTCTTCGCTATTGTAAAAGGTGAAAACTTTAACTTTTCAAAACTCATTTTTCAAGCCCTGAAATCAAATGTCCATTCTGAATATATTTACCTGTATCCTAGATTTTTGACTTACATTCTCAAAGAAGAGTACCCCCACATAGTTTGGCTAGGTACAATTTTGCATCAAAAACTTCTGAATGAGAAAACCTTTTCAAACCTTGCCTTAAACAAATCTCCATTTCTTGGAAGGGATACTGACCACCCCTTACCAATTCCAAGGCAGTTTCCTGATGAACCTGCTACCTCAGAGGTTCAACCGGAAACTGTAGGAGTGACTGAGCTTCCTGCTCAAGATGACAGAACTGTAGACCTAACAGTTACTGATCCCACATGTGTCCCTGCTTCCTCAACTCTAAAAACCTTTCAAACCAGAAAGAGGAAAGCACACAATCAATCTACCACTGCCACCTCCTCAACTGAAACTCCTCCTGTCACTTTCAAAAGACAGAGACAAGTGGTTATTAGGTCTCCTCCACCTAGTGCCACCACCCAACCTGAAGCTTCTAACCCCGCTCCAGGCAAAAAGTCTAAGCGGAAACTTGTCAAATTGGGATTCTCTCTTAGGGACGAACCCTCATTTGAGGGGGAGTCATTAGAAGCAGATGCACAATCCCCATCTGAACATGTGTCACCACTTCAACCCCAATCACCCAGGAGTGACAGTGCTATCAATCTTGGTTTAAATGAAGGTGTTATTAACTCACCTGCCACATTACATGAGAATATCCTGATAAACCAGGACCCTGCAGCACTGAACCCACACTCCTTACTGGAGGTGAATCTCGGGAGTACTGGTGAGATTCATGCGGAAAGGGCTGCTGCTGCCCAGGGATCCCCACTGGACCTTGGTGTTAGCAGTAACATCAATAAGACCCAATTCGCGGCAATCTTCTCTGAATCAGCACTTGAAGTTCCTTCATTGGAACCAAGAGTTGTTGTGACAGATGAAGAGAATCCCAGGTGCCAAGAAGCCGTGGGTACCACTGCTGATCAATCTAGGATTGATAGCTTGGTTTCGTCCAAGGATACTGGCAAAAAGCCAGTTGAGGACAGTCTTTCACTACCTGAATTGACGAATTTGTACCTATCTCTCCAAGCACATGTTGATACTCTAAATACAACTGTTGTCAAACTGGTGAATGTTACTCCAACTGATGCTGAAGCACGTCCTTCAACCCTTCACAGTGATGCTGATGAAGCTGTAATAGCTAAAGAAGCTGATACTGTCAAATTGGGGGAGAAGATGCCATCAAGACCTGTCATTACAGAGATTGAAGAAGATCAAAGGATACCGGCTGAAGTCAGAGCCACAGCTTGTCAAAGAATTGGCATAAATCCCTTTGGTGTTGAAGAATGTTGGGCAAAAATCAAAAGCAGTCAATTGATTGCTATCTCACCTTTTAAGGATCCCAACCTCACAGAGCTGGTCCAATCTTCTATGTTGATTGCTGGTGCTCTACCTGAGCACATCAACATGATCACTACACTTCTGAAAGATGTTATATTTCCGGCTGAAAGAGCCAGTGATCACAGCAAGGCAACCGAAGACAGGGCTGCAACCACTGTAGTTGCTACAATCTCTGAAGGAGAAGACGAGAATCCTATTGGTGAAGATGAAGGGACTGAGGTGTTGGAAGTTGCTGATATAGAATCTGAAGTCACCAAACCTCAGGTGGTGACTGAAGATCAATCTGATGTCCAAGCGGAAGTTCAGGCGGAACTTCAGGCTGAAGTGTTTGTGGAAGCTGAGAATATTATTCAACCGGAAACCCATTCGATTGCCCAGGTGGAAACTTCTGGCCCTGGCAATTCAGTTGTTGGTATTGATGGGTCCACTGAACCAACTGAGGTTCAACCGGAAGAAAGGAGTAATGCAGAAATGTCAGAAATGGCTGAAACCCTCATAACTTTAGGGAGCACTGAACCAACCCAAGCGGAAGAACCTGATCATGCTGAAATTCCTAAAACAATTCAACAGGTGGTTCAAACTCCAGAGGCTGAAGCTATACAGAAGATGGTAGAAGATGCCAAGAGAATAGCAGAGGATGAGAGGCTTGCTAAAGAAATTCAAGAGGAATTTGATCTTTACATGCAAAATTCTGTTTTTGAAAATTTATTGGAAGAGGCAAAGACCAGGTCTTTCAACTGGAGAATGAAGGATTATGACTTAAATGCTGTGACTAAAGCCGATAGGCAGAGGCTAATCTCCATTGCATCTCACTTGCCTACCAAGCTGGTAAAGAGTGATGAGAATTATCAAATGTTGAAAAGGGTAAAAAGGGCATTTGTGGTCAGAAACTTAAGAACTGAAGGAGAAGTAGCTCAAATGAAAGTCAAAGAACTATGCCAAGTGATTGACTCATTTTTTCATAAGCTAAAAGGAGATATAGCTGCTGTCAACCCAAAGCTTGTGATGCCTACACCCTCAGAGCTCATCTCAGGTATGTCAACTCAAATAAATGTTAAACTTGAGATCACTGATGATGCAGATATCCCTCCTCCACCTTCCTTCACATATGACCCAAATCCTATGCCTACATCATTTCCATCTCTGTTACAGTCTCTAGCCATCATTCCATACCAACCTCCTAAAATCTCAAGAAAGTAGCCGCCAAACTTGCCAATCCAAAAGTCAGAGCTAATAATTTCACACCCATCATTCCTTTCAAGAAGAAGCCTCCTCCTACTATGGATTTTTCTGATGTCTTTCCACCTACCCCACCTTCTAGCCCAACTCCTGAAACCAGTAAACCACCTTCACAAACCTCACTTCCTCCACTCACCATCAATGTGTTGGATATATGGTGTCCTGACCCGACGAATTAACGAACCCGACCAATATTGACCCGTAAGAGTTACACCCGGGTCAACGGACTATTTAATCTAATTAATTGTTAATTAGAAATAAACGAACTAAATGGTGAGTTAAATAAATATTAATTATTTATTTAATTAAAACGACAAAATCTATCGGTTTAAAATTACTCGTTAATTAAAAGACGAACCGATAGTTGTTACCGGATTAACAGACTGATCGGTTGGTGGACTAAAGGCGGATCGCGACCGGGCCCAGTTCGCAGGCCCCGGTCCGCGATTTAATATTAATAGGAGAAGGGAGGAGGTGGATTGAGATGGAAGTAAAAAAAAAACCCTAATCTCCTCCCTCACTCTCTCTCTGCGCCGTGACCGCCGAAGCCGGCTCTGCCGCCGCCGCCGACCGCCGACCGCCGATCGCCGCCTCCTCCACCATGATCCCTTGCAATCTCCGATGGATCCCCGTCTTGCCAGTATTTGCACCCGACTCGAAAGCAATGCCGTTGCAGCCCGAGCCGAAGCCGCAGCCCGAGCCGAAGCCGAAGCCCGAGCCGCCGCCGCGGCTCAATCCGCCGCCGCCGCCGCTGCCGCCGTCGATGACTTGTCTCGAAGGTTCGAGTCAGACGTCTCAGTTCGTCCTAGCGCGAGCCCGTTGAATCCGGGTGTCTCGAGCGGTTGCTCGGATCCCGCCAAGGTATATCTAATTCGTTAGATAGTTATTTATTTATTTATTTTAAATAAATATATTTTTCTATGTTTGTGATGTTCCGGTGATTGATCCTGTTACAGTTGCATCCGCGTTTTAATCGTTTCCGCTGCCAAATTAATTTAGAATTAATTTAATTAATAAATCGGTTTTAATAAAATTAAAATCGGTAACCCGGATCCCACTGTAAAACCCAACACAATGAACCCTCCACCACCATCACCAAACCTACTGAAGTCCAGGCTGGCCCTTCTTCATCTGACAGAGGCAAGAAACCCATTGTGCCAGAAACTACTGTTGACTCTGATGAAGATAGATTGGTCAGGAAGAGAAAGCTGATGCATGCCAAGTCTAAAAGAAATCAAAAACAAAAGAGAAGAGGTCCTCCCAGCAAAAGAGAAATTGTTAGTTGGACAGTGGATGAAGCCACATTTGATTTCACTTTTACTATGGCCAGTGGCATAACTCAAGTGGTAAATGTTCGCAAGGCAACTTCTCAACTCACTTTGCAGCAAATGACAGACATCATTCTAAAACTCAGAGAAGTTATGAATCCTTCAAGAGCAGAGCACATGTTAAGGCTTGTAATTGAGCCATTTGTGCTGGAATGTGGAATGCTCTATCGAAGCAATTTAGATGATGAGTCAGCAGGAGAAGAAGAAGAAATGCCCACCAGTGAAATAAAATTTATCATTTGGGAAGAGGAGGAGAAGCTAGTCTATGTTCATAGAGCTGATGGCACCTTTACAATCCATGAGTCTATTTCTGTTCAAGAAGAATGGAACGAAATGGACTGGGATTCAATTAAACACGTAAAGGTGACCAAAACAAACACCAAAGAGCTTTCTCAGAATCTTGATTCCAGTGTCAGAACTACGGACAAGTAGAACAAGGTGAAGAAGATTTTTGGGTACAAGTCAAATTTGAAGAAGAACTTTGACTTAGAAGAATAATTTGACAGCATCAGCTTAGGGGGAGATTGTAAGGAACTTCAGTTTTGAAGTTTTCCGGTTGAACTCAAGTTTTGACAGTTCCGGCTGAAGTTGAAGCGGAACTACAAGTTCAAGCGGAACAACAAGTTCAAGCGGAAAGAAGCAGTTTTGTCACTTAGTGAATATTCTGGGTGAACTCGATTATCCATCAGATGATGAGTTCAACCTGACTTTTCCTGAGAAGTCTTTTCTGCAGTCACATCCTGCAAAAGCTTCTCGTATGCTTCTACATCTACCCAAGCCGCTCTCCAAAAGTAGATTATTGCTGTCAAAACGCAAGTCGTCTCAAATGTCGAAGTTTATTATTTTGGTAGCTTAGATTTGACTTTGTAATGTACGGTCTAGATTAGATCACATGAGATCAATGGCTGTGATTGATCTCATCTGCACTATATATAGCTTGTTATCTCTTAGTTTACATGAGTGTGGTTATCACTTGTAATAGTGTAGCTTTGAGTTAATGCAAATAGTGCCGAATATTCGATATCTCGTTGTTTCTACTATTTTGCAAATCAAGCCTTTACATTATACAAGAGTTTATCATTGCTTAAGAAAAGTAAAATATAACTTAATTCCGCAAGGTTATATTTGCAAGTAAAGTGAATTGTTTAAGTTTAACTCTGACTTATATCGATCCTACAGTATGTTATAACATTCAAATGTTGCATGGTGAATGAAAAATAAGGTTTGTGATTACGGTTTGCTTGTAATGCACAATGCATCATTATATAAACTAGTATCATACTATGCTTTATAATGATTCATAGTGTATTAACGTGTATTATACTTGTATGTACTGACATCTGGACAATTCATGGTGCATCAATAAAAATATCGTGACTATGTTTTGCTTGTAATGCACAATGCATCGGTATGTAAACAGGTATCATACTTTGTTTACAATGATAAATAGTGCATTGTTTTTTATTATACTTGTAATGTACAATGCATCAGTACATAAATCGGTAACTTATAAGCAAGTTGGTTTGTATTGCACTGTGCAATATTGTTTTATTTTATACTTTTCCCCTTTTTTGCAGGAAAGTCAAGACACGATGGACAAAACATACGGTAAGACATCAAAAAACACAAACACATAAGATAGCTTGCATATCATTTGTATTCTTATACCTATTTATATATATATATATATATATATATATATATATATATATTCACAGTTTTTAACCGTCTATTTATTGTTAACAACAAGAAAAAGCACACGACTTTCAAAAGCGACTACGGTGAATCAGGAAGCAAATAATAAAGACATAGGAAAAGCTGATCAATAAAAAAAATGTGAATGTGAGTGAAGAGCATGTTACCACACGAAATACCGGGTTGAAGGGTATTGTAAGAACCGGTAACATAATGACTAAGGATAATATGAAAAACTTACAAACGTCGTTACCGGTTCGGGCAACTAGGAGTCAAAAAAGGTCAGACGGCAATTCAAATGGTGATAATGATGAAGATAGAACATAAACTGATACAGATGATGACGCATCAGGTTTTAAATATTCAAGTAATTACTAATGCATCGATGCAATAGTGTATTAATATGTTAACGTGTAAACTAAACAATGTTGGGTTCGATATAAACATGAGGAGGGTGGATGAAACAACAAATGAGGATGGTGTTGAAGGTGACAATGAAGACGATGATGACGAGGAAGACGATGAGATGGGTGATGGCATGTCGGGAGGGGAAGATGGATATGGAGATGACAGTGAGGAAGATGGATCTGGAGACGAAGACGAGGAAGACGAACATGGAGATGAAGATGAGGAAGACGAAGATGAAGAAGAGGAACCGAATGTCACGTTGAGGGATGACGGTAATGTTTTTTTTAATTATATGTTGTATGTGAACTATGCACTAGGATGTGATATATTTGTATTTTTTCTTACCATCGTACTGATGAAATATGCAACATTTGTTCACATCATACTTATGATGCACTATGCAATATTATTATTTTTACATCAGGATGATGATGCACTATGCACTATTAAAGATTTATATCAGACTTACGATGCACCATGAACTAGTACATAACTGTACTGTTTTAACATTATACCGGTGCATTGTGCAACATTATGTAAAATAATTGGATTTTTACATGTGAAAGATGATGCACTATGCACCTTTAAATATTATACCTGTGTTTATTACAACCAAACAGACTTATTTATTGTTCATTATTATATAATATGATTGTATTAATTTTTTTATAAATAGACGTGGAACCAAGTTCGGATGAGGAAAAGAGGAAGCAAAATAAGAGAAAGCGCGTGTCGCCAAAGAAACCAAAAAAGATAAATTTCAGAGCAAGATGACTATCTATCTCTACACGGTCATCACCTAAACAACTATACCTGACGATCGAAAGCCTCACAAAAAAACAATGGGACATAGTAAGAAAGATGAGGCTGGGACATTTGTTAAAGTTTAGAGCGGATGAAATCCCTACAAAAATAGGGCATTTTGTGATCGACAAGTTCAACCCAATAACAATGACGATAGACTTGGGAGAGGTGAAGGTAAATATAGATGAAGAGGTTGTTACAAAGATCATGGGATTGCCGAATAGTGGTGACGTGTTGGTGGAATCTAAGAAAAAAAAGTGGGGTAAGTTGGCAACAGATTGGAGGAAACATTACCCGGATACTTATGTATCACCATCTGATGTTTCTGATATGATAAAGAAAGAAAGAAGAGCACCCGACAATATTTTTTTCAAGCTAGACTTCACAGCACTATTGGTCGGCACCATGGCGTACATACAAAAGAAAGGCAATCTCAAGATCGACTATATGGCGAACATATCGGAGGATACAAATCTAGACAACATTAACTGGTGCGAGTTGATAGTCAGGTCGCTAAAGGTATGCAAGGAAGATTGGATCAGAGATAAGAAAGATTCGAGATTCACGGGTCCCCTAACGCTTCTAACGGTATGTCATTCGATACTATGTTTAAAACTGATGTTACCATAACCAAAAATAAGTACATATTAATAACTTACAAAATGTGTATAAAACACGTAGATGGCGTACGTGGATGGAACAACGTGTGAAGCGTTTCTGGAAGAACGAGTCGACCCCCTATCAGATTTTGGACAAAGAAGAATATGGCCGCCAGGGAAACATATGAAATAGAGAATGGGGGGTTTGGTATTGGCGAGGCGAGAGAGTTTTTCATTGACGACAAAGGGGACACAAGCGATGTCAAGGAAGACGAGCCAAAAGCCAACAATCTAATGGTACGTTATTATTTATAGTTAGTTGGTGCATTGAATACTTGTAGTACACAATCATGATTATGAATTCATATATACATTAGTAGTACGTGATCAGGATTACGTATAACCTGGAAGTTAGATTATAGTATTGAAAAAAATGTTGCATTACAATACTGTTGCTTTGTGCACCGTTATCCAAAAAACTAGTTTTGTTTATGTATGTGTTGATTGTAATGCGTAAGGCATCGTTATGAATTATGGCATCATACTTTGTTTATAATGATGCATTGTGCATTATTGTGTATCATACTCATATGTCCTAACATCTAAATGGTGCACAGTGCATCATTGTGTAAATTGGTATCATTCTTTGTTTATAATGATGCGTGGTGCGTTGCTTTTAATTATGTTTAGTATAAGGTGCTTACTTATAACCAATTTGGGTTGTATTTATCAGGAATGCCTTGATGTATTGGAGCACACGTTCGTGGTGATGGAAACAAACAAGGAGACAACTGTGAAGGTTTTAAAAAATGCATTGGCAAATTTTCCGGATGACAATGAGGTGAAGATGTATGCGGAAAGGTACAATTCAATGTTTAAAGATGTGGTGGAAGTTGAAAGAAATGAAGATATAAACAAAGATCCGGCAAAAGGAGCAGAAAAGGTGAATGACCGTGTGAATAAAAAGCGCGTCAAGGATCCTTCAATGCCAACATTTGATTTGTTGTCGCCATCACAAAGTTCTCAAGAAACGAAAGAAGCCGAGATAATCTTGGAAGAAGTCGGCAAGACTGTCGCCATTTGCTTGGCGATCATGGCGGCCATTCTTCGACCAGAGTTGCCTTTGCGTTGACCGACGGGCTTGGGAGGCATTCTGGAGAGAAATAAAAAGAAAGATGTTCGTGAGATAAAATATGAGCCATGATTGATAATCAATTTAGAATACGAGGGATCATTAGTGTAAATAATGTGAAATTGATGATCATGAAGTGATGAAACATAGAGCATTGAAAATCATTGATAAACATAGAAAATGCATTAATATGTGAAATACGAAATCTTGTTGATATAGATAAAACATAATGGAATGGCCCTCGTGACCCTATTGGGAAACTACAGCCGTGACTAATCAGAGTTATTTGGTGGTTTCTAGCAGACATGTTTTGGCCTAATAGGTTCAAACACTCTCATCAGGGCGTCCCAGGCAGGCGTCCAGGTCCGTCGGTTGATTCAATTTGTACGCAACACCTGCCTATGGAGACCCCAAATCACGGCGTTTTCACCCTTCCAGTTACTACATGTCTTATTGCTACAAACCTAACCCCGACGAGAATACAAAATCAAAGAAATCGAATTCCTATATGGCACGTAAGGCACCATTACTAGGGAAAGAGGCTAGGAAGCCTCGAGTGTTAGTGCATAAGTGTGTGTTGTGTGTGAGGGATATCGTGAGTTTGAGAAGGCATGTCTAGGAAGCATCTATGAACAAATAGCAAAGTAAGGCATTCTAACATGAGCTAGTCATGTGGGACACCTAAGGTATAGTCTAGGTTATCCATTTCTAATAACCTAAATCCCTATAGCCAAGGCTCTGATACCAATCTGTCATACCCCAACCAACGACGGAATACGTTGGGGCATGCGGATTGTTCAGATGCTCGTGACAACTAATTAAAGTTACCAATATATAAAAACATGCCACTCGATTAAATATCAAAAATATAGTCTTACAAATCATGGGAAGATCCAACAACCAAATAATCCAAAACATAATAATAAATATTAGTAGCTAGTCTTATTAGGTCAACTAGGTCCATATGCAATCCTAAGTGACATCATCAACTTCAAGCATTTCCTGCAACATGTATAATATAAAAAGTCAACTACGAGAGTTGGTGAGTAAACATAGGTTTTAAATAGCATAAGTAAAAAAAAATAGCGATTCATGTGACAAGTGAAATTCATAGATTATGTGTAACATGTTATAAATGTGTTGTGTAACCAAACCTAGACATTTAGGAAATCAATCACCCATTGAAAATAAGAATACATTTTCAATGTAGTGGGTGGATTGTCGACCAATAGCTATTATTGACCCATAGGCTTCCAAACAATCGTTAATGGTACACAAGCGATTAATGACTAGCGACAAGCGACAAACGAATACAACATATAGATTCAACACGTATTACATATCAAGAATACACATGCACAACATGGAATCACATAGTAATGTAGATAGAATAACGATTAAAGATTTTGGAATAAGATACAATGTTTCACCCCAAATAATGAAAACGAAAACGGGGCTATGATTACTCACCTGATAAGCAAGTCAAGTAGCGAGAGAAAACAACGAACGCGAGGAAAAGCTAACCCTGCTGAAAACCTAAGGAATTCGAAGAATCGACAATTGTAACGACCGGTACGATTACCAAAGATTAATTGAAGATTTATTTATTATTTATGTTAAGCATATTTTATTTAATAGTTATTGTTACTAAAAGACCCTTTTATGACCAAAAATGCCACTTTTGACATTTATTCAAAGTTTGGGGTTGAAACTATAATTCTCAAACTTAGGGGTTAATTATGTCAATTCGACAAAGTCTTAAAAATATAATTTTTTCCATAATTTAGGTTTCATTGTATAATTACTAAAACCTTGTGTAAAAACAGAAAAATACACATCTTTAATATAATTACACTTTATACCAAAAACTTTGAATAATTACATATATGGTCTAAAAGTTACCATATTTTTCCATAGTCATATTTTAACTTACCAAATCCTTATTATATGCTTATTAACACCCCATAAGTGTGTTGATATGTTTAATTCATTACAAAAACATTTGATTAATGATTTATGCGACAAAACTACCCTTAATGGGTCAAAACGTATAATTCTCATGTTTATGATAACAATACAGTTTTGATGGTTTGGATACATCATAATATACTTAAAATATTATTTAGGACAGATTACAACCCTTGGTAAATGGTATTTGTGATTTTTGGTAGTTTTTCCCCAATTAAAGTGTGCGTTTAAGGGTTAACTTTTAAAAAAAAGGAGTTTTGGTCAAATCCAGCAATGGGGTATCATAGTGCACACAAAAACAAGAAAATTTGATGAAGAAACTTACTTGCGAAAGTCGAAGGAAACTGATCAAATCGAACGGTCAAACTGACGATCGTTGACTTTTGAAAACTCACACGAATGGACAAAGCACGAAATTGAGGCTTCAAGAAGCTTGAGGGATGTTCATAGGAGCAATATCATCTGGTATTTATAGGGTAGAGGGTCGTTTAGGGTTTGTAGTTGATAAAAAGAAAGTCTTGGAGAGAAAGTTTAGAAAACTAAGAAAGGAATTGATTAAAATTGATTATGGAAATCAATTTAATCATGGAATTGACTTGGAGAATAAGTTAGGGGACTTTAGGATCGAAATACAGAAAAAAACTAGACCAAAAACGAGTTAGAAATGAAGATTCGAAGCCAAATATATTGTAGAAGAGGTGCTGTTCGCGATCAGGTCGCGTTAAGCTTAATATATAAACCCGGAAACGAGATACAATTAACAAAGCTGATCACGCCCTAATGGTTAGGGCGCTGTTCTCGGACCCGGAGGTCTGGGGTTCGAATCGGGGGACCCTCAACCCTTTTTATTAATTTTTTTTCTTCTTTCTTCTTTACTATATTTTATTTTTCTTTTCTTTTTGCTCTAACTTTTTCGTTAAACATCGGAATGACCTCAAGTTTTAAACACAAGCTCAAAATACTTAAATGAACATTGTAAAACCACAAAATGTGATTTTTGAGATTCGCAGATCGTCCGGTTAATTCCCGAACGCACACGAAAACCAAGATTTCGTTATTCGTGTTTCGACCTCCGATTTCCACGAAACTTCACACGGACCTACTTGTGTGCGTGACTAGTATTACCCACAAGTTTAATACGTGTTCGGATTCGCGAAATCACTCGGTTTGACTTAAATAACGAAAACGATCGAATTAGTGATTTAAAAATTGCGATAAATGCGAGACATTCAAACGATTCACGATCAGTACATTTAATGACATAATTAAGCATATCCAAATGATAAAAAGAGATAATAAAATGAAATAGAACATGATTCTTCATTGATTATCAATCAGGATAAAAAGTTCGGATCGGGTACAATCAAATGGAAAAACCGAAATGTTACAGTCTCCCCTACTTTAGGAAATTTCGTCCCGAAATTTAATCTCGAGAAGACTGTGTGAACAGGTGCGGATATTTGGTCTTCATTTGGTCTTCACGCTCCCAGGTAAACTCTGGTCCACGTTTAGACTCCCAACGAACTTTGACAATTGGAATACGACTGCGCTTGAGCTGCTTGATTTCACGATCCATGATTTCCACCGGTTTCTCAACAAAATGCATAGACTCATCGATACGGACATCCTTAAGTGGAATATGGAGATTTTCGTCAGCGAGACATTTACGAAGATTCGACACATGAAACGTGGGATGAACATTAGCGAGCTCAGGTGGAAGCTCTAGTCTATAGGCCACTTTACCGACCTTTTCCAGAATTTTAAATGGACCCACATACCGAGGTGCTAGCTTGCCCTTTTTACCGAATCGAACGACACCCTTCCAAGGAGACACCTTGAGAAGAACCATGTCGCCAACTTCGAATTCCAGGGGCCAGCGTCGTTTATCAGCATAACTTTTCTGACGACTTCTAGCAGCGAGCAAATGATCACGAATCTGAGAAATTTTATCAGTCGTTTCCTGAATCAACTCAGGACCGGTGATTTCAGATTCACCGACCTTGGTCCAACAAATAGGCGAACGACATTTACAACCATAGAGAGCCTCAAACGGAGCCATACCAATGCTCGAATGATAGCTATTATTATAAGAGAACTCGATCATGTTAGAGCAACAACCTGTTGTGCAAGAACCTGTTCAGCAACATCAAAATCCAGAGCAAGTTACTTCTGCAGCTGTCAATGAGTCTGAACGGGTGAATGTTCCAGATGTTGATGCTACTAGATCTAAGGGAGATGATATTTTTGGTAGTTCGTCTGAAACTGATTCTGATTCTGGTGAATATGTTCTCATTCTGCATAATACAAGAGAAATTCCAGTAAGGAAAGGTTCTAAGGCTCACATTGAGTATTTGAAATCTCAGAATCAAGATACTTCTGTCTTTGAGTCTAGAACCAAACAGGGTGAAGATACTGAAGATGATCCATCTTATACTCCTAGTATGGAGGAACCTGTTGCAAAGCCAAAGCCCATGGATAAAGGCAAAGCTCCTGCAGTTGTTCCTGGCAGGCGTATGAAAAGTATGGCTGTTGGATATAAAGGAGTGAAGCCTGGTTCATTTCTTGCTGATGCCAGAAAATCTGGGCAAAGTCCTCCTAGCAAGAAGCAGAAAGTGACGACGTCATCTTCAATTCCAAGTCAACCAACCACCAAGACAGCTGATGTTCAAAGTTCACAACAACCTCCGATCAGAAAGTTGACTATCAAAAGACCATCTACTACGGGTTCTGCTTCCACTTCTTCAACTACTTCCACAATTTCGTCTACTGATTTAAAGCTCGCATTGTTTCAAGCTAGATTTGAAAGAGTAGAGCATACAAATAAAGTCCAAGCTGAAGAGATTTCTGGGCTGAGAAATTTGTGTAAAGAGTTGGTTGCCAGAGATCAATCTCATACAAAGGAACTTGCAAGATTAAAAGCCCAGGATGAAGCAAAAGATCGGGAAATTGCTGAATTGAAGCAATTATCTTTGACTATGGGTGAGAAGCTTAAGCAGATGCTTACTGCTTTATCTGCTCAGGGGGAGAAAAGGCCGAATCCTGAGGAAACTTGTAGAGAAGATGATGATGTTATGAAATTTTTAAACGATGATCCTGATAATCCTGAAGGTGGTGCTAGTGGTGCTGGTACTGGTACTGATACAGCAGGAACGTCATCTGCTGCTGCTGGTACAGCCACGGCATCTCAGGGGGAGTCTACAGACAAAGAGATATATGATGTGACTCCGATATCAAGGGTTGAGATGAAAGAGGGAGAGTTGATTAATCCTTTCACTAAAGAGCAGCTGGCAGCCATATTTGCTCTAAATGTGGACGATGTTGATAAGGTGCCAGTTGCTGAGCCATATCAGGAAGATGATTCAGAAGAAGAAGTGGTGTTTGAAGATGAGCATGTGGAAGTGGAAGATATGACGGCAGAAAAATATCCCAATGATCCGACGATGTATGGGAATTTTTCTGATAACGACTATTCTGAAGGTTTTAATTTCTTTGGAAAAGACAGTGAGGATAAGGTTGAAACAGAGAAATCATCAGAACAACCTGAAGCATCTGAATCTGTTAATATGTCTGAAGAAGAGGAAAAGAAGCTGTTGTTTGAAGCTTGGTTAAAAGAACAAAGGGCTAAGAAACTTCCAGTTCAAGTTCAAGTTGAAAAGTCTTTATCAAAGAGTGTTGATCAGAAGAGGTTTTTTGATAGAAAAGGAAGACAAGCCTCGGGAAAGATTATCAGCTGGATGTATGATTCTGAACTCAAATGCTATGCTGTCAAGAAGGAGTTCGGGGTTGTATATTTGAAGAATGCTACAAGGTTCAACACATTACCTGTTTGTGATGTGAGGGACTTATCTAGAAGTCCGTTTTTGAATCCTGGAGGAAATCTTTTGGCTGCTGTGTTCAAAGAGAAGTTAATTGAAGAATGTCAAGGAAGATTCAGGTTTTTGACTCCTCAAAGACCAACTTACTCTGAGCATCCAACATATATCCATCCTATCACAGGCAGACCAGTAGTGATTCTGAAATATAAGAAGCCGATTCAGCTCAAGAAGATACCTTTAAAAAGGCTTGAACAGGATTTCATTAAGACTTTGAGGTGGTGGTATTATGATGAGGTGTCTGGAGAAGCTGTAATTGTGATCAAAGAAGATAACAAGGTTGTGAGAATCTACGACCCGATGTCATTGATAAATCTGTCGAAGAATGATATTGAAAAGCTGCATTCTAACAAGATTCTCTACAAACCTGAATGTTGTGATCAAGCAATGCAATTTCAGAAGGTGATAAATGTTTGTTTTGGTGGTGGGATTCATGCTGGAAATAACAGAAGACGGGATTGGAAGAAGACAGAGTCAAAAGCTTCTGAAGACTAGCACAAGACAAGGGGGAGTTTGTTAGAGCATTTTGTGTTGTCTAGTGCTAGATCTTGGTATTTTGAATATGTAATTTTATAGTTTGTATTTTATGGATCCAGCGGATCAGTGGCGGATCAGGTGGTACGCCGGACCACCTGATACGCTAGTAAGTTGGTCCGCCGGATCAGTCTCTATGTATAGGTTTCAGTTTGATTCAGAGAGTGTGAGTGAGGTCTGAGCTTTCTTAAGTGTGTGTTTTACATAGTGTAACCTGAATACTCTTTGTACTCTCTGTTTTACAAGCTGTGATCAATATAAAGAAGATTATTTACCTTGTGTGTCCGAATCCGATTGTAACAATGCACTAGCAAGATCAAGTACGTGTTTTACAGATCATTGGTAAGAATGAACTCCAACTCCCACCATAATCGATGACACACGCTCGGAGCATATCCTCAAGAGTTTGGATAGTGCGCTCAGACTGACCATCAGTTTGAGGATGATAGGCAGTGCTGATATCCAAACGAGTCCCCAAAATAGATTGGGGAGATTGCCAAAAATGCGACATAAAACGCCCATCGCGGTCGGATATAATACTCAAAGGTGTACCATGGCGACAAACGATCTCATTGACATAGATTTGGGCCAAAACCGCGGCTCCATCGTTTTCATGAATAGGAAGGAAATGAGCAGATTTGGTTAAACGATCAACGATGACCCAAATGGTATCATATCCCTTGGAAGTTTTCAGAAGTTTCGTAACGAAGTCCATTGCGATGTCCTCCCACTTCCAAACGGGAATTCTCGGCTGCTCGAGTAAGTCGGCGGGTCGCTGGTGCTCGGCCTTAACTTTGGAACAAGTAAGACATTTCGCCACGTAAAGCGCAATATCTTTCTTCATGCCTGGCCACCAATAAAGCTTGCGGAGATCAAGATACATCTTATCAGAACCGGGATGAATGGAATAACGAGACTTGTGAGCCTCGTTCATGATAAACGCCCGAAGATCGTCTCGGTCGGGAATCCAGAGACGATCCAAGAAATAGATAAGGCCGTCTGATTTGGTCTCGAATTGAAGCTCAGCTCCACAAGATAACTCATTATGCAAATTACCCTCATATACTGACGTGCGTTGAGCCTCAAGGATGCGAGCTTTAAGGTTGGTCATATGATGAGAGCTTTGAAATAGAATAAGCTTGAGATGCTCTTTTCGACTTAGGGCATCGGCCACGACATTTGCTTTCCCAGGATGATAGCGAATCTCGCAGTCGTAGTCGTTTAAGAGTTCAACCCAACGTCGCTGACGCATGTTGAGTTCCTTCTGATTGAATATGTGCCGGAGGCTTTTATGGTCAGTGTAGACTACGCATTCAGTGCCATAAAGGTAATGCCTCCAAATTTTCAAGGCAAACACGACCGCACCCAACTCGAGATCGTGAGTCGTGTAATTTTTCTCATGTGTCTTGAGTTGCCTTGACCCATACGCAATCACCTTTCCTCGTTGCATGAGCACACAACCGAGGCCTTGATTTGAGGCATCACAATAGACAACGAAGTCATCATTTCCATCAGGAAGAGTCAAGATAGGAGCATCGCATAATCTCTGTTTGAGAATCTGGAATGCCTCTTCCTGAGTAGGACCCCACTCGAAAGGTTTACCTTTTTGTGTTAAGGCTGTGAGTGGTACTGCGATCTTTAAGAAATTTTCGATGAAGCGCCGATAATAGCCCGCTAACCCAAGAAATGAGCGGACTTCAGTAGGAGTGGTAGGGGTACTCCAATCCTTAACCGCTTGGATCTTGGCAGGGTCAACGTGGATACCTTTGTCGTTGACAATGTGCCCTAAAAATTGAACTTCCTTAAGCCAAAATTAACATTTAGAGAATTTGGCATAAAGTTGCTCTTTCTTCAGAAGCTCCAAAATCAGACGCAGGTGAGTTTCATGCTCGGATTTTGACTTTGAGTAAATGAGAATATCGTTAATAAAGACGATGACAAATTTATCAAGATATGGTTTACAAACGCGATTCATGAGATCCATGAACACTGCCGGCGCGTTTGTCAACCCGAAAGGCATAACTGTGAACTCAAAATGACCATAGCGAGTGCGAAAAGCAGTTTTATGGATGTCATCATCAGAAACACGAAGTTGGTGATAACCAGAGCGAAGATCGATTTTAGAGAAGCAAGTGGCACCTTGGAGTTGGTCAAAGAGATCATCAATTCGAGGTAATGGATAACGATTCTTGATAGTGAGTTTATTGAGCTCGCGGTAATCAATGCACATCCTGAACGTACCATCTTTCTTCTTGACGAAAAGGACAGGTGCTCCCCAAGGCGAGGAACTAGGTCGAATGAAACCCTTGTCAGAAAGCTCTTGAAGTTGTTTAGATAACTCTTGCATTTCTGAGGGTGCGAGGCGATAAGGTGACTTCGCAACAGGTGTGACGCCAGGGATAAGGTCGATGCGGAAATCAACTTGGCGAATGGGAGGAAGACCCGTTATATCATCAGGAAAGACTTCTGGGAAGTCTCGAACAATCGGGATGTCTTCTATTCTTTTTTCCTTTTTTCGAACATCCACAATATTGGCTAGAAACGCCACATAAGCCTTGCGCAAGTACTTTTAGGCTTTAGTGCAAGACATGAGTCTTAGCCCACTTGACGGTTTATCGCCATGAATAACGAGGAATTGACCATCCGAACGCGGAATACGAACGATTTTATCGAAACAAACAAGCTCAGCGTGGTGTTGTGATAACCAATCCATGCCAATAATTACGTCAAAGCTACCAAGTTGCATAGGAATGAGGTCGATAGGGAAAAGATGCTCGTTAAAATTTAAGGTGCAATCACGAATGACAGAGTCTAGGGCGACTGATTTCCCATCCGCCACTTCAACTAAAAAGGGGGACCTAAGTGCAGTTCGAGGGGTAGAAAGCATAGGTTCGAATTCTAATGATACAAAACTCCTATCGGCACCAGAATCAAATAATATGGAAGCGTAATGATTATTTATTAAGAACGTACCATTGACTACCTCCTGGTTCGCCTGAGCTTGGTTGGCATTGACATTGAAAACTCGAGCAGGCGCACCACGATTAGCATTGGTATTGACATTGGCAGGAGCATTGGTGGTCGCAAGTCTGGGACAAGCATTGCGAAGATGGCCAGGATCTGCACAATGATAGCAGGCTCGAACTTGAACTTGAACATTCGGTCCCTGAGTGATTAATGGTTGAGCAGGATATTGAACCATTGGCTGAGCTTGAGCAAACATGGGTTGAACAGGTAATTGAGCTTGGACCCGCGCAGGCTGGCGACATGTATTCTGAAGATGGCCGAAGCGGCCGCAGTTTTTGCAACGCCTACAAGGAACGGTGGTTGGGTGATGGTAGTTGCAGGTGGCGCACAAAGGATGAGGCCCAGTGTATGGCTTCTTGGGTGGAGGTGCCCTAGGGGCCACTTGGGTAATAGGGATTGCAAGATAGGCAGTAGCAGTGGGGGTAGTGGTCACTGCGAAGTTCTTAGCCTTCCTCATTTTCTTATTGGCATTAGAGGAAGACTCAACATTGGTTTCTTTCTTAGACTCAACTTCAGATTTTTGAGCTTTAACAGATTTGGTCCCTGTCTTTGACCCCTTCCTGGTTAGCGTCCCCTTTTTGACATGGTTATCAGTTAGCCTTCCCGCAAGGCGAATAACATCATCCAGTGTCTCAGGTTTGCTACCCCAAACAGCATCTTGGATGACCATAGGCAGGCCACCAATATATTTTTCAATACACCGGTACATAGGTTTAACGACATCAGGAACCAGAGCCATGTGTTCATGGAAACGGTCATTGTAGGCCTGGTTTTCCCCACTTTCTTGTTCCAAATCGTGGAACTCATCCTCCAGCTTCTTCAGTTCACTGCGGGGGCAGTACTTCTCCTTTATCAAGTCCTTGACTTGAGTCCAAGTCAGGGCTAAGGCAACATTTTCACCACGGTTTCGTTTTTCACTATTCCACCAAGTGAGTGCCTTGTTAGAGAAGCAGCTGGTGGCTCGTCGAACCTTGAGATTCTCAGGACAGTCGCTGTTGATGAAAGTGTCTTCCATCCCTTCAAACCAATGAATCAGGCCAATGGCGCCTTCAGTGCCAGCGAACTTGGGTGGGTTGCAGGAGTTGAAGTATTTGAAGGAGCAAGTAGGGTTTGGAGTAGCTTGATTGATGAGGTTTGGGGTACCAACACCTTGGTTAACAGGGTTGGCGTTCAGGTTTTGTTGGATTTGGACCATCATGTTCGGAATGACTGTCGCCATTTGCTTGGCGATCATGGCGGCCATTCTTCGACCAGAGTTGCCTTTGCGTTGACCGACGGGCTTGGGAGGCATTCTGGAGAGAAATGAAAAGAAAGATGTTCGTGAGATAAAATATGAGCCATGATTGATAATCAATTTAGAATACGAGGGATCATTAGTGTAAATAATGTGAAATTGATGATCATGAAGTGATGAAACATAGAGCATTGAAAATCATTGATAAACATAGAAAATGCATTAATATGTGAAATACGAAATCTTGTTGATATAGATAAAACATAATGGAATGGCCCTCGTGACCCTATTGGGAAACTACAGCCGTGACTAATCAGAGTTATTTGGTGGTTTCTAGCAGACATGTTTTGGCCTAATAGGTTCAAACACTCTCATCAGGGCGTCCCAGGCAGGCGTCCAGGTCCGTCGGTTGATTCAATTTGTACGCAACACCTGCCTATGGAGACCCCAAATCACGGCGTTTTCACCCTTCCAGTTACTACATGTCTTATTTCTACAAACCTAACCCCGACGAGAATACAAAATCAAAGAAATCGAATTCCTATATGGCACGTAAGGCACCATTACTAGGGAAAGAGGCTAGGAAGCCTCGAGTGTTAGTGCATAAGTGTGTGTTGTGTGTGAGGGATATCGTGAGTTTGAGAAGGCATGTCTAGGAAGCATCTATGAACAAATAGCAAAGTAAGGCATTCTAACATGAGCCTGTCATGTGGGACACCTAAGGTATAGTCTAGGTTATCCATTTCTAATAACCTAAATCCCTATAGCCAAGGCTCTGATACCAATCTGTCATACCCCAACCAACGGCGGAATACGTTGGGGCATGAGGATTGTTCAGATGCTCGTGACAACTAATTAAAGTTACCAATATATAAAAACATGCCACTCGATTAAATATCAAAAATATAGTCTTACAAATCATGGGAAGATCCAACAACCAAATAATCCAAAACATAATAATAAATATTAGTAGCTAGTCTTATTAGGTCAACTAGGTCCATATGCAATCCTAAGTGACATCATCAACTTCAAGCATTTCCTGCAACATGTATAATATAAAAAGTCAACTACGAGAGTTGGTGAGTAAACATAGGTTTTAAATAGCATAAGTAAAAAAAAATAGCGATTCATGTGACAAGTGAAATTCATAGATTATGTGTAACATGTTATAAATGTGTTGTGTAACCAAACCTAGACATTTAGGAAATCAATCACCCATTGAAAATAAGAATACATTTTCAATGTAGTGGGTGGATTGTCGACCAATAGCTATTATTGACCCATAGGCTTCCAAACAATCGTTAATGGTACACAAGCGATTAATGACTAGCGACAAGCGACAAACGAATACAACATATAGATTCAACACGTATTACATATCAAGAATACACATGCACAACATGGAATCACATAGTAATGTAGATAGAATAACGATTAAAGATTTTGGAATAAGATACAATGTTGCACCCCAAATAATGAAAACGAAAACGGGGCTATGATTACTCACCTGATAAGCAAGTCAAGTAGCGAGAGAAAACAACGAACGCGAGGAAAAGCTAACCCTGCTGAAAACCTAAGGAATTCGAAGAATCGACAATTGTAACGACCGGTACGATTACCAAAGATTATTTGAAGATTTATTTATTATTTATGTTAAGCATATTTTATTTAATAGTTATTGTTACTAAAAGACCCTTTTATGACCAAAAATGCCACTTTTGACATTTATTCAAAGTTTGGGGTTGAAACTATAATTCTCAAACTTAGGGGTTAATTATGTCAATTCGACAAAGTCTTAAAAATATAATTTTTTCCATAATTTAGGTTTCATTGTATAATTACTAAAACCTTGTGTAAAAACAGAAAAATACACATCTTTAATATAATTACACTTTATACCAAAAACTTTGAATAATTACATATATGGTCTAAAAGTTACCATATTTTTCCATAGTCATATTTTAACTTACCAAATCCTTATTATATGCTTATTAACACCCCATAAGTGTGTTGATATGTTTAATTCATTACAAAAACATTTGATTAATGATTTATGCGACAAAACTACCCTTAATGGGTCAAAACGTATAATTCTCATGTTTATGATAACAATACAGTTTTGATGGTTTGGATACATCATAATATACTTAAAATATTATTTAGGACAGATTACAACCCTTGGTAAATGGTATTTGTGATTTTTGGTAGTTTTTCCCCAATTAAAGTGTGCGTTTAAGGGTTAACTTTTAAAACAAAGGAGTTTTGGTCAAATCCAGCAATGGGGTATCATAGTGCACACAAAAACAAGAAAATTTGATGAAGAAACTTACTTGCGAAAGTCGAAGGAAACTGATCAAATCGAACGGTCAAACTGACGATCGTTGACTTTTGAAAACTCACACGAATGGACAAAGCACGAAATTGAGGCTTCAAGAAGCTTGAGGGATGTTCATAGGAGCAATATCATCTGGTATTTATAGGGTAGAGGGTCGTTTAGGGTTTGTAGTTGATAAAAAGAAAGTCTTGGAGAGAAAGTTTAGAAAACTAAGAAAGGAATTGATTAAAATTGATTATGGAAATCAATTTAATCATGGAATTGACTTGGAGAATAAGTTAGGGGACTTTAGGATCGAAATACAGAAAAAAACTAGACCAAAAACGAGTTAGAAATGAAGATTCGAAGCCAAATATATTGTAGAAGAGGTGCTGTTCGCGATCAGGTCGCGTTAAGCTTAATATATAAACCCGGAAACGAGATACAATTAACAAAGCTGATCACGCCCTAATGGTTAGGGCGCTGTTCTCGGACCCGGAGGTCTGGGGTTCGAATCGGGGGACCCTCAACCCTTTTTATTAATTTTTTTTCTTCTTTCTTCTTTACTATATTTTATTTTTCTTTTCTTTTTGCTCTAACTTTTTCGTTAAACATCGGAATGACCTCAAGTTTTAAACACAAGCTCAAAATACTTAAATGAACATTGTAAAACCACAAAATGTGATTTTTGAGATTCGCAGATCGTCCGGTTAATTCCCGAACGCACACGAAAACCAAGATTTCGTTATTCGTGTTTCGACCTCCGATTTCCACGAAACTTCACACGGACCTACTTGTGTGCGTGACTAGTATTACCCACAAGTTTAATACGTGTTCGGATTCGCGAAATCACTCGGTTTGACTTAAATAACGAAAACGATCGAATTAGCGATTTAAAAATTGCGATAAATGCGAGACATTTAAACGATTCATGATCAATACATTTAATGACATAATTAAGCATATCCAAATGATAAAAAGAGATAATAAAATGAAATAGAACATGATTCTTCATTGATTATCAATCAGGATAACAAGTTCGGGTCGGGTACAATCAAATGGAAAAACAGAAATGTTACAACGAGCACAGGAGCAGAAATCGTAATAGGCAAAAGTAAATGCGCCGATGAAGTCGGTAATGAAACGTAGGAAATTATCGACATAAACAAACCCGCAACAGGCAAGAAAAGTTGGCATGACAATATCTATTTGCGTGCATAGAATCTCAAAAGAGAACGCCGCGGAAAGTGGTTGAAAAGGTGATCAAATCAGGACAACGCACAATAGAAGGAGAAACCAAAGATGTCAACCTGCATTTCATGTAAGTACGCATATTTGTATCTCTAATGTGTCGGTAGCACGTGATGGCAAGCACGAGATATAATATCACATTCATATTGCGCACACATAATATGACTGTAATTTAACATTGAACACAAGTAACGTTAATAGTATACAACATCCTTATATATAACGATGTCATTGTGTTACGCAGGAAGGACTTGTTCAAAACAGCATACGGAGCTGAAGCAAAGGCGTACATAATTGGGAGCTTAATACCGGGTAAAATGGTATACGTAGACGTTTTAACTTGTTGGGCATCAATATTAAACCACGAGGAGAGGGTGGCAACAAACAACTCGCCGCGACGTCTTTTTCTGCATGCAAACACAATCGTGAGTTACATAAATAGTCACGTTTAGACATATCAATTAGTACGACATTGGTGCACGTGTGCATCAGAGTTAACACATCACTTATATTTATAATTTCAGATTAATTGGATGTTAAGCCCCAATACAACAAACACAAAAAGGATGGAGAAGTTTAAGAAGAAGCTGTTGCATGTGGTAGATGGTGAGGAATGCCTGTTGGACATGAGGGCATACAACACGATTGTGGTGCCGATGTTGGAGGAACATCATTTTTATCTAATATGTTTTGATTTGGACGTCTCTGCTACAACGATGATCGACAACATTAAGGAGGGACCAAGTATAGAGAAGTTGAAGGATGGCAGCAAGTTCGCATCGAAGGGTATAATATCCAAAGTGGTACGTTATATATAACTTAAAGCTTAGTATAACGTGCATAATGCATCATAAGTAAATAACAATATTGCATAGTGCATCATAAGTATGATGTGAAGAAAAATTTCAATTATTTTACACAATGTTGCGATATGTGTATGTATATGTATATACATACACACATGTATCACGATATTAACATTTAACTAATGTAATGTTGCAGAAACACATCGTATCGAGCTATCTCAAAAGCGTGTCACACCCAAAATCGATGTCATTATCAACGTCGAAACCAAGAGTATTGAAAATGAAATAGGCGACGGATGAAAACTACACCGACTGCGGTGTGTTTGCTATGAGGCACATGGAGGTTTATAGAGGGCGAACGAATGGTTTCGAGTGTGGATTTAGTGTCAGCGAATCAAAACAAGAAGCACAAATACAGAACCTTAGAATTAGGTATGCTGCAAAAATAATGATGACATCAGCAAACATACTTAGTAAGCAAATGCAGGGTCAAGCTGAAGCAACAGAGAGGAACATGCAAAAAACTATGAAAGGCAAGAATAAAGCGGATAGAAAGGACGTGGCTGATTTAAAGGAAAAAATGAACAAAGATTTTGACATCCTCGAGACGGATCTTAGAGAGTTACAACTGGAAGCTATGAGGAAAAAAACAACGGTCGAAACCGGGACGAAGGTGGGCGTCGGTGTCAAGCATGTGATGTTTGAAGCATAGAGATCGTATCGATTGTTTTTGGGGTTATGTAATCATTAGTGAAACTTTGTTACAAGTAAAATGACTATCATGATACATTTCCTTTTTGTTTCGGTTAAGCTTTTGATGTACAATGCAACAGTATAAAGTTGATGCGATATTAACGGTTTTAATTGAAATTGTTTCCGTTTTTCATATTGAGATGAAACATGATGTTTTTCAAATTAATTTTAGATGATTACTTGTTTGGTAGTAAAAACACGTAAATCCGGGACATGTATATGATTGGGATACCATACAAGTTGCAACATGAATACTTTTTTAATATGTTGAAAAAACAACATTGAATATTTATAAGTTAATGTCATGAAGGTGCATGATTGGTTTTTAGGATTATAAGTTAATGAAAATCAACATCGGAGATTTATAAGTTAATGTTGCAAACGTGCATAATGCATAAATACAAAACTGTTATGATGCAAAATGCATTAAATCATGTTAAATGGATATTCACAAACACACAAACAGAAAAAAAATAATAATAGAGAAATTATAATAATGAAAATCCACAAAAAATGCATAAAATTCAGCCAGACAACGGTATATATCTGTATAGTACGCCGATATCAAAAATAAAAAAAGAAATGTATAATCTGGTAAGCTTATTGCAATTAGATCCGTAATGCGAAAGATAACAATAACGATCAACTAAAGTGGTCTAGAATCCGCCTGTCATCGTAACGGAAGTCGAATTGGTAGAACGCGTATGTTGATGGGAATCTGATGACCGGGAGGATGACATATCAAGTGGACACGTCATAGACAGTGAACTAATGCCGGAGTAAAGTTCGGTCGCTAATCGTGAACAATCAAAAGTCGATGCATCAACAAAAGTATGAGTATTGACCGCAGAAACAGAAGAAGCAGCAACAGAAGAAGCAGCAGCTGATGCCTTTGCAGCGGCAGCCGAGGCCTTTACAGCAGCAACTGAGGCCTTTGCAGCTTGTACCTGTTCACGCAGTAAAAAACCATGTTATATAAGTCACGATTGAATAATTAGTGCATTGTGCAACAGTGTAAATTAATGCATTAAAAAGGTAAATAAGTACCCTTTCACATGTTCGCGCGTTGTGGTCAGTGACCAGTTTCTTGCAATTACCACATCGTCTTGGGGTTTTACATTTCTTATATCCATTAATGGCCTTCTCACCCGGTCCAACGAAACGTTTGCCACTATTGTCACCTTTGTCACTGCCGCAACCCTTAGTTCTGATCCCTTGAGGCATAACGAGTGTCGCGCTCCCGGTTTCAGGAACACGTAGAAGATCACTAATAACAACATTTGTCCTACTACACTCTGGGTCGTATGGGACTTCAGCAAATATCTTAAGCTTGATTTCTTTGAGTTGTTCGCAAAGGGCCAAAAGCTGGGCAGGGTTGCGCCGTAAACGGTCCGCACAGAGTCCAACCGTGTCCAAAATCTCATTTCTCAATATGGTTTCTTCACGGTTGTCAACAGAATACCTGTTTGAAATGTCATAAACCCTCCTCGGTATAGAATCACGCCCCAATGCTAAGAAATGTAACGATAAGGTATTTTGTATACTTGTGTGAATTTAAATACGCAAAAAACGTGCCTACATAGATAACCAATGCCTATAAAACGCATACAAGTACATGTCGCTGATTTGTCTTGTACATTGAAGGTGACCTGGATAAGAAAAAATGAAAAAAAGAAGAAATACATAGTTAGTTGTTAAAAAAGAATGAAAAAACTATATTGATGCATAAATGCACCAATAGACAGTTAGACATTGTTGCACAGTGCATCACTATAAAAAGGAAAAAAAACAAAATTAAAATGGTAATAATATCACCTCTAATTCGCACACAGGCACGAATTCTCTATTGTATTGGACCACCGTATACAACTTGATATCACCAACGAAACTTCAGACGCGTGTCACTCAATAGGAGAATGGGTACTCAATAAAAGCGTTGTAGTCATCGTGTCAAACTCAAGCTCACGCTGCTTGTGTCGCTGCCCATCGATCGCGGTGTCAAACATATGAGAAATTGTAGTAGAGTGTTCGACTTGCTAGAGTTAACCTCAAACATTGCATTGGAGCTTTCACATCTAGACGTTGTTTTCATTAAACAACACATATCAATGTGCCTAAAATAGCATGGGACCCACAGATGTCTGATTTTATACATAGGACCAAGCCATTCATGATCGTTCAGGCCATATTCATTCATGAGCGCAGCCTACCTTTATTCAAAGGTACGCGTGTTGATAATAAGGTCCCAAACCCATTTGTGGATGCGAGTTCTCAGTTCTTTATTGTCTACGTCACTACCTTTAATCTGCAAAAAAAAATGGAATTCGAATAAGTTTCAGTTTGTAGTGCATCGGTGCAATAATATAGTGCAGAATCACATACCTTAGAAGGCAGTTTCCGCATAATATGCCACATGCACAGGCGGTGTTTAGACTCATTGAAAATACGATCAACAGCTTCCTTCATTGCGTTATCTTGGTCAGTCAAAACAAGGATGGGCTGTTTCCTATGAGCTTTTAGGAACGTTTCGAGCAACCATACATAAGATTCGGTGGTTTCGTTGCACAGTAAGCCATCACCAAATGTAATGCATTTTTTGTGATGATCGACAACCGTAAACGGAACAAAAATCATTTTATACATGAAAAGATAATTACATATTTAACAAAGTCACTAGTTAAACAAGTGTCACACATGTATACATATTAAATGGAATGCAAAACATAACAAGTTTAAAGTGGTGCATAGATGCAACACTATATAGTTGACAAATAAATCTAATTTATAGATATCGTATAAGCATGCACATACACATTAATGAAAACAATGAAGATAACGTTACTTGTTAGGTTTGTACGTCGCGTCAAAGGCAAGAACATCACCAAACGCCTCATAGTGACACCTCGAAACATCGTCCACCCAAAACAAAGCTCTAACCTCATTTTTAACGACAAGGTAATCGAAAAAAAAGTTGTGCAGATTTTTGGTACGAGTCGTAAGTGTGTCAACAGTCAATTGGGCATCCCTGTCTCCGATAAACAGACGGATATCACGGCTAAAGTTTTTGAAATCAGTAGTCTTGCCACGAACGTTGTGGTGCCCTCCCTTCAGCGTAGATTGTACTTTATGAGATATGTTTGGGCCAAGATTATGCATGCTAAGCGAGTGTATCAAGTGTTGTTCAGAGAATGTAATATCACGCTTCTTCTTACTGAAATTCATAAACTCTTGGCCAATAAGCGGGTGGTTATGCACCTCAACAAAACTGTATAGGACATAATCTGTCGTATTGGGGAGTATTTTTAGCCTAATGCACGGCGGGCACTTTGATAGTTTCACACGCCTGGATCTCTTTCTCGGGTTTCCATAAGGTTTAGACATACTATAGTTTCCCAAACTCGGTTTTCTATACCGGTTGCAATGAACAAACCGGTAACTCGTATCACCTGGACGTTAGACGTGTCGAAAAACCGGCCTTCTCGGCATACGTGTCATACATGGTAACAACATCATCCCATTTGGTGTAAATAGTGTCAACGATCGGTTTAAACTCAATATGAACATCGGGTTTACAAAATTTAGACCCGTTGGGAGACATGAAAACACGATTATACACACTACCTGTTGTGAAAAAAAAACACTAAATGTAACGAACTGTCAAAAAAGATACATAAATAAATATAACATAAATAAACTTGATTGTAATATTGCACAATGCAACAATATCATAATAACGATTTCAGCACATGTTTATATATAAAAAACAGGTATACATCAGAATACATAAAACAAACAGTTAATTATTAGTAGAATCAACAACTGATGTTTTCACTTATCAGCAGCCCATATCAAATGGTAATGTTGCATCGATGCAATAGTACACAGAACACATAAACAGGATTACAACTAAAACACAGACATGAATACTCAACAGCTGATGTTATCACTTATCAGCATCACATATCAAATGGTAATGTTGCATCGATGCACTAGTACACAGAACACTATAAACATGATTACAACTAAAACACAAACATGAATACTGTCTAATTGAATAAGAAATATAGTCATACCATGTTTCTCAATGCAACTGATTTGAATGGAGTATTAGATGGAGCCGATTCAACGAATGATGTTGCAACGGTAGAAGATGATCCTCCACTGCATCCCGAATTAATTAGATTGGTTGATTCTATGCAATTGGCGTCGATTTCAGTGTTTACAGGTGCGTCAATGTCTGAATTTGCAATCTGGACTTGTTCAATCAAACTGTGTGAATCGATGTAGGTGATATCGAATCGTGATTCAGATGAATACATAGTATGCAACGATTGCGTGATAGAGGATGCGAGATTCAGAAGATTAACTCACATAAATCGCATGAGATTGAACAAAATATGAGATCTTAGAGCTATGGCGTGATAGAGGATACGTGAGAGTGAGGATGAGCGACGACTGAATTAGGAACTAGGGTTAACACTACGTCAAAATGCACCTTTGGCCACGGAAAAAAAACCGTGACCAAAGGTGTTTGGTCACGTTTTTTTTTCATTCCAATCGACACCAAAGGTCCCGTCACCATATGTACCCTACGGCCACGTTACAATATCAGTGGCTGAAGCCACCTATAAGCGTGGCTAAAGGGTACCAATATTTATTGTTGTAATCAAACAATTCTTCTGGAAAGCGTGGCCAAAGGGTCCCAACGGTCACATGTGTTTGTTTAACGTGGCCTTTGGTAATATATGATCACATATATTTGTGTTTTAGCCACATACATTATAAAAATACGTGGCCAAAGGGTTGCTGAAATCATACATTTTGTCACAATACGCGTGGCCAAAGGGTGGCAACGGCCACGTTAAAATATCAAAAGCGTGGCCTTTGGTATTATATGTTCACGTATATTTGTGTTTTAGCCACATATGTTATAAAAAACGTGGCCAAATGGGTTGCTGAAATTATAATTTTTGTCCCAATACGCGTGGCCAAATGGTGGCAACCGCCACGTTAAAATATGAATAGCATGGCCTTTGGTATTATATGGTCACGTATATTTGTGTTTTAGCCACATATGGTATGAAAAAAAACGTGGCCAAATTGGTTGCTGAAATCATACATTTTGTCCCAATGCGCGTGGCTAAAGGGTGGCAACGACACACTAAAATATAAAAAGCGTGGCCTTTGGTATTTTATGGTCATGTATATTTGTGTTTTAGCCATATATATTTGGAAAAAGAAAGTGGCCAAATGGTAGTTGAAATAAGATATTTTGTCCCAATACGCGTGGCCAAAGGGTGGCAACGGCAACGTTAAAATATCAAAAGTGTGGCCTTTGGTATTATATATTTTCTTAATTACAATTAATTAAACTGCATATTAATTAATATAGAGAAACCTTAAAATCATATTATAATAAAAAAATATTGTACATACACTAATCAAATGCCGTTCAAAAAATAACATACACTAATCAAAGTTTAATTTGTATAATAATTAATTATAATTTCTTTTCCGTGCTCATCAGCTGCTTCTGCTGGATCCGTGTACTATGTTTTCTATTTATCAGATCTTGAGTCAGCTGGTTTGGTGTTAAGTACACTTTCGACATCTTTTTCCGATCATTATTTACCTCGAAAATGACAAATAAAACTGATCAAATATATATATATATATATATAGTTAATTAATTATAGCGGATACGATTAATTAATATAGTAATTACCTGTGGTTGTTCCAGTACTTTTTGAACCGTATAATGATCAACCGGCTGTGATTTATCTGACTTGTTATTACGGCCATGCAATAATATATTTATTTTCAACCTCAGAACGCGTTGTTTTACCATCTACTGAGAATGGTAAAAATGTTGCACCCTTATTGACCTGATAAAATTTAATTCTACGGCAACCATGAGGTAATGGACTTCCATGAATCTTCTCATCTTTTTATTTTGGTAATAATTCAGCCATTCCCACTACATTCATTGGATCCCCCTCCATGTGCAACGCTGCAGTTTCGCACCGCTGATCAGAAGTTACATAATAATAATAGTAATATTAGTTATAGCATATATATATTAACAATTTATTAATTAAAGTAAAAAAATAGAATAAAAAAATTGTGGTATATACTAATCTATATACCTCTTGGATTACTGGCTGATCGATAGTAGCTGCAATGGCATCATACTTATTTGGTTTTTCCAACCGATCACTCTTTTTAGGAGGTACTTTACGAGCTGCAGGTTTTACTTGTTTTGCATGTCTCTTATTCTTTTCCTAAATTAACACCATGTAATTAACTGATTAGTAACATATATATTAATTAACAATAAAGTCAAAACGATTTGTCAAATCCTTAATTATATATATATACCACTTCCTGCTCTGATGCCCCAGCAGTACTGGCTGCAACAGTTGCTGCTTCTATTATTTTTCTCTTTTTCCCCTAATTAAGACAGCATCAACATTTAATTAAATGACATCAACATTTAATTAAATGATCATATAGCAATTAGTTTTATAAGGGAAGTACACAACTGTGTAAATTAAAATAGTTACCCTTTTCCTTTTGCGACGTTGTTGTAGATGTAGGAGTGTGTTGTGATAGAGTCGCAGAATAGACCTACAATTCAATTAATTAATAAAATCATATCAATCATAACCGGTTAAACATTAGTTAACTATCTAGATAACCATTCGGATGAAGTACAAACTTATCATAGCCGGAACAGTTAATTATTAATTATATTCCGGACCAACTCTAACTATCCTGATGAACTTTAACTATCCTAATGAACTTCACCTATACTGGTGAACTTTAACTATCCGGATGAACTATAACCAACACGGTGAACTATACACTACTAGAAATAGCCCCTTCCTTGACACGCAAACGATGACGCGCATTTTTGTGTGTCAAGAAAAATATGAAAAATTCTATGGGTAGATGACGCGCATTTGTGCGCGTCATAAACTTTCTGTCATATTATTAAAAAAAAGACACGAAGTGCACTTCAAAATGAGTGCGTCAAGAAGCTTCTGTCGTTTTATATTTTATTTCCCACCCAAAATTTTGCCCTAAATTCCACTCCTGCTCACACTTTGATTTTTTTTAGTTTTTCCCCAAATACAGCCTCTAAGACCTAATCCCACTCCCGCTCACACTTGGATTTTTCTTTCTGCCCTAATTTCTGCTTAAACGATGATTCCGTCGGTCTCCCAACCGAGACCTAGCTCCGGTGACCTTGTTGTCCAACGAGACTTAGCTCCGGCGACCTTGCCGTCCAACGAGACCTAGCTCTGGCGACCTTGTCGTCCAACGAGACCTATCCGGCTCCCAACGAGACCTAAAATCAGTCCCGCTCCCTTGCCCTAAATTGACAGAATCACTCCCGCTTCCAACGGGACCTAGCTCCGGCGACCACTAACCACCACTAAGAAGCCCTAGAATAAGCTGGATTCACCCATCTCTCATCAGCTCCGTTCATTCTTCTGCCTTTTGTGTTTAATTTCACTATGATTCTTTTACCTAGCTCTGACGACCGTGTGTAGCTCCCAACGACAAACGATTTCTAGTTTGTCGCATTAAGCTCCCTATTCTGCTGGTCACATTCCAGTTTAACTTAAATGTGTAATGTGGTTTGATTTAGCCCAAACACGTTCATGGGGTATTCATTATGACCTTCTCCAGCCAATTCAAGGTACATCTCTCTCTACACCTTCTCCATCAGTTGGACATCAACACCCGAACCAACGCCCTCTTTCTTTCTGCCCTAATTTCTCCAGCCAATTCAAGGTACATCTCTCTCTACATTAAGCTAACTGTTTGGGAGCATGAACTTCGAGGTATGGAGTTCAATTAGCACTCGTTTAGTTCAGATCCAAATTGTAATGAGATCTGATAGAGTTTGATTTTATACACCTGATGATTCATTCAATCGATGCTCGTTCTCATAGCCTCAACAACGATTTGTTGCTTCTAATCGAATTTGATTCGAGTTTCGTGTAACTTGCCATAACTTTTAATAGGTGAGCTTGATTTCTCACTTATCTCGTATTAAGTCAACAGGATTTGTTACCAGGGATTAGCTTTTTCTAATAACACTTTAGATTTGTTAAGCCAATAGACATAAATAGAAAGGAAACTGGTTACATTGAACATTTTGAAAATAATCCCTACCCGGTTTAGCCCATTACTGGTTCACTGGTTGCATATTACTAATTGCATCCTATCTGTTTATTGATTGTTAGTTCACTGCTCATATTATGGTGTTCTCTGCTCATTAGCAGAAGGAGGAGAGCAGATACATGCTGATTTAAACAGGTTATCATAATGTTTAGTTTTTGGTTGACTAGATAAACATAAACACATCAGAATAACCATATATACTAACAAAGTTACAACTAGTAAAGCTAACATCCAAAACAATAAACTTATGAAAAGCTACCTGTTACAATTGTCATTCGAGATTTCTTTGTTAAAGGTATATTTATGCTTTTATTTTGTATATGGAGTAGTTGAATTGAATATAGGATCGAAAACCTATGTTCTGATGTTAAATATTATTTGTTAAAGGTAGGTTTTCCTAAGTTATTGTTACTCATTTAGTATATGAAATAACTGATTCTAAATGGGTCAAACAAAATGTGGTTTATGTTGAATTAAAGATTGCATGTAAAACATGTTGATTCCTTCTACCCTAGCTTCGCGTCCTGAGGTTAGTTATGATTGAGTCTATAAATGGTGGCACTATGTTTGGTAAAAGAAATATGGTCTATTTAGTAATTATCCATGATGCCAACTATGCCAGCACATAAAAAATGTAAGAACTATACCAGCTGAATTCAGATCAAATAGGTTAAAAAATAATTTCTAAGAGCAACTCATATTCCTTTAAGCATATTAAGCAACCCTATATATACAAATTACCATAGAAAAACATAAACACATCTCATATATAAAAAAAACAGTTAAAAGGATGACACGCAAGAATGAGTGTCATAAAAGGCATGACACGCAAATTTGAGTGTCATAAACAGACGACACAAAAAAATATTATAAATAAAAATATATTAATCACAGACGACACCCTTTCTTGACGCGCAAAATGGGTGTCAAGAATGGAGTGTCAAGGATAGCGTGTCATTGTTCGAGCGTCAAGAGCTTCTTGACACGCATTTTGCGCGTCAAGAAGCTTCTTGACCCCGGCTTCCTTGATGCACATTTGCGTGTCAAGAAGGCCCTTTCTTGACGCGCAATGCACGTCAAGAAAGCCAGTTTTTGTAGTAGTGATAACTAGAGACGCATGTTCATCCAGATGAACTAGAATCTTCCGGATCAACTCTAACTATCCCGATGAACTCTAACTATCCTGATGAACTTTTTACTATCCTGATGAACCTTGCCTATCCTGAGGAACTTTAACTATCGGGATGAACTCTAACTATCCGGAAGAAGTATAAATAGAGACGCATGTTCATCCAGATGAACTAGAATCTTCCAGATCAACTCAAATTTAGATTTGTTTCAAATCCGTACCTTATCGGCCGACCTTTGAGATGAGTTTGATGGAGTAGATTGTTTCCGCGATGTATTGTGCGCGGTATTGATCATGTCCTACGTATAGTTAATTCAATTAGTTAATTAATTTATAAATATGCGCTCATGGGAGATTGATCATATCAGCAATAATACTTAATTACCGTTGTATTTACATTGGAATGCTGATCACAACTGTTAGATCTTACAGTTGTAGTAAGAGGCGCCTCCACGGACTTTATAAGTGTATATATATATATATATATATATATATATATATATATATATATATATAATTTGTCCTTTACAGAATTTACCGCTTTAACTTATTTATCTTGAATCATGAGGTGCATAAACTCCGTAAGCTTATCAATTTTTTCATGCTGTGCTTTAACCATATCAGTGAGGTGCTCAACCTCTTGATCCTTTTTCTCACGCAACTGTTTTTCATTTTTTAGTTCCGCCTCAAGTTTTTCGATTCGTTCTTTCGATCGCTCTTTTGGAGCACCCTACCAATATCCACGGGAAGTCACTCCATACCCAATACCTTTTAGGTATCCACTCCTTTCCTTGCCAAGGACCAATGTCAGGGCATCCGTTCCCGGTTCTACATTCACGGATCCCGAATTTATCTTTGTTTCATTCTCGGCCTGCAGTAATTAATTTAATTAATGTAGTGAGGTGCTGTTAATTTTTAACATGTGAATAATTAGGTATATATATAGCAATTAAATTTACTATATCATCTGCTACGCCCTTCACCACAGGCGTTTTGTATTCCCCCTCTTTATTTACCCTTCCTTTCCTCCATATAAACGCTCGAGAGGGGCAATCATCAGCTGCAATTTCTTTGTTTTGTACCTTGTATTATAATAATAATATATATCAGACTTGAAACATACATTACACGTTCTTAACCATGACTGGGTGTAACACACTTAGCTTATTACCAGTTTTTTTTGCAGATAGACGTATCCTCCCCGTCCCATTGTATGATCATAAACATACTGTGCTCGAACCTCTTTTGCACTCTTTGACACAACCTTTACAACAGCACAGTAGGATATATAATTATAATCTCATTAATTAACACTTAGCCTAATTAATGAAATCTGCAGTTTGAATTGAATAAAAACCTTGAATTCGTCAGATTTTGTATATGCTACAAATCTGTCCCAGTCTTCTTTTTTCACAATAGCGCGATACATCTTTGGAACTTTCTCAAGCACGGTGGGTTTTGCTAGGTTGGGACGGACGTGTTTCTTGAACATGTTTCTTCTAAAAGTCCTTAGCAACCCACCAAGCCGTACCATTATAGGACCCCTTCGACAGTCATCAATTTCGAATAATTGCTGAAAAAATAACATATGACAGGATGTTTTAGTCACATGTATGGAAATCAATAACTTAACAAACTTAATATGAGAAAATGTTTAATCTGTTTCATAACCTGAATCCCTGCCCACATCTTGTTCTTGTCCTCTTTTAGCACCTTCTTCCATTTTAGATACCTCAATCCAACCTCTGACCTTGCAATGTCTCCCAAAACACTCGAAAATTTTGGTCTATGCACCCCGCTAACCCTTCCCAGCGCATCAAATGTTAGTGGCCATTTTTCCCCACCATCTTTCTCAAATTTGGCACGCCACTTTGCCAACCGCGTCAATCCCCTCTTGTTTGCTTGGGGAGCAGAGGTTGTAGCTTCCTCATTCTCAGTAACTTGGGCATCATTGTCGACTTGGTCATCATTGTCGAGTTGGGCATCAATATTGTCGAGTTGGGCATCATTGTCGACGTGGGCATCATTGTTATCCATATCATCTTCTTGATCACTCGAATAATGATCATCATTGATATACATTTCATCTTTTTCACCCGTTTGTGAAGAATCATCATTGTATTCGCCTTCACTGTTATAATAAAGACCATCACCTGCTTCATCATGATCCATTGTTAAATGAGCTAGATGATTCCTGAAATGAAATAAATAGAGAATGAAATAAATGCGATGGAATAATAATTAATTAGATGAAATAATTGAGATGAAATAAATGATCTCCTGAAGATGACAGTGAAATTAATACTGATGGGAATTAGGTAGTGATCTCCTGAAGATGATAGTGTGATGAATCCTGTAGAGGAATTTTTAGTGGTAGGGAAGAAGAGAGTGATGAATCGTTTTGGTGATAAAATTTTGGTGAGAGGGAATAGGAACTGATCAATGAATTTGGGTTAGTGAAATTTTTTTGGGGAAACTTGAAAAAAATGGTGGGAAGTAATTTGGGGATTAATCCAGGTGAAAATATCTCAGCCAATAAGACGTTAGCATTTCTCGGATTTAAAAACTCAATTAATTCTAAACATAGATAATAGTATTTTAAACATACCTTTAAAATGATCTTTAAATGGAAAATGGAATGTTAAGCAATAAATTTAATGATAATTGTATCCTAATGAATTTGTATACCTAACGTGAAAAAAAAAGATGTCAAGTACTAAAGACACACCACACACACACACACACACACACACACACATATATATATATATATATATATATCTTTCAATGTGTTGTAATATATACATTATCGGTTATATATATATATATGTATATATATATGAGGGTGAGATTCATTGTAGACACTTTCGCATGTGAAATAGCTATTTTTCATATGTGTTCACATGTGAAATTTTCTGAATAATGAGAAAAAAGAAAATTAATCACACCTTATTGGGACTCATTGGTCCTAGACACAACTTATTGGTTACATACGCACCTTATTGGGCCATCATTGGTCCTAAACACAACTTATTGGTTACATACACACCTTATTGGGACTCATTGGTCCTAATCATGCTTATTGGTTACATACGCACCTTATTGGGCCAGGTGCGTATGTAACCAATAAGCATGATTAGGACCAATGATGGCCCAATTGGGACTCATTGGCCCAACTGACCCTCGTTTCCCCTAAACACACCTTATTGGGCCATCATTGGTCCTAAACACAACTTATTGGTTACATACACACCTTATTGGGCCATCATTGGTCCTAAACATGCTTATTGGTTACATACACACCAATTGGGCCATCATTGGTCCCAACTGACCCTCGTTTCCCCTAAACACACCTTATTGGGCCATCATTGGTCCTAAACACAACTTATTGGTTACATACACACCTTATTGGGCCATCATTGGTCCTAAACATGCTTATTGGTTACATACACACCTTATTGGGACTCATTGGTCCCAACTGACCCTTGTTTCCCCTAAACACACCTTATTGGGTCTCATTGGCCCTAAACACAACTTATTGGTTACATACACACCTTATTGGGCCATCATTGGTCCTAAACATGCTTATTGGTTACATACACACCTTATTGGGACTCATTGGTCCCAACTGACCCTCGTTTCCCCTAAACACACCTTATTGGGACATCACATGGTCCTAAACACAACTTATTGGTTACATACACACCTTATTGGGCCATCATTGGTCCTAATCATGCCTATTGGTTACATACACACCTTATTGGGACTCATTGGTCCCAACTGACCCTCGTTTCCCCTAAACACACCTTATTGGGACATCATTGGTCCTAAACACAACTTATTGGTTACCTACACACCATATTGGGCCATCATTGGTCCTAAATATGCTTATTGGTTACATACACACCTTATTGGGACTCATTGGTCCCAACTGACCCTCGTTTCCCCTAAACACACCTTATTGGGACATCACATGGTCCTAAACACAACTTATTGGTTACATACACACCTTATTGGGCCATCATTGGTCCTAAACATGCTTATTGGTTACATACATACCTTATTGGGACTCATTGGTCCCAACTGACCCTCGTTTCCCCTAAACACACCTTATTGGGACATCATTGGTCCTAAACACAACTTATTGGTTACATACACACCTTATTGGGCCATCATTGGTCCTAAACATGCTTATTGGTTACATACACACCTTATTGGGACTCATTGGTCCCAACTGACCCTCGTTTCCCCTAAACACACCTTATTGGGACATCATTGGTCCCAACTGACCCTCGTTTCCCCTAAATACACCTTATTGGGACTCATTGGTCCTAACTGACCCTCGTTTCCCCTAAACACACCTTATTGGGCCATCATTGGTCCTAAACATAACTTATTGGTTACATACACACCTTATTGGGCCATCATTGGTCCTAAACATGCTTATTGGTTACATACACACCAATTGGGCCATCATTGGTTCTAAACACAACTTATTGTTTACTTACACACCTTATTGGGACTCATTGGTCCTAAACACATCAAATTGACCCATTTGACCCCAAATTGACCCATTATTTAATTTTTATCTTAATTCTTTAAGATATAATTTATTTAGAATTATAATTCCCCAAAATTTAAGGTTTTTGTAGATCCGTTCTGTTTTTTGTGTTTAGGGTTTTTGTTTAACGAAATGGAGATTGTGCGAACAGATTACATTTTTTACCTAAAATTATGCATCAGTTGTTGATCGGATTGCAATTGTTGATCGTCTCTGTTTTCGAGGATTGGGGTTTTTGTTTAACGGAATGGAGATTGTGCGAACAGATTACCTTTTTTACCTAAAATTATGCATGCATCAGTTGTTGATCGGATTGCAATTGTTGATCGTCTCTGTTTTCGAGGATTAGGGTTTTTGTTTAACAGATTGATTTAATAAACAAAAATAGACAAACAAGTATATAACAAAAAGTGGATTTCATACTACTGATTCCAATTCCATACACAAAATTGTTTCCAAATTTACATGTTCATTCCTAAAAAAAATAAAAGACAGAGCAGTTGCGGGTTGAGGTTCACGGGAACCTAGATTCCATCTCCTCCATCAACTCCAAATGCCTACTCATAGCTTCTTGCCTCTGTTGAACCAACATTTGAAGCCTGGCATTGGAGACGTGTATCTCTTCTACCAGAAAAGTTGCCATCTGGTATCTTGATGGACTTGGTGGCTCTGTAAGTACTTGGTTGAGCAGGGCCAACCCGTCTAAGATACTCTGTCTCTCTGCCCCGATAATCACCCCGTACCGGTCCAGGGTAGCAACAATCTTCGTGTGCAAATAATGATCAACTAATTCTTTCAAGTTTGCCATTTTGAGAAGGATTTGAGGGTTTTGAGAAAGGGTTTGATAAGGATTTTGAGAAAAGGTTTGATAAGGATTTTGAGAAGGGTTTGATAATGGAGGTGAGAAGTTTCTGATTACTGATCAGGTGGTATGGTTATATGTGCAAATCACTTGAGTATGCCTAAGCTCAGATGTCTAATCACTAGAGTATACCAAAGGTCTTATTTTATTGAACATTGCACATTATAATTGTTGGAATTTTGGTTTTCCTACAAAAATTAATTTCACACGTTCTCCAAGTTAAACTGAAATTTCTACACGATATCAAAAAACCACTAAAATTTTAATCACACGATCTGAAATTATCCGAAATTACTTTCACACGATCTCAAAAATCAAATTAACAAGTCAAAATTAAACGAAGAAAGTCAAAATTACCCACTGAGTTCTCTTTGCATATCCTGTTGAATGTTTTGATTTTCTGGTAATCAAATTAACAAGTCAAAATTAAACGAAGAAAGTCAAAATTACCCACTGAGTTCATGAGGATTGAGAGAAGATGAACTAGAGTTATTCAGTAATAGAACCGGATGAACTAGAGTTCTGCAGGATCAAGAGTAATTATTCAGTAATAGAACAGGATGAACTAGAGTTCTTCAGGATGAACTATATATACCATAAATAACCAAAGTTGTTATTTCTATTCGTAGCCTATTGGATATTCCCATGTATTTAAACCCATTATCTAGTGAATTAAAATCATTCTGGTTGAATACAATTTTTTATACACTAATATTTAGTCACACAACCTAATATATAATTGTAGAAGACAATAACCGGATCAACTAGAATTCTTCAGGAAGAAGAATCAAAAGACACATCGGATGCATAACACATAAACAAT
>JBCNJP010000013.1:16230394-16367863 GCA_039602395.1 Deinandra increscens subsp. villosa
GTTTTGGACTTTACTCTGATTCGTTTAGTATTTGTAACTAATGGGAACTGCTATGAATGTGGTTCTCAAGGCCACATAAAGAGGGACTGCCCGCAAATTGAGAAGACAGGGGAATGGTAATCAGGGAAACAATGGTGGAAATGGTAATGGCGGAGGTAATGGCAACGGGAATGGAAATGGCAGGGGAAGAGCTTTCGTTATGGGTCAAGGTGAAGCTCGCAACGATGCCAACGTGATTAACGGTAAATTCATATTGAATGGTTTCTTTGCTACTGTATTGTTTGATTCTGGTGCTGAGAAAAGTTTTATTTCCACTAAATTTGCTAAGTTGATTAATGCTAAACCGGTCGCCTTAGACGCTAAATATGTGGTAGAACTAGCAAATGGTAAACTCCATGATACAACTCAGATAGTTAAGGACTGTAAGTTAGAACTAGCTGGCCATACATTAGGAATCGACCTTATGCCTTTTCCGATTGGTAGTTTTGACGTTATAGTAGGAATGGATTGGTTATCTGAGAATCGAGCTGAAATCTTATGTAAAGAAAAAGTGGTTCGTATCCCACTCGAAGGAGGTAAAGTGTTAACGGTCCAAGGTGAAAAAGGTGGAACAGTAACTGGTATCATTTCGTTTCTCAAAGCTCAAAAGTGCCTTCGTAAAGGTCACTTCGCGATTCTTGCAAACGTCACCGATTCGACACTTCCCGAGCGCAGAATCGACGACTACCCGATAGTCCGCGACTTCCACGATGTATTTCCTGAAGATCTGCCTGGTTTGCCTCCATTTCGACAAGTCGAGTTCGGAATCGACTTAACCCCTGGAGCCGCTCCGATTGCACGTGCACCTTACCGTTTGGCGGTAAGTGAACTCAACGAACTCTCCTCACAACTTCAAGAGCTACTTGACAAAGGATTTATCCGTCCCAGTTCGTCTCCGTGGGGAGCTCCGGTATTGTTTGTTAAGAAGAAGGATGGAACGTTCCGAATGTGTATTGACTACCGAGAGCTTAACAAGGTTACGATCAAGAATCGATATCCGCTTCCTCGAATCGACGATCTCTTCGATCAACTCCAAGGTTCGAGCTACTTTTCAAAGATTGATCTACGGTCTGGATATCACCAGCTTCGCGTTCGAGATGAGGATGTCCCCAAGACTGCTTTCAGAACTCGGTATGGTCACTACGAATTCCTGGTTATGCCGTTTGGGCTAACCAATGCACCTGCCGTATTTATAGATCTGATGAATCGAGTGTGCAAGCCATACCTCGATAAGTTTGTGATAGTTTTCATTGATGATATTTTGATCTACTCCAAGACAAAGGAGGAACACGAGGAGCACCTGCGACTTATCTTGGAATTGCTCCGCAAGGAACAGCTTTACGCCAAGTTTTCGAAATGCGATTTTTGGATTCGCGAAGTCCAGTTTGTTGGACACATTGTTGATCAGAATGGAATTCATGTCGACCCAACTAAAGTGGAAGCTATCAAGAATTGGCCTACCCCAAGAGCGCCGACCGATATCCGACAATTTTTGGGACTTGCCGGATATTATCGAAGATTCATCAAGGGTTTCTCGCAGTTGGCTCAACCCTTAACGGCTTTAACGCACAAAGGAGTGCAATACAGATGGGGTGAAAAAGAAGAACGTGCGTTTCAAACTCTTAAGGATATGTTATGTTCTGCTCCAATTCTCGCGTTACCCGATGGGATTGACGACTTTGTGGTTTACTGTGATGCATCAATCCAAGGACTCGGTTGTGTGTTGATGCAACGGGACAAAGTGATTGCCTATGGGTCCAGGCAACTGAAGGACACTGAGAAGAATTATACAACGCACTACTACAAAAAAGGCCTTTCTTGACGTGCAATGCGTGTCAAGAAAGGGTCTTCTTGACACGCAAATGCGCGTCAAGGAAGCCGGGGTCAAGAAGCTTCTTGACACGCAAAATGCGTGTCAAGAAGCTCTTGACGCGCGAACAATGACACGCATTTTATGACGCGCAATGCGTGTCATAAATTGCGCGTCAAGGAAGCCCCCGTCATAAAGGGAGATGACACGCATTTTTGCGCGTCATGAATTTTTTAAAAAAATTAAAAAAATTTTTTTTTAATAAAATCTCTAATTTCCACAATGAAAATTAACCTGATAATACAAAATGAAAATACACATACAACAAAAAATAATACACTTCATATACATGAAAAACATTACAAAGTTCACAAATGTATTGTTTAAGTTCAAACAAACTATAACTGGAACTTATTACAAAAAACAAGAAGCAAATGCAAATATTAAAACTGCAACAAAAACATCTCTTAAAAAAATATTCCTAAAAAGAGAACTTATTACCACCAGAATTCGAATCTTTTACCGATTCCCAGAATGACGGTTTCTCCAGATCAGCCTTTCTCTCCTCAACTTTCTTCGTCAGCTCATCAATGGTCCCAGGGAAATATGCTTCAATGGCTTGCTTGAACTTGTCATGTAGATTCACTCTATCTCGTGTTCCTAACACAAGCGCGCTTGCATTTGGCCTCTTTAGAATTCTAACACATTTAACAAATTCCTCCTGCAAGATTACATAAAGATAGAAGCAGACTATAGAATAGAAAATGAAAATAGATATACCTCTTTGACATCAATGTCCTTGAAGACCAATTAACCATCAGAATCTCTGTATTTCATCACATATCGCAGTCTGTCATCAAAAAATTCCAGCGAAGTACGATCAGACAAACATACAGTTTCACGCATCAGATCTGATTACAAATGACCAAATTAAAAACATCATTATTATTATTCCTCAAAGTAATAATAAATAGAAATAAATAAAATAAGTTGGAACCAGAGGGTATATTAAGTTGGCATTGAAAACCTATGTCCACAAACCAGTCTTTTAGTGTAAGCATTCTACTCATGGTTGTTTACACAAATAACTAAATCTCAAATACTAGATCCCATCATCCAGAAACATTAAAGAAAACAACAACAGTTTCATGGTTGCCATCTAATGTTTAGCCCGTATAATTCCAAACATACAGAAAAAACAAAGAAAAATGTACACAGATCAAAAGTGGTGCAAGTTAACCAAATAACCATCAGGTCACATAGGGATTGAAAGCCATACCTCTTGCAAAATTAAAGAAAATGAGAAAACATCCGCTTTGGTATCATAGTCTTCATTTCTGAACACCTCATGAGCAACATATCGCCTTGCTGTCACACATAACCAAATCAATACATTTGGATACAAATAAAATCCATTAATTGAAAATAAAAACAATAGTTTCTAATAGAGCAGACTACAAGAAAATCCAATGTACTTTTCACTTTTTTACAATATATGCTACGAACTCTGTTTTAACAATTTTTACAAAAAGAAGCTTTTACGGAAAATGTGATGCAACAAACTGCCCACTTTGGTAAAAACTAAAAAATGGCTAAAATGTTACATTTGGCATTTGCTGTTGAAAATTTGCCTACTACATATGTCAGTAGAAAGTGAATAACACATTGCATTTTTTCCCTTTTTAATAATAAATTATAGAAACATTAGTTTCTGAATTATTGCAAACAATACTCACCGGTAGTATGTTGATAGTTCATCAGCTTTTTATGATTGGCTGCATTTGTTCCGTTCAGTAACTCGCTCACTCCAAAGTCTGCAAGTTTTAGATGCCCAGAATCATCTAGTAAAATATTTATGTTTACTTAATCAGACATGATAAGAAGGTGTTCAACAGTCTAATGAAGATTAATTCTTCATTACTCATAATCAATATGTTTAAGATTAAAACTTACGAAGGTTCAAGAGTCTGGCTTAATTTTGTGAAAATAACTCATCCCCCTAAACATTCATCCAAAATTCAATTACATTTTACGATCATTTGAATTCACAATAATAAATCAATTATATAATTGTAATAGCAACGAAGTAAGACGTACTTATTCTCAAATGATCAAGAACTGGAAAAACACTTGTGAAAGTTTCTAATGTTAACTAATCAGAATGGCATCTAACTAATCAAAATGCATTAACTAATTAGAAGTTCAAAGAAGTGAACCTGTGCTCTTGATATAGCATTGACAAATGTGATTAGGATACCAGGTAGGCCACCATTAACCCCATGAGGCTGAACAATACCATTCTTCACACAACCTGCAACCCTAGAACCAGAATTGCCATGCAGCCTTTTAGACACACTAACTTGTTCACCATTATAACCAGCCTTACGAACAGCAACAGAAGTGTTCCCAAGGCATTTACATGAATGTATATACTTACTTTTCCACTTTGATCTCCAGATACGAGGAGTCGTGCTTCCATATCATAACATAATGCAGTCAGGAGTACACCACTCAAAAGCTGGCCATCTTCACTCTACATTTTCAGAAGCAAAAGGAATTAAAAACAATTAAGATGATTTTGATGTACAATCCAATGCACTTCAAATACAGTTGGAATCAGAAGTCACCTGCTGATTATATGATACAATTGGAATTAGAAGTTACCTGCCATCTTGCGCCCACTAGCATATATACTAATGTTTGTGAAATTGTATAGTCAACTAAAAAAACGAACCATCATAATAATGAGTTTTTGAGATTATGCAAATAGAATCATACCTGTGTTTTGTCTTTAGAAGCAATTAACTTCAACCCATTAGATAGTTGGGTTACACGGGCTCAGGTTTGGTTATACAAACCCACCAACCTAAACCTGACACAAACCAATTTACATTGCAGGATGAATGCAATTATAATTCAATTCATATTCATGTGTATCATCAACTCATGTGCCTGCCATGTGTTTAAGTGCAGCAAGTATTTCCATTCAGGGGATCAATTACTCACTTTGGTCACTAATTTCAGTCAATTATGAACCTTGTATGTGTTATAGAACAGGTAGCAACTCCCAACATCTATTTGTGATCATAAACTTAAATAAAATGTTGAAGGAAGTTAGAACTAGAGAATAACAAGAAAGGCAAACCTTTGCTGCACAGGAGGGATTCCTTCCTTCTCTTCAACTCTCTCCTTAATTCTATCAATTGTATCCGTCGGTTCAAAGTCAATTTCAATTTCTTTCCCTGTAAGAGTCTTAAACTTAATCATAGTTCCTCTTCTCAATCTCAGAACAAGATGAAGTGTTGACTCTTTCTGGATGTTGTAATCAGCAAGCGTCCTTCCATCCTCTAACTGCTTTCCAGCAAAAATCAACCTTTATTGGTCAGGTGGAATACCTTCTTTGTCCTTCAAAATGCAAATAACCCTCATCTCATCAGCCAAACTTACAAGAAAATCAAAATCAATCAACAAAATTGGAATATAACATGAAAACATACTCCTATAGTAATAAAAAATCCAATTTCGGTACACATCTATAGCAATATTCGTCAGTTGGTAACCTGATTAACAGAACATGATCAAAATCTACTCCAAAATCCAAAAAGTTGACAAACTTAGCAAAAGGCATATATATAATCATGGGACTGAACTGAGTACAGACCTAAAAACCTGTATTTGTTATATGAAAAGGCGGAACCCTAATTCTATAATTTTCAGTAGCGAAGTTGATTCTATCGATATCAAAACAAATTATCTGAAGAAGACGGTGATGGAATAAAAAAGAAGTGCGGAAAGTAGGGATAGAGGAGAAGTGAAACCTGGATCTTGGCTTTGACATTGTCAATGGTGCCGCTGCTCTCGACCTCGAGAGTTATGGTTTTCCCGGTTAGAGATTAGGCCTTGAAATTAGGGCTCGAAAACATCAAATAGCAGAGGAGATGCAACTCGCATTTGACATAATGATGAGTCGTGGAATTAGGGCATCTAGACTGAAATCGAATTTTGAGAAGGAGATGTGTTCGTTGTTAGGGCAAGAAGATTTGAGGAGATGGGAGTGGGAGCGGAGAACACCGACGGGAGTGGATGTGGGAGTGGGAGCGGGAGTGTATTTGGGAAAAATTTAGGGGGGAAATTTGGAGCCAAAAAATTAAAAAACGACACTTGATTCTTGACGCGCAGCGTTTATATGTCTTCCGCGTTTTTTTTTTTGAAATATGACAGAAATTCTTGACACGCAAAAATGCGCGTCATGAATTCTTAGGAATTACCTATAATTGACATTTTATTTTGACACTTCAGTTTTTGCACGTCAAGAATTATCGAGTGTCATCGTTCGCGTGTCAAGGAAGGCAGTTTTTGTAGTAGTGACGCATGATTTGGAAATGGGAGCCGTTGTTCATGCACTCAAGATTTGGAGACATTACCTCCACGGAACAAAGTGCACAATATTCACTGACCACAAAAGCTTACAGCACATCTTTGATCAGAAGGATCTCAATATGCGACAACGACGATGGGTCGAGTTACTAAATGATTATGACTTAGCAATCAAATATCACCCGGGAAAAGCCAACGTTGTGGCTGATGCCTTAAGTCGGAAAGAATACGAAAAGCCTCGACGGGTACGAGCGCTGCAACTTACCATTCACACGGGATTGCCGGATCGGATCCGTGATGCCCAACAAGAAGCTCTAAAGGAAGAAAACTTCGCAGCTGAAGCACTGCGTGGGGTAGACGGTAACTCTGAAGTTAGGTCCGACGGACTCAGGTATTATAATGACAGAATTTGGGTTCCTTTACTTGGAAATCTCCGAGAGCTCGTGATGGACGAGGCTCACAAATCAAGATATTCGGTGCACCCTGGATCGGATAAAATGTACCAAGATTTAAAGGGTTTGTATTGGTGGCCGAATATGAAAGCCGACATCGCGCGATATGTGGCTAAGTGTTTAACATGCTCAAGGGTTAAGATCGAGTACCAAAAGCCTTCTGGGCTATTACAGCAACCAAAGATCCCAGAATGGAAATGGGAGGATATCTCCATGGATTTTGTAACGGGATTACCCCATCGATCGAATCGACCGGATGCGATTTGGGTTATCATAGATCGACTAACCAAATCTGCACATTTCATTCCAATGAGGGAAAGTGACAATATGGATAAGTTGACAAAACTATATATCGACCGAATTATGGCACGTCATGGGGTGCCAAAGACTATTATCTCTGACAGAGATCCCCGATTCACTTCCCGATTATGGCAATCTATGCAAGAAGCACTGGGAACCAGACTGGATATGAGCACAGCCTATCACCCGCAGACCGATGGTCAGACGGAACGAACTATTCAGACTTTAGAAGACATGCTACGAGCTTGCGTTCTCGACTTCGGTAAAGACTGGGAAGCTCATCTTCCGTTGGTGGAGTTCTCCTACAACAACAGTTATCACTCAAGTATCGGTGCAGCACCTTTTGAAGCTCTTTATGGCAGAAAATGTAGATCGCCCGTGTGTTGGGCCGAAACGGGTGAGAAGGGACTCACCGGACCAGAGCTCATTCATGATACAACTGAACGGATTATTCAGATCAGAAAGCGGATAGCCGCAGCACGTGACAGACAAAAGAGCTATGCCGACAAACGCCGTAAACCTTTGAAGTTCGAAGTAGGAGACAAAGTGTTATTAAAGGTATCTCCCTGGAAAGGTGTGATACGCTTCGGAAAGCGTGGAAAGTTGAATCCTCGCTATATTGGTCCTTTTGAAATCATTGGGGAAGTAGGCCCGGTGGCCTACCGATTACAACTCCCTGCTGAACTCGATGGAGTTCGCAACGTGTTTCACGTCTCCAACCTAAAGAAATGCCTGGCAGAAGACACTGAAATAATTCCTTTGGAGGAATTGGAAATCGACGAACATCTGAGATTTATCGAGCAACCAGTGGAAATCATGGGACGTGAGGAGAAAGCCCTCAAACGTAGCAAGATTCCGATCGTCAAGGTTCGATGGAACTCAAGACGTGGACCAGAATATACTTGGGAACGAGAGGATCAGATGAAGAAAAAGTATCCTCACTTGTTCGAGCAAACGTCCACAGAAACTCAAGGTATGATTTAATTTTGGGGACCAAAATTCCTTTAACAGGAGGAGGATGTGGAAACCCTAAAACTTTTGCTTTCTTTCCCCAGCGACGACAGCCGAGGCTGCAAACGCTACGACACAAGAATAATTTTCGGGACGAAAATTCCAATTACAAGGGGATGATGTGACATCCGAGAATTTCAAGGTTTACTTCCGTTAGACAATTCTGTTAGTTACGTTATAAGTGTTAACTTAGTAACTAATGCTTAACTAGGCCGAATACGTCCACGTCCTTTGGTTGATCACCGAACCCGTCCATATGTGTTATGTGTTTAACTATTTATTGTCATTATGTGCAATGTGATTTAAATACATGATTTAGTATTGAGAATAGCATGACAATTTATGAATCGTGTTTATCTTGCTTAGAATGTGAAATTGACCACTTTTGGGTAACCAGCGAAACTACCGGGCGAAACTATAATGTCGCCCGGCAGTCTGTTGGCTCACTTGTGATCAGAGCCAGTTTCGCCTGGCCAGCGAAACTGCCAGCGAAACTAGCCTCTGATATAAATAATCTTAATAAACCCTAGTTCTCCCATTTTTGCCTCATTTACAAAAAACACACACACACTCTCCTGAGATATTCTGGACCAGCTGATTCCAGCCAAGAACCATCAAGGAACCATCATCTCATCTCATCCATTCGGCCCTAGATCGAATCGTGAGTCCCCAAAACCATTCTTTATGCATTTATATGTGTTTTCTTGGTATTTTACTTTAAAGCATGACCAAACCTCCATGGAATCACTTGATCTTCTGATATGTTGTCTAGGAATGATAGATCTATAATAAAGTCAGTAACTTTACGTGTGAAATCCATCCATGTTGAAGATTTATGCTAGATTAGGTTATTTTAGGTTAAAATGTGTTTTTGGTGATTTGATGATGAAAATGCATGTTTAAGGTGTTAAAGCTTACTGATTTATGTTGGTAAATGGTTATGAATGCTAGATAATGAATTGCATGTAATATGGAAGCTGTTAGATTGATTTTTAGGCTGATTTATGTGTTTTTCGCGACCAGCGAAACTGTCATGTTCTCTGGGCGAAACTGTCCAGCGAAATTATGCATATCTTCAACCAGCGACACTATGGAGCGAAACTGTAGTGTCGCCGGGTAAACCAACCAGACCTGTTCGGACGAAACTACCGAGCGAAATTCCCTGAACGAAAGTTCAAACCAGTTTCGGGCGAAACTAGGTTAGCGAAACTGTGCCAACAGTTTCGAGCGAAACTAGCCTAGCGAAACTGTGTCATCGGGTATTGCCTAGCGAAAGTGCTGCCCGTGCACACAGCGAAACTGCCTAGCGAAACTGCTAGCGAAACTGAGACCAGAATCCAAACTTGTGCAATTTGCTTGAATGTTATGCCATGACTTACATGATTATGCTATGAGGATACATGCTTTGATTTCTGATGTATATGAACCCTTGTTTATGATCAACCATCGGTGTCGTGTGTCGTTATGTCGAGTCATAGTATCAACGTACTATGTTATGGGCCATAGTGACGTTAAGTAAAGATTAGACACCAAACTAATACTTAAGACCTAAACGTGTTCATAGGTCTTCGTTAAGCAAACTTGGATTATATAACAAGTGTAGCAGTGCAACCAAAGGTGAGTGTCACTAACCCACTTACTGTGAGCCCGTTTGGGACACACTGAATAACTTAATGGAAAACAATGCTGACAATTTTACGAGTGCTATGCACCACGTGATGAAACTGAAAACGTAGAATGCTATGCATCTACTTGATGAACTTGAAGTGTTTTATGGGAAACACTTGTGAAACTTAACAAACTATTTCTGAAACGAAAACCGTTTTAATATGGCTAGTGTAGGTTAAAGTCTAAACCACATGATATCACATGATTTCTAAGGATTGCCTTTTTAACTGAAAAAGTCCTCAACTTAATTGTGCCATTAATTGTAAAGCGAGGGGATGTTGGGTAGATCTACTGGAGTTTGACAAACTCCGCCTCGTGACACTGGAGGTGCATGGAGGTACAATATCAGCCTATCTGACCGTGATCCCGAGAGGACACGGGGGAGGCAAAGCCGCGATGATGAATGTCCGCAAAACAAAATGGCTGAAGGCTCTGCCTCTACTATACTTAATCGTCAGCTTTGGTACGAACTTCCTTAGTGCATGGAAACAACGGATTAGCTACCCGCGATATCGGTTGAGCACTTTAATTATACAAGACTAGTACATACCTGATAACTTTGTTACGGACAATAACTTTACTAAATAACAAATGTTTATGAATTGACATATATAACTGAGCATTGCTTTTCACAAACAAATATTACGTATGTATATGTTGACACGATTACGATTATGAGACCAGGCCAATGCATGACATGCCCACTGTGAACTCACCAACCGTTAGGTTGACACTTGCGTGGTTTAAACTTTTACAGATCGCTAAGGAGTATCCGGAGCGGGTTGGCATGGCACATGAAGACTTTTATTTTAATTAAACTAAATTGAGAATTTAATACACTGATTTGTAAAGCACGTGGTTAGTGCTAACCCTTAACGGCTTTAACGCACAAAGGAGTGCAATACAGATGGGGTGAAAAAGAAGAATGTGCGTTTCAAACTCTTAAGGATATGTTATGTTCTGCTCCAATACTCGCGTTACCCGATGGGATTGACGACTTTGTGGTTTACTGTGATGCATCAATCCAAGGACTCGGTTGTGTGTTGATGCAACGGGACAAAGTGATTGCCTATGGGTCCAGGAAACTGAAGGACACTGAGAAGAATTATACAACGCATGATTTGGAAATGGGAGTCGTTGTTCATGCACTCAAGATTTGGAGACATTACCTCTACGGAACAAAGTGCACAATATTCACTGACCACAAAAGCTTACAGCACATCTTTGATCAGAAGGATCTCAATATGCGACAACGACGATGGGTCGAGTTACTAAATGATTATGACTTAGCAATCAAATATCACCCGGGAAAAGCCAACGTTGTGGTTGATGCCTTAAGTCGGAAAGAATACGAAAAGCCTCGACGGGTACGAGCGCTGCAACTTACCATTCACACGGGATTGCCGGATCGGATCCGCGATGCCCAACAAGAAGCTCTAAAGGAAGAAAACTTCGCAGCTGAAGCACTGCGTGGGGTAGACGGTAACTCTGAAGTTAGGTCCGACGGACTCAGGTATTATAATGACAGAATTTGGGTTCCTTTACTTGGAAATCTCCGAGAGCTCGTGATGGACGAGGCTCACAAATCAAGATATTCGGTGCACCCTGGATCGGATAAAATGTACCAAGATTTAAAGGGTTTGTATTGGTGGCCGAATATGAAAGACGACATCGCGCGATATGTGGCTAAGTGTTTAACATGCTCAAGGGTTAAGATCGAGTACCAAAAGCCTTCTGGGCTATTACAGCAACCAAAGATCCCAGAATGGAAATGGGAGGATATCTCCATGGATTTTGTAACGGGATTACCCCATCGATCGAATCGACCGGATGCGATTTGGGTTATCATAGATCGACTAACCAAATCTGCACATTTCATTCCAATGAGGGAAAGTGACAATATGGATAAGTTGACAAAACTATATATCGACCGAATTGTGGCACGTCATAGGGTGCCAAAGACTATTATCTCTGACAGAGATCCCCGATTCACTTCCCGATTATGGCAATCTATGCAAGAAGCACTGGGAACCAGACTGGATATGAGCACAGCCTATCACCCGCAGACCGATGGTCAGACGGAACGAACTATTCAGACTTTAGAAGACATGCTACGAGCTTGCGTTCTCGACTTCGGTAAAGACTGGGAAGCTCATCTTCCGTTGGTGGAGTTCTCCTACAACAACAGTTATCACTCAAGTATCGGTGCAGCACCTTTTGAAGCTCTTTATGGCAGAAAATGTAGATCGCCCGTGTGTTGGGCCGAAACGGGTGAGAAGGGACTCACCGGACCAGAGCTCATTCATGATACAACTGAACGGATTATTCAGATCAGAAAGCGGATAGCCGCAGCACGTGACAGACAAAAGAGCTATGCCGACAAACGCCGTAAACCTTTGAAGTTCGAAGTAGGCGACAAAGTGTTCTTAAAGGTATCTCCCTGGAAAGGTGTGATACGCTTCGGAAAGCGTGGAAAGTTGAATCCTCGCTATATTGGTCCTTTTGAAATCATTGGGGAAGTAGGCCCGGTGGCCTACCGATTACAACTCCCTGCTGAACTCGATGGAGTTCACAACGTGTTTCACGTCTCCAACCTAAAGAAATGCCTGGCAGAAGACACTGAAATAATTCCTTTGGAGGAATTGGAAATCGACGAACATCTGAGATTTATCGAGCAACCAGTGGAAATCATGGGACGCGAGGAGAAAGCCCTCAAACGTAGCAAGATTCCGATCGTCAAGGTTCGATGGAACTCAAGACGTGGACCAGAATATACTTGGGAACGAGAGGATCAGATGAAGAAAAAGTATCCTCACTTGTTCGAGCAAACGTCCATAGAAACTCAAGGTATGATTTAATTTTGGGGACCAAAATTCCTTTAACGGGAGGAGGATGTGGCAACCCTAAAACTTTTGCTTTCTTTCTCCAGCGACGACAGCCGAGGTTGCAAACGCTACGACACAAGAATAATTTTCGGGACGAAAATTCCAATTACAAGGGGATGATGTGACATCCGAGAATTTCAAGGTTTACTTCCGTTAGACAATTCTGTTAGTTACGTTATAAGTGTTAACTTAGTAACTAATGCTTAACTAGGCCGAATACGTCCACGTCCTTTGGTTGATCACCGAACCCGTCCATATGTGTTATGTGTTTAACTATTTATTGTCATTATGTGCAATGTGATTTAAATACATGATTTAGTAATGAGAATAGCATGACAATTTATGAATCGTGTTTATCTTGCTTAGAATGTGAAATTGACCACTTTTGGGTAACCAGCGAAACTACCGGGCGAAACTATAATGTCGCCCGGCAGTCTGTTGGCTCACTTGTGATCAGAGCCAGTTTCGCCTGGCCAGCGAAACTGCCAGCGAAACTAGCCTCTGATATAAATAATCTTAATAAACCCTAGTTCTCCCATTTTTGCCTCATTTACACAAAACACACACACACTCTCCTGAGATATTCTGGACCAGCTGATTCCAGCCAAGAACCATCAAGGAACCATCATCTCATCTCATCCATTCGGCCCTAGATCGAATCGTGAGTCCCCAAAACCATTCTTTATGCATTTATATGTGTTTTCTTGGTATTTTACTTTAAAGCATGACCAAACCTCCATGGAATCACTTGATCTTCTAATATGTTGTCTAGGAATGATAGATCTATAATAAAGTCAGTAACTTTACGTGTGAAATCCATCCATGTTGAAGATTTATGCTAGATTAGGTTATTTTAGGTTAAAATGTGTTTTTGGTGATTTGATGATGAAAATGCATGTTTAAGGTGTTAAAGCTTACTGATTTATGTTGGTAAATGGTTATGAATGCTAGATAATGAATTGCATGTAATATGGAAGCTGTTAGATTGATTTTTAGGCTGATTTATGTGTTTTTCGCGACCAGCGAAACTGTCATGTTCTCTGGGCGAAACTGTCCAGCGAAATTATGCATATCTTCAACCAGCGACACTATGGAGCGAAACTGTAGTGTCGCCGGGTAAACCAACCAGACCTGTTCGGACGAAACTACCGAGCGAAATTCCCTGAACGAAAGTTCAAACCAGTTTCGGGCGAAACTAGGCTAGCGAAACTGTGCCAACAGTTTCGAGCGAAACTAGCCTAGCGAAACTGTGTCATCGGGTATTGCCTAGCGAAAGTGCTGCCCGTGCACACAGCGAAACTGCCTAGCGAAACTGCTAGCGAAACTGAGACCAGAATCCAAACTTGTGCAATTTGCTTGAATGTTATGCCATGACTTACATGATTATGCTATGAGGATACATGCTTTGATTTCTGATGTATATGAACCCTTGTTTATGATCAACCATCGGTGTCGTGTGTCGTTATGTCGAGTCATAGTATCAACGTACTATGTTATGGGCCATAGTGACGTTAAGTAAAGATTAGACACCAAACTAATACTTAAGACCTAAACGTGTTCATAGGTCTTCGTTAAGCAAACTTGGATTATATAACAAGTGTAGCAGTGCAACCAAAGGTGAGTGTCACTAACCCACTTACTGTGAGCCCGTTTGGGACACACTGAATAACTTAATGGAAAACAATGCTGACAATTTTACGAGTGCTATGCACCACGTGATGAAACTGAAAACTTAGAATGCTATGCATCTACTTGATGAACTTGAAGTGTTTTATGGGAAACACTTGTGAAACTTAACAAACTATTTCTGAAACGAAAACCGTTTTAATATGGCTAGTGTAGGTTAAAGTCTAAACCACATGATATCACATGATTTCTAAGGATTGCCTTTTTAACTGAAAAAGTCCTCAACTTAATTGTGCCATTAATTGTAAAGCGAGGGGATGTTGGGTAGATCTACTGGAGTTTGACAAACTCCGCCGCGTGACACTGGAGGTGCACGGAGGTACAATATCAGCCTATCTGACCGTGATCCCGAGAGGACACGGGGGAGGCAAAGCCGCGATGATGAATGTCCGCAAAACAAAATGGCTGAAGGCTCTGCCTCTACTATACTTAATCGTCAGCTTTGGTACGAACTTCCTTAGTGCATGGAAACAACGGATTAGCTACCCGCGATATCGGTTGAGCACTTTAATTATACAAGACTAGTACATACCTGATAACTTTGTTACGGACAAAAATTTACTAAATAACAAATGTTTATGAATTGACATATATAACTGAGCATTGCTTTTCACAAACAAATATTACGTATGTATATGTTGACACGATTACGATTATGAGACCGGGCCAATGCATGACATGCCCACTGTGAACTCACCAACCGTTAGGTTGACACTTGCGTGGTTTAAACTTTTGTAGATCGCTAAGGAGTATCCGGAGCGGGTTGGCATGGCACATGAAGACTTTTATTTTAATTAAACTAAATTGAGAATTTAATACACTGATTTGTAAAGCACGTGGTTAGTGCTAAGATATTTATGTTCTTATTCCGCTGCGTAACCTTTGAAACTGTTTTAAAATGAATGTTTTGGACTTTACTCTGATTCGTTTAGTATTTGTAACTAATGGTTGTGGTCCTGGTTTGCTCGCACCCCTTAACGGTATAAACTCCGTTAGTGGTTATTTAGGGGTGTGACACTAATTCTATACAAGACGAACATATTTATAGGCTGAAACCACGACTGGCCGAACCTCAGGTTCGGCCAAGCTTCGGCGGCTCCGAACCTGGAGTTCGGCCAAGGTTCGGCCAAACCTAAACTTGCACGTTCCGTCTTGTTCTCGATACTTCACATGACGATCAGGAACCATGTATCAACAAACTCCCCCTCGGCATGTGCAGTATCACCTCCTTTTAATAAAACTTGTATCTTGTATCTTCAATCAAACTCTTCCTTGATCTAGACAAAGAATTCAATCTTGAATACTTGATATTGCAACGTGTGTAGTCTCTTTATCAAAAAAACTTCAGAAGACTTGAAGTTGTGATGTTCTCTTTCCACTTAGAAACCTGCCAATATAAATAATCTTGACGCAAAACGTCTCTTCGAGACTCCAAGATATTTTGATTTTGAAAATGAATTCGTAATTCGTGTTGATCAATCGAAAACAACTCAGAAACAAAATCTTTTTGGCTTTTAGAAACTTTACATCAAAACACACCTAAAATCTTTTTGGAATTTTCTGATAAGAAAGTAAATGCCATACAGAATCAGACACTATTTTTGTCTTTTGTGAGAAAGATCACAACCTGGGATCAAATTGGTCATAACATGCTGAACTACACTTTAATTTCGATTATTGTAGCACATAAGCCATGCCGATTGCAGATATACTTTGTCCAACTTTAAACTCTGGCACAATCATACTCATAACATCTGGATATGTTAATGTATGTATTAGATTTGCATTGACCAGTATACCCCACACTATCAGACATACTCAGATATGCTTTGCTTATCACATTTTGTGACTTCATTTGTGATATTAATCACATAATGATTGTAACCATGATATAGTCAACTGTGTTCCATGCAAAAAGAAATAAGAATGTTAAATCGTCTACCTTAAGGTCGATCTTTCGATACGCAGATAAGGCCTCGGATTTAACAAAATAAGAAAATAAAACAAGTTGAAATTGTATAACTCAACAACAATCAGGTCGGTACTCCCGTACACGCAGAGAAAGTCCGATGAGTTATACGAAACACCAAAGAAAATAAAGCAGAACGTCAAACGAACAACGATCAGGTCGGTCTTTCGACACGCAGAGAAAGTCCGATCGTTTGACAAAATAAAGAAAATCAAACAAGTTTAAATCTTTGCAAAATGAACACATGTATACACAGCGACTTCTCATTTTATTTTCACATATCTTTTTCTTGATATATCATGAGATATGCATCAAGATGTTGTTCACTAGGTCAAGCATCAGATTTAGTGTATATCACATTTGTATACTTTCTGATTTGCCGAGCCTACCTTGCACAAGGATCAAATGGTCTTATAGCTTTTTCATCTATTTTATCCATGAGTCAGACATTGTCAGCCAATGTACCATCATTTCCCAATCATGTCGGATACAATTTCTCATTTTTCAATGTTTTTGGCTTTTTGCATTTTTCAATGTTTTTGTCTTTTTCAAATTTCCCCCCCTAAAAATGACAATTATATTTATAGATTTTCATTTTTACGATTTAAAAAACAACACACTATTTTTGTATTTTTGCAAAAACAAACTCCCCCTCAGAATGAGACGGAGTGAAAAACCAAGAAAAATTGATCAATCAACACGAATACTTGCAGTTTAAGTATTTTGGAAAAAAACACAATTGATTTGAAAGTCAGATTAATTTAGAACAGATATTTCACAATCAGCAATTATCCAATCACTGAAAGGTCTTCTTGAAACACCTGTTGACACCAAATAAATCATTAGTCGCTCTGGGATCGACCCGATGTAACATCGTCGGGTCGCCCGGTGTCTTCCACAAAGTCATGGTTGGCCTTGGAAACAACTTTTGGTTTCCAAATTTGTAAAATTTTCAATTTTTGATCAGAACCTGAATCAGACTCAACCGACGTACTTGGTTTAGACCAAGACGATTTACGATGTGATTTTATCTTGGGAGACCATGGTTCATCAAAAATTTGACCTTTGTTATCCACATATTTAGCAGTGTTGTGGATATATGCAGTCGTCGAACAATCAGCAGCAAGATGTCCAGGTTGACGACATACATAACAAAGTCATTCTCTAAACACATTTGAAAATTGTTTTGATTTTGAAGAACCTGATGAATGCTCAGAATCAAAATTTTCAAAGAAATCATCAGAGGAATCATACCTAGGAGATGGACTCCTTGAAGATGACGATCTTCCAGAATAGTTAGTGAATTCCTTCTGAGATGGTGATTTCTTTGCATTCTTTGCTTTAGGAGCCTTGGCAACTTTGACCGGTTTCTTTGTTTGAATCAATTCTTCCTTCACAACAAACCCCACACCTTTGTGTTTGGAACCTGAAACCTTTGAAGTACTTGAGGAAGAACCCGAAACTTCTCTTGCCTTAGCTTCACTTGTGAATTTAGCTTTAATATCTTTCAGTTTATTCTTCTCAACCAAAACTTTTTCTTCTTCGGTTGCAGATGAAGAACTCGACACAACCTTATCAAAAACCTTCTCATTCTCCAACAAAACAGACTTTGACACAAATTTTGGAGCTTCACCCAAAGGCTTTTCCTTCCTTTTGGACTTAGATTTATTCTTCTTGGGTGGAGTAACAAACTTGGAATAATCATGCAATTCATCTTTTGGATCAATCTGAGCAGCAGTAACTTCAGTTAAATCCACTGGTTGAGGAACCAAGTGAACATCAGCCTTCTGAGAACTATCTGAACTCTGATCCTGCTTATATAAAAAATTTAGCATTGTTGGTGATAAATTGCAATTCTTCACTTGCCGCTTCAACTCCAAAATCTCCAGTTTTAAATCATTGATCTTTTGTTGAGCTTCAAAAACTTCTTTCTGTGACTTGATGAACTTTGCATTGAGATCATCATATTCATAAGTTTGTAACTTTCGGATCTCACATTCAGCAAATAGCTCTTCAAGAACACTTTCCCTCTTTTTCTTGTAAATTTCAACATCTTTAGTCAACACTTCATTCTTGTCACGATAGAGAGTATTTTCATCTTGAAGCATAGAAATTTTGTTCTGAAGCTTTTCAACAGTAACAGCAGTTGTAGCAATAAGAGCTGTAGCTTCTTCATACTTTTTCTGAACTGGATAACTTTTCTCAAACAGATTTTCAAAATCTTGAGTTGCATCTAAAGCTTCTGCTTTTGCTTTCTCACACTCTTCAGCCAATGTTGCTTTCTCTTTTTAAAACATCTTCATGAACATGAACCAACTCATAATACTTCTTTTGAAAATCTTCCAATTCTTTCTTTAACACCACTATCTCGTCAATCGATATTTGACGACTTTGTTCAACACTCTCAATCTCCTTGAGTAATCTTTTACACTTAGAACAGTCAACCGCTTCAACTTTTGAACTCTCAGGAATTTTAGGTAATTCTTCTTGAACCATGGAGACACTTGAATAAGAATCAGAATCAGTTAAAATGCTATCATCATCAATATGACGAACAATCAAAGCAATTGCAGGTGTAGAATTATTCTTTTTAGCTTCAGTATCTGCATTCCATGCAAACTCATTTGGATGTGGAAAAGTATTGGTCCAATCATGAACAAGAGTAGCAGACTTCAGCTCAACCTTCTCAGCTTTAGTTGATGGATGATAAACTAAATGTGCATGTTGACCAGTCTTCAATTTATGATCTGCAGAACTTGGACATTCTCGAGCAAAGTGACCATAATTTGAACATTTATAACATTTCACCTTCGATTTATCCAAACCAATTTTACCCTCCTGATTCAATCTCTTCTTCCCAGTTCTGTTGAAAAATTTCTTCGTTCGTCGAACCAGCATTGCATACTGCCAATTTAGATCCATTTCCTCCAAATGATCATAATCAATCTGATCGTAATCTTCATTTGCTAACTCAGCATTACTCACAGCACCAGTGATAACACCAAAATATGAAGATACCAATGCAGACATTAAAGCATTATAATCATCGATAGTTTGAGCAGACAATGCACTAGAAGTCGAAGAACTTGGAATTGAAACAGTACAACCAGCAGATGAATAACTTGAAGATTCAGATTTACCTGCCAGAAAGGCTGTTGGGGGTGCAGAATTAAGAATACTCGATTTCCCAGCATTCATTGTAGAATCATTTTCACCATGATACACTGCAGGATTCTGAATTTGTGTAGGAAGAGACTTGTTCACCATCAATTCCATATCCCTAGCCTGAAGTCTTTGAACTAAATCATTGAAAGACAATCCTTGAAAATCCTTGTCATGAGTAATCATCATAACATAATTCTCCCATTTTTCAGGTAGAGCTTCCAAAATCTTCTCTTTCATATCAGCTTCGTCTTTAGTAAGATTCACCAAACGCATTTCACTCATCAGATGAGCAAATCTTGCAATCAGATTGGGAATCGTTTCATTCTGATAATGCTTAAAGCTGTCAAACTCTTTCTTCAAAACCATTTGTCGACTTTTCTTGTATTGGTCATTACCTTCACATCTTTTCTCTAAAGCATCCCATAGACTTTTCGATGTGTAATTACCAGCAAATTGATGAAGTAACTCTTTAGGCAATGCCATCGTTAAAGTACCATAAGCCTTCCAGCTTGATAAGCTTTCTTTTGTTCAGAAGACATTTTTCTTTGAAGTATAGGTTCACCAGTTTCATCTTTAGGGTAAACATATTGCTCAGTGAACGCTAACCACATATCAATATCATTTGTGTCAACATATGCTTCGAACCGTTTAACCCAACTATGATAATCTTCCAACTTTAGCAATTTGGGAACTTTCTGACTTGTTCCAATTTCATTATCATAGTTCATCATCGTTTGCATAGTTGCTTGAACCGAGTTTTGAATAGCCGCGAACGCTTGAAAATCGGACATTTTCGAAACACAGATTACTGTTCACTCCGAACCTCGTCCGAACCTAATATACCCTCCGAACGTCCTCCGAACGTGGTCCGAACTCAGAAACACAGTCCGAACTCTCTCCGATCTCTCACCGAACCCCGTTAACTCCGAAACCCTCCGAACGAGCTCCGAACTTTCACCGAACTACGAAACAGACTCCGATCCTTCACCGAACACCTCCGAACATACTCCGAACCTGGTGTTCGGAGCGGTTATGCCGAGCGTGCTCCGAACCTGGAGTGCGGAGCAGTTACGCCGAACGAGGAGTTCGGCCGAACGCGAAAAACCAAAAGATTTCGGAAAAACTCACTGAATTCGACACCTCTCGAGCTGAGATTACTCAAATGAACAAAAACGAGCAAAAACACACAATTTGAACGTAAAGCATGGTGTTTTAGATGAAATTTTGAGAAACAAAGATGAAAAACGAGTTTTGAAAGTCAAAAACGTGAATTTGAACTCAATAACTCGAAAAACACTGATCTCCGACTAGTAGAACAAACCTAAAGCTCTGATACCAATTGAAATTGTCTGAGCGTGAGGATCTTCTACTTAGCCGTATAGAAATCAATGTAAACGAGTAAAACACAGAGAGTAAATACAACTGAGACTTGTATTAACCACAGAGACCACAGAGTACACTTAGAGAAAGTTATAACACGGAAGCTGTCTAATTCTATACAAGACGAACATATTTATAGGCTGAAACCACGACTGGCCGAACCTCAGGTTCGGCCAAGCTTCGGCGGCTCCGAACCTGGAGTTCGGCCAAGGTTCGGCCAAACCTAAACTTGCACGTTCCGTCTTGTTCTCGATACTTCACATGACGATCAGGAACCATCAACAGTTAGCGTACTTGTGTTTCTCCTTAGCGAACTTCTTGTATATTGAACTTAGCGGACTTGATTAACTCTTAGCGAAATTGTCACTTATCTCTTAGCGTACTTGTTATACTTTGCGTACTTGATTGATATTTGTCCTAGCGAACTTGTTTTGCTCCTAGCGAACTTGATCTGTTCCTAGCGCACTTAACTTGTTCCTAGCGTACTTAATCTATGCTTAGCGTACTTCATCAAGTTCTAGCGAACTTGTTATTGTTCTTAGCATACTTCTTTATAGTCTTAGTGTACTTCATATTCTGTTAGAATATTTTGCTGAATTCTAGGCAATGATTGGTTTGTGTCAAACATTCTATTTGTCCCAGGCTCTCTTGTAGTATAAATACTAAAGTGAAAACCCTAATACGTGTTCCTCCTGGTTATTTCTACAAGAGAGCCTTTGTGTGTGTGTTCTTGGTGTATTTAATGCGTGTTCTTGAGTTTCAGAGATCTATGGGGTGAAATCAACCAAGATTGATCATCACACTTGTTTTCCGCACCTGTGTGATGAATCGAATGAGAACATTGTGCTCAAATCAGGTCCTAACAGATTTAATACACAAGCCACAAATTATCCCCTTACAATAACCGATTTCTTCTCAACTTTATCAGCTTCTTTTGATGGATGAAAAACTAAATGTGCATGTTGACCAGTTTCCAAATTATTGTCCCCAGAACTTGAACATTCTCGTCCAAACCAATCTTACCCTCCTGATTCAATCTCTTCTTACCAATTCAATTGAAAATTTTCTTCGTTCTTCGAACCAACATAACATACTCCCAATTCAGATCCATTTCCTCCAAATGATCATAATCAATTTGATCGTAATCTTCATTTGCCAATTCAGCATAACAAACAGCATTAGTGATAACACCAAAATATGAAGATACTAATGCAGACATCAAAACATTATAATCATCGGTAGTTTGAATAGATAATGCACTTTGAGTCGAAGAACTAGGAATCGAAACAGTACAACCAGCAGAAGAATAACTTGGAGTTTCAGATTTACCTGCCAGAAATGCTGTAAGGGGTGCAGAACTAAGAATATTAGCTTTTCCAGCATTCAGAGTTGAATCATTGTTACCATAATACATAGCAGGATTTTGAACTTGCTCAGGCAGTGACTTATTCACCTTTATGTCCATATCCCTTGCTTGGATTCTTTGAATCAGATCATTAAATGACAATTTTGAAAAATCTTTATCATGATTGATCATCATCACATAATTTTCCCATTTCTCTGGTAAAGCTTCCAAATTTTTTTCTTTCTTTTCAGCTTCATCTTTTGTAAGATTCACCAACTTCATTTCAGTCATTAAATGAGCAAATCTTGCAATCAGATTTGGAATCGATTCATTTTGATAATGCTTGAAACTATCAAATTCCTTCTTCAACACTTTTTGTTGACTTTTCTTATATTGATCATTGCCTTCACATCGCTTTTCTAAAGCATCCCACAAACTCTTTGCTGTGTAGTTACTTGAGAATTGATGTAAAAAATCTGTAGGCAATGCCATCGTTAAAGTACCATATGCCTTCTTTTCAGCTTGATACGCTTTCTTTTGTTCTCCTGAAAGCTTTCTTTGAAGAATTGGTTCCCCATCTTCACCTTTAGGATAAACATATGGCTCAGAATATGACAACCACATATCAATATCATTTGCAGAAACATATGCTTCAAACCGAGTAATCCAACTATGATAATCTTCCAATTTGAGCAATTTAGGAACTTTCTGACTTGTTCCGATTTCATTATCATAGTTCATCATTGTAGTCTGAACTGAATTTTGAATAGCCGCAAACGCTTGAAAATCGAACATTATGAAAAAGCTGGTTACTGTTCACAATGAACCTCGTCCGGACATACTCCGAACTATCGCTGAACTTTGTCAGATCGTAAGCTTCGGCGAACTTCCTCCGAACTTGACCTTTGGAAGAATAAACAGACTCAAGACTGAACTAGCACCGAATGATGACCGAACTCTGTATGATATTCGACCGAGCTTCCACCGAACCTCACCGAACTCCCACCAAAACAAGACTAACGCCGAACTCCGTCCGAACCTCGAGTTCGGAGCGGTTACTCCGAAGTTGTCCGAACCTCAGACAAGACTAAGCTCACTCGACACCATTTTCTCGATTTTCAGTGTTTCTGACTGTAATTTTCGACAGGAATTCAAACAAACTCAATAGAAACGAATTAGGAATGAATTCTTTGACATGAAGCACACTCGAGAAGATCAAACGAACTCAAAAATGAATGACATTTTCGCAAAAACGTGAATTTTGAGTCAAAACTCCGAAAAACAGAGATTTCCGACCAGTAGAACAAACCAAATGCTCTGATACCACTTGAAATTGCTTGAGCGTGTGGATTGTCTACTTAATCGTTATAAAATCAATGTAATACGAGCTAGAACACAAAGAGTAAATACAAATGACTTATATTAACCACAGAGATGACCACAGAGTACACAGAGAAGATATAACCCAGAAACTACTCAAATCTATTACAAGACGACTATTTTTAAGACATTAAAACCCGTCCGAACCTCAGGTTCGGACCTATTCGTCCATGTCCGAACTTCAGGTTCGGCCAGACCTAATCTTGCATTTCTTCGTCTTGTATTTGATACTTCACATGACGATTAGAACCATGTATCAACAACCATGGAAAGAAGCAAGTTCCATGAAGAGATTATTGTAAAAAAGCGATGATGGAAAGAAGGAACATACGTTGCCATAAATGGGAGAGAGAGCGCGATCGATTTGATTTGGTGTGGGTTTTGTTTTGTCGCAGAGGGTGGAATTCAGAATACTGAAGCGGATCATAAACCGGGTGGGTCTAAACCGGTCGACAAGCCAAGAGCATTTCTTAAATGATTTGGATATTGTGCTTTTAAGAGTTGTACATCATGTATAAAGGCTTGTACATTTCTTAAAAATTCAACTTTTAACACTCTCTATCTAATATGTATATTAAAGTATTAAAGATATAGATATATAAATTTTAGAATTTATATATATATATATATATATATATATATATGTTTTTCGAAAAAAGCATATAATATATATATTACTTGATAAATAAGTTATGAGGGAGCCAAACCTCATAACTCAGTTGCACCTGAAATCACAACACAAGAGAGAATGAGAGAGCTAAGAATTTTCAGCCCTCCCCTCCCCCCCCCCCCCCTTGCGTCGCCAACACCGCCGACACCCTGCACCGTCGCCGCCGCCATCGAGCGCTCACAAGTTGTCGTGTATTCTCGTCGGTCTTCAAGAAATGTATTTAGATTATCTTTCTTAGTTTATTACAATAGAGGTTTTGTCATAAAAGTTATGAGACCAAAACTATGATCGTGAAACAGTCATCTAGGGAGACTGTTCGTTGAACCAAGGTGTCTCAGTTGGTTTAATCATGACTAGTTATTTTCTGTTTATTCGGGTTGTTTGGATTACTAGTGGGATCAATTGTGAATTGACCTTGTGTACACGTTTCCGCTATGTGACTCGTGTTCGAGTCACGAACTCTAATTTTAAAATCGTACACAGAATCCCTATAGTGGTATCAGAGCCACTTACAACTCCGTCTAGAAGAATCAGTTTTTATATAATTTTTACATTTATGTTTTTGGCCATGTTGCTAGGCTAGAATTTTCGAAAATCGTAAAGCCTTAGGATTCTATGATCATGGCCAAATAGTTATTTATGGTTGTGACATTATATGCAATTCGAGCCAAAATATGTCTATGGTTGTTTTCCTTATTATGGTTCTTTTCAATTGTATGTATTCTATTTTTTGGCATTTTGGGCCCAAGATATAATAGATAGGTTTTTCTATTTTATTTATAATAAATGTAAAACCAAGACGTGCAAGGAACACGACGACCACAGAGCATGAAGGAATTTCCATAATTATGTCATGCGTTTATTTATTTGCATATTTTGATATTGCTCAATGGCTCGAGCAAAATCGAAATCCCTTGGCTCAATTGCATATACGTATTTTATTGTTGTGGATGCATGTTGATGTTTTCACGACATAGGCCCCTAGATCACAATCTAATAACGACATAAAATAAAAGATGTTTTATTAAAGTATTCGAAAAGAATTTTGGATTAAATAAGAAGTGTATTCAATACAGGTTTTTCCAAAAATAAATTGAATAATTTAATTTGGAGAAATAGGGTAAAAGTTACTAAAATTGGTTCGCGAAATGATCAACCTAGTTTTAATTAGGGGATTAAAGTTTAAACGGTCGAGAGATTGAAAGGAATTTCAAGTCGTTACGAACCAACGTAAAATCAGTTTACAAACTTATGAACGGTTTACGTCATGCATAGACCATTGCATAATATATTGAAAATGAACCTTATTGGTAAATTTTAAAATATGGAATCACAAATCAAATCGATATTTCTACGCCACCTTGAGCTTAGGACACTTTGACCAATCTATCCGAACCCCCGGTGTAGTGACAATCCTGCCGCAATTTCCATGTAACATGGAACAGGACTACAGTTTTGTTTCGAGGATAAAATATCACTTACGGAATGAAACTCAAGTGTTAGAGCTAAACCTGCACTTGAGGGGACATTTCGTAGAGTGGGCGTAGTTGGGAATAATGTACCACTTGTCAAGTCTAAACGAGTGTTCCCAAAACGAGAGTTGTGTAGTAGACACAATTTGGTAAACGTTGCCTACCTGCATAGCCCAGCCGTTGAAAAGTGCTAAGCCATTCAACGCATTGACGTGAAATAGGATCACACCCTAATTATAATTTTGTTTTATTGGGTCAAAATAAATTAGGTTTTTTGCATGAAAGTTTCTAAAGCTTGCTTTTTCTTCTAGATGTCATCAAGTAATTATGATCCCGTCCATACCTTCTCCCTATTTTCCATTAAGTCCATCCTTGAGAAGGAAAGGCTCAACAAAACCAATTTAATGGATAACCTGAAAATTGTTCTCATGACAGAAAACAAGTTTTATGTCCTTGAGAAGCCAATCCCTGAAGAACCCACTGATCATAGCAGTGTTGACCATGCAAAATGGGCCAGGCATGTTGATGATTCAGAAACTGTGACGTGTCTTATGCTGGCGACCATGATTCCTGAGATTCGGAAAAACATGGTTGACAAGAAAGCGTATGACATAAGCGAACAACTGAAAGGCATGTTTCAGCAGCATGCTCGACACTAACGTTTTGATTTGATGAGATCCCTGATCACGTGTCGTATGCAAAAAGGTTCTTCAGTCAATACTCATTTGCTGAAAATGAATAGCTATATTGATTATCTAGCACGATTAGGAAATCCACTAAGTGATGAGTTGGCAACAGATGTGATCCTTAACTCACTGCCCAAGTCATATGATCAGTTAGTTCTGAACTACAATATGAATGGTTTGGAAAAAGAGTCCCGCAGGTCTACATCAGATGCTGAAGACTGTTGAAACCAACATTCCAGTTAAACTGGAAATAGGAATAATCATGTGCTAATGGTTCGAGATGGCAGCATTGGTAAGAAAGCCAAAAGAGCCAAGGGCAAAGGCAAGAAACAAGAATCTCACAAAGGAAGTGCTCAGAAAGATGCCAAATGTTTCTACTGCAATGAAACAGGGCACTGGAAGAGAAATTGTCCTAAATCCCTGGCTGAGTTGATGCTTAAGAAGCTTACCATCGAGGGAGAGTCCTCGGGTATTCATGTTATAAAACTGTTTTCTTTATCTAGCAAATCTTAGGTGTTTGACACTGGATGTGGTACTCACATATGCAATAATTTGCAGGGGCTAAGAAAACTTAGAGATCTAAAGCATGGGGACTTGGATCTGCACGTTGGAAACGGGCAGAGAGTTGCACGAAAGCCATAGGAGATTTACTTTAAATTTACCTAGTGGGTTGAACATTATTTTGAATAACTGTTGTTATATCCCTAGTGTGACTAGAAACATTATTTCTCTATTTGCTTTGAAAAGACAAGGTTTTAAGTATGTTTTCAGTGATAAGGGTGATTCCATTTTAGCATACCTAAACGATATGTTCTATTTTGAAGCAAGACCTCACAATGAGATCTATGAGATATATACCAATGTTAACATGATATATAACATCTCCAATAAACGTACCAAGACTGATGTCAATGACACGTTTAGATGGCATTATCGACTAGGACACATAAACAAGAATCGCATCAAGAAACTCCAAACTGCCAGGATATTAGAATCCACTGGTTCAGAGTCTTTTGATACATGTGAATCATGTTTAAGTGGAAATTTGACCAAGTCGCCTTTCTCGAATGTCGGTGAAAGTGCGAAGGACCTGCTTGGACTCATAGACACTAATGTATGTGGACCTTTCAGGACGATGTCAAGAAATAGAGAAAGGTACTTTGTTACATTTACTAATGATTATAGTAGATATGGGTATGTCTATCTTATGCGACATAAACATGAAACTTCTGAAAAGTTTAGAGAATACCAGAACGAAGTACAAAACCAGCTTAGTAAGACAATTAAGGCACTTTGATCAGATCGAGGTGGCAAATATCCAAGTGAAGAATTTAATGAACACCTCAAATCTTGTGGGATTGTATCCCATCTCATTACACCAGGAACCCCACAGTTGAATGGTGTATCTAAGTGAAAACTCTGAACGTTGCTTGGTTCGATTAATGATTTGTCGCACAAATCTGCCACACTCCGTTTGGAGTTTTGCTCTCGAAACTACTGCCCGATTAGTGAACCTCGCTCCAACGAAGAAGGTGGATAAGACACCATATGAGATATGGCATGGGGAACGACCCAAATTATCCTACCTAAAAGTATGGGGATGCTATGCATATGTTCCAAGTGAATCTTCGAACAAATTAGATCATCGCGGCGATAAAGTTATTTTCGTCGGATATGCCCAAAAGGTTGGTTATTATTTCTACAATCCTGCTGAAAATAGATTTTTCATCAGACGTAGAGGAACATTCTTAGAGGATGAATTCCTCGAACAAGGGGTAGGAAATAATCCGATTGACCTCGAAGAAGTTCGAGATCAACCTGAGACCCAACAAGAAACCGGTTTAGTAGATCAACATGAGATGACTGAATCTGAAAGGATGTCACAGCCGGTGGTAACACAAGACATTCGCAGAAGTTCACGGGACCGTCATGAACCAAAAAGTAATATGGGTATGCACGAAGTTCTGATAGTTGATCAAGATGAACCCGTAAAATATAAGGATGCGATCTCAGAAGATGACTATGAGAAATGGCTAGAAGCCATGCGCGGAAAGATGCAATCCATGTATGACAACCAAGTCTGGGATTTGGTTGAACCTCCACCCGATTGTAGCGTAGTAGGTAGTAAATGGGTTTTCAAGTTGAAAACAGACATGGATGGAAATGTGCAAACCTATAAGGCTAGGCTTAGTAGCTAAGGGGTTTACTCAAACTCAAGGAATTGATTATGATGAAATCTTCTCGCATGTAGCCATGCTTAAATCAATCAGGATAGTACTCGCTATAGCCGCGTATTATGATTACGAGATATGGTAGATGGATATCAAACTATGTTTCCCAATGGACATCTGACTGAAGATGTCTATATGAAACAACCTGAAGGTTTTAAAGATCCAAAGAATCCTGAAAAGGTATGCAAGCATAACAAATCCATTTATGAATTAAAGCAAGCATCTTAAAGTTGGAATCTTCATTTTGACCATAAGGTCAAAGAATTTGGTTTTATCTAGAACAAAGATGAACCATGTGTTTACAAGAAGGCAAGTGGGAGCTCTATCACTTTTCTGGTCTTATATTTGGATGACATATTAATCATTGGGAACAACATGCCTATGCTTAGAGAAGTAAAATGTTGGTTGCAAAAGTGTTTCTCGATGAAGGATCTTGGCGAAGCCACCTACATTCTAGGAATCAAAATTCATAGAGATAGGTCAAGAAGGCTAATTGGACTAAGCAAAAATACATATATCGATAAAGTCTTGTGACGCTTCTCAATGCAAGATTCCAGAAAAGGAACCTTGCCCATGGCACACAGAACCATTCTAAATAAAGAACAATCTCCCCAGACTAACGAGCAGATAGAAGATATGAAAAGAGTTCCATATGCATCTGCTATAGGTTCCATTATGTATGTCATGCTATGTGTTATACCCTGAATTCTAGTCCTATGTTCTACTAATAGTCTCCGATAAGTGAGGACCCCTGGATGTTAAACATACAGGGACTGCGTTTTCGGTAACCAAACCTAGGATTTCTGTTTATATTTTATTTAATTATTATCCCAGGATGTAGTGTACTCTGAATCTATTTGACTACTCAATCCCAGCTTGCACGGGTACCCTGCATGCTACGAAAGCATTACTAATCTTTCTCTTTGATTATGTGTGTTTAAGCCAGGAACAAAAAGGAAAGTAACGGTCATATGGACCTTGTCAAAGTTAGAGGCACGTGTGGAAGGAGAGACCCGCCGCTAAATTCGGTCAAATAACGGCCGAAGTAGTAGAAATAAGATCCCAGGAATCTCGAGATGTTAGTTAGGTTTCCAATGTATTTATACGCGGCATCGGACTTAGTTTCTTCACTCTCTATCACTTGTATTCACACTACCACTTAGCCAACAAGCCGCAAACACTTGTACTCAGAATATTTTACTTAGCAATAAATAGGCAACGTGTGTTATCGTTGCCGAAGGGGTTTTTTATGCCGGCAATCCTTGGAGACATTCAAGGATTAAGGGTTTTCCCCCCTTTCAAATCTCGTTGTTCATAGTTGCATCCAGGGAAGGTACCACTTGTGTTTCCATTCATCTTATTTAAACCTTGGATTTTAACCAACAAACTTTATTTTACAAAGTATACATCCAGGGCACCATACCTCACAAACGAATTTGGTTACTTAATTTTGCTTACTAATTTTTTTCCAAAACAATGTGGCGCCCACCGTGGGGAAATTGGTGTCAATATTTTTCCAAACACTTGTTAGGTTTATTCTTAACTTGATCTATACAAAGATCTATCAAAAAATGGCAACACAACCAAGTACCTCGAATGCAACTACCCCTGCAAACACTTCTATTACTACTAGCACTATTCTTCCTCCAACACCGCCATGGGTCACCACGTCAACAACCACTACCGTGAACCGCAATACCAGCAGGGCTACCAATCAGGGTGTCACGGGCACAGGACGTATTGGAGAAATTCCACTGATGGTCTCCAATGATGAACTCCTTACCATGTTCGCAAAAGTACAACAATATATGGAACAACAACAGAAAGTGAATGAGGACATGTTTGGAGAGGTAGCCAAGCTGAGGTCAGAGATGAACAGGGTGGATCATACACCCGTGTCTCCTGTTCAGGCCAGAAGGCTGCAGTACGGCAGTCCTGGGAACGGATCCAGTCTAGCAGATGACATTCAAATCATTGATCCGAGGACTACATACGCTACCGCTTATACTACCTTGTCTAACAGGCCCAGGATGTGTACATTCAGGGATTCTGCCTCAAATCCTGGGGGCACCACTACCCAGGATATTGGTAACATCCTTGGAACCCCTACCCTTAACGCTCATACTAATGAATATGTGCAGGATATAGGCTTAAGCCCAGCAGTGGAAATGGAACTCAAAAAAACTGAAGGAGATGATCTCGAGTGTTCCTGGGGTGGTCCAGCCTATCCCTGAAGTAGCACCATCGAGCCATCGACTTTCAAGTTTCGCTTCCCCAATATGTGACATGGAGATACCCATGAGGTTTTAGACTCCCAGTATGAAACTATACGATGGCACTACTGATCCACAGGAACACGTTGCTTAGTATATGGAGAGGATGGAGGTGATCTACATGCCCCCTAATATTAAGGAGGCATGCTTATGTAAAGGTTTCAGGTCAACACTCACTGGTTCAGCCTTGAAATGGCTGTTGTGTATCCCGCCCTATTCTTTCCCATCCTTTTCTCATTTAATTAACTTATTTAATAACCAATTTTCCTGTAGTCACAGTTTTGAAAAACTGACGAGTGACCTTTACAGGGTTACCCAGCATGCTAACGAGTCTATCAGGGATTATGTAAACAGGTTCGGCAAGGAGACCCTGGATATTCCCAATATGGATATGGCTACTGCTGTCCAAGCATTCAAGATGGGCCTCAAGAAGAATTCGCCCTTCTATCAAGATCTTGTAATGAACCCCTATCACAGGCTTGATAAAGTAAGGCATAGGGCCCTACGATTCATCAGGCTTGAAGAGGATAGGAAAATGCAGGAAAACGCTGACGTTGTCCCAGGATACGGCTCCTCTAACAGGAAATCGGAACCTGCGGATCCAAGGTCCCAGAGGCCTAAACCCTATTCCAAACCCGATAATCCAAGGGTTAATAGGGTCGATCAGGGTGAAGACGAGGACGATGAAAAGTATCCTACTTTTAATGAATTTTTGTTTTTCTACTGACATTGGAGGTTTGATCAATGCTATGCAAGACCTGGGAGACAAAGCAAGGTGGCCCAGAAAGACAGAAAAACAGGCGTCCTGGAAGGATAAGTCCAAGTGGTGTGCGTACCACGAGGGATTTGGCCATGTAACCGAGGATTGCATAGCCATGCCCAAGGATATCAGCTACCTGCTGAGCAAGGGTTTCCTGAAAGAGCTCTTGGGAAGGAAGAATGACAAATCCAAAAGCGCTGACCAGTCTGCGAAATCCAGGGGCACTGACCAGACCCAGGATGCAGACAGATCACGCGGACATTCTGAACGAGCAGCATCCCCATCTCCGGATGCAAAGGTAATTTATTTTATTTCTGGTGGATCTGAAATATGTGGTACTTCTTATTCTGTGCTAAAAGGCACGCAAGGGAAACCAAATCAGAGATACCCAGGAAATCTTTCAAAGCCTCAATATAAGCAGATCTGAAGGATGTGACCTTCGGTGAAGATGATAGGTGCAATGTCATGGACCCTCACCATGATGGGCTTGTGATTACGCTCTACATAGCCAACCATTCCGTAAAGAGAATCCTCATTGACGGGGTCAGTTCTGTTAATATTGTTCAGCTTGAAACACAGACCAAGATGGGGATTCCCCAGGATGAAGTCATCGCCAAATCCACGATCCTGGTAGGGTTCAGTGGAGAAACGCTTTTGTGTCATGTATGCCCTGTCCGGATACAACATTATCCTGGGCAGACCCTAGATTCACGACATGAACGCTATCCCGTCTACATACCATCAGTGCGTTAAACTGCCCACACCCTGGGGAGTGGTCACCATCCACAGCGATCAACATGAAGCGAAAGACTGCTACACTTGAGCTATGAAGATTTCAGCCAAAGCCCGTCAAGGATAGCAATTAAAGAAAAAGGCCAGGGACATCCTAAAGGCAAGGGAGCATGATGTAAAGCAAGTAATCCTAGACCCCTTGCTTCCTGAGAAGAAGGTGTCAATTGGTACTAACGTCCCTGGGCCTATTGAAAAAGAGCTAGTTGAATTCCTCAGATCCAGAATGTCGACATTTGCATGGAATACTGAAGACATGACAGGTATATCCAAAAATATTATAACACATAAACTTGGTATTGATCCTTCTTATAGACCCGTGCATCAAAAAAGGAGAAAGTATGCTCCTGAGAAGCATTTGATAATTCAAGAGGAAGTAGACCGTCTGTTGAAGAACAAGATGATCAGGGAAGTCAAGTTCCCAAGATGGTTAGCCAATGTGGTGGTGGTAGAGAAGAAAAATGGCAAATGGAGGGTCTGTGTAGATTACACAGACCTAAACCATGCATGCCCTAAAGGCCCTTTTCCATTACCACACATTGATTCCATGGTAGATGCAACGGCAGGTCATGAAATATTAACATTCATGGAGGCTACCTCAGGATTCCAACAAATCCAAATGTAGCCAAGTGGTCAGGAGGACACAACATTTATTACACCCACATGTATTTATTGTTATGTTGTTATGCCCTTTGGATTAGAAAATGCAGGGGAAACCTATCAAAGACTGGTGAATATGATGTTCAAAGAAAAACTAGGAGAAACTATGGAGGTGTATATAGATGATATGGTGGTAAAGTCCCTGAATGTCAGCACCCATGTCCAGGATGTAAAAGAATCTTTTGACATCTTGGACAAATACAATATGAAGCTGAATCCAGATAAATGCCATTTTGGAGTAGGTGCTGGTAAATTCTTGGGTTACATGGTGACCAAAATAGGAATTGAAGCTAGTCCAGAACAACTCCGTGCCATTATGAACCTAAAGTCACCTCAGTCGACCAGGGATGTGCAAAGGTTGACAGGGCGGGTAGCAGCCCTGAATAGGTTTATCTCCAAATCCTCAAAAAGATGCCGAGATTTCTATGACATCTTGAGGAAAAACAAGAAATTCGAATGGACGTCCCAGCATGAACAAGCCTTCCAGGATCTGAAAGTGTACCTATCCTCGGCACCACTCTTGATGAAGCCGAATCCAGGGGAGCCATTGTCATTATACCTTGCAGTTTCAAGGAATACGGTAAGTGCAATCCTGACCAAGGATGCAGAAGGCCAACAACACCTAGTGTATTATGTAAGTAAGAGCCTTCTAGACGCTGAATCCAGGTATGCACATTTGGAAAAACTTATACTAGCCCTAAGTATGGCTTCTACTAAACTTAGACATTATTTTGAGACTCATACTATACATGTGAAAACTAATTACCCTATAAAGTCTGTCTTGATAAAACATGAGATGTCAGGTAGGATGGCGAAATGGTCTCTAAAGCTAAGTGCTTACAACCTGGTCTATGAAGCAAGAACACCCATAAAATCACAAGCTCTAGCAGACTTTGTGGCTGATTTCAGTAGTGACATCCAGAATGAAGTAGATCAAGAGTTACAGACTTTATAGGAAGAAGAGTTCTCAGGATGTTGGACCCTATTTACGGATGGGGCATCCATTATCAGGGGGAGAGGCCTTGGAATCATACTGAAATCACCACAGGGGGACATAATACCCCAGGCTGTTAGGTGTGAATTCCAAGTCACTAACAATGATGCGGAGTATGAAGCACTGATTGCTGGCTTACAATTAGCCTTACATCTCGGGATCCAGAACATCCAGGTATACGTCGATTCCCTACTTTTAACTAATCATTTCAATGGAACTTATGCAGTGAAAGGGGAGAAGCTGGCCAAGTACCTAGAAATTGTGAAGGCTATATCCCAGGACTTTCAAACTTTTGATATTCAGCAAGTACCCAGGGAAGAAAAAGCTGAGGTAGATGCACTAGCAAATTTGGGGTCAGCATTCAAGGCAATGGAAAATACACATATCCCCATAATCAACATACTAAGCCCAGCAACCAACCAACAAGAGAACACATGAGACATTAATCTTGGGGGTAGGGTTTTGGCATCCAATACCCAGGATGCACAGCATCCTGATACTTAGGATGCACAGGGTCCTGATTCCGAGGATAAGCTGACATCCTGGACCAGACCTGTCATAGATTACTTACAGAATGGCTCCATCCCAAATGGAGAAAAAGATACCAGAGCATTCAAAACCAAGATGGCCAGGTATGTCCTTATAAAAGGAAAATTGTATAAAAAATATGTTGCAGGTACATACTTAAGATGCTTAGAGAACAAGGAGGCCCAGGAAGTACTCAAAGACATTCACGAAGGCGACTGCGGAAATCATACACGGGGCAGGTCCCTAATGTCCAAAATCCTAAGGACGGGATATTTTTGGCCATCCTTGAGAAAGGATTCCCAGGATTTGCCCTCAAATGTGATGCTTACCAGAGACACGCCAACATTCCCCATCAACCTGCCGAACCCTTGCATCCAATCCCTGCATCCTGGCCCTTTATAAAGTGGGGGATGGACATCGTAGGAAAGTTACCCAAGGCACCAGGAGGAAAAGTCTTTATGCTAGCAATGACCGACTACTTCTCGTAGTGGATAGAGGCTGAAGCATACGTCCAAGTCAAGGAAAAAGAAGTTATCTCATTTATCAAAAGGAACATCATAACAAGATTTGGCATACCCTCTGAAATAGTGTGTGACAGTGGATCTCAATTTATTGGCAAGAGGACTACTGGATTCTGTGAAATTTGGGGAATAAAAACGATAACCTCGACAACAGTGCACCCCCAGGCTAATGGCCAGGCAGAATCTAGCAACAAGATCATCATCAACTGTTTGAAGAAAAGACTCAAGGAGAAGAAAGGAAAATGGGCAGAGGAACTACTGTTAGCATTGTGGGCTGACAGAACCACATCCAAGAATGCCACTGGCCAAACCCCGTTTTCTTTGGTTCTTGATACGGAAGAAGTCATTCCGATAGAAATGGTGGTCCCAACATTCAGGGTCATCAGGCAGACCCAAGATGCAAATAACGAATCCTTGGCTGAAGACCTTGACACAGTGGATGAATTACGAGAACAAGCTGCTTGGAGAATGGCCGCATATCAACAAAGAGTCTCTAAGACCTACAACAAACATGTAAGGATCCGGAGATTCAGGATAGGAGACTTGTATTTGTTATTATCGAATGCTTTTGTTATATTCTCATTTTATATGTTTTTACTATTTTCTATAAAAATTACTAACTCCTTTGGTTGAGATACTTGGATGAAAGCAGATAACTAACCCTGGATGCATGAAGCCAGGGATGTGTTTCTCCTAAGTTAGAGACTAGCCATCTCTCCTCTGTTTAGGGTATCTAATATACCTTCTAAGGTTTTAGATGATATCACCTCTCTTACGTTTGGGTAATCGCCTATAGCGCACGAACCCCGCCTGTAGCGCATGTTAACCCACATATTGGACCCAGGATTATGGGACCAACCTGTGTTAATAGCATGGGCGACAACCTCATGATTCATGGACATATAGGGGTTCCCTAAGGTTTTTGGTGTTTTCACACCAACATAAGACATACGAGGCAATACCCTAGTTCGCCGCTTCGGCTCGAGATAGACCCTAGAATTCGCTAGTACGGCATCGGGCATGACCCAGTTCGCCGGATCGGCACCGGGCTTGACCCTAGGATTTTTGGGCTTGACCCCAGGATTTTTGGGTTTGACCCTAGTATGATTGGATCTAGCCCCAGGATTTTTGGGTCTAATATCACTTGTTAAAATTTATTCTTGATATGTGCAGGATCTATCTAAGTAACCATGGCCTATGATGGCATGGCAATGCCAAATCCTAGGATTTCGATGTCGGTTAAGCAACAACTTAGGTTGTTACGAAGCAGTCAGAAGCGGAATTACACTAAGGACAGAAGAAATTATTTGCACAAGAAATATATTTGTGTATTTGTTTCGCATTCAGGGTTTATCCCAGGATGTAAAAGGTATGGATTGGTTTCTTAACATATTTGTGTATTTGTTTGTGCAGAAGAGTTAAAGATATCATGCAAGCATACAGTTCAAAAGCAAATATTTATAAAGGGTAACCACCCCTTGGTCGGAGCAAACTGTCCAACCACCTCAGGGTGGCTTAAAGTCAAAACCACAGGTACTAAACCCGTGGGTGGAGCACTGTAACACCGGGAATCAAACCTCCGACAACCATACAAAAGACATTGTTTGAAAAAGCTTCACGATAAACAAAGAAAGAGATAAAAGACTGTGGATTATTGAACGGTACCCACGGCTGCCGCGTCATCGGCGCCTTCACCTCCTTCTTTCATAGCTTCATCACCAGCACTCTTCTCACCCCCAGCATCCTCGGCTATCGGCTGCTCTTCTCCGGTCCCAGATCCGGATACGCCAGCAAGCAGGGTCGTCTCAGCACCCTGGGCCTCAGCAGTCTCGCACCCTTGGGGAACTGAACCACCCAGGGCACGTAACTGCTTTAGCCATAAAGGCACAGTCCAGTTGGTGCAGGTGTGACCCTCGTCCTTGGCTTCCGTGGCTTCCTTGGCCATATTCAGTTTGGTCTGCAATACCGAGATCATGGCCGAGTTCCTCGACGTCTCCACGTACTCCTTCAGGGTTTTCTCATTATGGTCCCGAGTTTCCACCGCCTTCTTCTCGTTTACAAGCAGCAGCTTCTGAACCTTGTCATGTTGGGCCTTGGCCTTGGATGTTTCTTTGTTAGCCTGGGCGAACCTGGATTTCAGAGTATCGGATTCGGCAGCGTGCCTCTCAGCGGCCTCGAGCAGTTCCAGAAGACGGGAATTAGCCTGCGAAAGGGTAAATGCATGATGGAAGTTAATTTCGTATCTGACTATGAAATGCAATAAAAGCGAAAACAACTAGGGGTACCTGATGGGCGACGACCTCAACATGCTGCACAAGTTCCTGGGGAGACATCTCAGCCAGAGGGGTGTTGGGCGGTAGTGGTGCTAGATCCTTGGGTCTTCCTCTTCATACCTGATGCCCTGGATCTGGTAGCTTTGGATGCTGGAGTAGGCTTGGCCTTGATTGTGCTTAGTATTGCAAGAACCTGGTCGTCAACTAACTTGGAGGAGAGGGCGGCTTCGAGGTCGTTGATGTCATAAGCTGGGGCAGCTGCAAAAAGAAACATGACCCTGGATGTCAGCAAGTCTGGTACACAAAAAATTAACAAAATGCAGGGTAACTTACAACTTGACATGCTGACGGAAGGCTGGGAGAGGGCTAGATGCTCAAATGCTTTGAATGCGCGCTCAAACTCTGGAATACCTAGGAATTTCCACAAGTTGCTTTCAGGGTATGTTTGATAGTCCTTATTTGAATGCAAAAGTGCTTTTAAGTAAAATTTCTTATTGACTTATTACTTTTTGAAAAGGAGTTTTAAAAAATATGTTTGGATTGGCTTTTGTGATGAGATTACTTATTTTATATGTAAAATGACAAAAAGGGACATCACTTATATATTTAAAAGCATTATGCTAGTGAAATAAAGGGTAAGATAGTAATTTGGTTTTTAAAAAGCCAAAAGCACTTTCAAAAGCCAAGAAATCTTGGCTTTTAAAAAATGACTTTTCTCCTTTCCTCAAAAAGTTAAAACTAAAAGCACTTATGGAGTAGCCAAACAATATTTTTAACTTATTGGCTTTTTAAAAAGCCAATAAGTCAATAAGTTATTTTCAAATTGACATCCAAACATGCCCTCAGTTTCTTCTTCCTCGGGACCAATCTCTCTCAAACTCTTAGCTGCAAAGAATGACATTCAAGGTCAGATTATATAATATTAAACAAAAATCCAAACCTCTGGTGCAGGTATGCCTACCCTCTACAATCCAGGCTTGTAGAAGCTGGAAACCACCGAGAATGTTGGAACGCTTGACAAAAAAGAATTTACCCTTCCATTCACCATGTTGGGTAGCATTGGGGACAAGTTGCATGTCTTTTGAAAGGGATTTGAACGGAAAGCGACTAGAACCATGGGATTTCAGTTCATAAGCCATGGCTATCTCCGGCAACCCAATCAGGTGTTTGAAAGAACTGTTCAGGTGATCCAGGGTTCCCAGGATGCGCCATACAACAGGAAGGGTTTGGGCAAATGAGAGACTTGTGGCCTCAAAGAACTCGGCGACAAGACCGGAAAAGGGGAAGGATAAACCCATGCTAAATGGGGTGAACGGAAAGCAAACCCATGTCGAAGAGACGAAATCTGATCTCAACCTAGGGTCGAAAGCCCTAATGACAGCAGAAGGGGGAAGAAGACCAGAGTTCTTTACCAACACGATTTTGTCGTTGGTGAAGGTGCACCTTTCCTATTCGGGATGGAGTAGGAATTTCTGATCGAGAAAGTCCTCCACCCCAGCAAGAGAAACCGTGGGATCTTGACGGACTCGACGCTTGGTCATAGTTTGAGAAAGGAAAGAAGGATCAGAGAAAAGAAAGTTACCTGGCCGGAATGGGTGAAAGAGATGATCGGAGCTCGCAAATTCTCGACTCGGGTGAGGTAAAACACTTGAGTATTGAGGTATTTATGGGAAAAAGAAGTTATAGAGGTGAGATGACATCAAGGAGTGAGATTGAAACTGAAAAAGCAATTCTTGCGGACGAAATCAAACCGAGAACGATGACTCATCTAAATTTGGGGCAATTGTTATACCCTGAATTATGGTCCTATGTTCTACTAATAGTCTCCGACAATTTAGGACCCCTCGATGTTAAACATACAGGGACTGCGTTTTTGGTAACCATACCCAGGATTTATGCTTATATTTTATTTAATTATTATCCCAGGATGTAGTGTACTCTGAATCTATTTGACTACTCGATCCCATCATGCACGGGTACCCTTATTGCTTAGAAAGCATTACTAATCTTTCTCTTTGATTCTGTGTGTTTAAGCCAGGAACGAAAAGGAAAGTAACGGTCATATGGGCCTTGTCAAAGTCAGAGGCACGTGTGGAAGGAGAGACCCGCCGCTAAACTCGGTCAAAAAACGGCCGAAAGTAGTTGAAAGAAGATCCCAGGAATCTCGGGATGTTAGTTAGGTTTCCTATACGCGGCATAGGACTTAGTATCTTCACTCTCGATCACGTGTATTCACACTACCACTTAGCAAACAAGCCACAAACACTTCTACTCAGAATATTTTACTTAGAAATAAATAGGCAATGTGTGTTATCGTTGCCGAGGGGTTTTTTATCCTGGCAATCCTTGGAGACATTCAAGGATTAAGGGTTTTCCCCCTTTTAAATCTAGTTGTTCATAGTTGCATCCAAGGAAGGCACCACTTGTGTTTCCATTCATCTTATTTAAACCTTGTATTTAAACCAACAAACTTGATTTTACAAACTATACATCCAGGGCACCATACCTCACAAACGAATTTGGTTACTTAATTTTGCTTACTAATTTTTGACCAAAACACTATGTACTAGGCCAGACGTGTCATACGTACTGAGTATGACTAGTAGCTATCAGCAGAATCCTGGAGAGAATCATTGGATTGCTGTAAAGAATATCCTGAAGTACTTGAGAAGAACTAAGGATATGTTTCTGATATATGGAGGAATTGAGGAAGAACTGAGTGTAAGATGTTAAACAGACGCAAGTTTTTAACCTGACCGGGATGATTCTCAATCACAAACGGGATATGTTTTTACCTTGAATAGTGAAGCCATAACTTGGAAGAGCACCAAGAAACCAGTAGTGGCGCAACCCACTACAGAATCGGAATACATTGCAGCATCTGAAGCTGTAAAGGAAGTTGCTTGGATGAAGAAGTTCATTGCTGATCTCGGTGTTGTGCCCAACATTCAAGGGCCAATCGAGATATTTTGTGACAACACGGGTGCCATTGCTCATGCAAAGGAACCTAGATCACATCACAGCACGAAGCATATTCTACGAAAGTAACATTACATTTGAGAACTATTGGAACGAGGAGATGTCATCATACGCAAGATCCATACTGATCAGAATCTCGCAGATCCATTTACTAAACATATGCCTCATGGAAAACATGAGGAGCATGATGAGAAAATAGGTCTTAGATTTGAGAATCAGTGGATTTGATTTGTATTTAGAAATTTGGTGTATTCAAAACTACAGATAAATATTCTCGGGTTTATCTTAATAGTTAAGGAGTCGCATATATAAACCTATTTGTCTTCGATTATTAGTACATTAAGAATCCATGAATACCAATGTATTCTAAATGTCCAAAGTTGATCAGATACGTGGGAACGGATCTGAGAGAGATAGACTATTCTGAAGTATGATCAGATTCATGAAATGAATGCTCAAGAAGTATTGAGAATCATATTCAGAGATATTTATTGGTTGAATAAATATTGGACGTAGCTCGCTTCAAAATAATCTTCATGAATCGACGTCATGAGATATTTTGATAATGGTACAATCATGTTGTCCTTAGACCTGCGGTGCAAACTAGAGCAAATGTTTGCTGAAATGTTACGCTTTGATTTTATCTAATGCTGCTCGTAACAGGGGTGGTAATAAGGGTACTTAATTGGGAGTAATCTGAAGCTTAAGTGGGAGTTGTTTGTAGCCAAAGGGATCTATTCTCTTATTACTATAGGAGTTGAACATTTTGGAGCCGTCGTTGAATTTGAATGGTGAAAATGCATGGTCGTGCTCGAACTATGATCAGTTCATTAAGACTAATTCAAATTGGGAAGGATACTAGAAATTGTCAATCACTATATGAGATTGATGTCAGAAATCCATGTCTCATGTTTAACGAGTGTTCTTAATAGATGGATAAATTATCAGGCTATCATAAGGCTATAGTATTTGGTTTGATAGAGGCAAGTCGATAAACACAAACAACTAGTTGACTATGATTTTGGCATGTCTTGCTAGAAAGGAGGAGGATGCAGCTAGGCATTCAATTCTTTCTTTCACGTTATAGTACATTGTCGATGAATCGTCTAAGTGAGAGTTTGTTGAATATATAGTGTCCGATCATCAGATAATATTAACATAACTAACGAGGTGCGATACAAAAGAGTTACACCTTTGGCAACGAACAAGAATATTAATTTAATTAATATATTCATGATTTAATAATAGAATAGGTGGACGTTTTATTTGTAAAACGTAAGTGATTCAATTATGAGATAATAAAATTGGTTGTGGATTAATTTAATTATGAGATAATTTAATTAAAAAATATATATAATATATTACTAGTACACAAATGGGCTACGGTGACACACAGGCCCTCAGATTCGGGTGACACTTTTTTAGTGTTGTGTGATCGTATGTACGTGTTGTGTGTTACGGTGACGTTTTTAGAGTGTTGTGTCACCATTGCTTTGATGATCTGATCCTTTGGTGACACTAAACATATGGTATGTCACAAAGATTAGTCACAGTCTAAAGTAACGTGACCACAAGTCACCATTTGGTCACAACACGTCGTGTGTGATTAATTCTATACTACTTATATGAGACTATAGATAGCAATATGGTCACGTATATTTATTGTTTATGTGACTATATAATGGAGCACATTCAGTGACATAAAAACATGTAGCTAAATGTAAAACATAATGACATTAAACATTTGCTTGGTGTGACTGTAGCTTATGGTATTTGGTCACAGTAATTATGTGTGTCACCATATGTTAAAGTTTACGATCACAGTTCCAAATTCCATATGTCACTAATGATAACTAATGGTCATGAGAATTGTAAACAACATGTGATTAGAAGTAACAAGTTGCTATCTTTCAATTTGTGTGTGTGACAATTTATATATTGTTGTCATGATAAATTAAGAAAAACATGTGACGAGAAGTAACATATGGTGATTGTTAAATTTATTAGATGAGACTGTTAAGGAACCTTTAGTGTCCCCTTTTCAAATCTAGTATGTGACCATTTATATGTGTTAGTCACGGTAAATGTAAAAAACCATGTGACCATTTGCAACATATGGTGATTGTTCTCTTTTTTTATATATATGTGAGTATTGTGTTGTTTTAGTGACACGCAATTAACATGTTGTCATCTTTCAATTTGTGTGTGTGACAATTTATTTTTTATTGTCATGATAAATTATGAAAAACATGTCACGAGAAGTAACATATGGTGATTGTAAAATATATTAGATGAGACTGTTAAGGAACCTTTAGTGTCACCTTTTCAAATCTAGTATGTGACCATTTATATGTGTTAATCACGGTAAATATAAAAAACCATGTGACCATTTGCAACATATGGTGATTGTTCTCTTTTTTTTTATGTGCGAGTATTGTGTTGTTTTAGTGACACATAATTAATTGAAGCATTGGATGTGTGACAAAATATATGTTATTGTCATGGTCAATGAACAAAACACGTGACTTGATGTAACAAAAAGCCTTCTATAGGGTGTTTAACCTCTTCACAACACGCACATACATAAGTAACATGATAAATGAAAACCAAATTTAACAATACTATGCAAAACCAACCATTCATTAACTGAAATTAAAATAACATAAACCGTCAAAACGTTAAATCTCGTTACAAACGTTCAATTTCCGAAAAGTACCTAGCTTAATGTTTTAGAAACTTTCAACCCATTCCGCTTATACACAGCAATGTAAAACAGAGAGTCAGCTGGAGACTCTTGAAACACCACAATGTCTCCTTCAAATAGCAGGACATCTTTAACCACTTTTCTCCAACCTCTTTGAAAAAACAACCTTCCGTATGATTTGGCAAGTTCAACCTCCCACTCACAACCCTCAAAACCAATAATGGTCGCCCTATTCTTCGTCTCTAGAGTTTGAAACCTCTCAGCGAAAAAAATTCCGGCAACAACTATGAATATATAGAAGTTTGGGTCATTATTGATATTATTGTCAAAAAATAATAACCAAATATATAAGATTCAATTAAGAAAAATATTACCTGTTGACTAGAGTAAAATTTTGAAAAAGAAACGTAGAACGAGTCTTGATTGCAACACTTTTTTTCATCAATGAAAGTAAGCTTCAAATAACTGTCATCAACGTTAGTGAAAAACAGAAAAGCTGAATCATTGAGATTGCAAGCTTGAATCACATCTTGCCATCCTTTCGTGAAGCACAGTGAACCATTGATGCGTTCAAGATTGACAAATATAGATATTTCATCAGTTGGCACATGAATGTTAACAACTTGAACATCATTGTGGATAAGGGGACTGGTTGGCAGTCTTGCATTCATATGATTAGGCTGTTAATTAAAACAAGTTTTATGTCAGCATCAGTAAGGGGAATAATTGGCCCTTAAGATAAATAAAAAGTTTATGGTGTTACAAATGTAATTATAACCATATACGATACATTAATTAAAAAGTGGAAAATACATTGTAAAAATTAAACATACCAGATGCTGGTCTTTAGGATTCATTAGATAGGTACAAAAGCAAGTTTCTGATGTTTCATTGACTGATCTAGAAGAGGAACCTACAATATAAAAGAAATGTTAGGATGATGGTCTAAATTTTGGGTTGTTTGTCAATAAAAGTAATCAATACAGATTACTAATTATGAAAACACCCAATGAAATCAAATAAATATATAAAAGTTTAGAGAACCAATACACATGACTTGATTAATTAACAATTCAGCCCTGATATTTTAATCATCTAATGGAGGTCTTGATTAATTAACAATTCAGTCCGAATCATCTAATATATTGCATTTGTTATCAACTCTTCAAATATAGACGAGGATATAAGAAAAAACGATGATTACATTAAATAACATACCTTGATTAGCCATTAGGAAAACAAATTGCTTGTGATTTGGTTGATATGAATCACGAGATGGGAGGAAGGTGTGTCACTAAATGTGAGGTCGGTCAAATTGAAAGAATTAGGGTATTGATGTTAACGCTAGCCATAAACAGTAATGGGCTAAGGCCCAAATTAACTTTCTCCGGGCCCTGACTCAATTGGTAAATCTGATGTTCGGGTAAAGAGGATCCGAATCAAGAGTCACGCGGATCCTGTGTGGCTTATAACCCGAAATGCTTGTCTCCTACTTTATTTTAATCAGATGAATTTTTTATCGTTGTTATTTTCTTATTTTTGTATTTGATTATCAATCAATCAATTACTAACTCAAAAAGTTAATTGGGCCAATGTGTTAACTTATAATTAAATCAAACAATTACTAACTGAAACAAGAGTGGCAATTCATTTAATTCAGTTTTTGCATACAAGGATCAAAATAAAATAATGTATCAAAAGCCACAACCATTAACACAACCTACAATCACTCATTAAAGCCTACTCTCTCCGCATATTTCTCCTTCTCGATACGAGCCTTAAGCAGCCTTCTACGAAGCAGATCAATCCTTTGTTGGAGTTCCTTATTGAGGCCATGTATTTCTGACAGTTTATCATAGAGCGGCTTCCTCTCAGCCATTAGGGTATCACTATCAGCAAAGTGACCCATGACCTCCTCGTTCAGGAACACCATCTTCTGCTGGTAGCAGTATGCAGCGTCTAAATTAGCGGCGACAAACGATTCATCAGCGAGCTTGCCCTTCTTGTATTGGTTGCATGCAACCTCTAGTGTTGCATAAAAGCTCCAATTATTAACCTCTGTAAACGAGAAAGCCATGGAATTGATATTGCTATGAAGAAAGTAAAAAATGTGAGATATATTTTTGTAACAAATGGAGGTTTATATAGGGAAAAAAATAAGAGATAAAATTACTCGGTAACCAAGATTCAAGGAAATAATCATTACCAATATTTTATACAAATTTACACGGTTTCAAGTTGAAGGGACTGGTCGATTCAAGAATCTCATAATGACAACCTTTCAACTTCTAAGCCGTATTTTTGTCTCTCTTTATCAACTTGATTAATAAAAAAGATTACTTTACTTATATAAACCGCCATTTTCGAAGTCTTTATCCCTTCCAAAACAGAAAACACACCAGCGGATCTTTTATCAGTCACTATCACCTCCAAAGCAGAAACAAACAACCGACTCCTTTTCTCCAACTTTTCTACCTTTTTAAAATGGATCCCCACAACCCGTTGACTGATGATCAGATTCTGCCGAGGGTTGTAAGTCAGACTCTTATTGAAGTTCAAAAAAGTCAAGAGATTGTAAGTAAATTAGTTTCTAAGAGAGGGCGTCTTGGCTCAGCGGCTGAACAAAGGTCCCTGTTGAAGGAGAGGCTTGACGAATTTGCAAGGGACCCTTTGAAAAGAACAAAAGATTGCTTCAAATATTTGGAGAAGGATGGTGATTATGATCTGGCCATCAACAATGAGTTCGGCCAGATACTCAACGAAATTGAAGACCTGAACAGAAAGAGGGTCAAGTTATTGACAGAAGATCTCGGTGTTTTTATTGGTGATCAAGCTTAAGGTTTGATGTAATATATTATATCTTTTTTTGGGTTTCTTTGTCTTGGTAGTTTCGGAGAAGTATTAGCAGATTTATATATTTGCTGTTTTTTGGTTTGTTTGTATCAAGACTTTTATGTAAATTGTTTAAGTTTAATGTAAATTGTTGTTTTTGGTTTTTTTTGGTCACATAGTCTGTTACATATGACACACCTTAAAAGACATAACCAATTAACATCTAAAAATTAATCCAGATAGAATTTATCAGCTATAAGTGTGATTATATAAATATTGGATAACACACATTCAAAAACATAAGCAATTACATGTGTGGTTATATCATTAATACCGGATCCAGATAAAGATCCGCGAGTTTATCAGTGAAGTTGGGTTATAACATTCATACCATATCCGGATAAAGATCCGCGTGTTTATCCGAGAACTCGGGTTATAACATTCGTACCAAATCCGGTTAAAGATCCGCGTGTTTATCCGAGAAGACAAGCATCTAACCGGGTTTTTTGACCCGTATAATGAAAGTGACTGATCGTGGATCGGTTTGGTCGAATTGATCGAATACAATCGTAAACAAGTGAGAAATCAACATACAAACGTAAATAAAACTCAATCTCATATTAACAGAGAATCAGAGTTACACAGAGACACAGAGAAAATCTCACATACAAAATTCGCTCTCTCTCTCAAAACTTACTGAATTACAAAGACACAAACAATTATATATAAGCTACGGATGTCCGAACTCCTCTGCCTGTCCGAACCTCAAGTTCGGCCAAGGCTCGGCCAAGGTTCGGCCGGAGTTCGGCCACCAGACCAAAATATCAAAACTTCGTGTCTTCGTCAGATCCAGCTCATTGCCATTTCGTGAATCAACAAACTCCCCCTTGGCAATAGCTGGACCGTTCTTCATCAGCCTTGAGCATCTGTAGCAGACCCATCACCTTTCCAAACCAAGTCGTGGTTATTTCCAGCAAAAATGTTGAACGCAAAACAAACCCTTATCACCCTCTGGAACTTCAGCGCTTGATCCATATAATCTGGGTGATACAGAATTGGATTGTGATACAACTCGTCAATATCAGCCTTCAACAAGTTAATCAGCCACATGGGATCATATATCTTCACAACCCGATTATCTTCCTTCAATACAATAACCGCTTCATTTGTCTTCTCATTATAATACCACCACCTCAGATCTTTGATGAAATCTTGTTGCATCGTCATCAGTGGTATCTTCTTCATTACATCAGGTTTCTTCGGAAACACCAAAATTATCAGCTTCTTGCAAGTTAGTTCATGAACTCTTGTTGTAGATCGACGTCGCTTTGGCCTTTGAGGATCTAGAAACTGAAATCCTTCACGACATTCTTTCTCGATAATCTTCTTAAAATGCATACCCATCGCATCATCGCCATAACAACAAAAAGGTTTCCTTGTCAGTTCACGAACATCCCAAACAGGCAGACTACTGAAATCCTTGGCACACTTGAAGTACTGGATCCCATTTTCACGTTTAATTCCATAGCACCTCAAGCTCGAAGCATACATCCAACTAATAATATCTCCCGATACCCGATCCTTGAACGTGAAAGATGATCTTTGCTTGATAGGTTTCGGAGGCGGAATATAATTTGCATGAAAAGCCTTCATAAACTTGTCAAATGTCTGACGCTGTTTCTGAACTTTAGCCTCCTTAACCACTAGGTCTTCTGGTTTCTCAGATTCTTTCTTTCTCAACACTTCTTCAGCCTCAGCATCTTTTTCTTTCAGAAATACTTCAAACTCATCACCAGTTTGATTGTTATTGAAGTTGGAGTACAGATCTGGATATTCCTCCTCTGTAATATCCTCCACTTCAATTTCTTCTTCAAATATACCTTTCACGTCTTCATCAGACTCCGGCTCAGGTTCTTCGTATTTCTCAGGTTCTTTTTCAGATGTCTTTCTTAGCTCTTCGTCATTTAAATCAAACACCCGATGTAATTCTTCAACCGTCAAATTTCCAACAAATTCCCCTTCTTCAAGTGTTTGTAACATCTCAGCAAATTCATTCAAACTTTTTGCCGCTTGATTAGAAGGAATCGAAGAAATCGGTACCCCTTCTCTCGAGTCTTTCTCCCCCTGGGAAGATGATGCACCAGCACCCGAACCCGAAGTAGTTCCAGATGGGCCTGGTCCGCCACCAACATTCCCTTCAGGGTCATCTTGGTCGGGATCATCATTTAGAAAACGCATTGGGTCCTCTTTACACCCGAAAACATTTTCAGTTTTGTTTTAGAAATAGTTGTTTACTTGTTTCACAAGTGTCTCCCATAAAACACTTCAAGTTCATCAAGTGGGTGCCAAGCACTCCTAGGTTCTCAAGTTCATCAGAGAGGTGCATAGCACTCATAAGGTTGTCAGCATTGTTTTTCATTAATTATTCAGTGTGACCCGAACGGGTTCACGGTAAATGGGTTAGTGACACTCACCTTTGGTTGCACTGCTACTCTTGCTAAGAAATCCAAATATTGTTTGCTTAACGAAGACCTAAGAACACGTTTAGGTCTTAAGTATTAGTTTTATGTCTAATCTTTAACTTACGTCACTATGGCCCATAACATAGCACGTTGGAACTATGACACGACATATCGACGCACGACACCGATGGTTGATCATAACAAGGGTTCACATAATTCAGAATTCAAGGCATGTTTCATTATTGCACAATCATATAAGTCATGGCATAACATTCAAGTAAGTTGTACAAGTTTGGGTTTTGGTCAGATCATAGTTTCGCTAACAGTTTCGTTATAGTTTCGCTATGCAGTTTCGCTGCACAGTTTCGCTGTGTGCACGGGCAGCACTTTCGCTAGGCAGTACCCGATGACACAGTTTCGCTTGCTAGTTTCGCCCGAAACTGCTGACACAGTTTCGCTAGCCTAGTTTCGCTCGAAACTGGTTTGAACTTTCGTTCAGGTTAGTTCGCTCGATAGTTTCGTTCGAGCAGGTCTACTTAGTTTCGCGGGCGACACTATAGTTTCGCTACGTAGTATCGCTGGATGAATATCTATACAGTTTCGCTGTATAGTTTCGCCCAGAGAACAGCTCAGTTTCGCTGGTCGCGAAAAACACATAAATCAGCCTAAAAATCAATCTAACAGCTTCCATACTTCATGTGGTTCAATATTTAGCATGCATAATCATTTACCAACATTAAACAGTAAGTTTTAACACCTTAAACATGGGTTTTCACATTCAAATCACCAAAAACACATTTTAAACCTAAAATGACCTAACTAGCATGAATCTTTATTATGGTTTGATTTCAAACGTAAAGTTACAGACTTTATGATAGATCTAGCCTTCCTAAACATCATATCAGAAGATCAAGTGATTACATGAAGATCTAAGCATGCTTTTTAAGAAAACACATATAAAATGCATAAAGAATGGTTTTGGGACTCACGATTCGATCTAGGGTCCGAATGGATGATGTCTCGAGGCTGAGATCACGTTGGCTCGTGGTGCTTCTCGACTGACCAGAAATTCCAGGAGAGTGTGTGTGTGTTTTGTGTGAAATGATGCAAGAAATGAGGCTTCTAGGGTTTTATAAAATATATATATCAGGGGCTAGTTTCGCTGGCAGTTTCGCTGGCCAAGCGAAACTGGCTTTGAACACATGCAAATCAAATAGTTTAGCCGGCTACCGAGCGAATCTGTAGTTTCGCCCGGCAGTTTCGCTGGAAACCAAAAGTGGACAGTTTATCACACAAATCAAGGATTCACAATTTGTCATGCTATTAATAGTACTAAATCATGCATTTAAATCACATTGCACATAATGACAATAAACATATAAACACATATCACAAGTGGTCGGGTTCGGTGATCAACCAAAGGTCGTGGACGTATTCGGCCTAGTTAAGCATTAGTTACTAAGTTAACACTTATATCGTAACTAAGGGAGATTGTCTAACGGAAGTTAACCTTGGAATTCTCGGATGTCACATCATTCCCTTGTAAGTGGAATTTTCGTCCCGAAAATTATTCTTGCGTCGTAGCGTTCGCAGCCTCAGCTGTCGTTGTTGCTATAGTTGCTGGGGAAAGAAAGCAAAAGTTTTAGGGTCGCCACATCCTCCTCCTGTTAAAGGAATATTGGTCCCCAAAATTAAATCATACCTTGAGTTTTCGTGGACGTTTGCTCGAACAAGTGAGGATACTTTTTCTTCATTTGATCCTCTCGTTCCCAAGTATATTCAGGTCCACGCTTTGAGTTCCATCGAACCTTGACGATTGGAATCTTGCTACGTTTGAGGGCCTTCTCCTCGCGTCCCATGATTTCTACTGGTTGCTCGATAAATCTCAAATGTTCGTCAATTTCCAGTTCCTCCAAAGGAATTATTTCAGTGTCTTCAGCCAGACATTTCTTTAGATTAGAAACGTGAAACACGTTGTGAACTCCATCGAGTTCTACAGGGAGTTGTAATCGGTAGGCCACCGGGCCTACTTCCCCAATTATTTCAAATGGACCGATATAGCGAGGATTCAGCTTTCCACGCTTTCCGAAGCGTACCACTCCCTTCCAGGGAGATACCTTCAATAGTACTTTGTCGCCTACCTCGAACTTCAAAGGTTTACGGCGTTTGTCGGCATAACTCTTTTGTCTGTCACGTGCTGCGGCTATCCGCTTTCTGATTTGAATAATTCGTTCAGTTTTATCATGAATGAGTTCCGGTCCGGTGAGTCCCTTCTCACCCGTTTCGGCCCAACACACGGGCGATCTACATTTTCTGCCATATAGAGCTTCAAAAGGTGCTGCACCGATGCTCGTATGATAACTGTTGTTGTAGGAGAACTCCACCAACGGAAGGTGAGCCTCCCAGTCTTTACCGAAGTCGAGAACGCAGGCTCGGAGCATGTCTTCTAAAGTCTGAATAGTTCGTTCCGTCTGACCATCGGTCTGCGGGTGATAAGCTGTACTCATATCCAATCTGGTTCCCAGTGCTTCTTGCATAGATTGCCACAGTCAGGAAGTAAATCGAGGATCTCGGTCAGAGATAATGGTCTTAGGCACCCCATGAAGTGCCACAATTCGGTCAATGTACAGCTTCGTCAACTTATCCATGTTGTCAGCTTCCCGCATCGGAATAAAGTGTGCAGATTTGGTTAGTCGATCAATAATAACCCAAATCGCATCCGGTCGATTCGATCGATGAGGTAGTCCCGTTACGAAGTCCATGGAGATATCCTCCCATTTCCATTCTGGGATCTTTGGTTGCTGCAATAGTCCAGAAGGCCTTTGGTACTCGATCTTGACTCTTGAGCATGTTAAACACTTAGCCACATATCGCGCAATGTCGGCTTTCATATTCGGCCACCAATACAAGTTCTTCAAATCTTGGTACATTTTATCTGATCCAGGGTGCACCGAATACCTTGACTTGTGAGCCTCGTCCATCACGAGCTCACGGAGATTTCCCAGTAAAGGAACCCAAATTCTGTCATTGTAATACCTGAGTCCGTCGGACTTAATTTCGGAGTTACCATCCACCCCTCGCAGTGCTTCAGCTGCGAAGTTTTCCTCTTTCAAGGCTTCTTGTTGGGCATCGCGGATCCGATCCCGCAATCCCGTGTGAATGGTAAGTTGCAGCGCTCGTACACGTCGAGGCTTTTCGTACTATTTTCGGCTTAAGGCATCAGCCACAACATTGGCTTTTCCTGGGTGATACTTAATTGCTAAGTCATAATCATTTAGTAGTTCGACCCATCTTCGTTGTCGCATGTTGAGGTCCTTCTGTTCAAAGATGTGCTGTAAGCTTTTGTGATCGGTAAATATTGTGCACTTTGTTCCATAGAGGTAATGTCTCCAAATCTTGAGTGCAAATACCACGGCTCCTAATTCCAAATCATGTGTTGTGTAATTCTTTTCAGTATCCTTCAGTTGCCTGGACCCGTAGGCAATCACCTTGTCTCGTTGCATCAACACGCAACCGAGTCCCTGAATAGACGCGTCACAGTAAACCACAAAGTCGTCAACCCCCCCTTCGGGTAACGAGAGAATCGGAGCTGAACATAACATGTCTTTAAGAGTTTGAAACGCGTGTTCTTCTTTTTCACCCCATCTATATTGCACTCCTTTATGCGTTAAAGCTGTTAACGGTTGAGCCAATTGCGAGAAACCCTTGATGAATCTTCGGTAATATCCGGCAAGTCCCAATAATTGTCGGATTTCGGTTGGCGCTCTCGGAGTAGACCAACTCTTAATAGCTTCTACTTTAGCTGGGTCGACATGAATTCCTTTCTGATTAACAATGTGTCCAAGAAACTGGACTTCGCGAATCCAAAAGTCGCACTTTGAAAACTTGGCGTAAAGCTGTTCCTTGCGGAGTAATTCCAAGATAAGTCGTAGATGTCTCTCGTGCTCTTCCTTTGACTTGGAGTAGATTAAGATATCGTCAATGAAAACTATCACAAACTGGTCGAGGTACGGCTTGCACACTCAATTCATCAAATCCATAAATACAGCAGGCGCATAGTTAGCCCAAACGGCATAACTAAAAACTCGTAGTGACCATACCGAGTTCTAAAAGCAGTCTTGGGGACATCTTCATCACGAACACGAAGTTGGTGATATCCAGACCGTAGATCAATCTTTGAAAAGTAGCTCGAACCTTGTAGTTGGTCGAAAAGATCGTCGATTCGAGGAAGTGGATACCGATTCTTGATCGTAACCTTGTTAAGCTCTCGGTACTCAATACACATTCGGAACGTTCCATCCTTCTTCTTGACAAACAATACCGGTGCTCACCATGGAGACGAACTTGGACGAATAAACCCCTTGTCGAGTAACTCTTGAAGTTGTGCGGAGAGTTCGTTGAGTTCGCTTACCGCCAAACGGTAAGGTGCGCGTGCGATCGGAGCGGCTCCAGGAGCTAAATCGATTCCAAACTCAACTTGTCGAAATGGAGGCAAACCAGGCAGATCATCAGGAAATACATCTTGGAAGTCGCGGACTATCGGGTAGTCGTCGATTCTGCGCTCGGGAAGTGTCGTGTCTGTGATGTTTGCAAGGATCGCGAAGTGACCTTTACGAAGGCAGTTTTGAGCTTTAAGAAACGAGATAATACCGGTGACTGCTCCACCTTTTTCACCTTGAACTGTTAACACTTCTCCTTCTTTGTGTGGAATGCGAATCACTTTTTCTTGACATAGAATTTCAGCTCGTTTTTCAGATAACCAATCCATTCCTACTATAACATCAAAACTACCAATCGGAAAAGGCATAAGGTCGATTCCTAACGTATGGCCAGCTAGTTCTAACTTACAGTCCTTAACTATCTGGGTCGTATCATGAAGTTTACCATTTGCTAGCTCTCCACATACTTAGCGTCTAAGGCAATCGGTTTAGCATTAATTAGCTTAGCAAACTTAGTGGAAATAAAACTTCTTTCAGCACCAGAATCAAACAATACAGTAGCAAAGAAACCATTTAGTATGAATTTACCGTTAATCACGTTGGCGTCGTTGCGAGCTTCACCTTGACCCATGACAAAAGCTCTTCCTCTGCCATTTCCACCATTCCCGTTGCCATTTCCTCCGCCATTACCATTCCCACCATTGTTTCCCTGATTACCATTTCCCTGTCTTCTCAACTGCGGGCAGTCCCTTTTTATGTGGCCCTGAGCACCACATTCATAGCAGTTCCCATTACCATTCCCTCTGGGAGCTTCATAGTTGTTGTTACGGTTCTGACCATTGTTGTTCCCATTGGCCCGATTGTTCCCATAGTTGTTGTTGTTTTGCCTGGGACGGTTTTGTTGCTCGGGAAGAATCGTCCAACAGTCCTTCGCCTCATGGCTTTTCTTGCCACACCTTTCGCAGCTCAAATTCCTCCTACAAATACCAGCGTGATGCTTTCCACACTTGTTACACATGGGCAGGTTACCCTTGTAGTTACTTTGACCATTTCCGCTCTGGCGGTTGTTTCCACTGTTGTTTCCAGATCTTTTGCTTTGGCCTTGGGAGTTATAGGACCTCCCAGTGCTATTTCCAACACTTTGATTGTTCATGGAGTTTTCAGGAGCTTCATCATCAGCTTTTCTTTTGCCACTTAAGGCGGTCTTTTCTGTGGCTTTTGCAGGAAGTGTACCTTTCTTGATTTCCTGATCAGTAAGCTTGTGAGCCAAACGGATGGCTTGTTGCACAGTTGTGGGGTTGCTGGCAGTCACTAGTCCTTTGATTTGAGGCGCGAGGCATTCCAGATAACGCTCAATGCGTTTGAACTCAGCATCAACCATTGTGGGGCACAAGACCTCGTACTCATGGTATCGCGCAGTATACTGCTCGACTTCAGACCCATTCATTTTCAGATTCAAGAATTCACCCTCTAACTTCTTCACTTGGTCACGGGGACAGTAATCCTCCATAATCAGCTCCTTAAACGCTTCCCATTGCATGTTATTAGCCGCATCTAACCCAATCATCTGGATTTCAGCATTCCACCAGGAGAGAGCAGCTCCCTCAAAGGTACCAGTAGCATACTTCACTTTGCTCTCAGCAGGGCAGTTGCACATAGAGAAGACCTTTTCAGACTTCTCGATCCACCTGAGGAGTCCTACCGCTCCTTCTTCGCCGGAAAACGTTATTGGCTTGCAGTCCATGAAGGACTTAAACGTGCAGTGATGGTGGTTTCCTGATGCAATAATAGTTCGGGTTTTAAGTTTAAACAGGTCAAAATATAATCGCTTTGTGCCTTAACCGGCATAATAGTTACCCTGCGCGGCGTATGCAGCTTGGACGGCTGCCACTTCGGCTTGCACGTGTTCGTTAATCATAGCTTGCAGTTGTGCAGGTGTCATGTTAATGTTGCTCCTTCCGTGTCCTCTTCCAGACATTTTGCTGGACAGTTAAAGTAGCCAGTGTTCAGTCACAGTTATACTTTATACATATCCCATAATATGTATATTTACAATTTTCCCGTTATCCCACTATTAGTCCAGAAAAGTTTTCGTGTAAAATCAAGGCGTCGTCGGAGAACGTCATAAGTCGTAAGTACTCTCGTCGGACGTCGGCCTTCCCATAAAAGTCACCGTCAGCGTAGTCATCGTAGTAGAAATCAGGACGTAGCGTGTAGCGTCGTTTCGTTGTCCCTTTCCCCCAGAATATTGTGCGTATTTAGCATTCGCATTTCGTTTTCGTGTGTGAAAATTTCCCCTAAGGTTTTCCGTTAGACTACTTAGACACGGTCTATATATATATATTTATATATATATATATATATATATGTATATATATGAAGTATTTACTTACACAGCAGAGCGAGTATCCCAGGTTGGCACGTGAGAATTTGTTTTGAGAATTTGTTTGTTCGTTTGTAACTAAGGTTTCAAGTTGCAGTTTCCAAATCGTTTATCAGAAATGATTCCAGTTCTCTGCAACTTATGGCTCTGATACCAATCTGTCACACCCCCAAATAACCACTAACGGAATTTATACCGTTAAGGGGTGCGAGCAAACAGGACCACAACCATTAGTTACAAATACTAAACGAATCAGAGTTAGTCCAAACACATGTCATAAATAAAGTCTCAAAATACGCAGCGGAAAAGTATTATCTTAGCACTAACCACGTGCTTTACAAATTCATTGTTTTAAATTCTCAATTTAGTTTAACCAAAATAAAATGTCTTCAAGTGCCATGCCAACCCGTTCCGGAATACTCCTCAGCGATCTGCAAAAGTGAAAACCATACAAGTGTCAACCTAACGGTTGGTGAGTTCACAGTGGGCTTGTCACGCAGTGGCCCGGTCTCAAAATCATAATCGTATCAACATATACATATGAAGTAGTTATTTGTGAAAAGCAATGCTTAGTGATGTCCATAGACATTGTATTGTAGTTTAGTGAAAGTAATGTCCGTAACATACGTTATCGGGTATGTACTAGTTTTGTATAATTAAAGTGCTCAACCGATATCGCGGGTAGCTAATCCGTTGTTCCATGCACTAAGAAAGTTTGTACCAAAGCTGACTATTATTGTAGTGGCATTGCCATCATCTATTTTGTTTTGCGGACCTACGTCATCGCGGCTTTGCCTCCCCCGTGTCCTCTCGGGATCACGGTCAGATAGGCTGATATTGTACCTCCGTGCACCTCCAGTGTCACGAGGCGGAGTTTGTCAAACTCCAGTAGATCTACCCAACATCCCCTCGCTTTACAATTAATGGTACAATTAAGTTGAGGACTTTTTCAGTTATAAGGCAATCCTTAGAAATCATGTGATATCATGTGGTTTAGACTTTAACCTACACTAGCCATATTATAATGGTTTACTTTGGGTTCTCATGAATCCCGAAAACATTTTCAGTTTTGTTTTAGAAATAGTTGTTTACTTGTTTCACAAGTGTCTCCCATAAAACACTTCAAGTTCATCAAGTGGGTGCCAAGCACTCCTAGGTTCTCAAGTTCATCAGAGAGGTGCATAGCACTCATAAGGTTGTCAGCATTGTTTTTCATTAAGTTATTCAGTGTGACCCGAACGGGTTCACTGTAAATGGGTTAGTGACACTCACCTTTGGTTGCACTGCTACTCTTGCTAAGAAATCCAAATATTGTTTGCTTAACGAAGACCTAAGAACACGTTTAGGTCTTAAGTATTAGTTTTGTGTCTAATCTTTAACTTACGTCACTATGGCCCATAACATAGCACGTTGGAACTATGACACGACATATCGACGCACGACACCGATGGTTGATCATAACAAGGGTTCACATAATTCAGAATTCAAGGCATGTTTCATTATTGCACAATCATATAAGTCATGGCATAACATTCAAGTAAGTTGTACAAGTTTGGGTTTTGGTCAGATCATAGTTTCGCTAATAGTTTCGTTATAGTTTCGCTATGCAGTTTCGTTGCACAGTTTCGCTGTGTGCACGGGCAGCACTTTCGCTAGGCAGTACCCGATGACACAGTTTCGCTTGCTAGTTTCGCCCGAAACTGCTGACACAGTTTCGCTAGCCTAGTTTCGCTCGAAACTGGTTTGAACTTTCGTTCAGGTTGGTTCGCTCGATAGTTTCGTTCGAGCAGGTCTACTTAGTTTCGCGGGCGACACTATAGTTTCGCTATGTAGTATCGCTGGATGAATATCTATACAGTTTCGCTGTATAGTTTCGCCCAGAGAACAGCTCAGTTTCGCTGGTCGCGAAAAACACATAAATCAGCCTAAAAATCAATCTAACAGCTTCCATACTTCATGTGGTTCAATATTTAGCATGAATAATCATTTACCAACATTAAACAGTAAGTTTATTATGGTTTGAAACCTAAAATGACCTAACTAGCATGAATCTTTATTATGGTTTGATTTCAAACGTAAAGTTACAGACTTTATGATAGATCTAGCCTTCCTAAACATCATATCAGAAGATCAAGTGATTACATGAAGATCTAAGCATGCTTTTTAAGAAAACACATATAAAATGCATAAAGAATGGTTTTGGGACTCACGATTCGATCTAGGGTCCGAATGGATGATGTCTCGAGGCTGAGATCACGTTGGCTCGTGGTGCTTCTCGACTGACCAGAAATTCCAGGAGAGTGTGTGTGTGTTTTGTGTGAAATGATGCAAGAAATGAGGCTTCTAGGGTTTTATAAAATATATATATGTAGAGGCTAGATTATGAGGCTTGTAATATTAAATTAGTTGGGCTGGGCTTAGAGGGTTTCATTAGAATTATAGGCTAGTTTATTAGTGTTTATGATTGGGCTTATTGGGTTTATGATTGGCCCATGTGTTTGTAAGAGGTGGTATAAATACCACCTCATGTTGATGATTATGACCAAGCCTTGAGTTACAAGTTTACGATTTCATCTTCATCTTTGCGTTTACGATCAGCTCATTGCTTCAAGATAGTAGCTTGTTCTTCATTCAAGAATCAATCTTTATCATAGATTGAATCTCTTCATCTACTATTTTCTTGAATCAATCTCTCACGAGGATTCCGCACTCGTGTTAGATCATTATATCGTGTTTTCAGGAGTTTTCAGGACCTACAATTGGTATCAGAGCCAAGAAACAAGTGTTTCGAGGCTCTCACGATATAGATTCAAGTGTTTTTCTGGGTTGGTGTTCGTGTTTTTGAATATTCGAAGGTTTTTGGGTGATTACGATTTCTGGTTGCTCCTGATTCTTCGATTTTCTGGGTTTTCGAGGTGTTCACGATTGGTTTCGGTTAAAGATTGGCTATTCACGACCCTGCAAAAAGTGTTTACGACTGTACTATCGAGTGTACTTGTGTTTACGAGTTGGTAAAGTCGTAAAAGGGACGTTTACGACTTTGTTTGGATCGGAAACTGTATTTACGACTCCGGGGTCGTAATCTTTAATCGTATTCGGTGTTTACGATTCCTTAAGTCGGTTTAGAGTTTACGTGTGACACGTGTCATCGCAAATTGTGCTCCCGATCGTAATCGGTGTCTGTTGATCGTAATCAGCCTGTTTCAATCGTAATCAGGTGTCGTAATCACTGTGTACGACATTTTAAGGCAGTTTTGGTGTTTACGATTTGGAGCTGTATCGGAAACAGTGTTCACGATCGTAATTAGCAGTTTACGATCGTAATCAAGTGTTTTTCAATCGTAATCTCATATTTTGGACTTTAGTTTCAGGTTCCCTAAGCTTTCGTAATGGATTCGGTTGAAGAAAAGAATATATTTGAGGACGAAGATGCTGAGATATGCCCCAATCCTACTTGTGCTCGTATAATTCCTGGACTTAGGCAAATCTGTAAAAATTTTCAGTCAGAATTATTTGAGGTAAAATGCGAAAGGAGTTCTTTTAAGGGTAGATGGCAAAAGAATGAGGATAAGGTAAAAGCTCAGAAATTAGACATTGAGAAATATCGGAAGCTAGCAACGGAGAAGACTATCTTACATGATCGGGCTAGGATTGAGATATCTGAGCTTACACAGACACTAAATGAACTGCAACAAAAATTTGATGAGCTGCAAGTCAAGTTTGATTGCAATCAGGAAAGAAATCAGCGAATGCTCGATGCTGGAAAAGAATTGTCACATGCTGTTGTGACTGGTCAAGTTGGGAAACACACACCTGGATTTGGATCAGAAAAGACTGATAAGGCCTTGGCTGCAAACAGCATCATTCCTCCACCAGTTCCCAGAGACATTATAGGAATACTTCTTAATGAGGAACAAGTTGAACGAACCAAGCTTGATTATAAAGAAGCTGCTCCTCCGATTGATAGTGTCTTGGTTGGAACTACACCATTGACACAAGAAGAAATTGATAATGAAGCAAATATGACTTATGGTGAAGGGAGGGTAAAGGATATATCAGACAATGATGCTGAGTGCCAAGAATACAACAGGTGTCACAACTCTAAGTCTGATGAAGCTGAGGTTGAGTTGAAACCATACCCTAAAATTGAAACCCCATGCTTGAAAGTAATAGACAAAGTCAAAAGGGAAAAGGTGATCTTGACGACACGGCCTGGGGGGAAGATCTTTATGACATCTGGATCTATGTTTGACCAAGAACCAGATGTTGGGTATGACTTACCATCCTTCTCCTCCAAGTTCAAGGGACTAACTGATGGAGTGATCAGTGAAGCTAAAGTTGAGAAGCCAAAGATCACCATTAAGCATCCGAGTATGAAGCAAACAGCTGGAGTGAAGAATGAAAAACTCAAGGGAGTAGCTGTGTCTCCCATGTCTTCAGTAGGATCATGCAGTTGCCATTGTAATTGCAAGAATGGTGCTTCAACGTCAAAGAATCCAGAGAGCACAAAGACGATGAGGACAGGTTCAACACAGGCTTCGACAAACCAGCAGAAAGTCAAATCTGGAGTTGCAGACAAAGCAAAGAAGCAGGAACAAGGCAAACCAGCTCCATATATGCCACCAAAGACAAATGGGTACACGTCTGACTTCTATCTAAAGAAGCAGACTTGCTTTAATTGTGGCATTGCTGGTCATATTGCTAGAAACTGTCTGTATCGCCCCTATGAACCCTATTATCCGAAAACTCAAAGGGTTTCATCTCAGGAGTCTGTGAAGTCTAAGCCAATGATGGTGCAAACACCTAAGGCAAGGAAGACTGTTGCTCCTAAGGTTAAACCCTCTGATCAACATTGGGGCGTTGCCAAAGCTGAAAGAAAATCTTCAAATCAAATCAACAGCTTTCCAAGTTACCAAAACTTTCAGAAAAAGGTGATGAAACCATTTTCAAAACAACCAAGGTCTGAAAAACCCAAAGTTACCCCTCCCAAGGTAACTAAAACTGTTTTAAAAAATGAAACTAAAATGAAGAAGGTTGAAATACCTAAAGTCACAGCTCCAAAGGTGGCTAAAACAAAAACTGTTTTGAAAAATGAAACTAAAACGAAGAAGGTTGAAATACCTAAAGTCACAGCTCCAAAGGTGGCTAAAACAAAAATTGTTTTGAAAAATGAAACTAAAACGAAGAAGGTTGAAATACCTAAAGTCACTACTCCAAAAGTGACTAAAACAAATGTTAAATCACCTGGAACTTGGAAGCTTAAAATCAAAGCAGCTCCATCCCAACTTCCTGATTTCTCAAAGGGGATGTTTTTACAAGAAGTATCCTTTATTGATTCCTCAGGTGTACCCAGAAAAACAATGGCCTGGGTACCAACGGCTAACTAATCTCTCACTCTGTGCAGGAACGATCAAGGAGGATTATCACTAACGTTTTTATTTACTAATATGTTTGTTGATAAGTGATTGTTCCAGGCACAGTTTAGGAGACGTATCTTCATGACATGTCAAGTAATCTATAAATGGAAGGTATGTCTCATTGAGAGGTAAAAGGTAAAATTTCAGCACGAAAGGTACTGTTCTTAACTTGGTTGTGTGAATGAAGCGGCAAAGGGTGTTTTGAGTCAAACCAAATTTCCTAAAATTTTCAATTGATTGATTAAGTGGTTGACTTCAAACGGAATGAAGTGTGCATGTCATGAAACCCTATTTTCTAAAAATTTTCAAATCAATACTTTGAAAGTTAGCTTGGCCAGATGTGTGTAAAGTCATTTAATTTTGTGTTTTTCTTTTAAGTGTGTTTGTGTGTTTTGTTTATTTGTTTAAAAAAAAAAATAAATAAATAAAATATATACACTACCAGACATGTGATGACTGGTCTTTGGGTTAGGAGGTAATTATCATCTGTTCAGTTGATTCAAATTAACATAATTTTAACCAAAACCCTAATATAGATTACGGGTTTTCTATAAAGCTTCCCCTGAACCCAAAGACCTCTAAAGACTTCCCCTTAGCTGATTACTTCCCCTCAGCTAAGGACTTCCCCTGAGATAATACATATTATCCTCGAGTTCCCTTCGGATACTATGTATTATGGAAGTCTTTTCGGATAATAAGTATCATCCTCGAGTTCCCTTCGGATAATACTTATTATCCCCTCTCCTTCCCCTAAAAATTTGTCAGGACCAGTCAAGGAGGATTATCATTAAAGGGGAAGATTGTAGAGGCTAGATTATAAGGCTTGTAATATTAAACATGTTGGGCTGGGCTTAGAGGGTTTCATTAGAATCATAGGCTAGTTTGCTATTGTATTTAGGCTAGTTTATGATTGGGTTTGGGTTTACTATTGGGTTTATGATCCACAAGGGGCCCAATAGTAAACCCAATGAGGTAGTATATAAACCTCACTTGTTCATGTTTATGATTAAGCCTTGAGTTACAAGTTTACGATTTCATCTTCATCTTTGCGTTTACGATCAGCCTCATTGCTTCAATAGTAGCTTGATTTTCATTCAAGATTCGATCTTTTCTATTAGATCTTATCTCTTCATCTACTATTTTCTTGAATCAATCTCTCACGAGGATTCCGCACTCGTGTTAGATCATTATATCGTGTGTTCGTGAGTTTTCCGGACCTACAATTGGTATCAGAGCCAAGAAACAAGTGTTTCGAGGCTCTCACGATATAGATTCAAGTGTTTTTCTGGGTTGGTGTTCGTGTTTTTGAAGATTCGAAGGTTTTTGGGTGATTACGATTTCTGGTTGCTCCTGATTCTTCGATTTTCTGGGTTTTCGAGGTGTTCACGATTGGTTTCGGTTGAAGATTGGCTATTCACGACCCTGCAAAAAGTGTTTACGACTGTACTATCGAGTGTACTTGTGTTTACGAGTTGGTAAAGTCGTAAAAGGGACGTTTACGACTTTGTTTGGATCGGAAACTGTATTTACGACTCCGGGGTCGTAATCTTTAATCGTATTCGGTGTTTACGATTCCTTAAGTCGGTTTAGAGTTTACGTGTGACACGTGTCATCGCAAACTGTGCTCCCGATCGTAATCGGTGTCTGTTGATCGTAATCAGCCTGTTTCAATCGTAATCAGGTGTCGTAATCACTGTGTACGACATTTTAAGGCAGTTTTGGTGTTTACGATTTGGAGCTGTATCGGAAACAGTGTTCACGATCGTAATTAGCAGTTTACGATCGTAATCAAGTGTTTTTCAATCGTAATCTCATATTTTGGACTTTAGTTTCAGGTTCCCTAAGCTTTCGTAATGGATTCGGTTGAAGAAAAGAATATATTTGAGGACGAAGATGCTGAGATATGCCCCAATCCTACTTGTGCTCGTATAATTCCTGGACTTAGGCAAATCTGTAAAAATTTTCAGTCAGAATTATTTGAGGTAAAATGCGAAAGGAGTTCTTTTAAGGGTAGATGGCAAAAGAATGAGGATAAGGTAAAAGCTCAGAAATTAGACATTGAGAAATATCGGAAGCTAGCAACGGAGAAGACTATCTTACATGATCGGGCTAGGATTGAGATATCTGAGCTTACACAGACACTAAATGAACTGCAACAAAAATTTGATGAGCTGCAAGTCAAGTTTGATTGCAATCAGGAAAGAAATCAGCGAATGCTCGATGCTGGAAAAGAATTGTCACATGCTGTTGTGACTGGTCAAGTTGGGAAACACACACCTGGATTTGGATCAGAAAAGACTGATAAGGCCTTGGCTGCAAACAGCATCATTCCTCCACCAGTTCCCAGAGACATTATAGGAATACTTCTTAATGAGGAACAAGTTGAACGAACCAAGCTTGATTATAAAGAAGCTGCTCCTCCGATTGATAGTGTCTTGGTTGGAACTACACCATTGACACAAGAAGAAATTGATAATGAAGCAAATATGACTTATGGTGAAGGGAGGGTAAAGGATATATCAGACAATGATGCTGAGTGCCAAGAATACAACAGGTGTCACAACTCTAAGTCTGATGAAGCTGAGGTTGAGTTGAAACCATACCCTAAAATTGAAACCCCATGCTTGAAAGTAATAGACAAAGTCAAAAGGGAAAAGGTGATCTTGACGACACGGCCTGGGGGGAAGATCTTTATGACATCTGGATCTATGTTTGACCAAGAACCAGATGTTGGGTATGACTTACCATCCTTCTCCTCCAAGTTCAAGGGACTAACTGATGGAGTGATCAGTGAAGCTAAAGTTGAGAAGCCAAAGATCACCATTAAGCATCCGAGTATGAAGCAAACAGCTGGAGTGAAGAATGAAAAACTCAAGGGAGTAGCTGTGTCTCCCATGTCTTCAGTAGGATCATGCAGTTGCCATTGTAATTGCAAGAATGGTGCTTCAACGTCAAAGAATCCAGAGAGCACAAAGACGATGAGGACAGGTTCAACACAGGCTTCGACAAACCAGCAGAAAGTCAAATCTGGAGTTGCAGACAAAGCAAAGAAGCAGGAACAAGGCAAACCAGCTCCATATATGCCACCAAAGACAAATGGGTACACGTCTGACTTCTATCTAAAGAAGCAGACTTGCTTTAATTGTGGCATTGCTGGTCATATTGCTAGAAACTGTCTGTATCGCCCCTATGAACCCTATTATCCGAAAACTCAAAGGGTTTCATCTCAGGAGTCTGTGAAGTCTAAGCCAATGATGGTGCAAACACCTAAGGCAAGGAAGACTGTTGCTCCTAAGGTTAAACCCTCTGATCAACATTGGGGCGTTGCCAAAGCTGAAAGAAAATCTTCAAATCAAATCAACAGCTTTCCAAGTTACCAAAACTTTCAGAAAAAGGTGATGAAACCATTTTCAAAACAACCAAGGTCTGAAAAACCCAAAGTTACCCCTCCCAAGGTAACTAAAACTGTTTTAAAAAATGAAACTAAAATGAAGAAGGTTGAAATACCTAAAGTCACAGCTCCAAAGGTGGCTAAAACAAAAACTGTTTTGAAAAATGAAACTAAAACGAAGAAGGTTGAAATACCTAAAGTCACAGCTCCAAAGGTGGCTAAAACAAAAATTGTTTTGAAAAATGAAACTAAAACGAAGAAGGTTGAAATACCTAAAGTCACTACTCCAAAAGTGACTAAAACAAATGTTAAATCACCTGGAACTTGGAAGCTTAAAATCAAAGCAGCTCCATCCCAACTTCCTGATTTCTCAAAGGGGATGTTTTTACAAGAAGTATCCTTTATTGATTCCTCAGGTGTACCCAGAAAAACAATGGCCTGGGTACCAACGGCTAACTAATCTCTCACTCTGTGCAGGAACGATCAAGGAGGATTATCACTAACGTTTTTATTTACTAATGTGTTTGTTGATAAGTGATTGTTCCAGGCACAGTTTAGGAGACGTATCTTCATGACATGTCAAGTAATCTATAAATGGAAGGTATGTCTCATTGAGAGGTAAAAGGTAAAATTTCAGCACGAAAGGTACTGTTCTTAACTTGGTTGTGTGAATGAAGCGGCAAAGGGTGTTTTGAGTCAAACCAAATTTCCTAAAATTTTCAATTGATTGATTAAGTGGTTGACTTCAAACGGAATGAAGTGTGCATGTCATGAAACCCTATTTTCTAAAAATTTTCAAATCAATACTTTGAAAGTTAGCTTGGCCAGATGTGTGTAAAGTCATTTAATTTTGTGTTTTTCTTTTAAGTGTGTTTGTGTGTTTTGTTTATTTGTTTAAAAAAAAAAAAAAAAAATGATGTTCACAAGATTGTGACATTAAAAATCAAAAAGCAAGGGGAAGAAATGTAAAGATGAAGAAAAAGTTGACCCCTCAAAAATAGTGTGCTTTTCAATTTTTAATTGTTTCTTGTTTTTGAGAAGTTTAGGGGAAGTCAAATGAATGTTCGGGTTGGAGATGGCTGACACGCGTAAGGCGGAAGTGAAAGGCAAGCTCCACGGTGATATGCTCGGTAGGCTCGACCTAAACTTATGACCTCCAATGAAAGTGCAGTGAACTTAAAAGATATATGTGTTTAGTTTCCCATCCTAGGTTGCATGGTTTAAAAAACTGAGTCCCGGCAAAAATGGGTTGAGAGTGGTAATTACCTAGTATTCACTCTCTCACACGCCATGTTTATGCTATCTTGACAACACCACAGAGCAAAAGAAAATGAAAAAGAAAAGAAAAAGAAAAGAAAAAGAAAATGAAAAAGAAAAGAAAAAGAAAAGAAAAAGAAAATGAAAAAGAAAAGAAAAGAGAATAAATAATCACTCAGTTGGTCTTCTTTGCGTGCTTAGCGGCCGACCTGATCACCAACTGATGGTTAATGAAATAAGTGGTAGTCATAACGGTGTTGCATGGTTCCTCAAGTTGGGGGTTTGTGAGTCCTCAATAAACTCTGAGGTTGGGTAGGTTTTGCTGTGTACGCTTGGGTGTGGGGACAATTAAACATGACGGTAATAATGTACTATATTAAGCATGATGCATTTGGTTGAGATTAAACGGGTTTGAGTTTAAAGCGGACAAACATACCGGCAATCACCTGGACTAGTTAAGTAACTGAAGCTGAAAAGGGTTCCTCGGTCAGATTCATACGGTTTGATCCCTTGTAAACTTTCTCGTGTTTGATATTGGTAAGTATTTGTTTGTTTTTCTCTTTCGTGTGTGAGTCGTTAAGTTCTTTTTAGTATGTTTTCGTCTTGGCCAGGTTGATTTGAGAAGTCAAAATATGTTTTTCAAGGGTTTTAATGCATGACCGTATGCCCCCGACAGATCTTGACAAATTTTTAGGGGAAGGAGTATGGGATAATAAGTATTATCCGAAGGGAACTCGAGGATGATACTTATTATCTAATGGAAAAGACTTCCTCCGTCAGATCTTGACAAATTTTTAGGGGAAGGAGAGGGGATAATAAGTATTATCCGAAGGGAACTCGAGGATGATACTTATTATCCGAAAAGACTTCCATAATACATAGTATCCGAAGGGAACTCGAGGATAATATGTATTATCTCAGGGGAAGTCCTTAGCTGAGGGGAAGTAATCAGCTAAGGGGAAGTCTTTAGAGGTCTTTGGGTTCAGGGGAAGCTTTATAGAAAACCCGTAATATATATTAGGGTTTTGGTTAAAATTATGTTAATTTGAATCAACTGAACAGATGATAATTACCTCCTAACCCAAAGACCAGTCATCACATGTCTGGTAGTGTATATTTTTTCAAATGTGTGTCAGACAGGTTGATGATAGAAAGATGTTGCTGCTGCTCAAGTTAAAGAACCAACCGGACAAGACTTTCATCTGAAAAGCAACTGTTTAGGGGAAGTTGTTGGTATCTTTACAAGTATCCAAAAGATTCAAAAGTTTTTCAAAGAAAATGCTCACAAGTTTAGGGGAAGCTGAAGATTTCAAGTCAATCTTTGAAAAAGAAAGTGATGCAGAGAGCAGTCAGAGATCATGAAGATCCAAGTTCAACAATCAAGTTCTTCACAGTTAGGGGTTTTTCAAAATTTAACCTCTAATTGTTTTGGAGATTCAAGACAGTTACCGAAGATACAGCAAGAACCAGTTCTTTCAAAAGAAGCAAGTCATTGAGAATCCTCCATCTCATTAACTTGTTCATTTCAAGAAGTTCGAGCTGATGCTGATCAAGAGAAAGTCCCAAGTGCCCGTCATGAAACCCATTGAAGATTTTTTGCGGAAAGAATCTTCATCAGCATCTATGCCAGCCACTCAAGAAGAAGAATTTCAAAGATCGAAGACATTTAATATCACAAGCCTAGGGGAAGATTGTAGAGGCTAGATTATAAGGCTTGTAATATTAAACATGTTGGGCTGGGCTTAGAGGGTTTCATTAGAATCATAGGCTAGTTTGCTATTGTATTTAGGCTAGTTTATGATTGGGTTTGGGTTTACTATTGGGTTTATGATCCACAAGGGGCCCAATAGTAAACCCAATGAGGTAGTATATAAACCTCACTTGTTCATGTTTATGATTAAGCCTTGAGTTACAAGTTTACGATTTCATCTTCATCTTTGCGTTTACGATCAGCCTCATTGCTTCAATAGTAGCTTGATTTTCATTCAAGATTCGATCTTTTCTATTAGATCTTATCTCTTCATCTACTATTTTCTTGAATCAATCTCTCACGAGGATTCCGCACTCGTGTTAGATCATTATATCGTGTGTTCGTGAGTTTTCCGGACCTACAATATATCAGGGGCTAGTTTCGCTGGCAGTTTCGCTGGCCAAACGAAACTGGCTCTGAACACATGCAAATCAAATAGTTTAGCCGGCTACCGAGCGAATCTGTAGTTTCGCCCGGCAGTTTCGCTGGAAACCAAAAGTGGACAGTTTATCACACAAATCAAGGATTCAAAATTTGTCATGCTATTAATAGTACTAAATCATGCGTTTAAATCACATTGCACATAATGACAATAAACATATAAACACATATCACAAGTGGTCGGGTTCGGTGATCAACCAAAGGTCGTGGACGTATTCGGCCTAGTTAAGCATTAGTTACTAAGTTAACACTTATATCGTAACTAACGGAGATTGTCTAACGGAAGTTAACCTTGGAATTCTCGGATGTCACATATAGGCTGATTAACAAACTGCGCACCAGCACTTGCTGAAGGTGCTGTGCCAGCAGTTGTCGAACGACTTGCATTCATCAGGTTCTGCAAGAAATCAGCTTGAGTGTCAGACACTGAAGTCTGAACCGTTGTTGTAGCTTCAGTAGATGCAGAGACACTGGAACGAGGTTGCAAAACAAATTGCTGAACACCTACGTCCTTTCTCTTCTCTAGTACGGCCCCCAGCCACTGACTTCTTTCTCCCTTTAGATGGAGTAACTGATGAACCAGTCACTGGCTGTTTGCCTTTACCAGAAACCACCTCGGCTTCAGGATTATAATCTTCATCTGAATCAGATGAGGCCACTACATCATATACTCGATCTTTGTATCTATCGACACTCTTGTTCTGGCCGATTCTATATGCAATGTGCTCATCGCTTCCCTTCCTCAACTTCACATACTTGGAATTATTCAGGACACGGACAAACGGATCGTTTGGTTCCGATAAGTCCTCAGAGTCAACTCCAGTATCCAGAAAATCATCATCAGATTCGGATTCTTCAATCAGGGTATTAACAGCTGGTGTCTCAGTCACAGTAGCATGAGCGGAGACCACCGGTTCAGATATTGGCGGTTGAGTAACTACTGGTTCTGGTTGTGGATCTTGATTAACTTGTTCCTGAACGATTGGAATCTGCCTCTTAGGCCTTTTTACCCTTCCCTACTGAGGTATCTGATTCTGCTCTTCGATCCAACTATAATCCAGTTCTTCTGAGTCGCTTCCGTCATCATGACGAGGCGCACCTGCGACTGGTGCCACATAATTGACATTGGCTAGATGGCCAATCAATCTCTTCAGTTTAGGCTGAAACTCTGGTGCCTTCTTTTGATAAGACGCCAAAGCCCCAACACTTGCCTCAGTCATATGCTTTAATTCCATTCGATGTGCTGCATTCTTTGTCAAATCTGGATATAAGTCATTCAGCACCATCTGGAGGAATCTGGGGTAGATAGCTGCCTTCTTCTGACGTTGTGTTAGATTATCTCTCATATAATGGAAAATCATCCCAGACACGTTGTAAGGTCGATTCATCACCAATGCATTCATCAATGAACAGAATGATCTGCTGAACTTCATCATGCCCTGAAATTCGATGTCCCAAACAGACTAACAGCACATGGGCAAGATACTTGTACGGCACACTCAACGACGACTTGTATACCCACTCCTTGCTTGGATCGTCCGTATACCAAATCCGCTTTAAGAATGCCACGTTATCTTCATGAGGAAATTCAATTCTTGCATTTGGTGAATCAGACCCTAACTGTAAAACCCTGTGAATATCTGCTTCTGTGACTTGAACTGGTCGGCCTTGAACAGTAGCAACAATTCTAATCGGTAGATCAGAAATTGTATGTGCCGTACTCCAGAATTCCAAAATAATATCTCTGTATACATCACACTGCTGAGTAATAGCGTAATGTATTCTTGAACGTCTCAGAAACTCAAATATTCCAGGTCCTCCAAATTTATCTAATTTGCCTCTTGCAACCCCGATGTGTGCACAAATGTTATGCTTGTCGCCAATCTTTAAATCGTTCGCCATATCTGAAAACACATAAAAGAAAACATTCATTAAATTTAATGTGATTAACAGATATCATCATCGATTTTGTCAAATCATTGTCGTTTGCATAAACGAACAACATTTGAATAAAAATCTAAGACCCGCCAAACTCTGTCCGAGCCTCCTCCGAACTCCACGTTCGGAGTCTCCGAACCCTAGGTTCGGAGCTTGAAGAACTCCGACAGGTTTAAATCTCAAACTTGATGAAAACGACCAAATTAGACACTGTCAAGCAACACCTATAGTCGGAATATGATAAGCAACCCATAGGAACCAATTTTAATTGATAAAAACATGGTTTTCATAGTGTATTTTCAGATCTAGAACTGGGTTATTTCCGAACGAGTTTTTCCAGTCAAAACCTCACAAAACATGGGTAAAAACCTAATCTAAGACAACCAGTACATTCGGAATATCAAGATCTACCTGAAATCAGTCGTTAATTCGCCAAAAACACGTTAAAACGAAAATTCAAAATTTGGGCAGAGGTTCGGTGCATGTTCGGAGAAAAACAGTAACAATGCTCTCCGAACGTCAAGTTTGGCGCATTTATAGCCAACCACGTTCGGACCTCCGAACTTCACGTTCGGCCGAACAGTGACACCGAACTTCCCAATCGACCAACTCCAAACTCTGTCCGATGGTAAGATTCGGACCTCCGAACTTCCATCTTCGGACCTCCGAACTCCACGTTCGGCCCTCCGAACTTCAGGTTTGGAGATTTGAAATTTTTCACAATTAACCCCTGATTTCGATGAATTTTTTCAAATTGAACATCCAAAGTTTAAAATTTATCAATTTTCTCAAACTTCGTTCAATTTTACTGATGAAATTTCTTGAATCAAGTCCATTTGGTTGTTTCCGGCATAATTTGACATCTTTCACTAATCGGTTGATCGAAAATAAAGCAGAATAAAATCTTTTTGATTTTTGTAAAAACTTCAAACACACCTAAAATCTTTTTGGTATTTTTCAAAATTATGCTAAAACAAACCTAAAATCTTTTTGTGATTTTTCAGACATTCACATAACAAACCAAACAGAATTGAAACAAAAATTACTCAGAATTGATATAACTTAAATATTTTTGTGAGAAAGATCCAGACGCGAGATCATATCGGCCAATATGTATCAGACACACTTCAATTTCATTTTTAATCAGCATGCAAGTCAAGTTGGCAGCAAATACAATTTTTCAATTTATTTCAGCTTGGGTAGATCAATTTTTATAGCTTTCTAATATGTTAAGATATATTTAGCAAGCATTGATAATGTGAAAACCCACACAATCAGAAAATACCGGTAATCTGGCTTATTCTTATTATTTTTGTACTTTTCACAGAATTTAATTCTCACAGAGATTTATCGTTCATGGTGTTTCATGCAAAAATAACGCAGAACCCTAAACAAACAACAATCAGGTCGGCAGGTAGGCACGCAGAGAAAGTCCGATTGTTTAGGAAAATAAGAAATGTAAAATATAGCAGAAGTTGTATAATCCAACAACAATCAGGTCGGTACTTACGTACACGCAGAGAAAGTCCGATGGATTATACGAAACACCAAAGAAAATAAAGCAGAACGTCAAACGAACAACAATCAGGTCGATCTTTCGATACGCAGAGAAAGTCCGATCGTTTGACAAAATAAAGAAAATCAAACAAGTTTAAATCTTTGCAAAATGAAAACATGCGTACACCAGAACATCTCTTATTCTGTTTTTGCTTTTTCATTTTATTTAATGCCAAGATCACACAATAATCATCATGATGTGTCTCACAATTAAACAAGCAATATTTTTATGTTTATATCATACTAGCACATATCAGATTTACCCTTACGCACTTAACTAACCAAACAAGAACCTACAGCTTTTCTGTTTTACTTTATCCGTGGTTGATAACACACGCCGATGTAATATCATTTCTCGCTTGGTCGGATCAATTTCTCAAATTTTCATTTTTCCATTTTTTTTTTACTTTTTGCATTTTCCATTTTTTTTATATTTTCTGATATTTTTCTCCCCCTAAAATACAAAACACTATTTTTGGATTTTTGTATAAGAAAACAAAAAGCAAAAATGATTAACCGAAAGTTACTCGACCGGTAACTTTTGTATGCCGTTGATCTGCAAAAGATAACGAAAGCGGGTTTTGTCAAAAGCTTTCGTAAAAAGATCCACTTTTTGAAAATCAGTATGGATCTTTTGCAGATCAATCAGGTATTTCTCAAAACAATCCCGGATGAAATGATAACGAATATCAATGTGTTTCGTTTTAGAGTGGTGTACGGGGTTTTTTGTTATACAAATAGCGGCCGAATTATCTATGTAAATTGGAGTAGTAAGAAACTTCAAACCGTAATCCCGCATCTTCTTGCATTACTTCAACCCACGAACCATCTAATAAAGCTTCTTTAACATTTGTCGGTTCGATCTGGGATATAAAGCATGAATGAAATACTTCCTCTTGAATACCAGATTCCAGAACAGATAGTAAAGCACCACTCTCAATTTGATGTCTTGTACGAACTCCTTCATTTAAATCACCAATGATATTTTCTTGTGGATGAATGGTGTTTATCAGGAGTGTTTGATGAATAGGAACAACCACCGCTTCAGGTAAATCAGGAACAGGATCTTCCTCAACCACCACATTCTCAGTTGTAGGAACATCAGCTTCACCAGACGTAGATTCAACTTGTGGATCAGGTTGCTGAGCAGAAATTTCCACCTGATGTGTCACGGCTTCATGAAATTCACTATCATCTTCAGAAGACATATCATCAGCAGCAAAAGTCGTATCATTAGATGTCTCGGTCAAATACTCATCAGCAACAGGCACTATCGGAGTTGGCAGAGTTTGAATGTTTAACACCGGAGTATCATCTTGTAATTCAATGAAAACTCTAGTAAGTTGTTCATCAGATACTTCTGGCGTCAATTCAAAATTTTCAAACAAAGTTTTGTAATCGAACAACCAGTCCGGTCCAACGCCTCTGGGTGGTAAAGTATATGATTGGAAATCCACATGCAGATATTCACCCACCGTAAAGGTCTGCTTATTGAAAACACGTTTCTTCTGATTTGAATAACCAACAAACAGTCCCTCAAAGACCTTGTCATCAAATTTTCCTGCAGCAGCCAATACGGTACAGGGACACCCAAACGGCTCTAGATAATCGAGATTCGGCTTACGATTCTTCAGAAGTTCATAGCATGTCTTTCCAAGACGCTTTACGGTAAGCACTCGATTTAGCACATAACACGCAGTGTTGACAGCTTCTGTCCAAAAAGGAACAGGTAATTGAGCATCAGCCAACATTGTACGTGCTGTTTCAATAATTGTGCGATTCTTTCTTTCTGCCACGCCGTTTTGCTGAGGTGTGTATGGTGTGCTGAATTCATGCACAATTCCTTTTTCCATACAAAAAGTCCCCACGGTTAAATTCTTAAACTCCGTGCCATTGTCACTCCGAATTCTCCTAACTTTCAATTTGTATAAAGATTCAAGTGTTGTGATCAAATTGATGAAAATTCTTGACGTTTCATCCTTAGAGACCAGAAAATCAGCCCACGAATATCTTGAAAATTCATCAGTAACCACCAGAAAATACCAATTTCCCGAAATACTTGCTCGATTCACCGGACCAAATAAATCCATATGAAGTAGCTCTAACGGGACCTCAATAGAGTGATATTTCTTCAGTGGATGGGATTTTCTTTTCTGTTTACCCTTCTTGCAGCTCACACACACATCATTAAACACAAACTGTTGCTTTGGAACCCCTTCAACAAGACCCCTCCGCACTAGTTCGTTCATCTTTCTGTAATGGATGTGACCCATGCGACGATGCCACAGAACGGAATCTCTTTCGGATGCCTTTGACAAGAAACATTGACTTGCGACCGTTGCTTTTGCTGAATTCATGTCGAGCATGTACAAGTTTGAGAATCTCGGTGCTCGCATTACCACATATTCATCAGGAATCTTGAATTCAGGTTTCAGTATTAAACATTCACTCCCAGTGAAAGAAGTTGTGAAACGTTTATCACAAATATGGGAGACACTCAAAAGATTATACTCCAATTCTTGAACAAATTCAACTTTGTCAAATATGACAGCACCGTTCGAAAGTTTACCAATACCGGTTACTTGACCTCCTTTGTTCCCAGCAAATGTTACTTTACCTCCGTCAAAGTATTTCACATCATGCAACAAAGATATGTCTCCGGTCATGTGCCGAGATGCTCCGCTATCAACAACCCAGATGTTGTTCATCAGTTGTCGCGAAGAGCCCTGCATAAATTATGACAGAAGATTAGTTTCGGGACGTAACCCAAGCTTGACGCTTTGGGTCGACCGTCATCTTCAACAAAATCTTTACCTGCCATGGACGAACCCTTAGGTTTTTGTCCATCAGTTGTAGAACCCTTGGAGCTTGCAGCAGAATTTTTCAAAATTGATTTTGTCTTTGAAAATTCATTTTCTGATTTCTTTTCATTTTTATGAAAATCTGATGATTTTTCATTAGAATGAATTCTGCCTTGCTCATCCACAAATCTGACCTTTTTCTTAGTATCAGTTTGATAGCCTTCAGACATATCGTCAGACTTTTCTGTGTCAGATTTGGTGGATTTGGATTTCTTCAACGGGCAAGTCCGATATGTATGACCACGAGTTTTGCATTTAAAACACTTTCTTTTATCAATTATGACTTTTTCACTCGCATTGTCATCCACTTCGGACTCAACAACCCGTTTTTGAAACTTGGGTTTTACACCTTGCTTTTTAGACACATAACGATGTCCAAACTCATCGTTACGTCCTGACTCATATCCAGACACGTTTCCTGAACAATCATCATAAAATCCAGCCTGATTTCTAGCATAAGGATTCTCATAAAAACGATGATCCCTAAAATTCTGAGATCTGTTTCTATACCCACCAAACCTTGAATCATATTCATTTTGATCTTCAAAATCAACCCATTTTGAACTTTTCCTAAAACCAAATTGATTTGGTCCACAACGAAACTCATCATAAAATCCTTCATCATTATAAAATTGAGATCGTTTGAAAAATGGACTGGATTTTCTGAAATTCGGTTGTTTTTTATCATAAAAACCTTTCGGTGGTGTTTGAACAGTTGGTTTTGTTGTTTTCTTATTTGACGATTTTTCAACAGAAATTTTCACTCTGTTCACTCTGTTTACCAACCCAGACTCAGATTCAGATTGAAATGTGTCCATTACATTAGCACTGCTGCTATTTCCCCTCTTAATGGGCACATTTCGCACTTTAGGATCATATACTGGATCATACTTACATGAGAAAATTTGATCGATTAAATTCGGGTTCACCATATCCAAAGGAAATTCTTTGTCACTATAAATCCTATTGGAACCCTTTAACCGATAAGTCACCCATGGTTCAACCTTGTCACAGTCGGTGTCCAAAGTAGGATTTCGAGCCTTAGCATTTGTAGATTTCAAAATTTTCGAAGAAGAATCTTTTGCAACAGTTTTAGATTAAGCTGAGGACTCAAATCCGACTCCACCGTACTTGACCTTCTTACCTTCTACAGATTTGCTCCGAGCAATCTACTTTTGTTCGTATGCACTCAGTTTTGAAAGCTCAGATTTAATTGTTGGAAAATCATGTTTGGAAATTAAATCATTATGATCTGGCTTACAAACTTTAGATTGAGTGTGCACCGAATTTTCAACATCAGTTTCAGACACTAAGTCATCAACTTTGTCAAAATCAGAAACATCATAGAAAAGCTCATCAACTGTTGAATCCAAGATGGATTTTTTAGTGAAAACTTTGTCAAATTTGTTTTGTTCAGCTTGATTAAAAACATTTTACTTTCTCCTCAGATGAAGGACCAAGTGTGATATTCACCGGAGGTGGAACTTGACTCAGCTTGCCAGAAACATCTTCTTTTTCAGTTTTATAAAGGAAATTTGTAAAAGAAGATGACATTTGAACAGAATCCAATTTTTGTTTTAACTCAAAAACCTCGATTTTCAAATCAGCGACAAGTTTCTGACTAGCAGCCAAATCCTTCTGTACAGACACGAGCAATTCAGACTGATTCGAAAAATCAAATTTTTGCAAACGCAATTGCTCATGTACTGACAGTAATTCCTGGGTTGTCCCTTCCCATCTTTCCTTATAAATGTTTTTATCAGCTTTTGCTACTGCTAGAAGATCATTTAACTTTGTCTTCTCATCTAAGAGTACACTCTTAGCAGTAGCAAAGTCATCACACGATTTACACATCGAAGGATATGAGACTACCTTTGAAGAATCGGCCATCAGAGCAACAGTTTCAGTAAGATTGCTCCCTTTCAATGAACCGATCTCCTGTTTCAGACTTGAATTTTCATCAGTAATTTTCTGCATATCCTTCTGCAATGCAAGCATCTTATCAGCAATTTCAACAGCATTTTGTTGTGCTTTTTCATATCTTTCTTTCAGTGGAAGACTCTTTTGATAAAGATTTTCAAAATCATTTGCTGCATCAGCTGCTTCGGCTTTCGCTGCGTCACATTCTCGAATCAATGCCTCTTTCTCCTCAGTCAGAAGTTTAATTTGCTTTTCCAACAAGAGAATTGCATCGGACTCGATCTTTTCAGACACATCAGCCATAAATGCAAATTTTTCTTCAATCACAGACTTATGACCACTCCTTGAATTTGAGACTTCATCTTCATCATTAATTCCATCAAAAGTTCCATCAGTCGCTTCACCATGCACTTCTTCTTCATTTTCAGTAGATTCAGTCATAGTTTCTTCATCCTGCACGTGAGTAACAATTAAAGCAGATGAATCAGCGAACTGATTACCCCAATTATAAGTTTTGTCAACTTGAGAAACAAGAGCTTTTGTGGATTCAGTTTTTGAATTAGAAGTACTCCCTGAACTCGAAGGAGTGTTGGATCCAGAAACATTTGATTTTGGAGTGAATTTCTGATATTCTTGCTTTTTCGGCTGCTGACATTCGCGAGCAAAATGACCAAAATTGGAACAATTGTAGCATCTAACTTTGGATTTATCAAAGCCAATTCTGCCACCAGAATTCAAATCCTTTCTACCAGTCTTCTTCAAAAATCTTTTCACTCTTCTCGCCAGCATAGCAAACTGCCAGTTTATATCCATCAACTCCAAATCATCAGGATCCACCTGATCATAGTCTTCTTCAGTCAATTCAGCATTACTGACATTCCCAGTTATCAATCCATAATATGATGACGACTAATGCAGAAACAAGAGCCATATAATCTTCAGTGGTAGATACTGACATGGCCATCTTTCCCGTGTTCACCAGATTACTTGCTGGGATTGACGTGCCACTTATTCCAGAACTATAATTGTAATCAGCACTTTGTGAACCAGTTCCAGTTCCTGAACTTGACACATATCCAGGTAAGTTTCCAGCCACAAATGCTGTAGCAGGTGCAGTACTTGTTATCTTTGCTGATTTTCCAGAAATAGTTGCTGCATTTGACCCATAATAAACATCTGGCATTCTGAACTGCTGCCGGAGTAGTGTTAACATTCTTCATTTCTAAATCACGAGCTTGCAGTTTACCCAAAAGTTTCACAAATGTTAAATCGGCATAGTCTTTATCATTCATGATCATCAAAACATAAGATTCCCATTTCGATGGCAGACCTTCCAACAATTTTTCCTTCAGCTCTTCGTCATCTTTCTTAATTTGGACATTATCCATTTCAGACAATAAATGACAATATCTTGAAATCAGCTCAGGAACGCCCTCGCCATCAAAATGTTTGAAGTTGTCAAATTCCTTGTTTAGCACCTTCTTCTTACTTTTCTTATATTGTTCGTTGCCCTCACACCCCTCTTTCAGTGTTGTCCATAACTCATGAGAGTGTTTGCATCTTTTGAATTGGTGTAATAATTCCTTTGGCAAAGCTTGAGTGATTAAACCATATGCTTTCTGTTCACGAACAAAATCAGCTTTCTGTGTAAGATCCAGATTCCGTTGCATAATAGGAACATTGTTAACGCCAACAGGATACACATATGGTGCATCCATAGCGATCCATAGATCTGGATCTGTTGTTCCGATATAGGCCTCAAACCGTTTCTTCCAGTTGGCATAGTCTTCAAATTTAAGCAACTTTAGAACTTTCTGTGTTGTTCCGATTTCATTGTCGTAATTGAGTAACGTTTGCATCTGCGTTTGAATAGCAGCAAACGCGTTATAATCCGACATAATTGAAAATTTTGAATTCTGATCTCGCCGAACTTGGTCCGAACTCAATACTAGCTCCGAACTTTTCACACGCTCCGAACTAGCTCCGAACTTTCACCGAACTGAAAACAAAAAGTTCGAACTCTCAACGAACGTATCACCGAACTCTGAAACTCCGATCTATCTCTGATCCTAGTCCGAACTCCCTCCGAGACAAGATTCTCACCGAACTCTCTCTGATAGAACTCCGAACTCTCACCGAATCAGGAAATCTGACCGAACTTCACTCCGAACTCTGGCTTCGGAGCGGTTTCACCGAACTTGGAGTTCGGCCGAACGTAAAATTCGGTAAGATTTTTGGATCTCACCGAAAACACTCAGAGCTGACCTCTAAACACTCAAAGGACTAAAAACACTCAGAAACAATGAATTTTGACGCAAAACATGGTGTTTTTTACGTAAAATTCCAGAGAGAAACACGAAAAACGAACTTTGAGTAAACGATTTGCAACAATTCGAACCAAACAGCACCAGATTGCTCTGATACCACTTGAAAGTGACTGATCGTGGATCGGTTTGGTCGAATTGATCGAATACAATCGTAAACAAGTGAGAAATTAACACACAAACGTAAATAAAACTCAATCTCGTATTAACAGAGAATCAGAGTTACACAGAGACACAGAGAAAATCTCACATACAAAATTCGCTCTCTCTCTCAAAACTTACTGAATTACAAAGACACAAACACTTATATATAAGCTACGGATGTCCGAACTCCTCTGCCTGTCCGAACCTCAAGTTCGGCCAAGGCTCGGCCAAGGTTCGGCCGGAGTTCGGCCACCAGACCAAAATATCAAAACTTCGTGTCTTCGTCAGATCCAGCTCATTGCCATTTCGTGAATCAACATATAAGAAGCATGCGGACCCTTGACTCTTGTCATGACTTGTGTGTCTCGGATCAACACGCGGATCTTTATTTGGATCCGGTATAATTGATATAACCCGACTTGTATTTCCAGACTTATTAAATCGGGTAGATTGCAGCTTCGACACCCGAATTAATCCAAATTTTATATGATATCACAATAAGAAACTGATTAAACGTTTACCTATATGCGAGCCGATGTTATGATACAGGGTCCACTTGTGCCTGATACAATAAAATGTAAGCATCAGCTAGACTTGTACAAGTTTACATCAAGTAAGCAAGTTAAGATTTTATTTTTTTTATCAATAATTATAGCAAAAGATTATGAAGAAATGCATACCTTAGTACGTATAGTTATACCAGGCCCCTCTTTGTGATAATAATCATCGGGGTATTCGTTCATACGCAAATCTTTTTTTCTATAGGTGGCAATATTTTTTCATTATCATAACTAGTCATGGTACTAAATTCCTCATTTTCACACGCGTCCGTATAAATTGTAGGAGGATTGTTGATTACAATTGATAGTTTTTTGTCGAGCCGGTCTGCCACGTAAAAAACTTGTTGTGCCTGTGAGCCCAATATGAAAGGATCATCCTTGTGACCTAATCTACTAAGCTCAACCATCGTGTACCCAAGACTATCTTTCTTTACCCCTCTTTTATTGTCAACCCAGTCACACTTGAACAGCGGGATACTTCTTGAATGATAATCAAGTACCCATATCTCTTGTAAAGCCCCGTAATAAGATGTTTTGGTGTAGCTTTTAACTCCAGTTTTAGAAATATGCATGTCATCTGCTACAACACTAACCCCATTGTTCTAGTGGACTTTACCATCGCACGATTTTGTACGAAATGTAAACCCATTGATGTCATACACTTCGTAGCTCAATACATTTGTATTAGATCCATATGCAATCCACCTTAAGGTCTCTAATACACTTTGTTGCGATTCATCTAACTCTCTCTAAACCTGATATTAGTTACAAGAGTGAACTTCCACTTATTAATTAATATATAATTACATATTTAATTAGCAGGAGCATTAATATAGTCAAATTGTGTACTATGTACCGTTGTTCATAACCACTTAGCAAAAACTTTACTGTGCTCTTTCTCTAGCCATGCACTTGTCTTTGTATGGTTTTGTCTTTCAAGTTCTTCCTTATGCCGACTGTAACTAAATTAATGATTTTTCTATACGTGGGACACCGTGGTGTATAAAATAAAATTAATTAAATAATACTTACTCGATATAAGGTTCAACCTCGGGTGTATTTTGCAGCACATAGAAATGTGCTCTTACAATTATTCTACAACGACCTCCATGGGTTTGCCCGCTGATAATGGGACTTCGTCTTTGTTACTTGCTCTCTAATTTTCAAACTTATCCCTCATGTTAGGTGGCATACCAATTGTCTTCAAATCTTTTTGGAATCCGCTCAAGAACTCAATTGTCTCCTCAGCAAAATTCTCTTCAGCAATGCATCCTCCCGGTTTATTTTTGTTTCGCACGCGGCCCTTAATAACCTTCATACACATTTCAAACGGATACATCCACCTAAAGCAAACAGGACCGCATAACCTAACTTCCCTTGCTATGTGCACTGTTAAATGAACCATAATATCAAAAAGCGAAGGGGGAAGTATTTCTCGAGAAGGCGCAATGTCTCAAATAAGTCTGCTTCCAGTTTATCAACCTCCTCCATGTGGATCTCCTTGCTATAGATAGATTTTAAGAAGAAACAAAACCTGAATATAATGTAAAAGGTTACGCATATGCTTCATTTAAATTAAATAATTAAGATACACTACCTTTATTTGTAAATAGAAAAATAACCAATAACCTGATTATAGCATATCTTGTGGGTTTAGGCATAATAGATCGAATTGCAAGGGGCAAGAATTCCCGCATGAGCATGTGATAGTCATGTGACTTAAGTCCTATAAGCTTCCTATCCTTTAGACTAACCAAGCTAGCAAAATTCGAACTATACCCTGGTGGGACCCTTAAGTTGTATAATGTTTCACAAAACTTGTCTTTTTCAGCCGGTGTTAATGTGTAGCTTGCTGGCGGGAGCTTAATTTTGTTGCCATTTGTCGTACGTTTTAACTCCGGCCTTATGCCCATATTGGCCAAATCTAGACGAGACTCATATCCGTCTTTCGTCTTTCCTTGAATGTTTAACAGTGTTCCAATCAGACTCTCCGCCACATTCTTTTCAATATGCATAAAATCTATACAATGGCTTATAGAACTAAACTGCCAATATTCAAGTTCCTTATGCCATATGTTAAACTTCTTCCAGTAGGGTTTTTCCTTGGTCGCATTGTCTGATGTACCCAACACTTGAGTTCCCTTCTCTTTTTTAATCTTCCCACCTCTCTAGTTGGAAGTTTCTGGGATGTCGGTTGCATTATTCTTGTGACCGGCCTTACCCCATTTGTCAGGACCGATTTTCACATCAAAAATCCTGATCTTGAGCAAGAACGAGGTTCAGATTCGAAAACCCAAAAAAAAATGAAGATGAAGAAGGAGAAGAATCAAATAAATCATAAACAAGAAAGATGATGAACTAAGTCGAATGATTTCATTAATCGAATGATTACAATCAAGAAATCATGACAACACTCTCTCTCTAGAAATCCATGACTCACTCTCTCTCTCTAGAATGGAAATCTCAACATCCTAAAGAAAATCATCCATCCATCTTGGAGACTCTCTACTTGAATGAATGGGGCACCCTCACTATATATATAGTGAGGGTGACTAACAACAGAAAAACATAACTGAACAAAATTACAAGTAAATCAGATAAACATAAATATTAATTAAATCAAAGTTGATTTAATTAATCCGAAGCTTGACTCGCTCGAACCGATCTTCCGTTGACTTTTACGTTGACCGTTGACCCGAACGGTTGACTTTTCCAGAAAACGGTCTTCGGTCCAAACTACAAGCCTCGAGCATCACAACCCACGTCTCTGAATCATTTCACATGGATTCTTCAGTCGAATGCTTCGGTAAACAAATTTGATGGCGTCAGTCACATAGATTTTAGTTCCAACAATTCCCCCTTGACTAATGCTTTCAAATCTGTTCATTTACTGAAGAATCGCTTTGTCGTACATCTTCAATGAGAAACTAATAAACCGGAGACAATCTGTTGTAGAAATTCCCCCTCTGAATAAGCTTCTTCTGTTCTCGTTGCTCCAGTCGAGATCCAAGTGCTCTGCTCACTCGGTTCACACGGTCGGGTACAATACTGAGAAAATGCTACATCTCGGAGTCCAAACTGCAAGAAACCGAATCAGATAAACCAATCAATCATCGAACATGCTCCAACTCCGAATAATCGACCCGATATCCAAATCCATAATAATTCCTCTTATTTCTCTAAATCTCTCAAAAAACATACAGTCGGAAGCATAAAAATCAGATGCGAAGAGTCGAACCGTCGCGATCGGTTGCCTAGAGAAACCAGATAAACAATCTTGAAATCGGACAATCTTGCGAAAAACTGGAAGCCGGATGCTGACAGTTATGAATGATCCACGTGACTGAGGTTGGATGTGAAAAAAAAAAAGATAAGTGTCAACTCTATGAAAATTTCAGATCCCGAGCGAAAAGTGATCATAACCGGAGTCTTCATAATTTTGGTTGAAGAAAAACGAGCTCGGAATAATATTCTGTGAAGAATTTCTGAATTAACTGGTGAAAACGGCTCAATCTGAAAAATTCTGTCAATTTTCATCAAGTAACGGCCATCCGAGAGATTTAACGGCATAAATTCCATAATTAACTGAGATTCCAGTTAATCCGGTTAGCTGACATGAGCGCTGCATCAGCTAAAAATAAAACCGTGAGACATATCGAGAAAGCTGAATAATTAACCGGATAATAGAGCTAACCCGTCAATGGTCGATAGCAAACGTTGCGCGTGACGTCAATAAACGAGAACCCCAATAAATAAATCCGGAATAAATCCACAACTAATAAAAAAATTCCGCAATTCCGTTAAGCGTCATCTCTGTTAGTCTCGTAAAAGACTGATAGAAAATTGCCCGCATTTAACAAAAATTGCTAAAAATATTAATTAATCAATTAAACCCCACAAGAAAAATCCATAATCCATGTGATAAAAAATTGACCAACCAGAATGCACCATTAAAAATGATCCAACAGTAGCAAATAGGCCGATCCAATGGCTATAGGTCGCGATCCAGGTGATGAGGGACGGACCAATCAAAATCATGCAGAAGAAACACAATCCAACCATCCAACGGCTGAGATTCGTGAAATCTAACGGCTGGTAGGTCTGATCCGTCTACTATCCCAAACAACCAATCCAGAAATTCAGCAAATGGACAAGCACTCGACGACTTTTCCAGCCAGATGGGTCCCATGCTTCTCTTTCAACCAATGAAATGGAGACAGCATTCATAGCCCAACGGCTCTTTCTTTTCGTCTGGGACCCACAAGCCTTTTCTTTGGCCAATTAACATACGACAACAGCAAGAGGGAATGTTTGGTTGACCGATGAAAGAGGAAAGAGAAGTCCCTGGCAGCCAATAGCTGTATGCCACGTCGTCCATCTCTCCCCACATGCGTCGTCTACCTCACGAAAACCCTAATATCGCCGGACAAACTCACGAACTCGCCGGAAAAACGTGAAACCTACATTACTCCGTTGATTCTTGTCTGTTTTCGATGAATCTTAGCTCGTTGAACTCGTAAGATCATCCTCTACAACCATGGACGATCAAAAACTTCTGAAAATGTCTTGAATGAGAACCCCAAAAACCAGATCTTTAGATGAAGTTTGAACGATCAGCCTAACAAATCGTTCAGACCAACCAGATCGTTCAGGGTAACACCAGGTCGTACAGACCAAAGTGGATCGTTAGGTTTAGGTGACCTGATCGTTTAGAACAAGGGCAGGTCGTTAAGACCATCTTCAAACCAAGTCCAAATCGTTAAGGCAACCATCAACCATGTACCAGATCGTTAAGACCATCTTCAAGCTGAGTCCAGATCGTTAAGAGAATCTTCAAGCTGAGTCCAGGTCGTTAAGAACATCTTCAAAAGATTCAAGAAAAACCCAGAAACATGAAGAACACATAACTGATGCAGATTCGATGTCCCAAACGAGTGTAGATCACAGATTCGTGACCAATATGAAGTGATGAACCATTCACGAGATAGTTCTGGCCACAAACAATCCATAAACAGCTACAAATCAGATCGAATCAGTCCCAAATCTGGAAATCTCTCAAGAACATGAAGAACACCGCGAAACACGCACTAGTGTGTGTTTTTCCAGATCTGCCAAAATGGTTGAGATTCAGACGAAACGGATGCTTCCAATGGATCCGGAACGCGTTTTCCACTAAGATTCATGCTTCGTTTCATCCAAATCCATCAACAATAGCCCAGAAAATAGAGAATCAAGCTCCAAAATCTTCAAAAACCTCAAAAACGGGAAAAACTCCAAAGTTACGAATTTTCAACTCTGATCTTCAATTAGCTCACAGATTTGAACATGTAGAAGAATAAATAACATCTAGATGAGGTCAATGGACCCAGATCTAACATCTAAAACATCAAATCTGTCCAGAATCATCCAAAAATGAAGAAAAATAAGAAAAAGTCTCAAAAAGTGGGTTTTCTCATCTTCACTCAATTCAAGCTCAAAATCTAGATTCGAGTGACCAGATTCATCGTGAGATGAAATCTGATCGGTTACCCGCTCTGATACCATTTGTCAGGACCGATTTTCACATCAATAATCCTGATCTTGAGCAAGAACGAGGTTCAGATTCGAAAACCCAAAAAAATGAATATGAAGAAGGAGAAGAATCAAAGAAATCAAAAACAAGAAAGATGATGAACTAAGTCGAATGATTTCATTAATCGAATGATTACAATCAAGAAATCATGACAACACTCTCTCTCTAGAAATCCATGACTCACTCTCTCTCTCTAGAATGGAAATCTCAACATCCTAAAGAAAATCATCCATCCATCTTGGAGACTCTCTACTTGAATGAATGGGGCACCCTCACTATATATATAGTGAGGGTGACTAACAACAAAAAAACATAACTGAACAAAATTACAAGTAAATCAGATAAACATAAATATTAATTAAATCAAAGTTGATTTAATTAATCCGAAGCTTGACTCGCTCGAACCGATCTTCCGTTGACTTTTACGTTGACCGTTGACCCGAACGGTTGACTTTTCCAGAAAACGGTCTTCGGTCCAAACTGCAAGCCTCGAGCATCACAACCCGCGTCTCTGAATCATTTTACATGGATTCTTCAGTTGAATGCTTTGGTAAACAGATTTGATGGCGTAAGTCACATAGATTTTAGTTCCAACACCATTTATTTATAACATATTGGACCTCATTATATATTTGTTCCCTAGTCTTAGGTATAGGTGCAGTACGGGCTCTTGTTTTCCATCGAATGCCTTCTTTTGTCTTCTGAACGCATGGTCATAAGGTAGATAACGTCTGTGGCTAGCATAACATTGTTTGTTTGACCTTTTAAGTCTCATACAGTTTGTTTCTTGTTAACCTCGTATGTACTACTGGCCATTTCATTACCTTCGGGTAGCACCCTCTTTATCAAAATCAGAAACTCAGTAAAGCATTTATCAGAAACTCCATACTTACTCTTCAAGTTGGTAAGTTGTAGGAGCGCGGACAACTTCGTGAAGTCGGGACACCCTTGGTAAAGTGGCTTCTCAGCATCCTCAATCAGTTTTATGAACTTCACATGATCATGGTCTGTCGTGAAATTTTCTTTTGTAGCTCCAATACTATTTATGCGGCATTAATAGGCGGCGGCATTTCCGATGTAAAAATAGGACTTGTGTCCATTTCACAGTTGTCTTCAAAAGCCTGATATTCATCATAACGTTTTGGAGGCGTATCCTTTTCTCCATGCGTAACCCATATGGTATAGTATTGATCAATTCCATGTCTGAACAAGTGATGTTCTACTTCCTCCAGGGTTTGTAAAATGTGTTTGACACAATGTTGACATGGGCACGAAATTTCTATTTTTTTGATTTTTTTAGGGTTCTTTAACTTGGCGACTGCATATTCTATAAAACTATGAACTCCGTCCCGATACTCCCGTGACATTCTATTCGTTGACATCCAAGACATATTTATCTATGAAAGGCCGATCGACTGAAAAATGGATAATTAATCAAAATAGAGAATAACGATATCAGATCGATGATATAAACATGATTGAGACCATTTCATATTAATTGATTCATGACGTCTTCCTATAGCTAATTTATTTAACCAAATTATCAAAATAATAAATGAGACCATTTCACATAAACTGATTCATGATGGCGTCGTCCTATAGCTAGTTTATTCAACAAATCGGAATAACAACAGCAATTATATTAAAATAGTAACAACGTATACCTTACAATCGTGTAAACCAGTCACAATCGGTCGAATCTCCTGACAATCGCACAATTGAAGACACGAAATGATGATGAACCCTAGTTCGTATTTCTATTAATGAATCTGGGTACAGAGTATGTAATAACTGGTTTTGATCGAATTTACTCTAAGTGGTTCGTTAATGAAACTGGTTTTGACTATAATAGGTCCAATTATAGTATTTTGTGCCCAATAATAGTATGTTTGGGCCCATGGCCCAATTATAGTATTTTGGGACCATTGGGTTATTATTAAGCCCAATGATACTTGATTATCCAAATTTGAGTCGACAAGGCCCAATAATAGTACCTTTGGGCCCATGGCCCAATTATAGTATGTTTGGGCCCATTGGGTTACTATTAAGCCCAATGATAGTTGATTATCCAAATTTGACTCGAGTAGGCAAACTGGTCCCTGTATGTTCGGGCCAATGTCCCGATGATAGTATGTGTGGGCACATTGGGATACTACAATAATAGTTTATTATGTAGTTAGGCACTAATAGTACGTTTGGCCACATGTACCAATGATAGTATGTTTGGGCCCATTGGGTTACTATTAAGCCCAATGATAGATGATTATCCACATTTGACTCGACTAGTCCCAATGATACTTAATTATCCATTGTTTTATTATCAAGCCATACTTCATAAATCAACTTTGGATATAAGCGCCATCAAATTAGGCAATCGCCCATAATCGACTCCATTGGTTTATTATCGACTCAATTGGTCATAGTACCACTCAATCGACAACATATTTGAATTTGTGTCTCAAAATGGATGATCGACGCCATCTGTATATTATCGAATCAAATTGGGATGATCGCCTCCATTGTCTATTATCAACTCCAAATGGTCATAAACCAACTCATTTGGTCATAATCTACTCGATTAGTGTAATGTCAACTGTAATTGGCATTAATCGAACTCATTTAGTGATAATCAACCCCATTTGTGTATTATCGACTCAAACTGGGATGATCGAACCCATTGTGTATTATTGACTGATCGAATCATTAGGTGATAATCGACTGTATTACTTTATTGTTGACTCAAATTAACATTAGTCGTACTCATTATTTAATAATCGACCCCGTTGGTCTATTATCGACTCAAATTGGTCAATGTCCATTATCGAACACAATTATCATAATCCACTAAAATTTGCAAACACGTTCAAAACACAAACCAACTTACTTTTTTTTATTTTATAAATTTAAGTTATCAAATATTTTTAATATAAAATATAATTATGTCATCTTCATAATTGAAGTCTAATTATGTCACATTTTAAATAGTATTATAATACAATTACTTATAGTGTGTATAAGTATAACCTTATTAATCTAACCAATCCATTATTTTATTAACTTGTCTTCCCTTACACGTTTTATATAGGGGACGAAATTTTAAAACTTTTGAAACCTTCCCTCCAGGTTTTCGTTTTAGTTTAATGGTAATCAGAGCTCATTTTTGGCGCCGTTAACATTTCTAATCCCCAAATAATTAAAAATTTTGAACATTTTCATTTTAAAAAATTTCGATTTGCTGCTTTCGAATCCTATATTCTAGATATCATATGTGATAATGGTTCATTCAACATTTTTATTTTACACTCAAAGTCGGTTGACTTGCTCCGGAAACAGGGTGATCATTGTTCATAAAGAATTCGTGGATCATTTTCTTTTACAATTAAGGTTAGTGATGGTTATGTTTATTGATACTTTGGTTGTATGTTTATTATGAATAAACATTTTTCATTGTTCTCTATCTTGTGTTGTTACTTTGTGACGTTGTTTAGGTCATGGCCTATGAATGAGAATATGCACTAGAAAAAAATTATGATAATCGTATGCAAGATGATGGTGATTATGATAATATATAGGTTTATCATAACTCGGGTTATGATTATGATGGTGGTGAAGCTAGTTATAATAATGATGAAGATCATCAACGTGAAGAAGTTGGTCAGAGCGATGATGATGATTCTAGTGACGATGACAAGAGTCATGACTCGGGTGAGGAGGACAAAGAGGGGACAAAGAGGAAAAGGGGTTTAACACGAATGAGGAAGATGCGAAGTAAACATGCAAGATCGGGTGGGAAAAGATGGAGAGTGAAGTTTGATGACCATGGCAGGTTTTCAGGAAAGAACGTTGCATAATTTATTAGTTACTTAGGCGATCTTGCGAGGGAGAAGGTAAACTTCAGTATTCATAGTTGGAAAAACATAAAGAGACTGAGAAGAAAGACAAAGAGCTGATGACGATGAGAGAAATGTATAGAAGACAAGAAGAATAGATGACCGCGATAATGGCTGCCCTTACTTCAAGTGGGATTAAAATTCCACTTTTCCAATCCACAGATTCAATCCAGGTAAGTGAATCTGTCTGTAACAGTCCAGTAAGTTGATACATATATATTTTCATTTATAAGATTGTACTTCAAACATGCGTATAGGATCAGGGAGTTATGATGGCTAATGAAAATAACTCACCGACTCGTTCAAGGGAGTCTCAAAAGAATGGAACTGCAGATGCGAAAAATAAGCATGAAGCAGTCGGTGAACTTAAGAAGAAAAAGAAGCATACTGCTAAGGTTAGCCTAACTTAGTATTTAAATCTATAACTATTTTGATAAATGTATTTCGGTTATAGCCTTTGTACTTTAGAAAATATGCTTCTTTGCTCAGGAAACAATTGTGCATAACATTGAAGACCAGTTGCTGACGAAACAAGGTGATCAACTGCAAGTGAAACAAACCCAACCCAATAATCTTAGAGAAGGTGCCAAACGGAACCATGCTTCGTAGCAGCAAGAATCTCAAGTAACTTATTATTTGAATATTATAGCAATTTACAATAATTCAGTAACTTACACCATTCCCTGTGGGAATAATCTAATGATATTTAGGAAGTTGGTAAAACCGCAAAAAAGAGCAAACGACAACGTAACTCACCTGTGAAAGCAAACACTCCTCCACCTCCAGTGATAAGGGTATATATGTAATTTGACACATATGTCTTTCTAATTATTTTACTGTTTTTTACTAATGTTAAATTATAAATTATTGTAGACAAGGAAGTGTCTTCTATGCCATTTAAACCGTAGAACCATAGTCGTTGAGGGTACTGTTGAGTTGTCAGAAGATATACAAATGGTTCATTTCAAACAATTCTCCAACAAATGCTGTAAAGTGTCCATTGACAAGGTTTTACATAACCGCGACGCAGCATGTTTACCTTATCTGATCCCTGGTGCGACTACAATTGGTGAGGAAATTAGAAGTTTTGTTATGTGGGATAAGGACATGGTTATTTTATACTCAGATGATGATGATGATGATGATGTAAGTTTCTTTCATTAAGATCCCTATTTCATTATATTTATATGTTCAAATTTATTTTGTTTCAAACAATTGATGTGTTATTTTTCCCCTTTAAATTTTTTTGTTTTACGACGTAATTTCCACACCGACTCCTGAGGATGCAGCTAATAAGAAAAAACAGGCGCTAAAACCGACACCTACTCAGAAGGATGACCATCAGCTGCAATTATCACAGACGATGCCGGTTTGAAACTGATTCATGATGGCGTCGTCCTATAGCTAGTTTATTCAACAAATCGGAATAACAACAGCAATTATATTAAAATAGTAACAACGTATACCTTACAATCGTGTAAACCAGTCACAATCGGTCGAATCTCCTGACAATCGCACAATTGAAGACACGAAATGATGATGAACCCTAGTTCGTATTTCTGTTAATGAATCTGGGTACAGAGTATGTAATAACTGGTTTTGATCGAATTTACTCTAAGTGGTTCGTTAATGAAACTGGTTTTGACTATAATAGGTCCAATTATAGTATTTTGTGCCCAATAATAGTATGTTTGGGCCCATGGCCCAATTATAGTATTTTGGGACCATTGGGTTATTATTAAGCCCAATGATACTTGATTATCCACATTTGAGTCGACAAGGCCCAATAATAGTACCTTTGGGCCCATGGCCCAATTATAGTATGTTTGGGCCCATTGGGTTACTATTAAGCCCAATGATAGTTGATTATCCAAATTTGACTCGAGTAGGCAAACTGGTCCCTGTATGTTCGGGCCAATGTCCCGATGATAGTATGTGTGGGCACATTGGGATACTACAATAATAGTTTATTATGTAGTTAGGCACTAATAGTACGTTTGGCCACATGTACCAATGATAGTATGTTTGGGCCCATTGGGTTACTATTAAGCCCAATGATAGATGATTATCCACATTTGACTCGACTAGTCCCAATGATACTTAATTATCCATTGTTTTATTATCAAGCCATACTCCATAAATCAACTTTGGATATAAGCGCCATCAAATTAGGCAATCGCCCATAATCGACTCCATTGGTTTATTATCGACTCAATTGGTCATAGTACCACTCAATCGACAACATATTTGAATTTGTGTCTCAAAATGGATGATCGACGCCATCTGTATATTATCGAATCAAATTGGGATGATCGCCTCCATTGTCTATTATCAACTCCAAATGGTCATAAACCAACTCATTTGGTCATAATCTACTCGATTAGTGTAATGTCAACTGTAATTGGCATTAATCGAACTCATTTAGTGATAATCAACCCCATTTGTGTATTATCGACTCAAACTGGGATGATCGAACCCATTGTGTATTATTGACTGATCGAATCATTAGGTGATAATCGACTGTATTACTTTATTGTTGACTCAAATTAACATTAGTCGTACTCATTATTTAATAATCGACCCCGTTGGTCTATTATCGACTCAAATTGGTCAATGTCCATTATCGAACACAATTATCATAATCCACTAAAATTTGCAAACACGTTCAAAACACAAACCAACTTACTTTTTTTTATTTTATAAATTTAAGTTATCAAATATTTTTAATATAAAATATAATTATGTCATCTTCATAATTGAAGTCTAATTATGTCACATTTTAAATAGTATTATAATACAATTACTTATAGTGTGTATAAGTATAACCTTATTAATCTAACCAATCCATTATTTTATTAACTTGTCTTCCCTTACACGTTTTATATAGGGGACGAAATTTTAAAACTTTTGAAACCTTCCCTCCAGGTTTTCGTTTTAGTTTAATGGTAATCAGAGCTCATTTTTGGCGCCGTTAACATTTCTAATCCCCAAATAATTAAAAATTTTGAACATTTTCATTTTAAAAAATTTCAATTTGCTGCTTTCGAATCCTATATTCTAGATATCATATGTGATAATGGTTCATTCAACATTTTTATTTTACACTCAAAGTCGGTTGACTTGCTCCGGAAACAGGGTGATCATTGTTCATAAAGAATTCGTGGATCATTTTCTTTTACAATTAAGGTTAGTGATGGTTATGTTTATTGATACTTTGGTTGTATGTTTATTATGAATAAACATTTTTCATTGTTCTCTATCTTGTGTTGTTACTTTGTGACGTTGTTTAGGTCATGGCCTATGAATGAGAATATGCACTAGAAAAAAATTATGATAATCGTATGCAAGATGATGGTGATTATGATAATATATAGGTTTATCATATCTCGGGTTATGATTATGATGGTGGTGAAGCTAGTTATAATAATGATGAAGATCATCAACGTGAAGAAGTTGGTCAGAGCGATGATGATGATTCTAGTGACGATGACAAGAGTCATGACTCGGGTGAGGAGGACAAAGAGGGGACAAAGAGGAAAAGGGGTTTAACACGAATGAGGAAGATGCGAAGTAAACATGCAAGATCGGGTGGGAAAAGATGGAGAGTGAAGTTTGATGACCATGGCAGGTTTTCAGGAAAGAACGTTGCATAATTTATTAGTTACTTAGGCGATCTTGCGAGGGAGAAGGTAAACTTCAGTATTCATAGTTGGAAAAACATAAAGAGACTGAGAAGAAAGACAAAGAGCTGATGACGATGAGAGAAATGTATAGAAGACAAGAAGAATAGATGACCGCGATAATGGCTGCCCTTACTTCAAGTGGGATTAAAATTCCACTTTTCCAATCCACAGATTCAATCCAGGTAAGTGAATCTGTCTGTAACAGTCCAGTAAGTTGATACATATATATTTTCATTTATAAGATTGTACTTCAAACATGCGTATAGGATCAGGGAGTTATGATGGCTAATGAAAATAACTCACCGACTCGTTCAAGGGAGTCTCAAAAGAATGGAACTGCAGATGCGAAAAATAAGCATGAAGCAGTCGGTGAACTTAAGAAGAAAAAGAAGCATACTGCTAAGGTTAGCCTAACTTAGTATTTAAATCTATAATTATTTTGATAAATGTATTTCGGTTATAGCCTTTGTACTTTAGAAAATATGCTTCTTTGCTCAGGAAACAATTGTGCATAACATTGAAGACCAGTTGCTGACGAAACAAGGTGATCAACTGCAAGTGAAACAAACCCAACCCAATAATCTTAGAGAAGGTGCCAAACGGAACCATGCTTCGTAGCAGCAAGAATCTCAAGTAACTTATTATTTGAATATTATAGCAATTTACAATAATTCAGTAACTTACACCATTCCCTGTGGGAATAATCTAATGATATTTAGGAAGTTGGTAAAACCGCAAAAAAGAGCAAACGACAACGTAACTCACCTGTGAAAGCAAACACTCCTCCACCTCCAGTGATAAGGGTATATATGTAATTTGACACATATGTCTTTCTAATTATTTTACTGTTTTTTACTAATGTTAAATTATAAATTATTGTAGACAAGGAAGTGTCTTCTATGCCATTTAAACCGTAGAACCATAGTCGCTGAGGGTACTGTTGAGTTGTCAGAAGATATACAAATGGTTCATTTCAAACAATTCTCCAACAAATGCTGTAAAGTGTCCATTGACAAGGTTTTACATAACCGCGACGCAGCATGTTTACCTTATCTGATCCCTGGTGCGACTACAATTGGTGAGGAAATTAGAAGTTTTGTTATGTGGGATAAGGACATGGTTATTTTATACTCAGATGATGATGATGATGATGATGTAAGTTTCTTTCATTAAGATCCCTATTTCATTATATTTATATGTTCAAACTTATTTTGTTTCAAACAATTGATGTGTTATTTTTCCCCTTTAAATTTTTTTGTTTTACGACGTAATTTCCACACCGACTCCTGAGGATGCAGCTAATAAGAAAAAACAGGCGCTAAAACCGACACCTACTCAGAAGGATGACCATCAGCTGCAATAACACAAATTTGAAATGTGACATAACTTTATAAATTTGTGTTATGTCACTAGAGGTGTCGAATTTTCACTTTATATAACTAAAATTTTGTGTTAACTAACTACATGTAGTCACAGGGTAGATAACTATTTTGTCACTAACATACATAAAAAATCACATTCATTGAATAAACATGTGACTACAAGTGACTTATGGACATGCTTTTGTATAACATATGTGACTAAATGTAAATCTAAACACAAAAATTCAATGATAACGTGACTAAAGGATAAAAACAGTGACACTTCTAAACATACATGTTAATATAAAACGTTTTTGGTCACATTTCAAATTTGTGTTATGTCACTAGAGGTGTCAAATTTTCACTTTATATAACTAAAATTTTGTGATAACTAACTACATGTAGTCACGGGGTAGATAACTATTTTGTTACTAACATACATAAAAAATCACATTCATTGAATAAACATGTGACTACAAGTGACTTATGGACATGCTTTTGTGTAACATGTGTGACTAAATGTACGATGACACACAAAAGTTCAATGATAACGTGACTAAAGGATAAAAATAGTGACACTTCTAAAAATACATGTTTATATAACACATTTTTTGTCACATCTAAATTTCGTGTTATGTCACTAAAAACCATATAATAGTCACTCTGAATTTTAAAGTTGGGTGTTTATGTGTGACCACACACCAACCAATAGTCACGCATTTCCAATTTTGCTGTATCTAAACATATCAAAATAGTCACACTTTTAATTTTCTTCACGTCTACATAAATTTGTGTCATCATATTGTCACACTCAAAAATCAAATTGTGTCTCTAAACATAAACAATAGTCACACAGGAAAAATTATAATGTGGCCAATTACCTAGAAAATGTGACATACAAAACAAAAGTGATGTGATAATTTGGTGACATGTTGTCACTAATATTATAAAGATATGTCACTACAAACGCTTTATATTGACATTATTTGATAAAACTGGAAATAAATCACTACTCTATGGTGACACCTCTAGTCTAGGTGACGTATTTTTTAGTGCTACGGTCACGCATTTTCGATGTCACCATATGTAGCCTATAATGGTTGTTCCTTCGGTGACGATTTTCGAGAAAAAAAATCGTCACTAATTACCTATGGTGACGACTTTTGTGTGTCACCGTATCCAATTTTTGTACTAGTGTATATATTAATTTTAGAATTTATATATATATATATATAGGATTTTTGAAAAAAATATAATATATATATATATATATATATATATATATATATATATTACTTGATAAATAAGTTACCAAGTCATTATGGTTTGATTCTCCCTGATTTAGTTGACATAATAATCCAATTCCTAAAAGCTATAAATAGGGAGCCAAACCTCATAATGCAGTTGCACCTGAAATCACAACACAAGAGGGAAAGAGAGAGCCAAGAATTTTCGACCATCCCTCTCTCTACGTCATCACCACCACCGGCCACCAGTCACTGTCGGCGCCGCCATCGAGCCCTCACGAGTTATCGTGTATTCTCGCCAGTCTTCAAGAAAGATATTTAAATTATCTTTCTTATTTTATTATAATTAAGATTTTGTCCTAATAGTTATGAGACCAAAACCAAAATCGTGAAACAGTCATCTAGCGAGACTATTCGTTAAACCTAGGTGTCTCAACTGGTTTAATCACTGCTAGTTATTTTCTGTTTATTCAGGTTGTTTGGATCACTGGTGGGATCAATTGTGATTCTATCGACAAGGCAGCGAACGAGAAAGCCACATTCGGCTCTGCCGGTTGTTTTCCTGTGCCGAGCTACTTGCATGGTGCACTGACGAGATCACTCTAGGCCAGTTAAACCAACCTGAGCGCTCCACTGATCTTGTGCCTATTCAGATGCAGAGGCGGTTCACCGCATATGAGCACCCCTCGATCCCGGAGTGCACGATTGAGTTCTTCGCCTGTTTCTTCTTTAATGAAGGAGTCCAGGATTGCTTTTCTGATGGAACGATATGTTTTCGACTAAACGGGAAGTGGTTTAGCACATCAATGTCTCATTACTGTCAATACATCGGTATCTACCAGCCCCACGAGCTACACTTGCTAAATGATTCTGTTATTAGTTTCCTATACGAGGTACACCTGGACCATCCTGACTCTGGGATGGCTCGCTATAACTTCGGGAATGCTATTGGTGAAGAGGATTACAATCCTAGTTCTTCTGAGAGATCAAAGCTCCAGGATCCCCTTCACCGGTACATCCACAGGTGCTTTAGCTAGTCGGCGTTTCAGAGAGGGGGTACTGGAGGAGTCATCTGTCTGCGATATTTAGTGGTTCTCTACTGCATGGAGCATCAGGTTCACCCCCGCATCCAATATTTTATTTGCAGTAGCCTTTATCATGCGGCGGTAGCAGGGGGACCAAGGCCATCATTCTATGGAGGTTTCATTGCTCACATCTACCGAAGCTACGGTGTTGAGATCCCTGATGAGCTGGATCGGGGGAACCTCACACTGTCGATTGATGTGGCATATTGCTACACCTTTGGGCTCATTGCTGACACAAAAGATGGACCCCGGATGCAGGGCTCCCATCACCGTATTTAGGACCCCCGCTGCCTCCCTAAGGCAGCTGCAGATGAGCCAAATCCAGATGCAGGCAGGATACCGACTCCCACATACCAGGCTGAGCACCACTACTCTCCCCACCACGAGCATCACTATCATGATCCATATGATGCTTCCTCCTCCCATAAGTATGGATTTCCGTCTATGATGGACATCTATTAGTCACTACAGTCCATTGACACTCGCACGCAGCATATGCAGCACGACATTTTCGAGCTGCAGCAGGATGTGACTGATATTCGGGAGAGGCAGGCGCACTACTACCCATATGATGATGAGTAGGTTCTCGTGGGGAGCACAGGTTGATTTCTGAACCCTTAACTTCATTTGCACGGTAATGTATGTGCAAATTTGACATTCTCAAAAACTATCTTTGTCTTGTGATGTTTAAACAATTTTTCTTTCTTTTATTTTTATTTTATGTCGTGTAATGGATGATGAACGCAAGTAACTTTAGTTTAATATTTATTTATGTTTTTGTTTGTGATTGGTTGTGCAAATAAGCTGGGAATAAGCAGGTCTTCATCTGAGCTAGGAGGTCGAATTGCATGGCGTGGTATTCATCCCACGGGTAAAACGTCCAGCTTACAAAGGAAACGCTGACAAAAATTTTCTAACTTTAACCATTTTTTCATTATTGTTCTCTGTATGCATGCAATTGGGCACATAGAGGGCAATGTGCAATTTAAGTGTGGGGACGGGGTCGGTGTAGGAAATAACCTTTTTTGCTTTATCATTTTCAAGCCTTACACAAAACTCTCATGGAAAAACGGATTTTTGTACTAACCAAGACATAAAAATTCAAAAATTTTAAGAAACCATGATTTTCTTAAAGTTTCTCCTCCATCTTAACATGACTCAAATTCCATTAAATTAAAAATTTTCTTTTTGACAAGTGGAAAAATAAGTTTCTTTTATTTATAAACTTACATTTTTTTCAAATTTCAGTAAGAATTTGAGCCTATAACAGCGTGAACCACGCTCTTTTCTTATTGAGAGAAACCAATTAATTCAGTAAAGATAGAACTTCACACGGTAATACGTTCCAAAACTGACAAAATCAGAATATGCATTGTTAAATGATTCAGGCACCTAGGATATACCCATTTTCCCTTCTTTTCCCACCTTTCTGCAAATAATCCCCCTAGATCGTCATGTTGAGCATATTCCCCTTCATTTGTTCAAACCCTTTCACAAACATCATTTGTTTTGCAATTATACCCCTAAACCTTCATTTTTTATTTATAACCCATTATTTTCATAAAAAGAAGTTCTCTTATCGCAAAATCTAAGGTGACTTTTTCTTCAAATCCTAATCATTAGGATTTCAAGAAAAAAAAAACAATGTTTTGAACGTTTTAGGAATAAAAAGAGCACCTAAAAAGCTCTTAGCTAGCAAAATAAGTTGAGAAAAAAGTCATACGCAAAAAGGGATTTTTAAGAAACTGCTATTTTTCACTTTTAGCCATTTTTAGCCAATAACAAAAATTCCACACCCCTAGCGCAAGCAAACCCTTTCCAAGCCCTCATGATAACAATGTGAATTATGGTGAGATCTATGGAGGTTCGATTTCGTATCAAGCCTATGCTCTCTACTTGTCTTCACATTCGTACGAGTGACCACTCAAAAATAGAAAATATACTACCCTGAGAGTCGAGTGATTAATTGTGAGTTATGTGAGCTTTGTAAATAAAACAAACTTCTTTCAAACACGTCATAAACCAAATATTGAGAATCTAATGGAATGAAAGAAAATCATAAGTGGAGGAACGACTTTTCAACACTCGGGGACTTAAACTTCACGAATATATAAGTCTTTAAACTTAGTCGGATCTAACAAATTCTAGAGTTTTGCTCGAGAACAAGCAAAAGGTTAAGTGTGGGGATGTTTGATATACGCTAAAATATACATATTCTTATATTAAATCATCGTCACATTTATGATTATATTCAGCTAACAATTAACGTTACGACCCACTAATGTTTTCTTATGAGTTTTCTAGAATAATCTAGGTCCAAATCACAAAAGAAACATAAAACAATGAAAAATACAACAAAATGCACGAGCTTGGTGATTAAAGAACCCCAAGCACGACCCATGCCCACCCAGGCACGACCCGTGCCCCTTCCTTTACCGCTGTTGGAGAGTTAACTTTGCAAGCCTGCCACACACGACCTGTGTCACTAAATCCCCAAAGGTCGTGTCTCTGTTACCTGACAGGCACGACCCATGTCATCGAAGCCCACGACCGGTGCCTCTACCCAAGTTGATTTCCAGAAGATTACCTGCCAGGCACGGTGGTGTGCGTGTGGTGTACATAAAAATATAGCAATATAGATGACACCTTTTGTGCATAAGCTTTTAAAATTTGTTAGCGCAAATATGTGTGTCGTGTGTGTATCAGTTAGTTTCGTTAGTTGATGTTAGTTGTAGTTGAGTTACAAGTTCTAGGGTCTAGAATGTCATTAGTTAATATTTGTGGGTTTGATTGATCAAATATGTATTTCTAATATGAATCTCATATTTGAAATACATATTAAAATCTGTTGCTCCAACAATTTAGAAGATCGGAGGATTTTAAGCTGCAAACGGACTGAGATTAAAAGGCTCCGAACTGCGTCCGAACGTGTCTTCCATATATATATCAAATTGAAGGTTCGGACAAGGGGACACCTCGATTAACCGTTTTCCTGAGATCCGATTCTAGAGTGAGGAGTTTTTGATTTTGTTTTTCATGAAAGAACTTGTTTAGATCAGTGATTAGGAGCTACAATCGAGTCCATTACATGTAATCTTTTGATCAATTCGAGCTATAAACCGAGTTTATTTACATAGTTGCGTTATTGAGTTTTCGATCATCTTTCGGTCCAAATTCGGTGTACAAATCACTAGATCCGACGCTCTACGTGTTTTCAAAATTATAAACACGTAATCTTAAAGCAATACTATTACACCACATTCATGTGCAAGTGCACCCATCGAGGAGCAGTATAATATGATTAAGATTCCGAGGTCGTCCATGGATACAAGGGGAAGGGAGTCTTTTTGAATAAAAGTCTTCAGAGGTAACCTGACCAAGATACATTTTATATTTTGGAGGAATAGGTTGGTTGGTATAATAACATAGTTATAAAAGTAAAGATAAAATGGGATTGTAGCATATACAGTCAAAGATAGTGTTACTTGGGAGACTGGACAATGGTGATATTGATAAGATCTTAGATACCCCCTTCCTTAAGATTATTCCTAATTAGGTGAGGAGGACCGCTTTTCAGTCTGAAATTTTTCTCACGTTCTTCTCGTTTCCCATAAGGAACTCGAGAGGGCCGTTCTGAGTAGGAATAAATGCAGTAAGTATACAAGTAATAGTTGTATGGCCCGGTGGGTCGTCGGAACCGTTACACTTGAATACGTTATCATGAACCAACAAGGGAACAACCCACACATCGGATTATTTTATTTATGGAAAATTGGATTTAAATAATCCCATGTTTTCCTTGTTTGCAACTAATAATCCCACATTTATCATTGGCATATGTTAATCCCACATTTACACTTGTTTACTTCTATTGGTCCCTCCGTTAAATTTTTTAACTGGGTTAACGGAAAAATGACGTGTCTGATGACGTGGATTTTTCTTTTCTTTTTAAATAAATCATTTAATGATGTGGCAATGTATATTCTTTTACTTTTCTTTTCTTTTTTAATCTAATAACTTTTAACTGTTTCACCGTACCCATCTTCATAAAACCCTAAATCCCCAAAACTGAAATCCCTAACTCACGCCCACTCTCTGCTACGATCCGAGCACTTTCCCTTCCAAATTGAAATCACGAAACAATCTGAATGAGTTCCTCATCGTCTGCAAACTCTGTTACGCATAGAAGGTCCAGATTAATAAAGATTCGGTTGGATGGCAATGTTTATATATTGTAACCATGATATCCCCACGGTGTTGCGTACCGCCGGACCTGGAACAACAAGGCCGGGTCAGCAGTTTTACTCGTGCTCATTGTACCCGGTAAGGAGTGTTTTTCTATAAATTTTATTAATTTGATCGTTCTCCTTTAAATTTTATCAATTTGATCTTACAAGTTTGAAATTGAAACCCATTTCAGATGGGTTCGGGTTGTGGATACTTTTTGTGGAGAGATGATGTTGAGGGTATACTAGTACAAGCACAAGGGGATGTTAGGAATGAGCTGGATATGTAGATTACGGCCCTTAGAGCTGAGAGATTGATTTTATTGCAGGAGGTCAACAATTTGAAGGCTAAACCTCAAAAAAAAGCTCCTGATGTGTTGTTATTTGAGTGTATTGATTCTGTTTGTGTTTGCAATTTTTGTAATCTCAATGATGTAATGAATTAGTTGATGTAATGTTCCTGGATGCTTATGTATTACTATGGATTGAATGATGTTTAATGAAAAATTGCATCACTTTTGGCAAATTCTTTTGGTTTCTTGGTCTGATTTTACTTTTGGCAATTTCGATTGGTGCTATGTAGTGCATATTTGACTGTTTTGTTGAACAATATATATGACCAAAGTTTCTACATAATTGTAGTCAGTTTGCAGTGAACATATACAATCAAAGTTGAACATATACAACCAAAGTTAAAGCAAACATATACAACCAAAGTTGAAGCAAACATATACAACCAAAGTTGAACCAAACATATACAACCAAAGTTGGAGCAAATGCATACAACCAAAGCTGAACATACTTGACCGTTTGACCCATTAACCAACCCAGTTAACCCAGTTGACCCATTTAACCCATTAACCAACCCAGTTAGCCCGGTTGACCCATTTGACCCATTAACCCAGCTTTCGTGAAAACTGTTGGACATGGGGTGTCCTGACCCGACGAATTAACGAACCCGACCAATATTGACCCGTAAGAGTTACACCCGGGGCAATGGATTATAAACTAATTACCTTTTAATTAGTTAAATTGAACTGATTGGTGAATAAATAAATATTGATTTATTTAGATGACAAAATTTAATCGGTTAAATATATATTCGCGATTTAAAAGACATATGAGTTAAACTGTTAATGGGTTAACAGTTTAACCCATTGGTGGGCTATAGAGAATTCGCAGAAGGCCATGGTGGGCCCATGGTCTGCGAAATTCTCATATAGGGTGGGGAGGAGTGGAGATCAAGTCATAAGTTTTCGAAACCCTAATCTCCTCCTCCCTGTCTCTCTCTGCGTCGCAAACCAAGAAGCACAGAGGGAAAACCCTTTGCCGTCTCTGTTCTTGATCTATCTCCAGTGACGCCATCACCTCAATTCCCAATGGATCAACGTTTCGCGAGTATCATTCAGCGACTCGACCAGGAAGCAACCACCGCCCGAGCCGAGGCTGCAAGCCGAGCCGAAGCCGCAGCCGCCGCCGCAGCCCAGGCCGCAGCCACCGCCGCCGCCGCCGTGTCCGCCGGTGCGCCGCCGGTCGATCGTCGGCCGGTGGTTCTCGCGTTGCCGGCGCAACCGAGACCACCGCGTCCTGTGCCGTCCTCGTGGCCCGCATCGCTTTACCATCCGGTTTCCGCCACCTCGTCACCGCCGGTTACCGGTGATGAGATCATTGTAGGATCGGTCCCCGTTGCGATCCCGTCGGAAAGAGTTGTGTCACAGCCACCGGTGGTGAAGTTACCACCGCTGCCGCAACTGCCGTCGCTGCCTCCTATGGCCGCCGGAGTTTCAGTCGAAGATCTGACCCGTAGATTCAAGTCCGATGTTTCAGTTCTACCTAGCGCGAGTCCATTGAACTCGGGTGTCTCGAACGGTTGTTCGGAACCCGCTAAGGTATATCTAAAAGTTTTAGATATTTAATTTAATTATTTATTTATTTTAAATAAATATATATCTGTGTTTGTCGTGTCCGGTGATTGATCCTGTTACAGTTGCGTCCGCGTTTTAAATGTTTTCGCTGCCAAATTAATTTAGAATTAATTTAAATTATTAAATCGGTTTTTAATAAAATAAAAATCGGTAACCCGGATCCCACTGTAAATCCCTACAGTGGTATCAGAGCCATTATCACCGCGCGCAAACCAGAACCGGTCTTCTCGTAACCGGTATTTCGCAATTTCGACTTAAATCCAAATTGCGAATTAGAATTAATTTATTTATTTATTTTAATTCTATATATTTTATTGTGTGTTACGGCCGACCCCTCTATATTTTGTATTCATATATGAATGTGATTGGCGTGTTTTGTCTTTCTCTGTTTGGCCCAAGTTGTTGGCCCAATTGTTTGTATTTCGTTTTGGTTTATTGGACCCGGATTTTGGGTTTCAAAGTTGTACAAATTTAGAGCTACTTTACTAGAAGTAGTTTTAGTAATTGTAAATTTGTATGTAACCAAATGTCGAAGACTGGACACACGCTAGAGGGATGTCGAAGCAAGTGGGAGCTGAACAGGATTCCAGATCGCACAGAGTTGCCATCTCGATCGTTCACCATTTTATTTAATTTAATTTATTTTGAATTTGTCCCTTATGATCTCGCTTGTATGGCTCGAGCGAGATCAAGACCTTATGCCGTTTAACACACAATATGCTATTCGCGACAACTTAGTAATTTAATTAGGTTAAATTAATTTACTAGTCCCGAGTGGTGATAGGGTTTTATCGTTCGTGTCTGACAGTAATTAAATATTAAAAGTAATTAATATCCCTATTTGGTAATTCTTAAAACTGATAGTTCGTGCCATCCTATCTCAAGTCGAACTTAGAACGTATTCACCGGAGCATCAGTGTTGGAGTATTTCAACACCGCACTTGGTGCCGAGGGTACCTTCTAAGGTGAGGACATTGGAGTATTTCAACACCGTGTCATCACAATCGACCATTTAGGATTACTATCGCTTTAGACGTACATGTTCGTGGTGTTGGAGTATTTCAACACCGCGCCACGGATGTGTATTGCTAGAGTGGGCACGGATGAGGCTAAACGTATCGCAAAATACAATTGTATGTATATAGCGGCCTCATACCAAGAATTGTGACTTGAGTCTCACAGTTGACAACCGTTGTCAGTTTGTTTACACGGCCTTGCTCCTGAGGCTCATTTGGCGGTCTCAAGTAATGTCGTCTAAACGAATTCTCATTTTCTTAAAAATAAACTTTACCAACTTATTTTTAAAGAAAAATAAACATCAAAAATACTGATTAAATTTACTTTGCTTGTTTTCAGAAGGCTAAAGAAAACTCACCTCCATTAAGTTCAATGGTACAACTCGACCCATTCACTGAGACTGGCTTTCTCGCATGGCAGACAACCCTGAGGAACCTTTTAAGGCTCTTCGAGAAACTCTATGTCATTGACCGACCGATCGCGAGTATTCCATCTTACTTGGTAAATGAGAACTCGCGGTCTGAGCTCCAAAAGCACACTGACGTTGATAAGGACGTCACTGACCTGATGTTATCTAGCATGACTCAGGATTATCGGTACAATTTCATGGGGATGTCTGCTTATGACATCATTCGTAAACTCAAGGATTTATTTGAATTGAGTCAGAGGACTGAGCGAGCTGATGCACTTTCACAATTTGTGAACTACTCTATGGCTAACGACTCCTCTCCATACGATCATGTCATGCTGATGAAAGCGTATCGCGACAGGCTGATCGACCTTGGCTACTCCATCTCTGACGGGATGGCTCTTGATGTAGTACTCAGATCTTTGCCTGAACATTATCGTATTCTTGCGATTAATTGTTCGGCTCAGTCGATCGAGGAGGTTATTCCGTTGATACCCAACGTGAAGATCAGGACCACGCCGGACGTGCTCAAAGTTGCTAATACAAAGATCTCCAAAGACAAGAAGGTTAAAGAAGGCAAAGGCAAGAAACCACAGGTGCAGCCTCCCGAGGAGCGCCTGTGCTATGAGTGCAACAAAATGGGACACTGGCGTCGCAACTGTCCCGTTTATCTTGCAAAGCTGAAGATGACCAAGAACCCTAATAAGGGTTGCTCATCAGGTATTTCAATAAATGTTATTGAACTTTTCACTGTTTCCTCCAATTCATGGGTATTTGATACTGGATGTGGTTATCACATTGTTAATGTTTTGCAGGAACCTGAGAAGTGGAAGAAGACAGAACGAGGCTGCATGGACCTCATCGTTGGTGACGGGAAGAGGGTCCCAGTACTTGCTGCTAGCACTTATTCTTTTTCATGCTCTTCTGGCCTTGTAGTTAATTTGATTAACTGTTTATATGCACCTGGTTTATCCAGAAACATTATTTCTGTCTCTTCATTGTTTGAACAAGGATTTCGGTATAAATTTAATGGAAATGTGATTTCTGCTTACCTTAATAATATCTTTTATTTCGAGGCTAAACCTCGACATGGTATATATGAGATAGATGTTCAAACAAACGACCAGCTCTATCATGTTTCTAAAAGAAGCAAAACTGATAGTAACGAATCCTCGTTATGGCACCATAGACTTGGTCACATAAGTAAGGCCCGCATTAAGAAGTTGCAAACTGCTGGCATTCTCGAATCCCAAGATGCAGATTCCTTCGATGAGTGCGAGTTGTGCTTATCTGGTAAATTAACCAAGTCACCCTTCACCCATACAGGTGAACGGGCCCAAGGCTTGTTAGGCATTATTCACACCGATGTGTGTGGACCCTTTCGAACCGAGACGAGAAATTGTGAACGGTACTTCGTGACTTTCATCGATGACTACAACCGATATGCCTATGTCTATCTGATGAAACACAAACATGAAACTTTTGAAAAGTTCAAAGAGTTTCAAAACGAAGTACAAAATCAGTTAAATCGAACTATTAAAATACTTCGATCCGATAGAGGCGGAGAATACCTAAGCGCTGAATTCCTGAATCATCTAAAGGAATGTGGAATCGTTTCACAACCTACTCCACCTGGCACACCCTAGTTAAATGGCGTTAGTGAAAGGAGGAATCAAACTTTGCTTAACATGGTTTGATCGATGATGTGCAGGACATCCTTACCACATTCCTTTTGGGGATATGCCATATTGACCGCTGCTCGCCTAATAAATCTGGCACCGACCAAGAAAGTAGGGAAGACCCCATATGAGATATGGCATGGTTCTCTTCCTAAACTATCATACCTTAGGGTATGGGGATGTGATGCTTATGTCACCAGTAAATCTGACAATAAGCTTGATCCCCGAGGCGAAAAGGTAACTTTCGTTGGATACTATTGTAATACCGGTTATTACTTTTACCATCCTGATGCAAACACTGTTTCCATCAAAAGGAAAGGTAAATTCCTTGAGAAAGAATTCCTTACTCGAGGAACAAATAGTGATCCAGTGGATCTTGAAGAAATTCGAGATACACCTAACCCTGAAACGGTCGCTGCGTCTGACCGACAAGTTGTTGTCGCACCATCAGACCCAAACACAAGCACAAGCGTTCGTAGGAGCGAAAGAATACGATATGAGCCTGATAGATACCTTGGATATCATGAGGCCTTCGACGTTCTGTTAATAGCCGATTCTAACGATGAGCTTATTAATTACAAAGCTGCTATATCGGATCCGGAATCTGATAAATGGCTTGAAGCCATGAACGCTGAGATGCAATCCATGCGTGAGAATCACGTCTGGGACTTGATTAAGCTACCCCCCGGCACACGGGCAGTAGGGAGCAAGTGGATCTTTAAAAGAAAAACTGGCATGCATGGAAATGTGCAAACCTACAAGGCACGGCTTGTAGCAAAAGGTTTCACTCAAACTCAAGGGATTGACTATGATGAGACCTTTTCACCCGTTGTCATGATCAAATCGATCAGGATTCTCCTTGCCATAGCCGCATACCATGACTATGAGATATGGCAAATGGACGTTAAAACCGCCTTCCTGAACGGACAACTTGAAGAAGATGTCTATATGGTTCAGCCTGATGGTTTTGTCGATCTAGAGAATCCAAACAAGGTTTGCAAGCTAAGCAAGTCCGTTTATGGACTCAAGCAAGCATCTCGAAGCTGGAATCTTCGTTTTGATCAAAAGGTCAAAGAGTTTGGTTTTGAACAAAACAAAGATGAGCCTTGTGTTTACAGAAAGGCAAGTGGGAGCGCTGTATCGTTCCTCGTACTGTACGTGGACGATATATTGATCATAGGGAACAACATACCCATGCTTAACGAAGTTAAGAAATGGCTTTCATCTTGTTTTGCTATGAAAGACCTTGGAGAAGCCGCTTACATTCTGGGAATTAAAATTCACAGAGATTGATCTAAGCGCCTTTTGGGACTCAGTCAAAGCACATACATTGATAAGATCATAGCTCGGTTCAACATGAGCAACTCCAAGAAAGGAACCGTTCCCATGACTAAGGGAACAATCTTGGACAAATCTCAAGCACCTAAAACGGAGCGCGAGATAAGTCAAATGGCATCGATCCCATTTGCCTCTGCTATTGGATCTATCATGTATGCCATGCTCTGCACACGACCGGATGTCTCGTATGCACTGAGCGTGACAAGTCGGTACCAACAGACGCCAGGACTAGCTCACTGGACGGCTGTGAAGAACATACTGAAATACTTGAGGAACACCACTAATATGTTTCTCGTATACGGGGGTGTTGATGAGGAGCTCACTGTAAGATGTTACACTGATGCTAGTTTTCAGACTGACCGAGATGACTCTCGCTCACAGTCGAGATTCGTATTCACTCTTAACGGAGGGGTTGTTTCTTGGAGAAGCTCAAAACAGCCAGTAGTAGCTGATTCTACTACTGAATCCGAATACATAGCCGCCTCAAAAGCTGCTAAAGAAGCCGTGTGGATGAAGAAGTTCATATCCGATCTCAATGCTATGCCAAGTATTAGGCAGCCCATCGAGATGCTGTGCGATAACACAAGCGCTATAGCTCAAGCCAAAGAGCAACGGTCTCATAAGATGGCCAAGCACATCCTGAGAAAATTCCACTACATAAGGGAAGTAGTCGACAGAAATGAAATCAAGATAAGCAAAGTACACACAGATCAAAACTTAGCTGATCCTTTTACTAAGCCTATGACTCAGGAGACTCATATACGCCACAGAGAAGCGATAGGGCTTAGATTAGCTAAAGACATATTTTGATTCAGTATTTGGATGTATGAATACCAACAGTTATCTATATTATTCTTATTCCATCTGTTTTATGCAATAATGAATTACATAATTGTGTTCAATATTTGTACGTTTAATCCTTGGACAATAAGTTCTTGTCCTAAATGTCCGTAGTCGATTGGTTAGTGGGAGCTATACTAAAGAAAGACTATTGTGACTAGTTGAACTTTAAAGTTGTTTAACGTTCAATCTCACAGACCTCATTGGTGAATGACGTTGGACGTAACTCCCATCATGCAACGCAAACATGGAAGTCTTGCTTGCTTGATTAATGCATGCTCTAATGTATCCTTAGACCTGAGACGCATATTCGAACTCCTTTCTACTAAAGAACATTCTTTGATTGTAGCCTAACGTTGTCGCGTAACTGCCAGCCATAATGGCTACTTTTGGGAATGGCTCTGAAGTTTAGTGGGAGCTGTATGCCTCAACAAGGGATTCTGTACTCTTGCTTCGGCAACAGTTAGACATAAAGGCACCCTCGTTGGTTCCAAGTGACAAGTGTGAGGCCTCACCCAAACTTACTGTGTGTTTGTTGGATCACTTCGAATTACATCGAGAATGAAAATCGATGAATAAAATATGGGAGTCCATGTCCCATAATTCATCAATGTCTTATACAGAAAGGAACATATGACAATGAATGCACAAGTCATGAGTCTGCTTGATGGTCAATCGGATATACTTTGGCAACTGACTTAAAGTGTCAATATTAGTTGGTGTAGCTATGCATAGCTAGAGTGCCTCTGGCTGCGCTCATTAAACTGTCGCGTTCAGTCCAAGTGGGAGACTGTTGGACATGGGGTGTCCTGACCCGACGAATTAACGAACCCAACCAATATTGACCCGTAAGAGTTACACCCGGGGTAATGGATTATAAACTAATTACCTTTTAATTAGTTAAATTGAACTGATTGGTGAACAAATAAATATTGATTTATTTAGATGACAAAATTTAATCGGATAAATATATATTCGCGATTTAAAAGACGTATGAGTTAAACTGTTAATGGGTTAACAGTTTAACCCATTGGTGGGCTATAGAGAATTCGCAGAAGGCCATGGTGGGCCCATGGTCTGCGAAATTCTCATATAGGGTGGGGAGGAGTGGAGATCAAGTCATAAGTTTTCGAAACCCTAATCTCCTCCTCCCTGTCTCTCTCTGCGTCGCAAACCAAGAAGCACAGAGGGAAAACCCTTTGCCGTCTCTGTTCTTGATCTATCTCCAGTGACGCCATCACCTCAATTCCCAATGGATCAACGTTTCGCGAGTATCATTCAGCGACTCGACCAGGAAGCAGCCACCACCCGAGCCGAGGCTGCAAGCCGAGCCGAAGCCGCAGCCGCCGCCGCAGCCCAGGCCGCAGCCACCGCCGCCGCCGCCGTGTCCGCCGGCGCGCCGCCGGTCGATCGCCGGCCGGTGGTTCTCGCGTTGCCGGCGCAACCGAGACCACCGCGTCCTGTGCCGTCCTCGTGGCCCGCACCGCTTTACCATCCGGTTGCCGCCACCTCGTCACCGCCGGTTACCGGTGATGAGATCATTGTAGGATCGGTCCCCGTTGCGATCCCGTTGGAAAGAGTTTTGTCACCACCACCGGTGGTGAAGTTACCACCGCCGCCGCCACTGCCGTCGCCGCCTCCTATGGACGCCGGAGTTTCAGTCGAAGATCTGACCCGCAGATTCGAGTCAGATGTTTCAGTTCTACCTAGCGCGAGTCCATTGAACTCGGGTGTCTCGAACGGTTGTTCGGAACCCGCTAAGGTATATCTAAAAGTTTTAGATATTTAATTTAATTATTTATTTATTATAAATATATATATATATATATCTGTGTTTGTCGTGTCCGGTGATTGATCATGTTACAGTTGCGTCCGCGTTTTAAATGTTTCCGCTGCCAAATTAATTTAGAATTAATTTAAATTATTAAAACGGTTTTTAATAAAATAAAAATCGGTAACCCGGATCCCACTGTAAATCCCTACAAAAACATGGAAAGTCATAACCATAACCAAGTTCACAAACATGTATCTCACCAACTTTCATGAAGTGACAAAGTATTACTAACCCTTTTCCTAACCAATACCTTCAGGCCGTAGTTAACGCGAAAGCCATGTTTGTTTACATAGACATAAAACTCATGAACCTATTACTGCATGGGGTGCGAGTCATCGTTAGGATCATGCATCGTCCCCCGGTCGGGTGACAAGTCCGACTGATGAGCTTTCGACTCCTCAATCAGTCTATAATACGCAAGGCATGTTTGTTCAAAAGAGTTAGAAAATACACTTTCAATAGAAAGAGTTTGCATAAAATCAAATATACTTACCTTAAGGTAAGTTTGTAAAAACATCATTACCTACCCACCAATGACTCGTTTATCCCCATGTAAGTGTAAGAATTTGGTCGAGCATAAGCATGGCTTAAAGATGTGCTTAGAAGAAGATGAAAGATTCATAGACAAATACATAATCATATTCTACTAAGATAAATTTCTTACAATATTGTCAAATAGCTACAACACCCAAAACAAAAGTTCAAAAGATGGTATAAGAAAGTGGAAACGAGAGTGAAGCTTGAGCAAATATAGAGAAGTGAATGAGGAGAATGGCTCTATTTATAAGCAGAAATTCGGACTGCCACGGGCCGTGCGTGGCAGAGGCACGGGCCGTGTGGCTTCAGACGATCTTCGCAAATCTTCTATGGGCAGAAGCACGGGTCGTGTTGGATCAGTGGCACGGGTCGTGTGGCGCAGAGGTTTGAGGCACGGGCCATGTTGGATCGGTGGAACGGGTCGTTTGGTTTCAGGTAGCAAAAGTCAATTCCCTTAGGGTTTGCTGGTACAGGCACGGGTCGTTCCTGGCTAGGCACGAGCCGTGCCTCAGGCCGACTTCTTAGAACTTTGTGATTTCTTCATGTTCTCTTCATTTTTTTTCGTTTCTTTTGTGATTTCGGACCTGGAAAACACTAAAAAACTAAAAGGAAACATTATTAAGTTGTTTCAATAACAGTTAGTTAGATTTTGTTTATTTTTCGGGGTTTTGTGTATAAAATATGTATATTTGATTGTATATCAAACACCCCCATACTTAGATCTTTGCTTTTCCTTAAGAAAATCTAATAAGGTTTTAGCAAATCCAAGGAGTAAATATAAGTCTTCTATCTGCTATCCCGTGTCAGGGAACTTGTTCTCCACCTACTTCGACCTTTTTCTCTTTTTGCCATGCTTATTCTATTTTTATTAAAATATTAGAAGCTACAAGCAGAGTTACTGGAAAGTTTAGATTTATTCAACCAAGCACACCTCACAAGGGATAACTCGACTCTCGGGGTTAGTATATATACGGACTTTTTGAGTGGTCACTCGTACCAAAGTAAGGTCAAGTAAGGCTCATAGGCTTGGTGTTAGATCAAACCTCTACAGATCTCACCGGATCACACATAGACATCATGAGGGCTTAAAAGGGTACTATGGCTAAGGGTTTGGAACTGTTTTGGTAAAGAGGGCTAAAATTGCAAACTTATGATCTTTCCAAAGCTTTATGTGACTCAAATGCCTCTCTTTCTTCTCTTTTTTTAAGACAAATACATAATGCATAAGGTAAAGGGATAATATGGATAGAGCGGTTGTCACTAATTTTTGAAAGCTTTTGGTTTTGATCATAGGTTCTGCAAAAATAAAGGGCTAAAAGTAAGAGGTTGTATGGCTTTAGGGTGTGTTCTTGCAAATGAATTGCGGGTTTAAGAAACGAAAGGGTTTAGGGTCAACAAGGTTATCTAGAGGGTGTTTATGGGTAGGTAAGGAATATAGGTAGAGAAAAGAAATGGGTTAATCCTAGATGCCTCAATCCTGTGAAAATGTGTTCCCGACTTTGTCCATCTTGGAATGTATACTCACAACAAGTTCTGGCTTGTTGGTTTACCTAGTTTCTCACATTTTGACAAGAAAAGAGCATGTTAGTTATGTACATACGGTTAGGCTCAAGTTATTACCGAAAATATGGGAAAAGGAGTTTAAGTACTGGTTGAATAAAAATAAACTTTGTGTTTAGTCTACTGTACCAAAAAATATCTCAATGTATACTCGAATAAGGCAAATATATTTTGGTCTTTTCCTTTTGGAGAACATCGTTCTTTTCACAAAGACTGATAGATTTTTAGACTTATTTATTTGAAAATGTTTTTTTATGGCTTTGCTGGACCATAGAGTTTTGTCTAAGGCTATGTTGGACATGGAAAATCTAAGTTTTCAGCAAACTGATCAATTTATTAATCCCCCCTCCCCCCCCCCCCCCCCCCACACACACACACACTTAAATCACACATTGCCCTCAATGTGCAAAAGCTGCAAAAATAAAGCATTATGCAACTTAAATTAGTTTGAGGATAGAAATAGTCACAAAGAGAAGACTTTTTTGGCTCTGCTATATGAGTAGTCGTCTATCTTGGTTCTGCACTATATATGGTTCTTCATCCTCTTTTATTGCGGTGGTAGTCGTCAATCCTACATATTGAAATGAACGCAAAAAATTCTACCAGATACCTGGTAAATCTGCCCGTGTTCCGTGCAGGAGTATGTTGACTCGTGCAGGTCAGATGTTACAGCATAACATCAAGCGAACCACGGTATCCGGATATTATAATAATATAAACTACTAAAAATAAAACTACTTTTCCTAATATAATATTTTTCTAAGAATGAAAGTATAATTGAAAAGGTGAGATATGTTAGCGTCCTTTAGATGTGACTTTGATGAGCAGCCGATTCAGTTATTCCTTCATCTTAGAAGTTCATGATAAGCCGTCATGAAAACGAGCCAAGTTTATTTACGGGTCCACTGGCTAGACATGCAATGCTGGCTCTAGAATGCGAGAGGTGGAGGTGAGGCTCCCTCCATGCGTTGGTATGCAAACTCTAGGCATGATTCGATGCAGTCCACCACATGTGTTTTGCCATCTATCTTCATACCGACGGCAAAGTTTATTTCCTTGTTGCCAAACTTAATCTTTAGTCTCCCGCTGCTCATATCCACTACTGCTTGCGAGGTTGCGAGGAAAGGTCATCCTAATATTATGGGTACCTTCGTATCTTCCTCCATGTCCAGAATTACGAAGTCAGTGGGATAGAGGAATTCACCTAGTTCGACTAGGAGGTTTTCAGTGATTCCTAAAGGAATTTTCCCTGAGCGATCAGCAAGCTGGATGCTCATCGGGGTAGGTATAAGAGTTTCGAGGTTCAGTCTTTTATGCATGGAGGCTAGCATAATATTGATGCTAGCTCCAAGGTCTGCAAGTACGTTTTGGACAGAGATTCCTCCGATGGAACTGTTGGGTTACGACAGTGGCATTCGGGTCTCGGTAATGGCAAAAAAAAAATTATTATAGGAAATAATTATTTACGATAAATAATTATTTAATCAATTACCTAGTAAATTAATTTAGATAATTAAATTAACAATTAATTTAATTAGCAGCAGAAAACGTTTTAATTTACTAACGCGAAAACCAGACAATTAATGTAAACCAATACAACGGAATTCGACAATCACCAAAACGCGCAAACACCAAAACGTGTTAATCAAAAAGCGACATAATCATAAATAAATGAACAATTAAATCTAAACTAATAACGAGTTGAGATATACCTGAGCGGTGATTCAAACAAACATTCGAGACACCGAAAGTCAACGGGTGACGCTAGGGTTTCGCAGGACGATTTGACGGGCAAATCGAAACCACCTCGCAGATACGGATTTCCCTCGGTGACATGGCACCGAAATCGCGTACGTCAGATAGGCGCAAAGTTAGGATTTCGCGGACGACGACGGAACACGCGAAAGACGTAGTTCGCGGCTAGGGTTTGTCGACAGTGGAACCGGCGACGGCGAGGAGGGGCGGCGGCCGGCTCGGGCGGCGGCTATGTGAGACGGTGACGGCGTTGGTGGTATGACGGTCGGCTACGGCTGGGCTGCAGGCCGCGGCGGCTTGGTCGCGGCGGACAAGCAGGCGGCGGCGGCGGTTCGTAGAACGGCGGACGGCGGCGGCGAAGATGGGTAGCAGTGGCGTCGGACTCGGAGCGGGATCACGGCGGCGGCTAGGGTTTCTCGGGTCGTAACGTAATGCCAACCGGAAAGATGGATCACGACGAACAACGGTGATCAAGAGATTAAGATTCTCGCGATCGATCGAATAGATCACGGAGAACAAAGGGGGGGGGGGCGGCGGCGACTGGTGGCGTCGGCGTCGGATTCACGAGAGGGAAGGGCGGCGGCGACTGGTGGCGTCGGCGTCTGATTAATTTCCCACTAGGTCCCTCGATTTCGTTTAATCTTTGATCGAACCATTTTATTTTCGAGATTTAACATTTAACCCTTTAAATGTTTGTCGCTAGCCGATTTAACGAATATTAGATAAACTAATAATTTGTCAATCGTCGCTCAAGACGAAATTAATATTTAACGTCTTTTGTCGTTAATTATCTTTATGATTAATATTAATCAATTAATTAATTATTTATCTATTAAACTATTTAATAAACAAATAATTAATTCTTCTACGAATTTGCCAGTTATAAAAGTAAGAGGACTTTAGATACCCGTTGCCTCCGGTGTAACTCTTACGGGTCTTGACCGGGTTGGGTACTTGATTTAGTCGGGTCTGGACACCTAAATCCAACATTCTCCCACTTGGACTGAGCGCGACTATAAATCAAGAAACAGTCAGAGGTGCTCTAGCTACACGTAGCTGTCCCAACGAGTCATGACACTCCAAGTTAAAACAACCAAGGCATATCAATAAACTTGTGATATAGTTTAGACTTATGGTATTTGTAAAGTCATCAGATCCTTTCTGTATGTGACATCAATCGAACCAGAGACATGGATTTATTCATTCTCTTTCGTGTTCGATCATTGTATTCCTCGTTTTGTTATTCGAAGTGGTCCAATCAAACACACAGTAAGTTTGGGTAAGGCCTTACACTTAACACTTGGAACTAACGAGAGGGCCCACGATGTCAAACTGTTGCATTATTAATGTAAGAGCACAACTCCCACTAAGCTTCAGATCCATTCCCAAAAGTAACCGTTATGGCTGGCAGTTATGCGACAGCGTTAATCTACAATCAAAGAATGTTCTTTGGCTGACGGGAGGTCGTTCATGTATCTCAGGTCGAAGGATACCGTCGTGTATACCATCAATCAGAATTATCCTATGATTAAATCCATGAGGATAATCTGATGCGAGTTACGTCCAGACGTCATTCTCTAATGAGGCCTTGTGAGTTTGGAAGTCAACACCTTGATTCCAAAGTCAGAATAGTCTTGTTTCAAACGTTGCTCCCGCAATGTCTGATCGACTACAGACCTTTTGAATATTAACGAAAAATTCATGGATAATAAAACGTATAAAATTTGAATGCGTTACGCAGAATTCAGACTCTCGTCTAACAGCTTAGAGGAGGTCGAATGATATGGTGCAAACGATAGTGTTCGACATCCAACACTAAATCGAATATCGATGTGATTCAGAATTCACGTACTACGCAGTAGAGTAATTTCGCTGATCTAGCCCGATCATTGAAATTTTGAATTCGCTATCATGTCCTCGTGTTTCGTTTTAGGATTGCCTAATGTTAGTTGTTTCTTAGGATTCAGTGTTTATCTTGAACAGTGAGTCTTCTTAAGTGAATCGAACTTGTGATAATGAAGTGCCCTTGGTAAGCTCATGTATGACTGTGTTATCACTTGAGCATATTAACCGACTATTTACAGAGTCGAATTAACCCTTTGAATGTTTTATGGCATTCTTAGTTCAGATTCAATTAAGGTGGCTATTAATGTTCAACGAGTATAATCGCTACTCAGTTAATGAACATATATTCCCTTTCATCAGTGTCTAGTAGTGATGATGTGATTTTCCATCTATGGTCATGGCGTAACACTTTACGGCAACATTCCATGCAATATCTAAGTATTGAATTTCCTTTCGTATCATATTTAGTATGATTCGAATCGTTTCAAGAGATTGATCATGTTAATGGTTGCTCAGCCATATTATGATCGATACTTAATTTAATCTTGAAACTTATAATCAATTGAGGTGTCATTTAAAAAATTTAATCCAGTAAATTTAAATGATATTTAGATCGGCACTTGATCGTTATTCCGGTAAGGATTAGTGGCGATGCTCCCACATGCTTGAGGCAGATTGACATTCCAATTATCATTCTTCTTTCAAACCATTTGGTTATTAATTTGCACGAAGAAAACATGACAATTAAACTTCGTTTCCAAGAACGAAATTATTCGATGTCGTAGCATATGGTACGGAAATCGAATGCTTAATATCCAGATGTTATGACTTACTCATAAGTTCAAAGATGATTGACAAAGTCATTTCAGAGTTTGATAGCATGGAGATGCGTTCGTCTATGATTGTTTGAAAGTATCTCGTGATGATCGAGATGATGATTTATTCCATCGGACTCTTGGGTCCGATATTAGAGGATGTTTCCCTTATTCAGGTAAGGTTAACATACAAACTCTAATCGGAATGTCAACATGTTTTGCTAAGCAACAATCCATTGTTGGTGAAACATTGCTCATCTGGCTCGTCTCGTTTAGGTGCGAGAGTTGCTTTACATAGTCGAGTGACTTATTAGAGTCACCTTTCTTTAGATATTTAAAGATCTAGCTTTGGACATGTAATTACTAAATTCCATCTTCGCAAGATACTGGTCTTGGGATTGGAAGTTAGTTATGCAAGTGATGTGTGAAGGGGCGTTATGGTTACAAAAAGTCAAGAGCTTTGTTATGGCAAGTCATTAGTCTTTGTGTTTATCAGTTTCAAGATGAAACTATGAATCGTCGTACAAAACACTTAGTGCATGTCGGATTCAAACACACGTGAGTACAACAAGTGTAGTCTAAGACTTCCAAGATGTGTGTAGGTATGCACATTTATATGTAATGGTAATATGCACCAGAAGTGGTGTGACCATTCTACAATGTTATAATCAGCAAGTGATTATTCCTGTAGTAATTAAGCTGGTGATTCGAACTTCTATGAACAAACGCCTACATGAAGCTAATGATTGATTTGCTCATATGGTCATAGATCGAAAATGCGATCTTCATTAGTTCGACTTGATTTAATATTCTCGACGTCGAATGTTCAAAGTCATAAGACTTTATGAATTACCGTTACGCCGTGCGTTTTCTCGTAGCAGGTACGATAGACGCTTAAGGCATTATGGTCTTGATGGGATATGATAATTAAAGAGTTATCATGTCGCATTTAAGCTAGCCTTGATTAAATCAAGTACACCAGGTTATAAGGTATGTTGTTATGGGATTATGAACTTAATCTAACAAAAGTTGAATCAAATTCAAAGTAGATTAAAACCAATCATGTACGTTTCGAAAACCAACCATTGTCAAAACATGTCATAATCAAAATCCAAGGAAAGCAATTTGTTCATCCTGGAAAACAGCCAGGGAAACCAAAAAACAAAACAAGTTGTTTTAAAATTACCAAAAATTGTTTTAAACCGAAAACTCTTAGACACGAACTTTATTCAGGTGCGAAAATCGCAGGGTAGCTCAGTGTCGTCTTGGTTTGCTTCCTTCACCTTCATGCACCTACAAAATGTAAAGTATGTCAAACATATATTTTGTAGGAATAAGTGAAGCATCATACAACATGAACTTATGTGTATACCTGAGGAATTACCCGGTTGGGCTTTTCCGCTCTTCACCTTGGCAAGATATTCTGGGCAGTTTCTTTTCCAGTGCCCCATCTTGTGGCATTCAAAACACCCGCGTTGTTCAGGTGGCGGTGCCTTGGTTGCCTTAGGCTTGCCCTTTTGGGAGCTTCCAGACCCTCTGGTAACAGCTGCCTTGCCTTTCTTCTTGTTCCCACGCCTACCCTTATTCACCTCGGGCTTCTTGACGCCTCCTGATCGGATCGCGAGTACATCGGGTGCCTTGCCGTTAACAAAATTAACTCCAGCGGTCTTAAGCATACCGTGAAGTTCAGTCACTGTCTTTACCATGCTATGCATGTTAAAGTTTACCCGGAAAGGGGTGAAGGCACTAGACAGTGAGTGAAGAATCAGGTCAGTCGCCATTTCGGCGGAGATGACGTAATTCAGTTTTACTGAACGGTCGATATAACTCTTCATCTTCAGGACATGAGGGCTGACGGTAGCGCCTTCGGCCATGCGACAACTAATGAGTGTCACAACGGTGTCATAGTGCTCCTGTCGGGCCTGAGTTTCAAACATGCCCCTCAGATCACCGATAATCTGAAACGCCGTCCTGTCAACCATGTTCTTCTGGATCTTAGAATCCATGGTGGCTAGCATAAGACACGCGACATTTTTGGCATTTGTTCGCAATGTGTTATGAGCGTTTCGCTTCGCGGACGTGTCAGCTTCAGGTTCCTCAGGAACCTCAGTTTCTAACATGTTTTCCATGTTAGCCATTTTTAGGACGATTTTCAGATTTCTTTCCCAATCACGGAAGTTGGTGCCATTAAGTTTCTCCTTCTCAAGGAGAGACTTGAGATGGAAAATCTCTTGGTTTGCGCGGTTAGCCATCTGAAACAATAGGCAAATGTTTTAGTGTTTCGATGTTTGATTCGTATTCAAGGATGGCAAGCTAATCTTGAATAGGAAATTGGGAATTCAGTTAGTTAGATAATTTCTCCAGTCAGCGTAAAGTGCTTTCAAAATTTCTGAGTAACTGAATGGAAAACGATTGTCACTTGTGAGTAACTGTCACAACTCCTGTTATGGGGCTTTCGCGAACGGATCAACGAAATACGTTTAGCCCCATCTATGCCCATTCTGTCTACATGCCGACCAGAGGTACGGTGTTGAAATACTCCAATACCAAAGGTGCGTGTAAAGAAAATAGTAGTTGTCCTAAGTGGTCAGCGTGCGCGTACGGTGTTGAAATACTCCAATACGCTAACCTTGGAAGATACCCTAAACACCACGTGCGGTGTTCAAATACTCCAACATGGATGTATCGGTCAATATGTTCCAAGTTAGACTTGACTTAGGATGGCATAGACTACTGGTTTTAGGCTTATAACCAGATAGGATTATTAGGTCACTATTTTAATATTTAATGTGACGACAGATTTTATGAATCCTATCTCACTCGGGACGATCATTTGAATAACCTAAGTATTGATGATCTACGTGTCGCGAGACGATAACCAATTTTAATAACGTTCGATTACATTATCGAAAAATCCGAATTTAATGTCGAATTAAACTGGTTAATAAATTTTATGAAGTCGTAATAAAATTAGGACTTCTAATTAATCAATTGAAAAATTAGTTTTATGTTGGTAAAACTAAGTTTGGGTTTTAAGTTGGCGTGTTAATCAAATTAAGAAAAGCAACTAAAAACAAGCAAACACACATGTATATATCCGGCCATGCAGGGGTTTCGATATTGTCAGAGCCTATGACAATATCGAGGAAGGTCAAGGGACATAAAAGTAAATCAACCATGAGAAACAGAAAACTCCCTGATCGACTTAGTTGCTCCCACTGGCTTCAACAAGCTCCTGCGCGTCATCAGGAAACGTCGGTCTCGTTTTGAGTTGTAGCCATTTTCAAAAATCCCAAAAGGGGATAATCTCAAATGGGTCCTTGTGTCAAGCTCGTCTCGTTCGTCCAGGCGAAAGTGAGCAATTACAAAATAAAACTATTCTATTTTAAATAAATACAACTTTGAACCCAGAAAAAGTGGGCCAATCCAAAACAAAACAACATGGGCCTAATGGGCCAAACCATAACGAATCCATGACAAAATTAAATGGGGTTAGGTCGAATTTGTACGAAAGATAATTTAATTAATTTAATTGAATCGGATTATGTTTAGTGGATCCAAATCGACTAAACATGTTTAAAAGGCGATTCATTCAATTTCACGACTTTCGGGTTTAGAACCCCAGTTCGCGAAAGTATACCGGTTTAAAATCGACCGGTTAGGGTTTGCGTGTGGTGATCAAGGCTCTGATACCACTGTTGGGTTACGACAATGGCATTCGGGTATCGGTAATGGCAAAAAAAAATTAATATAGGAAATAATTATTTACGATAAATTATCATTTAATCAATTACCTAGTAAATTAAATTAGATAATTAAATTAACAATTAATTTAATTGGCAGCGAAAAACGTTTTAATTTACTAACGCGAAAACCAGACAATTAACGTAAACCAATACAACTGGATTCGACAATCACCAAAACGCACAAACACCAGAACGCGTTAATCAAAATGCGACATAATCATAAATAAATGAACAATTAAATCTGAACTAATAACGAGTTTAGATATACCTGAGCGGTGATTCAAACAAATGTTCGAGACAACGGAAGTCAACTGGTGACGCTAGGGTTTCGCAGGACAATTTGACGGGCAAATCGAAACCACCTTGCAGATACAGATTTCCCTCGCTGACACGGCACCGAAATCGCGTACGTCGGATAGGCGCAAAATTAGGATTTCACGGACGACAGCGGAACACGCGAGAGACGCGGTTCGTGGCTAGGGTTTGTCGGCGGTGGAACCGGCGACGGCGAGGAGTGGCGGCGGCCGGATCGGGCGGCGGCTATGTGCGACGGTGACGGTGGCGGTGGTGCGGCGGTCGGCTGCGGCTGGGCTGCAGGCGACGGCGGCTTGGTCACGGCGGACAAGCAGGCGGCGGCGGCGGTTCATGAAACGGCGGACGGCGGCGGCGACGATGGGTAGCAGCGGCGTCAGACTCAGAGTGGGATCACGGCGGCGTCTAGGGTTTCTCTGGTCGTAACGTAATGCCAACCGGAAGGATGGATCACGACGAACAACGGTGATCAAGAGATTAAGATTCTCGCGATCAAGCGAATAGATCACAGAGAACAAAGGGGGGGGGGGGCGGCGGCGGTGACTGGTGGCGTCGGCGTCGGATTCACGAGAGGGAGGGGAGGGGGCCGAAATTCTATTGAGGAGGATTAGGGTTTCGCCCCCTCCATTAATCAGATATATATATCTGATTAATTTCCCACTAGGTCCCTCGATTTCGTTTAATCTTTGATCGAACCATTTTATTTTCGAGATTTAACATTTAACCCTTTAAATGTTTGTCGCTAGCCGATTTAACGAATATTAGATAAACTAATAATTTGTCAATCTTCGCTCAAGACGTAATTAATATTAAACATCTTTTGTCGCTTAATTAATCTTTATGATTAATATTAATCAATTAATTAATTATTTATCTATTAAACTATTTAATAAACAAATAATTAATTCTTCTGCGAATTTGTCGGTTATAAAAGTAAGCGGACTTTAGATATCCGTTGCCTCCGGTGTAACTCTTACGGGTCTTGACCGGGTCGGGTACTTGATTTAGTTGGGTCTGGACACCTAAATCCAACAGGAACATGGAATGGTGAAGCTACCTGGATCTAATTTCTTTTTGGGTAGCCTACTCGAGAGAATGGCGCAGCATTCCTCGCTCAAGATAACCAAGTTGAGTTCAGTGGATTTCTTCTTGTTAGAGAGAAAATCCTTCGTGAATTTGGTGTATTTTGGCATCTGGGATAGGACTTCAATGAACGGTAGATTGATGTGCAGCTGCTTCAGAAGGTTCATGAACTTAACGAACTGCTCGTCAGACTTTCCCTTGGCAAGTCTGCTGGGATAGGGAACCTTCGGGTTTTTCGAAGCTTCTACTGCAACAACTGGGGCAGTAGGAGTGGCTATTTCTTGAGATTGGGTAGTGGGTGCGACTGGTTGTGGATCAACTTCCTCTGGACCGACCCTTCGGCTTCGCAGGTGATAGCGTTACATTTGGCTTTAGGGTTGGGTTCAATGTTGCTAGGGAGAGTACGAGGTGGTCTTTCACTTAGTGCTCTGGCAGTTTGGGTGACTTGCTTTTCGAGATTCTTGACGGACGCCTGTTGGTTACATAGCTCTGTGAATCGTTAGTCCATCTTCTTGTTGGACTCAGCGAACATTCGACTGATCGATTCCTCAAGACGGGTTAGTCCTGACGAATCTCCTTCTTGAGAGGGAGCTTTCGACTACTGTTTGACTCCCTAGTTACTTTCGTTATTTCTCCACCCGAAGCGGGGGTGGTTTCTCCAATCAGGGTTATAAGTGTTACTGTAGGCACATCTTTGTTGACCGTTGACAAAGTTTACCTCCTCTGGATTTTCTTCGGGGTTCGTCATGCATGTCCAGTCTTCGTGGGGGCCTCAACATCCGCTGCAGGCTAAGACGACGGTGGCTGACTTGCTGGTCTCGATCTTCTTAATTTTTTAGGTGAGTGCCTCAATCTAAGCTTGAAGTGCAGTTGACTCATCGACTTCGAATAGTCCAGGTGCCTTTGCGAGTTGCGCGAGCTGTGCCACTGAAACCTGATTTGGGCGATCTCCTCAATCTTCTCAAAAACTTCTTCAGGACTCTGATTTCCGATGATGCCTCCAGAATTGGATTCGAGAACTTTGCGTGTTTACGGGAGGAAACCGTTATAGAATATGGAAATTTGTTTCCAGATCTCTAATCCTTGGTGAGGGCATTTCCTCAAAAGTTCCTTGAAGCTTTCCCACGTGTCATACAGCGACTCGCCGTCTTCTTGAGTGTAGGTGTTGATTTCGGTCATGAGTTTGGCTGTTTTGGCAGGTGGGAAGTATTAGTAGAGGAATTTCTAAACAAGATCGTCCCAAGTGGTTATAGAACCATTTGGTAGAGCGTTCAGCCATGCCTTAGCACGGTTTTTGAGGGGAAATGGGAACATACGGGGTCTCACGGTGTTAGCGGAGGCTTCATTACGCTTGAAGGTACTACAAATTTTGATGAAATTTGAAATATGGAGATGAGGATCTTCGTTAGCGAGGCCACTGAATGTTGTAGTGTTTTAGATCATCTGCACCAAATGGGGTCGAATTTCGAATGTGTCTGCCTCGTTGGCAGGAGGGGTAATGGCAGTGCCCAAATGCAAAGCATTAGGCCTGAGGAAATCCATGATGGTTCGTTGGTCAGCCATGGGTGGATTTTGGGTGGTTAAGGTGGTATGTGGTTGTTGGATGGTTTGTGCTACGGTTCTAGATCTGTTTCGAAGTCTTCGTTGGAGAATACGTTCTGGTTCAGGAAGCAGTGGTTGAAATTTTCTAGGTGGCGTAGAGCTCATGCACGTCCTGAAAGCAAAACAGCAGAAACTCGGAAGTAAACAGATTCAAATTTACAAGGAAAGGAAAATCAACATAAGTTATGTGTGATTGTAAGGAAATGATTTTCTGAGTCAACCGGATCAAGACGAAGATTTCCGGTTGAAGATATGTTCAAGCGGAAGAACGCTCAAGCGGAAGTTTTGTCAACCGGAAGCTCAACCGGAAGAACATTTCCGGGTGAACTCTTTTATCCAACAGAATAAAGAGTTCAACCGGAAAAGTACAGGAATATTACTTTTGCAGAATTCAGACCTGCAACAACTTTCATTCTTCCAAAGTCACATCCTAGCCATCTCCTACTTATAGATAAATGCATTTTGCACATTTCCTCTTTTGTATGTTTACTAATGTTCTTTTAGTAAGTTTATTGTTTGACTTTTATGTACGGTTAGATTAGCCCGTATGAGATCAACGGCTGTAGTTGATCTCCTTAGTACTATTTATAGTTGTTAGCTAGTTCATTCACATGTACCCGTTTCAGTGCTTACACTTGTAACAGTTTGAACTTGAGTTAATGCAAATAGTACCGAGAAATTTATTATCTTGTGTTCACTAGTTTATGCAATCAATACAATCAAACTACAAGTATAAGAAAAACAAAGCTTAAGTAAAAACAAGTATGATACAACTTTATTCCGCATGGTTGTGATCTTCAAGTAAAGAGTTCTTGTTTTAATTATTTCTCTGAGTAATTAACGGTCCTACAGTGATCAATACACTCCCTAGGTTGATGTACATTTTATAAAGAAAAGAAAAGTATGTATATATTATATTATAAAAAGAGTAAGAAAAGGAAAATAGAAAACAAATAGTGGTTAGGCCGTTAACTTGGACTTGTTTTCAAAAATCATCATTTTGTATCCCGGCAACGGTGCCAAAAAGCTTGGTGTGCCTGTTGTGTATATAAAAATATAGCAATATAGATGACACCTTTTATGCATAATCTTTTAAACTTATAAACACGTAATCTTAAAACAATACTATTTTGACCACATTCACGAGCAAGTGCACCCATAGTGGAGCAGTATAGTAAGGGTAAGATTCTGAGGTCATCCATGATACAAGGGAAAGGTAGTCTTTTATAATAACAGTCTCCAGAGATAACCTGACCAAGATACATTTTATACTTTGGAGGAATAGGTTGGTTAGTACAATAATATAGCTAATAAAGTAAAGATAAAATGGGATTGTAACATATTCAGTCGAAGATAGTGTTACTTGGGGGACTAGCCAATGGTGGTACTGATAAAATGTTAGATACCCCTTCCTTAAGATTATTCCTAATTAGGTGAGGAGGACCGCTTTTCAGCCTGGATTCCTTTCTTACGTTCCTCACGTTTCCCATAAGGAACTCGAGAGGACCGTTCTGATTAGGAATATATGAAGTATACAAGTAACAATTGTAGGGTCCGATGGGTCGTCGGAGCCGTTACACTCAAATATGTCGTCATGAACCAACAAGGGAACAACCCACACATCGGATTATATTTAATGAAAAGCATATTTATAATGGATTATGGACTGTTTCCTCCATGCACAGCTTTCTTGCAAACATGGGAAGTCATAACCATAACCAAGTTCACAAACATGTATCTCACTGACTTCCATGAAGTGACAAAGTATTACTAACCCTTATCCGAACCAATACCTTCAAGCCGTAGTTAGCGTGAAAGCCGTGTTTTTTTACATAGACATAAAACTCACGAACCTATTACTTTGCATGGGGTGAGAGTCACCGTTAGGATCATGCATCATCCCCCAGTCGGGTGTCACACGTCCGACTGATGAGCTTTCGACTCCTCAGTGGTCTATAATACGCAAGGCACGTTTGTTCAAAAGAGTTAGAAAATATACTTTCAATAGTAAGATTTTACATAAAATCAAATAAACTTACCATAAGGTAAGTTTGTAAAAACATCATTACCAACCCACCAATGACTCATTTATCCCCAAGTAAGTGTAACAATTTGGCTGAGCATAAGCATGGCTTAAAGATGTGCTTAGAGAAAGATGAAGAGATTCACAGATAGATATATAATCATATTCTACTAAGATAAAGTTCTTACAATCTTGACGAATAGCTACAACACCGAAAACAAAAGCTCAAAAGATGGTATAAGAAAGTGGAAACGAGAGTAAAGCTGGAGCAAAGCTTGAGAAGTGAATGAGAAGAATGGCTCTATCAATAGGAAAAAATCCGGACTGGCATGGGCCGCGCCTGGCAGATGCACGGGTCGTGTGGCTTCAGACGATCTTCGCAAATATTCTATTGGCAGAGGCACGGGTCGTGTTGGATCAGTGGCACGAGCCGTGTGGCGTAGAGGTTAGAGGCACGAGCCGTGTTGGATCGGTGGCACGGGTCGTGTGGTGTCAGGTAGCAAAAGTCAACTCTCTTAGGGTTTACTGGTACAAGCACAGGCCGTGCCTATCTAGGCATGGGTCGTGCCTCAAGCCGACTTCTTGGAACTTTGTGATTTCTTCGTGTTTTCTTTATTTTTTTTCGTTCCTTTTGTGATTCCGGACCTGGACGACACTAAAAAACTAAAAGGAAACATTATTAAATTATTTTAATAACAGTTAGTTAGTTAGTTTTTATCTATTTTTTGGGGGATATTTGTGTATAAAATACGTATATTTGATTGTATATCACATGGCCCGTGCCCGATTCCATATTTTGCCTATAAAAGCCAGCCAAATCCTCATTTGAAGGAGAGCCCATTTTTGACAAGTTAGGTTGGTCCAGATCCGTCTTGACTAGCTTAGCTTGGCTCAACTCAGCTCGTTTTATCTTTTAATAATGTAGATTTTTCTCTGCTACTTATCTGCCGTTTTTAGTCTTTTGATCTTTTATGACTGTAAGAACTTTCACTTAATAAAAAGCTTTTTAAAGTTTGTCTATGAGCTACTCATCTTCTATTAGTCAAATCTTTAATATTACTCTTATGTTTGGTTAAATTCTTACACTCAATTGAGAAAAACAAGCTTTTGGTAAAATAGTAAAATGAGTTTACATAACTACCTTAAGGTAAGTACGGATGACTTTGTGAAAAATCTTTTAAATTGCAAGTGTATTATTAACCTTTTTAAACAAATGTGCCTTACGTATTATAGACCATTTGTGGAGTTGAAAGCTCATCAGTTAGACTTGTGACACCCAACTGGGGAAGGATGCATGATCCTAACGATGACTCGCATCCCATGCAAAGTAAAACGTTCGTGAGTTTTATGTTTATGTAAACAAGAACGGCTTTCACGCTAGCTACGGCCTAAAGGTATTGGTTGGGATTGGGGTTAGTAATATTTTGTCACTTCACGAAGTCGATGAGATACGGGATAGTGAGCTTGACTCTAGTTACGACCGCTCATTTTTTGCGCGAAAGCGGTGCATGGAGGAGACGTGCCTTATTCCCTTTTAAAGATGTTTTCATACTCCGATGCGTGGGTTGTTCTCCTGCTGTTTCATGACAACGTATTCGAGTGTAACGACGCCGACGACCCTTCGGGCCCTACAACTATATGGCATTTACACGTACTTTGTTTGTTACTCCTAGGGTGGTCCTCTCGAGATCTTTACGAGGAGATAGAGAGGGACGTGAGACATGATTCCAGGATGAAAAGCGGTCCTCCTCATTTGACGAGTAACGATCTTAAGGAAAGTATGTAAATGATTTGTTTACTTATTTTACCCTTATTCGGTCTTCTCAAGTGATATTATCCTCTAAAAAATGATTATTAAACTAAAACACATTTTTATCTTTATTTTAATACAACTTCAACCCCTCATTCATATATATACATACATATATATATATATATATATATATATATATATATATATATATATAACCCGATTGGTTGTCAGCAGAAGATTAATTATCAAAACCCCTCATTTTCTTGTGTCCTTGAGCGACCATCGGTCAACTTACCACTACTATACTGCTCCACGATGTGTGCACTTTCCCGTGTTATGTGGTGAAATAGTAGTTGTAGTTAATCAGGTTTTATAAATTTAAAAGCTTATGCACAAAAAGTGTCATTAAAATTGCTATATTTTTAGATACACCACAGGCACACCATGTACCTTTCACCTAGTTGCTGATTTACCCGAACGGGGTGTGAGGATGAAAGGGATTGATGGAAAGATATGGGATCCTCTTAGCCAGGAGCAACACAGATGAATGAGGATATACCACAACAGAGACAGTTCCAGCATCCCCCTTTCTAGCCTTATTTTGACCCATACGATGCATTATTTTCAAGAGTCGGGGCATATTCATCACATCACCAAGATCCAAGGTTTCCATCCATGATAGACCTTTGGAACAGTCACCAGTCCACCCAGACATATGAGACGGTCCAGGTTATAGATCATAGGACTCAGGTGATACAGGAGGACATCACTGCCATGCGCGCTGATTTCGATTATCTATATGATCGAGCCTTCTATGACCACTGGGCTAGAGCAGATGATGAAGATGATGAGGATGAGGATGAGGACGATGACTAGACGAGAGCTCATGGCATGTTTGTTTTCTACTCTTCATGAACAATGATTTGCACGGTAATATATGTGCAGATCTAACTTTATGTTATGACATTTTTTTCAGACATTTGGTTGTGGATGTTTCTATTTTTTATTTTGCTATGTATGGATGATGAGACATTTTGATAATCTGTTACTTTATTTAGTTTCATATATGTCATGTTTGGATTGAGCAAAAATAAACAGGATGATGGCAGCCCTTTTGATTAATTGTACAAGATTGTCAGAAATGGCATAGTTCGTGGCAACAGGCCATGGGAAAAAGAACAAAAAACACTGTCAGAGGACGTCATGTCCAATTTTCCTTATCCCTCATCTCTTTATTTTCATATTGCTATTTAATATGAATGCACTTTGGCACATTGGGGGTAATATGCATTTTTAGTGTGGAAACGAGTTTCTGTAGTTGTGAACTTTCTGTTTGTCCATTTCTCAGGCCTTACACAAACCTCTCGTGGAAAACGTCCCCTGTACTACCCAAAAATTTTAGAAAACTAAAAGTTTTAATAAAAATCGTGTTACAAATAGAAAACACTCAGATCCAAAACACTCAGATCCGTTGGAAATATTTAATTACAAATTGAGGTACTTTTAGCATATGAAGTAGAAACTAAAGTTTATTTTTATACAATTTATACTTAAAACTTTTTCTCCATGTTTTCGGTAAGATTTTGACGTCGCTCCATAAACCCTTAATCCCTTCTCCAATTATATATAGTTTACGACCACCTCAGGTAGATTCATGCTCTCATCCCTTTCACTCACACACACTTACATTCATCTTCTCCGATTAAGTGCAATACTTGCTCACGCCGAATGCCCGTCGAAGGACAGACCTGCGTTGGTCCTAACGTGTTGTTACGTGTCAAGATCTCAACTCCGATTATCAGAAGTTCAGTTCTCGATCAGACCTCAAAGCCGGTGTTGAACCGTGTTTCGATCCAGATTGCTGAAAACCAACTCGTTCCTTGTTCGGTTCAAACAAAAATAAGTAGTTTATTTCTTCTACATCATCTTCTTTTATTGAAAAGTATCTTTATAAATTATAAAAACCTTTTCTAACTTTTTAAACCACTATAGGTCCATCTTCGATTGCTTAGAGAATACTAAAATAAAAAGTGAAACTTACTTCACACTATAATACCACGAGAAGAAGGAAAATACAATTAAAAATAAGATAATTGTCAACAGCTCATCCAAAGCAAATATTCCCTAACTAATAATACCTAGATTAGATTTTATTATTGTCGTGTTGTGACGGATTAATACGCGATGTTAAATAAAAATAATAAAGAAAACAAAAAACTAATATGTAAACGTAACGATGTAAAACTAAACGAAAAAAATTAAAAAAAATGGTGAAGAAATATGAATTAGAAGTTAAACACTCCATAAATAAAACCCATACCTAAAGATTATATCACATGGCTCTACAAGCTACACCATCACTGGAGCCACTTTGCTCAATCACACATCAGCACTATCACCTCCACTTGACGACTGTATAATGTTTTAGAACATATTCCTCAAGCATTAAAACTAGTACGCTACTTAACACCCCCAATGCTAGCTTTTGTAAAGTGTCCACCCACACCATATATACCTTATAGGTGATCCTTTTATGTCACTTGCAAATTGCAATAACCTAAATGGCTCTTATAATTAGCCTTACACCCATACTATACTTGTGTTGTTTTGGTCTGTTTGTGAGCTCAGTTTTAAGTGCAAAAGCTAGGCATTTCAAATGGGAAGTCGAGTACATGTATGGTGCGCCAGATTGCTTGGAACACGTGGTGATGGGCATCAACGGCCAGTTCCCCGGCCCGACCATTAAAGCTCGGGCTGGTGATACTCTTGTTATCCATCTTACAAACAAACTCCATACTGAGGGAGTCGTTATTCATTGGCATGGAATTAGACAGGTTAAAATTCTCTAGACGTCTATAGTTTATTATCATTTATTTATTTTGTTTCTTAACTTCTCTCTTTGTCTCATGATATATTAGCTTGGGACGCCATGGGCCGATGGAACAGCATCCATATCACAATGTGCCATAAACCCCGGAGAAACGTTTGTTTATAGGTTCAAAGTTGATAAGGTACATATGTAAGATCATATGAGTTTATCATTTTGTATATTGTTAATAACGTGTGTCAAATGGGTCAAATAGAAAAAATAATAATTAATTGTTATGGAGGAAATGAGTCGGACGTGTGAAATTAGTATAAAGTTACATAAAATATATTCCAAAATTATAACATTTTAAACCTTTTATTGGTTTAGTATTCTTATAATGTTATAGTATAATACTTACCTAAACAAAATCTTTAATCTATCCTATTCTTATAACATAGTATAATACGTACCTAAACAAAATCTTTAATCTATTTTAATAAAACATTAAAATGGTTGTCATATATTAATCAACAATTTGTCAAACATAATAAATTTCTTTAATGTCTTAAATTAAATTATTAATTAATGTTTTATAATAAATTATATCATTTATAATTTTCAAATTTTTTAACTGTTTTATTTTGTATATATATATCTAATATTATAAACGTAAATTCAACTCGTGTAATACACGGATTACTAACCTATTATATAATAATAAAAAATAACTAATTACATCATGTGTTAGAATTATATGTGCTAAAAGTTTCCTTTTCTACTTTTTTTTTTGTTTCATTCATTTTATTGCTTTACTTTTAATAAATTCTTTATAAGTAATTTCAATCATTTCTTATCCTAAAATATTACTTTATAAAATTTTCATTATTAAGTTTTTTATATATTTTTTATTCAACACATAAGTTTTTAACATAACTTATAGAATTAAAAAAGGAGAAAAAAACTCACTTGTCATTTCAACCTATAGTTACTTACAGAAATCAATATATTTCTTTTATAAAAATATTTGTAATTGTACAAAATCAAAATGAATTAATAGAGTATTATTAACTAAAGGCCATTATATTGAAATACCAAATACTGATCGGGTGCAGGCGGGTACCTACTTTTATCATGGACACTATGGGATGCAAAGATCAGCAGGATTATATGGATTATTAATAGTAGATGTAGAAGAAGGAAAGAAAGAGCCTTTTCAATACGACGGGGAGTTCAACCTCTTGTTAAGTGACTGGTGGCACAAAGGTGTTCATGAACAAGAGGTTGATCTCTCCGCCAATCCTATGCGTTGGATCGGTGAACCTCAGGTATATATATGTCTTATTGTATTTTTGTTTCAAATATATCTATACTATATTATAATACATAAGAGGAGAAAATCTTGTCTTTTATTTAAAAGTTAAAGAGCTTAAGAGAGGTATATTAGTCTTTTAAACATAGAATTAAAATTATATTTTAATGAAAAATGAAAATTTAAATAATCAACTTATTGATAATTAAATTTTAGTAATTTATATATATAAAGTAAACAACTTTCAAATATATAAACGAATAAGGCGTTGTAAATTGACACCGCTACAGTATCATATGAGTTTCCTTATTAGTGTGTATGTATATGTGTGTGTCTGATGATGCCTCATGTAGTGGAATGGAGATAATGGTTACATTAGGATCAGTTGGTTTACACGTAAAGATTTGTATGAATAATAGAAATGGTAAATTCGATTCAAGATTTTACGTAAGAAGCTACTTCACTATGTTTTTTATAGAAGACAACCTTTAGATGGTTTAAAATGCATCATTTTTATCATTTATAGGCTTATAGCTAATGAGAACATGACACCTCTATTAAAAAAAATGTTTTTTTCCAAACTTTAACAATCTATTTAGGGGCGTCATTCGTGTCTGGTTAACGAGTTTAATTGTTCAACACGAACACAGACCATATTATTATTCGTGTCAAACATATCAACCCTAACTCACACACGCGTAAAATTATGCCCGACACAAATGTTTAATCCGTTTATCTAAATGTGTCAAACATGCAGGTTGACGCGTTAAAAGATAATAAACCATGTGTTAATGTGTTAATCAGATTGGTAGAATTTTAAATCAGGTTATAGGGTCAGAAACAACTCATAAATGAGTTAGTGGATCATCTTTTACTATAATGGTTGTCATGTCATCTTATTTAACTAAACGGGTTAAAAATGTTAACCTAAAACTATCTTTTTTTTAATGGATTAGATGTGCCAGCCAACAATCTGGTTTTTTTGTGTCGTGTTTATGTTGGGAATTGTCACTGATAAATTCATCCATATTCGTGTTATTTTTTAGAGTTTAAAAAATGTGTACACATAACATTTTGGGCTGGTTTCGTTTCTTGGTATTATAAATTTTTCACCCAAAATTCCATTGAAAACGTGGTTTTTGTATTTTTTTTTTCATTTTTTAACATGTGCTATTTTTGTTAAATATTTTTAGGCTATATATCTTTTGTAAAGCAATATAAAAAAGTATTATTGAATTTATAGTGATGATATTTGAATTATAAAATTGAGTCTAATGATGAAAAGCGTGAAAAGACAGAGCCCTGGTTGCATGCTCGTTGAATTCTTTTTTTTTTCAAATGGCAAAAGCAAAAGCAAAAGCAACAACATTACATGTCAGAATGGTCAAACAATTACTAAAATATAATTATTTATATATTTATCAATAATGAATAAAATTAAAAAATAAATATTTGCCGAATGATATCATGTTAAAGACATTAATGCTAAGCTAACAAACCTCACGTAACTCTTTTTTCTCAATTAGTAGAAAGGTCTAGCTGGCTGCAAATAATCTTTAAACAAGTTGTAAACGGATCGGTAGGTTTATAAACGGATGCTAAACGGGTTTTTGTGTTGAATTTATTAAATATATTTTCATTCCATTCTAATTTTAAACACCTTGACAAATTAAGTCATAAAATACAACTTTTTTCTTTATTTCTTATTTCTGAACTTCAAAACTTTGTACTGAATTTAATACAAGTTGTACCCATTTCCCTTTGTTAGATGGAATAAGAGGTTAATCTGAACATGACGTGTTTATATAAACCGATTAGACATGACACCTAAAAGCGATTAGTGTTTTGGATTCTGTTAATTTTATCATGGTGCATACTTAGTGTTATGCATGAGATCGCTATCAGATTTTACTTTTCATACATAATCTTCTAATACTGATCAATATTAAATATTATCATCACTTTCCTGTATAATCGAATCTTCATCCATACAATTGAAAGATTGTTGAACGGGTTAGATTAAAACATCTGATTTTAAGGGGTATTAAACTAAGTAAACTATTACTATTGAATCATCATGTGTGCATGTATATATTATCATGTAACTAAGTATATTATATATGTTCAAACATGTCTGAAAAGTAAAACTATTTGTTATGTATTTTATTTAGAGCTTGCTGCTAAATGGAAGAGGTCAATACAACTGCTCGTTAGCGGCGCATAATAGCAAGGGGTCGGGTCTACCGGCGTGCAAGTTTAGAGGAAACGAGAGGTGCGCACCAAACATACTACATGTGATGCCAAATAAGACCTATAGGCTGAGAGTGGCCAGCACCACTGCTTTAGCTTCACTCAACCTTGCCATTGGGGTAACGTACTCCATCTTTAAACTACATATTGTTTTACTCTTAAATGCCAATGATTACTCTTAAATCCCCCACCACCATTTGGTGGAGTAGATACACCATTGTCTTTCAATGTGGAGAGGTTAAGGGTTTAAATTCCACCGAACACAAAACATGAATAAAAAAACTATAGAGGTGGGTCAGAAGTTTTACCACAGTCCACATTTAGGCGGTGAGTTTCCTCTGAGATGGATGTGCAACATAGAGGGTCATGATTACTCGCACGGCGTGTGGTCGCAGCGTGTCCTAGGTAGCATCGTTTGCCAGATGAGACCTCCGAGTAACCGGGTGTTTGCCCTGCAAAATTTTGATTATTAATTTTACAAAAATAAACTTTGAATTTTAGTTGTCAAAAGTATACAATCTGAAAGTGTACGGTGTCGGTTAAACAAATCTTATTGTGCTTTTGTTTATACATGCAGAAGCACAAGTTGTTGATGGTAGAAGCCGATGGAAACTACCTTGAACCATTTTGGGTAAACGACTTTGACATATACTCCGGTGAAACATACTCTGTCCTCTTCCATACCGACCAACAACCCACCGATAACTACTGGATCTCAGTAGGCGTGAGAGGAAGGAAACCAGCAACCCCTCAAGCCTTAGCCATATTACACTACCAATCCACCACTGCCTCCAAACTCCCCACAATTGCTCCACCACAAACCCCTCTTTGGAACGACTACTCTCATAGCAAATCCTTCTCTAAAAAAATCCGAGCCCGCCTTTTGGGATCGCAAAACCCCCCTCCCATCACCAATCATCGTCGAATCTTCCTACTCAACACCCAAAACCGCATCGACGGTTATACAAAATGGGCCATCAACAACGTATCACTCACCCTTCCCCCAACCCCATATTTGGGGTCTATCAAGCATGGATTTAGCAATGCCTTTGATCAAAAAAGCCCACCGGATTCGTTTGTAAACACATATGATATTACGCGACCCCCATCAAATCCCAACTCGACATATGGAAATGGGGTCTACATGCTCAAGTTTAACACGACTATTGATGTGATACTACAAAATGCCAATGCACTAAATGCAAATGTGAGTGAGATACATCCATGGCACCTTCATGGGCATGACTTTTGGGTGTTGGGATATGGAGAAGGAAAGTTTACCAAGAAAGATGAAAATAAATTTAATTTGAAAAATCCACCATTACGGAACACCGTGGTCATATTTCCTTACGGGTGGACCGCATTAAGGTTTATGGCGGATAATCCAGGTGTGTGGGCGTTTCATTGTCATATAGAGCCTCATTTGCATATGGGGATGGGTGTGGTGTTTGCAGAAGGGGTTCATCTTGTGGGAAAGATACCAGATGAGGCTCTTTCTTGTGGCTTGACAGGTAAGATGTTAAGGAGTAAAACACACAACTAAGACTTAATTTGTAAACTATTTTTGATTAATTATCAACTCCTTAAACTTGGAGGGATTGTTTGTTACTTTGTAATATTAGTTTTTGTGGGGATATTTGAATTTAAGAAACTATCTATTTATAATCAGTTTGAGAAAACAAACTTGTCTCTTTACTTGAAAAAATTAAGAGTTTAAAGAGATAAAATCGTCTTTTTCTATTATTTCATTAGCCTATAAACAATTGTAAACTTTCATCAATAGTATATACAGTACATTACAATTACTCAAGTGATGGATACAAGTACTTTACGTTCTCCCTTTTAGCGTTTCCAAATCCATCGTCCCATACATTTCTTCTAATTTAGAGATAGCGCTGCGATTTTCCCTACCTACTCCCACACACATGCGTCCTCTCCATTGCACTTCTTCAACATTCCTTCACCAAATCTCCATCTCCATTCTTGTATTCTCTCTCTCTCTCTCTCTCTCTCTCTCTCTCTCTCTCTCTCTCTCTCTCTCTCTCTCCCTCCCTCGCGCGAAAACTCTGAATGAAAACTCTGGTGGAAGCGCAATAGATTTCGCTAATCATTGTTTATTTGCTTCATCTTCGATTTGTATATTATGGAAACACGATTTCTAGGGTTTTTTCATCTTCTTAAGTTCTTGATATGTGAAGAAAAGCAGATGAGAGGCATTTTTTTTATCCAGCAGATCAACGCTTCTTCTGTGCCATCATATTTAGGGCCTCGAATCTAACTGATATTTCGTACAAATTTGAATGCTATTTGCTTTTTTTCGGCTTAATTTTGTTTCTAGGGTTACTTTCTTTTCCTTCTTCTATTAAGTGGTAGAGTGTCAAAGAATGGTACTTATAAACGTCCCCAGAAACCCCTCTAATTTTGTATGACTAAATCCTTCCTTTATTTTCTTTCATTCATGGGTCTATAATTTACAACATTAATTTTACCAGCGTGTTCTTGAATTTGTTTGTTTTCATATTTTTTTTTTATAACGAATTGTCATCTCATAAAATTAGGCTTCTATTGTATGTTTATATGGCAGTGAACTTCTTATTAACATCTACCCATGGCTTTTATGATGGTGATGATCATTGTGTATGTCACACCTTCAAAATCCACTTACGGATTATCACCATATTGGAAGAATGACCGATCAGGATCTCAGTCATTAGACACACAAAACACTATATATGCATAATTAACCAATTTAAATAAGAGTTATTAAAGTCCAGAAAAGTTTAACAAAATTGTTATCAGTTTTGTTGAAGCATGAGTTAAACCAAACAAATTTTAAAAGTTTTGGATGCACACAGGAATTAATTCAAAAGACGTCAAATGTTTATGAATGATAATGCATCACTTAGCAAGTGCGTCCTAGTTGTGCCGCCTAAGGATCTCGAGAAAAACATGCTAAAGTGTCAATGTGGGGTTGGTGAGTTCAGAAAGTTAAATAAGCAGATAAACAACATTGATCTAAAATAGTAAGTTAACCAGTTATGGTTTTACAACTAATATAAACTAAAAGGCAAAACCTATCTATTAGATTACTGGCCCAAATATCCGAAAACATAATACATACAGTCCAGAATAGAAAACAACCATATTACAAACAACCGGAAATATAAACAACCATAAAAATTGACAAATATTCTTGAGTCGTAAGGAGCCGTTACTAGCTAACGAGCCGTTACTAGCTAACGAGTCGTTATGACGAATGTGCATCACGATCCGTTACAACCTAACGGGTCGTTGTGCGGGAACTACATAATGAGTCGTTACAAGCTAACGAGTTGTTGTCACACCCCAACCGACGGCGGAATATGTCGGGGCATGATGATTGTCCAGATGCTCATGACAACTAATTAAAGTTGAAATATATTTAACATGCCTTTTTATTTCATTATTGGAATATTTTACAAATAGAAAACAGACAAAACATAACAACATAGGTACTTGTAATTAAACATTGATTAACTAGGTCCAGCATCCTATAGTGATCACATACTAGCTCAAACACGATTACCTGCAACATGTATAAGATAAAGTGTCAACTACAAAAGTAGTTGGTGAGTAAACATAGGTTTAATACGTAATAGCAGTATAAATCATGCGATCTATGTGTTTAGTGAATGTTCATAGAATATGATAAACAAGTATTGTAACAGTGTAATCAACCGCGTATCAAACCCTTGACAATTAGGCTTTCAATCACAAGGCGCTACACGCGAAGCATGCCAAGTGGGCTGTCAAACCAATAGATCTATTATCGTTACCCCGGCTCGGTATGTTAATGAGTACGCATGCTAGTGTAATAGTGTTGGAATACAACAACAATCATGGTCCAAACAAGTTTAACACATCAAGAACACACATAACAAGCATAGGATTCGCATTTAGTTTTAGATAAGTAATTATAGAGTTTGGAATTTGAGATAGAGATACATGTTACACCCCAAAGTATTAAAAGAGAATGGGGCTATGAATACTCACCTGATAAGGAGATAGGGAACAGGGATAACGCCGATTCGTGAAAGACAAGTTACTCAGAGATTATCCTAATGAATCAAATAAGGTATATGAAGGAATTCAGAATGACTCAAGTTTTAAGTATTCGAGGAATGTTATATTTGATTAGGTCAAAATTACCATTTTGCCCTTCTATAGGTAAATTAGGGTTTAGTAAAGATATGTATTTCTAATATTTTATCATTTATCACTTTTAAGCTTATGAATACTTATTGTATATATAAATATGATCTAGTACCAAAAATCAAGTCTTAATATCTTCCGGTTTATTTATTATCAAATAAACATATTCAAAACCCTAATTTTAGTAAAATAATTAAATAATTACCAAAACTCATTAGATTTTGGAAAAAACTTAGGGTTTTATTCATATTACTATATTATAATATTCTTGAAAATATAAAACCTTAATTCATTGTCGTTTTTCCAGTTTTGACAAAATAATGACGTGAAAACCCTAATTTAAGCATAATTGCCAAATAAATATCAAAACTCATTAGATTTTGAAATAAATTTAGGGTTTTGTTCATAATAATATATAATGATATTCTTGAAAACCTTAAACCCTAATTTCACTTGTTTATCCGGTTTTTGTAAAATAATTTCCCGAAACCCTAATTTTAAGCATAAATAATAAATAAATATTAAAACTTATTAGATTTTGAAACAAACTTAGGGTTTTATTCATAATAACATATTATAATATTTAAAAAATTATAGAACCTTATTTCAACACCGTTTATCCAATTTTGGCAGAACAACGACATGAAAACCCTAATTTCGGCATAATTTTATATAAAATACTACACATGCTCAAAACTTAAAATTAACTTAGGGCTTTCTTAATATACATTATTTTAAGATTACTTACAAAAATTCAGACCCTAATTCCAACCCGATCACCCGATTTTGGCAAAACAAGCTCAAGAACCCTAGATTTTATGCATTTCTAGAAATCATACTTAGAAAATGAATTTGCAAAAACTGAGATAGGTTATTGTTAATCATACCTAATGATGCTTGACTGCAGAAATTTAGCTCCTAACTCCAAACGATCGGATCGAATTTGATGGATGAAGGTTCGGATGTGTTCTTAGGGTTTTTGAGGTGAGATTTCGTGAATTGGTGCCTGATTATGGACGATTCAAGGCTGTATTTATAGTCTTCATGGTCGCAGCTGGGTTCTACAGGTGTGAGGGGTGACTAATCGAGC
>JBCNJP010000013.1:16368363-16544136 GCA_039602395.1 Deinandra increscens subsp. villosa
TAACAAGTTCGCTAGAACTTGATGAAGTACGCTAAGCATAGATTAAGTACGCTAGGAACAAGTTAAGTGCGCTAGGAACAGATCAAGTTCGCTAGGAGCAAAACAAGTTCGCTAGGACAAATATCAATCAAGTACGCAAAGTATAACAAGTACGCTAAGAGATAAGTGACAAGTTCGCTAAGAGTTAATCAAGTCCGCTAAGTTCAATATACAAGAAGTTCGCTAAGGAGAAACACAAGTACGCTAACACTTGGATAAATAAGATCACATATAACATAATCAAAGATAATATTACAGATAAATACCAAAAAGGTAAACAGTTTGTGTTGCCAACATAATAAGTTCTAACAAAATCACCTATTGGCGGACTATTTTGAAGGCCTATGTGATAGAATAGGTGAAAATTAGCTGGGTTATGGTTATATTGGGTCATTGGGCCAATTTAGACATGTTTTGGCTCATTTAGAAGAAGTTTAGATAGAGTTTAGTGGGCCTTTAAGGTCTAATACGGGAATTATTGTGTTTTAGGGTTAAGGAGGATTTCTTGTTGACCAAGCATATCATCTCATATAAATAGAACCCTATAGGATCTTGGGATGGTTGCTGATTGTGGGGAGGGTTCAAGGTGATTATCGAAATTCTCCATAGAGAATTTCGATCCTGTGTATTGCAACCAAGGTTTCTAATCAAGTGTTCTTCCAATCGGTTTGCGTGTTTCACTGTTTTCAATTGTTCTTCTTAATACTTTTCGATTATACTTGAATCACTCGATTGTTTGGATTCCGCACTCACAATCGAGGTTAGATATCGCGTTCGGACCGTTTTCGGGACTTACAATTGGTATCAGAGCCAAGAAACGCAAGTTTTGAGGCTCTCGTGATATCCGATTCAAGTGTTTGGCAACTAACAGTTTGAGTTTTTTGTGGTGATTTTCAGCCTTTAGCACGATACGGAAGTATTTTTACAGGTTTCAAGTCAAGACAGGAGCTTTCGAGGTGCTTAATTCGTGATTTGGAGACTTCTTGACCCTGTTTCAAGACTTTTCGATCGCCCTTCTGATCGAAAAGCCTTTTCTGTCGCGCTATTTCGATCGAGAAAGTCCCTTTGAGACTTTTCGATCTGCCCTAACTCAATCGAGAAGTCCCCTTTGTGACTTCTCGATCAACCATTTTGATCGAAAGTCCCCTTGTGACTTATCGATCAGCCCATTTCGATCGGAAAATCCCCTTGTGACTTTTCGATCAGCCATCTGTCGATCGAAAAGTCCCCCTTGTGACTTTTTGATCAGCCCATTTCGATCGGAAAGTCCCCACTGAGACTTTTCGATCCGCTGATACTTTTCGATCGAGAACCCTGCTTTTCAACTGACCCCCTGTGTGATCGAAAAGTACTTTTCGACCCAACACCCTGCTGATCGAAAACCCCTTTTCGATCAAACCCACTTTTCGATCGAAAACCTACTTTTCGGTCCAAATCCTTTTTGCAGCAAAAACACTATTTCGCACTGTTTCACTAAAACAAACGTAACTTGGGCATCGTTTGGGGTTAGAAGCTCAAATTTTAACACGACGTCCGTGAGAACGAGCCCCAGAATTACCCCAGACTTATGTCCAGGGGAGCTCGTTTGGACCTCCAAATTCCACTTCGAAGGCCTCCGTTTTTCAGTTTTAAGTTTTTGACACTATTCTTTGAATAGTGATTTTGTTGTTTTACTAGATTTGCTCTAAAGTTCCATCCATAGAAGTTCATGGCACCCATTCTACCAGGTACCACTTCATGCACCAACAAGAATGAGGTATGCCTAAACCCTAAGTGTCAGGCTATTTTGAATGAATGTAAAGACTGGGAACGTAAGTTTACCAATGAGACCCTAAATTGCGAATTAATTGATAGAGACCTTAGGGAGTCCAAAGGTAAGACCAGAATATTTAGAGAGAAACTTGAGGCCATTCAGGTTTATGTTAAGAGTCTTCAAATACAATTGAGTGATAAAAGCACCTATCTTAGGCTTGCTAACGCTAAGGTAGAAGAGCTAACTAAGGAGGTAGAGGAACTAAGAACCAAACTTGACACTTCTCAATCTGCCCTTGAGAAACATCAAGTTATTCAAAAGAAAATGATGGACTCTCATCGTGCTTTATTCAAATCAGAGGAGCGACTCGAGCATGTAAAAGAAACATCTGGCCTCGGGGATGGAAATTTTCCTCCCCCATTACAACATGAATACATCAGAGTGCCCCAAACTGCCGATGAATTGTTGAAAGAGTCCCTGAATGAAGCAACCATGGTATATGGGCCTCAACCTGTACATAAAGATGAAAAGACAGCCTCTGAAGCAACTCAGTCAAATAACACTACTGGGTGTGCAGGTTCAAGCTCTAGTGAAGTAAAAAGAGCTGATGAAGAAAAGTTGGTTCCTTATCCAAAGATCGAGACTCCTTATTCCAAAGTTGTGGATGAGGTAAAGCGGGAACGAGTGGTGATCACTACAACGCCCAATGGTAAGATATTCATGACAGCAGGGTCTATGTTCATTCCGATTGAAGGAGAAGAGCGACCCTCATTCACCACTAAGTTCAAAGGCTTGGGTCATGATGGTGGTTTACCATCTGACATTAAGAGTATAAGGCCCAAGATCACCATCAAGCCTCTAACTTCTGTTCCTATCAAGATTGAAAGGCCCAAGATGACAAACAAGTGTCCAGTTTCATCAGTAGGCTCATGCAGTTGCAATTGTAGAAATGTTATCTCGACATCAAAGAATACAATGAGCAAAAGAACTGAAAAGATAGATTCAACTCAAGCTTCGAGGAACCAGTCCACAGTCAACCGAAGATCTGCAAACGGGTCAAAGATGCAGACACAAGAAAATGATGCTCCACCTCAGTAGCTAAAGACAAACGGTTACACGTCTGACTTCTATCTCAAGAAGCAGACTTGCTCTAATTGTGGCAATCCTGGCCACATTGCCCGAAATTGTCTTTATCGCCCCTATGAGCCATATTATCCGCACAGTCAAAGTGTTTCATCTCAGAAATCAGTTAAGTCTAAGCCAATGAAGGTGCAACCACCTAAGGCAATGAAGACTGTTTCTCCTAAGATAAAACCCTCTAATCAACATTGGGGCGCTGCCAAAGAGCGGAGAAAATTTTCAAATCAAAAATATGTTTTTTCAAATTATGAAAATTTTCATAAAAAGGTGAAGAAACCAATTTCAAAACAACACAAAGTTGACAAACCTAAAGTTACCCCTCCAAAGGTAACTAAAACTATTTTGAAAAGGAAACCTGAAATGAAGAAGGTTGAAATACCTAAAGTCACTACTTCAAAGGTGGCTAAAACAACTTTCAACTCACCTGGAATTTGGAAACCAAAATCAAAGACAGCTGCAACTCAAATTCCTGATTTTTCAAAGGGCATGTGTTCAAAAGAAGTAACTTTCATTGATTCATCGGGTCTACCCAGAACCACAATGGCCTGGGTACCTATGGCTAACTGATCTCTCACCTTGTGCAGGAACAGTCAAGGAGGACTTTCATTAACCTTGTTTGTTTGTGATAGTGATTGTTCCAGGCACAGGATAGGAGGCATCTCTCTACTACATGACATGAAGATTTCAATAGAGGGTATGTCTCTATGTGCGAGGTAAATCTGAAAAGATCAGCAAAAAAGGTAACATTGTCTGAATTGTTTGTTTCTTGGCTAATTTGATGTGAAGTATGGTTCTGCATAAAACAAAACCCATTTCTGAAAATTTTCAAAAGATAAACTTTGAAGGTTAGCTTGGCCAGTTTTAGTAGTTATTTAGTGATGTGTCAGTGTGTTCAAGTTAAACAAAAAAAAATGTGGTTAGTTAAAAATCAAAAAGCAAGGGGAAGAATAGAAATGTGAACAAAGTTGACCCCTCATTTGCAAATTATTGTGTTTTTTAATTTTTGATCTTTTGTTTGTGTGTTTGAGAAGGTGGGAAGTGAAATAAATTTCCGTCTTGGAGATGGCTTGTAGACGCAAGGAGCGATGGATCGTTTGCTAATCACGTGATAACGAGATGAAGACGAGATCAAACAAGTAAATACAAATGGAATTTGTATTAATAAGTCTTGAGAGCACACACACACAAAAACACACACAGAAAGGTAGAATATGGCAAGAAGTTCTCAGCAGTTTTTAACTCTCTAAACAAGCTACCTATTTATAGGTATGACTAAATGAGCTGCGGACCATGTCCGGACCATCTGGTCCGGGCGGACCATTTGGTACGCAGGACCAACTGGTCCCCTGCCCTCATAGTCACACACACATATGCTCTAATATAGATACAATACACGAGACACAACGTAGCATATGTAGCATAGAAATATGCTTCTACAAACTCCCCCTTAACGTGTAGTGTATCTAGTCTAACTAAAACTCTAGTCTTCAATCTTCAACAATGTTGCATCCGATCGTCAACTTGAAATCTTGTCAGAAATAGAGCTTGCATGGCTGGATCATTCTTGAATAAATCTTTAACCTTCAGGATCCACTTGTGAAAGATATAACAAACTCCCCCTTTCACCATGCTTGAGTCTTGACACACAAAAACCTGCAACTTTAGAAGACAAAAGTGCGGATTTTCTTTGAATTTCCAAAAATAATTTAATCTTGGTGCAAAACTTCTCTTTGAGAATCCAAGATATTGATTTTGAAATTTTGATTTTGTATCAAGTGTTGATCAATCGAAAACAACTAAGAAATAAAATCTTTTTGATTTTTAGAAACTTTAGATCAAAACACACCTAAAATCTTTTTGATTTTTTAAAGTTATGCTAAAACACACCAAAAATCTTTTTGAATTTTACTAAAATGGAAATATAAATGCAACACAAAATTACACTCTATTTTTGGTATTTTGCGAGAAAGATCACGACACGAGATCATATCAGACATAATGCATCTAGCACATTTCAATTTCGGTCTTAATCAGCATGCAAGCCAAGATAATTGCAAATACAACATTTATGTTTATTTCAGCATGCACCAATCATTGTTTATCGTTTTCAGATATGCTTAAGGTAATTTTATCATGCACTGATAACTCGGCCTCCACTCTATCAGAAATACTAGCAAATCATCATGTTTATCATATAGAAGCAAATTTTCTTAGAGATTTAATCATCCTTGATGAGTCATGCAAAAATAAAGCAGAACCTCAAATACCTAGCAATCAGGTCAGTCTTGAGGATACGCAGAGAAAGCCCAAGTATTTGAGAAAATAAGAAAGCAAAACAAGTTGAAGTTGTATAATCCAACAACAATCAGGTCGATACTTCCGTATACGCAGAGAAAGTCCGATGGATTATACGAAACACCAAAGAAAATAAAGCAGAACGTCAAACGAACACCAATCAGGTCGATCTTTCGATACGCAGAGAAAGACCGATCGTTTGACAAAATAAAGAAAATCAAACAAGTTTAAATCTTTCAAAATGAAAACATGCATTCATCAGGATATCTCTTTATTCTATTCTTGGAATCATCACACAGCATTCATCAAGAAGAAAATAACCAAAGATCATCAGGCAAGCTTTATGTTTATATCTTACTTGCAAATATGAGATTAGTCATGCACATTCACATATTATGCAAGTACCTACATCCTTTAGACTTAATCTATCCATGGCAGATAACATATATGCTGATGTACCATCATTTCTCGCTTGTGTCGGATCAATTTCTCAATTTTTTATATTTTTTCTAATTTCTCCCCCTAAAATTCAAACAAACACTATTTTTTGAATTTTCAATTTTCTCCCCCTAAAAATATGTACAACTACAAAAAGGTAAACATATGAACAAGAAAGAAAATTGATCGACCAACACTGACACTTTGTAGTTTTAGTTTTGGAAAAATCGGTTGAAAAACATTTGAAAATAATATGTCGTTGAAACACTAAATTAGGCAAGTTCTTCACTATCAGCAACACACGCATGACAGGTCTTCTTGAAGAAACCTGTAGACACCATATAAAACGTTAGTGATTTTGGGATCGGCCCGAGTCAACAGCCTCGGGTCGCCCGGTGTCTTCAACATGGTCTTTGTTTGCCAAGAAAACAGCTCGTGGTTTCCACATCAGTGGCGATTGAAAACTGTTCAATGAACCCACAAAATGATCAACTTGCATCTTTGCCCAAGACGGCTTACTAGCTGATTGGGACCTGAATGATTGTGGTTCATCAAAAATATGACCATTTAAATCCACATATTTAGCAGTTTTGTTCACATAAGCGTCAGTACTCGCATTCGTAGGACATTGAGCAGCAAGATGTCCTGGTTTACGACATGCATAACACTTCCTGTGAAAAATATTAAGGGAACTGCTACCCAGATTTGATTCAAAAATTTGATTTTTATCAACAAAATTCTTTAGATTTTTCTTGTCCTGTTTTAACACATCATGATAACCAAAAATATTTTCTGAACCAAAGGAATCAAAGAAATCGTCTGAAGAATCATACCTTGGAGGTGGACTTCGTGAAGAATTACCAGAACTATAAGAAGATCTTCCAGAATAGTAATGATCATTCTTTGATTTGACAACATGTCGTTTCTGCTGTTGTGATTTGTTCTTTTGAGTTAAACCAGCAACTTTCTTTGGTCGTTGTGTTCGAAGAACTGATTTTTCTTTAGCGTCATAACCAAGACCTTTATGCTTGTACCCCTGAACTTTTGAAGAATTTGAAAAAACCGTTGGAACTGCTCTGCCTTTAGCTGTACTAGTAAATTTAGCTTTAATAGCTTTCAATTTGTTATTTTGAATCAAAGCTTTTTCTTCTTCATGGACAGATGAAGAACCAGACGCAATTTTCTCACAAAGCTTTTCTTCTTCCAAAGCCTTTGAAATTGACACAAACTTTGGAGCTTCACCTAATTTCTTCTCCCTTTTCTCAGATCTGTTTTTCTTCTTCTTTGCTGGAGTTGCAAATTTAGAATAATCTTGCAATTCAGCTCTTGGATCAAGTGACACAAATGGAGGATTTAATATAACCACTGGAGCTGGAACAGAATGTAATTCCTCTTCTTTCACACTTTCGTCACTCTTTTCCTGATTGTAAATGTAATTCAGTAATGTAGGAGACATAGCTGAATTCTTTACTTGCTTTTGAAGGGCGAGAATCTCAACTTTTAACTCAGATATTTTGACTTGAGCAGCCAACAAATCTTTCTGAGTACCAATAAAGTCATCTGATAATTCATTGTATTCAGCCTTCAGTTGCCTTTTGGTATCACATAACTCCATTAGCTCAGCATGAACCTTCTCCCACTTCTTAGTAAAATAAGCAACATCTTTTGTTAAAATATCATTCTTTTCACGCATCTGAACATTTTCATCTCGAAGCTTTGAAAGTTCTTCTTGAAGTTCTAAAACTTTATCTGCAGCTTCAACAGCAATCGCATTTGCTTTTTCATACCTTTGTTGAACAGGATAACTCTTTTCAAATAGATTCTCAAAATCTTGAACTGCATCAAGATGAGCACTCCAAAGCAACTTTCACAACTTTGAATTCTTTTTCTAAATCATCATATCGTTGTTGTAAACACTCCAAAGCAACTTTCACAACTTTAAATTCTTTAGTTAGCAAACTGGTATCGTTTAGCCAAGATTCAAATCTATCATTGGCAACACCACAAGCGTCACATTTCTCTTGTAAATCTTTTGTAAGTTCAGCAACTCCATCTTCCAGTACTGTTTCACATGAACTTGTTTCTGAATTAGAATCACTTACCTCCTTCCTTACAACTTCGGCAAGAAATGCAGATTCATCATGATACCACTCGACATACTTATTTAGAGAACTATCATAAACCAAAGCAGGTTTGGAAAGAGAAGCTGAATTAGAATCAAATTTAAAATTGGAGCTTTCTGAATTTTGAATTGCATTTAATGCCAACTGTTTTTGTCTCTCTTCAATAATTGCCATATCCTTTTCCCAATCATATCCTTCAACATTTTGTGAAATCAATGCTTGTGAATTTGAATTATTTGTTGAGGACGAAGATACGGATGTTTTTGGGTTTTTACATTCACGAGCAAAATGTCCAATTTGTGAACATTTGAAACACCTAACTTTGGATTTATCCAATCCAAGTTTTCATCCTGGAAGAAAAGATTGTTTACCATGTTTCTTCATGTATCTCTTACCTCTTTCAACAGTCATAGCAAATTGCCAATGTAAATCTAACTCATTCAAATGATCATCATCCAACTCACTTAAGTCATTTGCAACCAAATCAACTTCTCAGAGTTTCCCAAAAATTGAACTACTAGATGATGAGATAAAAGCAGAAAGCAATGAAGCTAAATCCTCAGATGCCTTGTCAGGAATTTTAGGTTTTGATGATTGATTTGGACATGTAGAAGTACAACCTGGAGAATAACTATAAGTCTCAGATTTTCCAGCAAGAAATGCAGTAGGAGGACCACTAAAAATGTCTAGCTTTTTAGCATTTATCGTAGAATCATTTTCACCACGATATGCAGCTGGATTCTGTACTTGTGCAGGCATGGATTTGTTGACACTCAACTCCATATCTCTTGCTTGTATCTGCTCAATCAAATTGATGAATGACAGCCCTGAAAATTCTTTATCATGAGTAATCATCATTACATAGTTTTCCCATTTTTCAGGTAATGCCTCTAGTATCTTCTCTTTCAGATCAGCTTCTTCCTTTTTTATGCCAACTAAAGCCATTTCACTTAATAAATGTGAAAACCAAGTAATAAGCTTTGAAATATTCTCATTTGGATAATGCTTGAAATTGTCAAATTCTTTCTTTCGAACCTTTTGTTTACTTTTCTTGAATTGATCATTACCTTCACAACGTTTCTGAATTGCATCCCACAACTCTTTTGCAGAAGTATACGCAGAAAATTGATGTAATAAGTCTGAAGGTAATGCCATCGTTAAAGCACCATAAGCTTTTTGTTCTGCTTGATATGCCTTCTTTTGCTCACCAGTAAGACTTTGTTGCAAAACTGGCCTTCCATTTGTTCCTGTTGGATACTCGTATAGATTATTGTAAGATATCCAAAAATCAACATCATTAGCACCAACATATGCATTGAATCGCTTCACCCAACTATGATAATCTTCCAATCTGAGCAATTTCGGAACTTTCTGACTTGTTCCTATTTCATTATCATAGTTAATGATAGCTTGCATCGTGTTTTGAATCGCGGAAAACGCTTGAAAATCCGACATATTTTCCGAAATATGACACCTCAAAAACTTCGAACTCAAAAACGGAGGTCTTCCAAGTGGATTTAGTGGGTCAAAACTTGATGGTACTGGCCGTAGGCAGGTACAAGTCCTAGATCTCGTCGAGACGAACGTTTTGACTGGTATTGGGTTCCGTAACTCTTTACGGTTCTCAAGTTACGTCAGTTTTAGTGATGAACACTTTTCTGCCAGCGGACCAAAACACTTTCAGCGGACCAAAATACTACCAGCGGATCAGATTTGTACCTGCGGACCAAATCCGGATCAGATTTGTTCCTGCGGACCAAATCCGGATCAGATTTCGTCCGGCGGACCAGATTTCGTACGGCGAACCAGATGATACGCTGAAATAACTGTCACGGATCAAATGGTACGCTGAAACTGCCATGGCTCAAAAAATATGAAGATTGCCTACGCGGACCAGATTAGCGGACCAGAATGCTGATGAAGATACACGGGCGGACCAACCAGCGGACCAGAAAATTCATTCGGCGGACCAACTGATTTCGAGGCTGATTTCATTGATTTTCGTGAAATTTGACGTTTGGAGCTGGAAATTGCTTTAGTATGATGCGAAAACACTCCAGCAACCCTTAGAAATCCTTTTCCATCGTTGAAACACTCGGAATTGCGGAAATTTGATGAAAAATGAAGAAAACCCAAACTTTCTCTCTCTAAAAATCTCCAAAATCACAGAATATGATCAGCAAATGGAACCAGATAGCTCTGATACCACTTGTAGACGCAAGGAGCGATGCATCGTTTTCTAATCACGTGATAACGAGATGAAGACGAGATCAAACAAGTAAATACAAATGGAATTTGTATTAATAAGTCTTGAGAGCACACACACAGAAACACACACAGAAAGGTAGAATATGGCAAGAAGTTCTCAGAAGTTTTTAACTCTCTACACAAGCTACCTATTTATAGGTATGACTAAATGAGCTGCGGACCATGTCCGGACCATCTGGTCCGGGCGGACCATTTGGTACGCAGGACCAACTGGTCCGCTGCCCACATAGTCACACACACATATGCTCTAATATAGATACAATACACGAGACACAACGTAGCATATGTAGCATAGAAATATGCTTCTACATGGATGACACGCATAAGGCAGACGTGAAGGACATGATCCATGGTGATATGTTGGTAGGCTCGGCTCTTTAAATCTGAAAAGGTATGCGTTACACACTTAAAGATAACGTATGGCAGTTAGTTGGGTAACAGCACTTAGGTTAATTGCATTTCTATTTGACTGCATGTTCAAGTTCCCGATACACATGCTTGTCTCCAAGAGTGTGAAATTGAGCTCAAAAAGTCGGTGTCCCCTCTGCTTTGCATGAGCAATGACCTAGGGATACTTCACGTGTATGTAAGGCTCTCCTCTGCTTTGTGTGAGCAATGACCTGGAGTTGTCCATGCATACGTGCTTACAGATTACCTTAAATAATATATACAATTCAAACGAAAAAATTGTATGTATACACCCAAAAGATGCCAAAGAGCACATCAAAAGAGACCCTCAAGAGTCCAAAACCCTCAGCCTTTGTCACTGATGAGAGCATTATCAAAAATGTTTCAAAAATTCAGTTGACTTGTATATTATCCCTAAAAATCTATGTGATCTATTATTTCTCTTCTCTACCAAGTCTTTCGGGAGCTCAGTTTCAAACTTCTGGTTCAGGTTGTGAAAATATGTGGTAGGGAATTTATGTGCTTGATAGTGTGCAATAACATGTACCTAGGATTTGTTGAAACCCACTTGCTGTTCATAATTAATGCACCAATAAAAGATAATAAAGTGACAAACAGCCTCATTAAGAAAAGGGTTTGAGTTTAAAGTGGACCAGTATAACAGAAGCTGAAAAGGGTTCCTCGGTCAAATTCATACGGTTTGATCCTATAAAAACTGTCTCATTTAGTAATTTGGTATGTTTGTTTTTTTTTATTATTTTTTTGAGTTATCTTAAGTTTTTATTGTTTATTTTTCAACCATGGCCATGTTAATTTAAAGGTTTTAATAAGTTTTATGGGTTTTATGCAAGAATGTATGACTCCCCTCATAATATCAGGGGGAGATAATGTGAAGAGTTCTCGGGTTTAGGGGAAGTATTTAAAGGAAACCCATAACCTATGTTAGGGTTTTTGTTAAATAATGTTAACCCGATAACCAGTCATCATTGTCTGGTTAGTGTTTGTTCCATGTTGTGCTTAACAGGTTAAATGGAAAAGAGAACTCATGGACAAGAAGGTTAAGGACTCAGTTGACCAAAGCAAGAACTCTGCTGCTGATCATGTTGAAGAACCAGCTGGAAAAGGACTTACCCTATGCTTAGGGGAAGTTTGTTGGTTTATCAAGTAAAGCTTCCAAAGACACTGTTCTCAAGTTTAGGGGAAGCTAATTGAAGAAAAGATGCAGAGCAGTTACCACAAGAAATTCAAGAATGCTAAGACAGAGACTTTCAAAATTTATCCCCTGAAGTCACAAGCAAGTCAAAACCGATATTACTAATTCAGAAATGACTCAATAGTTTTCAAGAAGAAGCAAGTATTTGAGAATCCTCCTCTTATTACTTGTTCATCATTTGCAGTTCAACCTGATGCTGATAAAGAGAGAGAACCATCAATCATCCCACATGCCGCCCAATGAAGATTCTCCAAGATAAAGAATCTTCATCAACCCATGCTCAAGCCAAGACTCCAAGTCTGAAGATTGAAAGTAGAAGACATTTAACAAGCCAAGGGGAAGATTGTAAGGGAATAATTTGTGGCTTGTGTATTAAATAACCTATTGCCGGACTATTTTGAAGGCCTATGTGATATAATAGGTGAAAATTAGCTGGGTTATGGTTATATTGGGTCATTGGCCAATTTAGACATGTTTGGGCTCATTTAGAAGAAGTTTAGATAGAGTTTAGTGGGCCTTTAAGGTCTAATACGGGAATTCTTGTGTTTTAGGGTTAAGGAGGATTGCTTGTTGACCAAGCATATCATCTCCTATAAATAGAACCCTATAGGATCTTGGGATGGTTGCTGATTGTGGGAAGGGTTCAAGGTGATTATCGAAATTCTCCATAGAGAATTTCGATCCTGTGTATTGCAACCAAGGTTTCTAATCAAGTGTTCTTCCAATCGGTTTGCGTGTTTCACTGTTTTCAATTGTTCTTCTTAATAATTTTCGATTATACTTGAATCACTCGATTGTTTGGATTCCGCACTCTCAATCGAGGTTAGATATCGCGTTCGGACCATTTTCGGGACTTACAGTTACTTTTGCTAATGAGTTGATAGAAACATTTTGGCATCCAAATGAGTTTGCCTGGAGTGCAGACTCTGATGCTAAAAGGAAAATTACTCCAATTACAATGCCTTTAACTGCTTGTCATGATGATGATGACAGTTTTCTGACTGATTCTGATTCTTATTCAAGTGAATCCTTGGTACACTAAAGTTTACCAAAAGTTGCTGATAGTTCAAAAGTTGAAGAATCTAAATGTCTTATATGTGTATTATGAGTTGGTTCATGTTCATGAAGATGTTTTGAAGGAAAAGGCTCAATTGGCTGCGGAATGTGAGAAGGCTAAAGCTGAAGCTTTAGACGCAGCTCAAGATTTTGAGAATTTATTTGAGAAAAGTTATCCAGTTCAGCAAAAGTATGAGGAAGCTACTGCTCTTATTGCTCAAACTGATGTTACTGTTGAAAAGCTTTAAAAGAAGATTTCTATGCTTCAAGATGAGAATGTTCTTTACAGAGACAAGAATGAAGTATTAACTAAGGATGTTGAGATCTATATGAAAAAGAGAGAAAATGTTCTTGAAGAGTTGTTTGCTGAATGTGAGATCCGAAAGTTGCAAACTTATGAATATGATGATCTCAATGAAAAGTTCAGTAAGTCACAAAAGGAGGTGTTTGAGGGTCAACAAAAGATTAATGATTTGAAATTGGAAATTTTGGAGTTGAAGAGGCATGTGAAGAATTGCAATTTGTCACCGACATTGCTCAATTTCTTATACAAGCAGGATAAGAGTTCGGAGAATTCTAAGGAAGATGATGTTCACTTGGTACCACAACCAGTGGATTTAATTGAAGTTACTTCTGCTAAGATTGATCAAAAAGATGAATTGCATGAGTACTCCAAATTTGCCACTCCACCTAAAAAGAACAAGTCTAAGTCTAAAAAGAAAGAAAAGCCTTTGGGTGAAGCTCAAAAATTTGTTTCAAAGTCTGTTTTATTAAAACATGAGAAAGTTTTTGATAAGGTTGCTTCGAGTTCTTCATCTGCACCTGAAGAAGAGAACGGTTTGATTGAGAAGAACAAGCTAAAGGATATCAAAGCCAAATTCACATGTGAAGCTAAAGTGAGAGAAGCTTCGGGTTCTTCTTCTAATTCTTCAAAGCCTCAAGGACTCAAACACAAAGGTATGGTTTATCAAGTGAAGGAAGAGTCGTTTCAAGCAAAGAAACCAGTGAAAGCTGCACAGGTTCCTAAAGCAAAAGTTGCAAAGAAATCATCACCTCAGAAGGAATTTTCTTATTATTCTGGAAGATCGTCATCTTTAAGGAGTCCATCTCCTAGGTATGATTCTTCTGATGGTTTCTTTGATAACTTTGATTCTAAACATTCATCTGGTTTTCAAAATTCAAAACAATTTTCAAATACTTTTAGAGAACGACTTTGTTATGAATGTCGTCAATCGGGACATCTAGCTGTTGATTGTTCGACGACTGCATATATCCACAAAACTACAAAATATGTGGATAACAAAAGTCAATTTTTTATGAACCCTGGTCTCCAAATATTAAATCAACCCGTAAATCATCTTGGTCTAAATCAAGTACGTCGGTTGAATCTGATTCAAGTTCTGATCAAAAAATTGAAAATTTTACAAATTTGGAAACCAAAAGTTGTTTCCACAGCCAACAAAGACTATGTGGAAGACACCGGGCGACCCGACGCTGTTGAATCGGGTCGGTCCCCAAGCGACTAATGCTTTATTTGGTGTCAAACAGGTATTTCCGGAAGACCTTTCAGTGATTGAAAATTGCTGATTGTGAAATATCTGTGATAATTTAAAACTAAATTTCAAAATCATTTGGTTTTCAAAAGACTAAAATTGCAAGTATTCGTTTTGGTTGATCAATTTCTTGTTTTTGTTTTACCTTCGTCTCATTCTGAGGGGGAGTTTGTTTTTGCAAAAATACAAAAATAGTGTGTTGTTTTTCAAATGTTAAAAATGAAAATCTATAAATAGAGTTGTCATTTTTAGGGGGAGAAATTTGAAAAAGACACATTGAAAAATGCAAAAAGACAAAAACATTGAAAAATGAGAAATTGTATCCCACAAGATTGGGAAATGATGGTACATTGGCTAAAATGAGAAGTCACTGTGTATACATGTGTTCATTTTGCAAAGATTTAAATTTGTTTGATTTTCTTTATTTTGTCAAACGATCGGACTTTCTCTGCGTGTTCACAAGACCGACCTGATTGTTGTTCGTTTGATGTTTTGCTTTATTTTCTTTCATGTTTTGTATAGCTCATCGGACTTTCTCTGCGTGTATGGGAGTACCGACCTGATTGTTGTTGGGTTATACAATTTCAACTTGTTTTATTTTCTTATTTATTTAAATCTGAGGCCTTATATGCGTATCGAAATATCGACCTTAAGCTAGACGATTTAAAATTTTTATTTCTTTTTGCATGGAACACAATTGACTACATCATGATTACAATCATTATGTGATTAAAATCACAAATTAAATCACAAATTGTGATAAGCAAAAGCATATCTGAGTATGTCTGATAGTGTGAGGTACACTGGTCAATGCAAATTTAATCAATGCTTTAACATATCTAGATGTTATGAGTATGATTGTGCCAGAGTTTAAAGTTGGACAAATTATATCTGTAATCGCATGGCTTATGTGTTACAATAATCGAAATTGAAGTGTAGTTCAGCATGTTATGTCCAATATGATCCCAAGTTGTGATCTTTTTCGCAAAAGATAAAAATAGTGTTTGATTTTGTTATGGATTTACATTTCTTATCAGAAAATACCAAAAAGATTTTAGGTGTGTTTTGATATAAAGTTTCTACAAGCCAAAAAGATTTTGTTTCTCATTTGTTTTCGATTGATCAACACGACATACAAAATCTTTTTTCAAAATCAAAATATCTTGGAGTCTCAAAGAGACGTTTTGCGCCAAAATTATTTATGTTGGCAGGTTTCTAAGTGGAAAGAGCACATCACAACTTCAAGTCTTCTGAAGATTGTTGGTAAAGATATTACACACGATGCAATATCAAGTATTCAAGATTGAACTCATCGTCAAGATCGAGGAAGAGTTTGATTGAAGATATGAGATACAAGTTTTAATGGAGGATATGATACTGCACATGCCGATGGGGAGTTTGTTGAGACATGGTTCTGATCATCATGTGAAGTATCGAATACAAGATGAAGACATGCAAGATTAGGTCTGGCCGAACCTTGGCCGAACCTGAAGTTCGGACATGGCCGAACAAGTCCAAACCTGAGGTTCGGACCAGCGGGTTTCAATGTCTATAAATAGTAGTCTTGTAATAGATTTAAGTAGCTTCTGGGTTATATATTCTCTGTGTACTATGTGGTCATCTATGTGGTTAATACAAGTCATTTGTATTTAATCTTTGTGTTCTAGCTCGTATTACATTGATTTCATAACGATTAAGTAGACGCTCCACACGCTAAAGCAATTTCAATGGTGAAGAAAACACACATCGTACAATTGGATTTCGTTTGGAGCCCTAAATCGACGGTTCAAGCACTTTTTCACACGGATTCAATGGCGACTTTGACTTGGATGGATCATAGGTCGATTTGTATTGTGTCAATAAAGTCACTGCAAGATGAATTTCATTTCACACATCCAGTTGCATCGGCTTTGCTTCTCTGGTAATTCTTGATTTTAATTTTTCTATTTTTCTATATTTTGAATTTATTTTTTACATCATTGGTTTCAATTAAGCTTGGTTTTAATCTGATTTAGTTATATCGAAGTTCATTCAGCCATACTTTGGATCTGTTTGTGGAAAGGGAAGAGCGATTTGCGTTTCTGTTACATTTGGCATCAAGAACACACACATAAGGTTATGAAATTTACTTAGTTTTTACATATAGTTACATTAAAGTTGAGAATCTGTGTTTACAAAGTTACTACAATCATGTTGTTCAACTTATTTGTATAAAAAATCTGTTTATAATCAGTTTTTTTTTTGTGTTTGAAAAAGTTTGGATATACTTGATGTATCAGGTTAAAATTGATTTTTGTTCAAGTATGGGTAAAAATTGATTTCTGTTTAAGTATGTTCTGTCCAAGAAACTGAAAGCTCTAAAGGGCAAACCTTAATCAAACTGTCAAAGTTTATGGTTTATCAATTTTTTTTCACTTGAACATAAGTTTCTAGGACACTATCAAAACAGTTAAGTGGTTGTGCTGGTTAATGTAATAGTGGGTCAAAACATTTAAGCAATTGGTCTGTAAAACATCAGTCTTCTTTTATTGGGTTCCATTGCTTGAGTAGCTTTATGAATTTTATTATGTATTTTAGAAGTGACCATTGTAGTACTATTCTACAAGAGTTCTTGAGGTTAAGGTGCTATCCAAAGTGTTGGAAAGAGATTGATAGAAAGATAGCAGTTTAACTAAACAATCATTACCAAACATACCCATAATCTGATTATTAAATGTGTCCCTTAAAACATTTTTAAATAGTTTCATAACTTGTAACCTGTAAACATGTACTTTATAAAGTTTCATAACAAAAAAAGTCTTTCAAAACAGTTTTTAAATAGTCCCTTATGTGGAGTTTGGATGGACTGTGTTTGTCTAACTTTCAACAGTTTTTTTAATTTATGTGTACACAGATATTTACATGTTCCTATCTTTTTTTATTGATGCAAGAGTTGTGTATCTTACATAGTTATTGATACACCACATTAATTTTTTTTCCAGTTTAGACTAGGTGAATTAAGGTTTCTTTACATCATGATACTTGATCATGATCCTAACATATTTAATCATGTATTAATTTGAAATTTTGGTCATAGAATTAAGTTGTATTCCGTTTGCACCTAAAAAAAAATAATCTAATCTAGCCATTTTAATGCACTTCAAGAGATTGACAGTTGGGCTGAGTTTTTTCAAGAGACTGACAATTAGGTTGAGTTTTTTAATAAAGAGGTTACACTCTTGTGCATAATGAGGGTGGTGTGGAGGATTTTGATGTGGTTGTGGAGGTTACTTGGCTCTGGTTTTTAGCCTTTTTTTATACAAGTAGGAGAGTGGTGATGGTTTTTAATAGGAGAGTAGTGAGGGTTTTCAACAGGAGAGTGCTAGATAGATCCTTCACACATTGCTTCAAATGCATCTTTGTTTTTACAAGTATGTCCAATGCTATGAACACATTGCTTAAAATCTTTATTTGTTTATACATACCAAGGTTTTTAGCTAAGTTGCAACAACTGCATGTTGACAGCATGTCAGTTGTTAAAACAGTTTTCAAATAGTTTTTTGTAATCCCTTAAATCTAGTTGTTAAAATAATCCTTTAAAACAGTTTAAATGTGTAGTTTTGTAAACAATCCTTATATTGTTTTTAAATGTGTACCTTTAGAAACAAAACTTGATTTTAAAACTGATCTTAACAGATTTGTGTGAGTCATCATTTAAGTCATCGTAAAATTATGTTCTGATTTGCATTATACAAGAGTGAAATTTGTAAAGTTATTTGATCGTTAAAGCCTAATGCTTTAAGTTTTACATATTCAATGTTCACTTCAAATAGTCAAAATGAATGGATTCTACATTGAGTAGATCACTGTTATATTGGTAAAACTTAGGATAGTAGTGAATGAGTTGAGTTTGAATAGTTGAGGTTATGACACTTTTTAGTTCATATATAACTTATAAATCAGGCCGCTGAGAATAAACAAAGAAAAATGAATTAAATGAAAATATTTAGTTAGTTTATGTATCCTATTATACTTTGTTGTATCCTTTGAATTTTGAGCTTATTTTTTAAGAATTCATGTTGTTAGAGACCCGAACTTTCACCAACTCTAGAAAGCTCATAAATGTGGATCTATGAAATTTATGGTTAATAGAGCCTAAAGTAAGTATTTTAGTTAGAAAATAGATGTTTTTTTTATGTATAAGAATGATAGCTGCAATGTTAATTGACTCTTAAAGCCTAAACTTTCTTCTAAACTTTCACATACAGGTCCCACGACTTTTTGCTGGATAAATAGTTCAGTTTTTGCCAAAGAGTACCTTCGTGTCCGATTGGTTTGTTTATGATTATTTTTGAATCATAAGTTTGGCTGCCAAAATATTTTAGAGTATGTTCATGTCATAATATAGTAAGTTATGCTTACCGTCATATAAATTTGTTACCATTATCAAGACATCAAGAGCTTTGACTTTCTGAAAGCAAACAGGTTGAATATTACTTTTTAATTAACATTTTTGTTGAATCCTTATCAACAGATTTGGAATTCATCCGCATTACAATCAGATTTCGTAGAGGTACGTCTATTTCAACTATTTTGACACTTTACATGTTCCTCACTTTACATAGTTGTTTATTTTAACTCACCTACTTTACAAGCCTGATTGGTTTACAAAATTTGACCAACTTAATAAAAAATGACCGGTTTAATAAACCGAAACCTTTTCACCATTGCATATATTACATTGGATGTATTCTTGCAAGGTTTCATTTACTTGCTTCTTATTTGTGCCATAGCATCAATTGTGAATGTGTGTTAATGTAATTGATTGAAATTTTGATATTTTGCATTCACGTAAGAGTTAATTTTTAGATTTTTTTGTGGTGTATAACGCCTATCTGGTTTCTACTTTGACTTAAACATAAATTATGCCTCTGTTCTTATGATCAGCTATAATTATTTATGGACCTGCATTCTATCGTTGACTCATTTTCGTCACTGACACAATATGGAGCTTGGTATACTTTGTCTTTTGTCTGGGTTTAGTTCGTTTGGCCTTCTGTCCATTAAAACAAATTATGGATTAGTTTTCTTGACCAAAACGTAAGATTATTTTTTTATATTAAAAAAATGTCTATTTTATGCTCAAATCACTATAGTAATTTTGGTTTTTTTTAGAGACAAAGAGTTGTGGTTTTGTCACAGAATCACTAATAAAACTCTACAAAAATATAAAACTGGTAGACAACATGTTTGTACTACATCGTTTCCAAATTGAGAGTTTCGCTTATGAAGAATGGCCAAGGCATGAAAACTACGTCTTATATGCGAGTAATTTGAATATTTTGATTGGCGAACACACTCAATTTGTTTCATTTACAAACGATATTCCAAGACGATTCCGTTTATATCCATTAGTGCCGTCTATAGAAACACTTGCGCATGACAAGATGTCTATACGACTAATTACTGGTACGTATAAGTACTTTTGATACAAACAAAATCTAATAGTACACTATGTAATATCACTAATTGTTAATTTGTTGTAAATGTCTTAGGGAAGATAATACGCTATGAGTGACGATTTCAACATTATATTTTGGATCTTCAAGATGTTACGTAAGCCATTTCTCATATAAAAAATTAAAATTAAAGACTTCTTTTTAGTTGTATATAATTACTAATTTTGTTATGAATCGTAATAACAATTACATGTCACAGAGACAAAACAATACAAATATTTCTATACGACCCGCCAGAGGTTTTGTTGGTGAAGGCCTTTCGAGCAATGTTAGACAAATCTATTGTCTATATCTCCAGGGTCAAGTTGGTTCGCAAGCATACAAATCTACATATTTTTTAAAAATAAAATCCGACTTCTTTCGTTAACCCAAATTTTATAATACTATATTATATATATGTCTTCAGTGAACATTTTGGAGTCAACAAAGTATACCAGGATGGTCTATAAACTAGACATGCCAGAGGCACACCAGATTAGGATTATGCGTTCTTAATACATATTAGAATGTATTGTTTGTTTGGAATGGATGTGTTAGAAAGTTATATAGATTATTAGTTTGATTTTTTTTTATATGTACTTTGCACAATTTATGAAATATTTGATGTCTTATATTATGTTCTTACAAATACTTTATAACTTTGCTTTCATGTACATTGTTGCCTTTTTTATAGTATATTTACCACTCAAATATTAATTGGTAGGTTAGCTATATCATCTATGCTTTCCTTAAATATAGACTAATTAGTTCTTATTTGTGGTAAACAAAGGTATCACAATGGTTGACCTTTCTGTTGAAATAATCGTGTTTGAGATATTAACGAGGGCGCCAACGAAGGTTGTAGGCCGTTCTAAGTCTGCTTGTAAGGAATGGTATGCCTTACTGTCAAGACAAGACTTTGAATAAATACATTTTTCCCGCTCATTAAATTCATCTAATCAAAGAATTCTTATGGTTGACGACCTAACATGCTATGTTTATCCAATCGGCATTCAGTCATGTGATTATGGGCCAGGCACCATCGTTGATTTTCCATTCAATGATATCTCTATCCATTCACATTTGGACGGATTGTTGTGCATTTTCTTGGATTCTATGTTTGAGTTGCTTCTTTGAAATCCAGTCACCGGTGCTTACAAGAATTTGTCAACACCTAATTTTCATGTCTTTTATGAAACTAATCTTGATGCGGTTGGGTTGTACATTGACGCTTCTCAAGATTACAAGGTCCTGCATATTAAACGTAGATGTGGTGTATATGGCGTCCATTTCTATTCGAGGAGACTTGACTCTTGGAGGAATATACCTTTCATAACAAGGCCGGAGTACATGAGGGCGAGTTTCTATTGGTCATCCGGTACTTTAAGCGGTGACACTTTATATTTCGTGCTTTCCGAAAGCTATATTGGAGTAAACGTAGTGATTTGTTTTGATGTTAATTTGGAGCAGTTTAAGGAGATAAGTTTTCCACCGGTTCCTTGTAATGGAATCTATAAGGGAGAATTATTGAATGTAGAAAAATGAACTTTACATGTTTTTCAGTAGCGGCTATCGTAAGATGTCAGTTGAGTTATGGAAGCTAGAAGGGGAACACTGGATTAAGGTTTTCTTATTTCCTCAAATGCTAACACTGGATTAATGGTGCAGCATGTCATAGTTTATGACAAACAATAATTGGCAGTTGATGACTAAGCAGGGGAAGCTTCATGAAATCCAAATCGATACGAAGCCCTTCGAATGTTTTTATCATCCTACTTGCTTTCGCCTAAAAAATGGTGCAATGTTTCTTGATACCGTTATTTCACCAACACTTTAGTTTCACTTTCACTTTTTGTTTTCATGTTTTCTATTGTATTTAGAATTTGGTTGTCTATGAGACTTTCAGAACAATATTGTCTTTTGTAACTCTCGTTTATTTAATTTACAAGGTAATTTTCAATTTACAATGACTAATGGACAACTCAAAGATCGTAATGATGCTTCGACCTCAAGTCCATCTACATCATCTGGAAAAAAAAAGAATATTATGCACGATATTACGCTTCAGTAAAAGAAAACAAAAAACCACAAGATCACAATGTTGATTCTACCTTAAGTGCATCTACGTCAGCTGAAAAAAGAAAAGAATATCAGGCACAATATTACGCTTTACGTAAAGAAAATAAAAAAATCACAAGATCCCACTGTTTCTTCTACCTTAAGTACATCTACGTCAGCTGGAAAAAGAAAAGAATATCAGGCACGATATTATGCTTCACGCAGAGAGAATAACAAAGTATTCAAGATTGGTAGCAATGATGTCTCCCAAAGTAATAGTAGTCACATGACACCAGAGAATGTGCCACTTACACCAACCCTAATCGGCAATAGTACGCTGGCAACCACACTCCCCTATCTAATTGACGAAGTCATGCCTTTAATATCATGAGGTTTCTATTTATTTTACAATCCTTTCTCTATTAAACTTGAAATTTTTAGCAACTTTCGTCCCTTAACACAAATAAATTGTTGGGTATTCAAATTGAAGCGCGTACATTATTACCTCAATTTCCCAAAATTATTGTCTAACCATCCATCCGAGATGTGAACACAGAAAACCCACGTCTCTTAACTGAAGTCATTCCTGGAGTATCACAAGGTTTTGTTTTCTATTTAACAATGTGTTTTTTTATAATAGTTGACGTGTTTTGTAACTTATCAACTTATTGACAAATATATAACGAATATCTTAAGGTATTCGAGATGAGAATGTAGAACAAGATCCATATGATTTTGTTTATGAAGGTATACCAAGAGACCATCATGTTTTAAGGGATCAAAGGCCTTGTACTCATTGTGGGGCAAAGCTATTTACATTTGAATTTGCTACCTTTTGTTTTATGAGTGGGAAAACAAAGTTAGCAAATTCAGAAATTCTGAATGAGTTGTACCGGCTTTTCACATCCTAAGATGAATGTGGAAAATTGTTTAGGAAACACATACGTGCTTATAACACCAATTTCTCTTTTACCTCAATGGGTGTGACATTGAATGATTCTGTTAACAATATGGGAGAGGGTGTATATACTTTCCGTGCTCATAAAGGAATCTATCACAAAATCGACCAACTGATTTCTAGGGATGGAACTCCGAGGTATTTACAATTGTATTTTTATGATCCTGCAACTGAGTTAGATCATAGACTTCAATGGCCAAATCTTGATCGAAGTATTACTGAGATCTTCACACGAGTTATTTCTACAAACCCATACGTCCACACACTTCGAAGTCTTGCTCAACTAGGACCTCTAGACAACTATCGAGTCACTTTGAATGCTTCGGTGGAACTTGATCAAAGGGTGTATAACCGGCCAACAACATCTGAGGTTGCTGGTAGCTGGGTTGAAGGTAATGACAATATCACTTCGTACAAACGAAGTATTGTTGTGTACGGTAAGTCTGAATACCCGTCAACTATTCAGCCGTACATTGGTTGTTACGATCCATTGTCATATCCTTTATTTTTTCCCAATGGCGAGATGGGTTGGCATCAAAACATACCGCGTCAAGGAGCATCGCTCAGTATAGTTCACAACAATCAAGACGACAACGACGAAGAAATGAAAGGTACGAACAGTTTACATATCTTTTGGGAAGTGAAGATCTATAATAATATCCTTAATTTTAAATATATATTTTTTTTCTAGCCATTTTCATTATTCAGAGGCTAACACGGGACGTGCTAGAACAAGCGTGGCTACGCGAGAGTACTATTGTTACAAGTTCCAAACCCGATCTACCGAAAACGTGCTTCTGTTTGGTTGTAGATTGCTACAGCAGTTTGCAGTAGATGTTTACATAAAGCTTGAGACGTCACGTTTACAATATTGTGAACGAAACTAGGCTAAGATAAAAGCAGATTTGCACCAAGGTATTGTCGATTGCGTCAATGTTGGTGAGGTTAATCCAAGCAGCATTGGAAGGAGAAGTGTGTTGCCCGCATCTTTCATCGGAGGGCCTTGCGATATGCGTCGTCGGTATCTAGATGCGATGACTTTAGTTCAAGAGGATGGCAAGCCTGATTTTTTCCTTACAATGTCGTGTAATCCGAACTGGCCTGGGATATGTGATAACTTAAAAGCTGGCCAAACCGCACAAGATCGTCCAGAATTTGTTTCAAGAGCGTTTCGTGCTAAATTAGAGGATCTTAAGGATCAACTCTTCAAGAAAAATATCCCAGGAGAGTCAAGTGTTGGTACATTATATGTGGCAACGGGCTGGATCGAATAGAGTTTTGAAGACAATGTTTGACCTAGGTTTTGTACTGGCCGAACCTTGGCCGAACCCAAGGTTCGGCGGCTCCGAACTCTGGCCGATCTCCAGGTTCGGAGGACAGGTTTTAGGAGTCTATAAATAGGTCGTTTGTCTTGTAATTTACTAGTGGTTCATGAGAGCTTGTGTGTGTGAGAACTAGTGTTTTGTACTCTGAATCTCTTGTAATCGTTCAATTGGTTAATGAGATTGAGTCGTTTTATTTACATTGATTGTTCTCATTGTTTTTCACGTTATTGATGTCGAACTAAACCGATCCACACGCTCCAGCGTTTATTGATGTCGAACTAAACCGATCCACACGCTCCAGCGTTTTCAAGTGGTATCAGAGCTTTCTGGTTGTGTTTAGGTTCGATTTGATTCAATTCGTGAGTTACAAAGCTCGGTTTCATCTTTGATTTTCAAAATTCTCGTTCAAAACAGCATGTTTTGCGTTCAATATGCTTGTTTTTGCTCGTTTTGGTTAGTTTGAGTGTCCACAGCTCGAGAGGTGTCATTTTTAGTGAGTTTTTCCGAAATTCTTTGGTTTTTCGCGTTCGGCCGAACTCCACGTTCGGTGTAACTGCTCCGAACTCCAGGTTCGGAGTACGCTCGGCATAACCGCTCCGAACGCCAGGTTCGGAGTAAGATCGGTGAGGTTCGGTGAAGTCTCGGAGTCCTGTTCATAGTTCGGTAAGGTTCGGAGCTCGTTCGGTGAGCGCTCGGACTAGATTATCGTTCGGTGAGAGTTCGGACTAGGATCGGAGGATCTTCGGGGTTATTGAGGTTCGGCGAGAGATCGGCGGAAGTTCGGTGAAGTTCGGACCAGTTCGGACAGATCAGATTTTTCAAATTTTGAACATGTCGGATTTTCAAGCGTTTGCTGCTATTCAAACGCAGATGCAAGCTTTACTCAACTATGACAATGAGATTGGAACAACACAAAAAGTTCCAAAGTTGCTCAAGTTCGAAGATTATGCCAATTGGAAAAAGCGATTTGAGGCATATATCGGAACAACGGATCCAGATTTATGGATTGCTATGGATGCACCGTATGTGTATCCGGTTGGTGCTAACAATGTTCCCATTATGCAACGTAATTTGGATCTTACCCAGAAAGCTGATTATGTTCGTGAACAGAAAGCGTATGGATTGATCACTCAAGCATTACCAAAGGAATTATTACATCAATTTAAAAGTTGCAAACACGCTCATGAGTTATGGTCAACTCTGAAGGAGAGGTGTGAGGGCAATGAGCAGTATAAAAAGAGCAAGAAAAAGGTTTTGAACAAAGAATTTGATAACTTCAAGCACTTTGAAGGTGAAGGTGTTTCTGAACTGATTTCGAGGTATTGCCATTTATTATCAGAAATGGATACCGTTCAAATCAAAAAGGATGATGAAGAGCTTAAAGAGAAACTACTTGAAGGTTTACCTTCTAAGTGGGAATCATATGTTTTGATGTTAACAAATGATAAAGATTTTTCAGAATTAACTTTTGTGAAGTTGTTGGGCAAGTTGCAAGCAAGAGATTTGGAAATGAAGAACGTGAATACTACTCCTGCTGAAGTCCAGAATCCGGATGTCTATTACGGATCAAATGCTGCTACTATTTCGGGTAAATCGGGCAAGACAGCAAATTCTGCTCCAGCAACGGCTTTCATGGCTGGAAGTTCACATTTACCAAATTCAGGAACTAGTTTGGGATCGAATGGCCATGAGTATAGTTATAGTTCTGGAGGGTGTAGTGCTTCAATTCCGGCGAGTAATTTGATGGACAAAAGCAAGATGGCTATGTCTGTGTCAACAACGGAGGATTATATGGCACTGGTGTCTGCTTTGGTGTCATCTTATTATGGACTTATCACTGGAAAGGTAAGCAATGCAGAGCTAACTGAGGAAGATTACGATCAAGTGGATCCTGATGATTTGGAGTTAATGGATATTAATTGGCAATTTGCTATGCTTGCGAGGAGGGTTAAGAGATTCTTGAAGAAAACTGGAAGAAAAGACCTGAATTCTGGAGGTCGAATCGGTTTTGACAAGTCGAAAGTGAGATGTTATAATTGCTCTAACTTCGGACACTTTGCTCGAGAATGTTCTCAACCAAAGAAGCAAGAATATCAGAAATTTAATTCCAAACCATCTGCTTCTGGACTCAACAATTCATCGACCTCAGGGAGTTCTTTAAATTCTAAATCTATTTCTGAACCCACTAAAGCTTTAGTATCTCAAGCAGATAAAACCTATAATTGGGGTAATCAGTTTACTGATTCATCTGCTTTGATTGTTAAACATGTGCAGGATGATGATACTATGACAGAATCCACTCAAGATGGAGATGATTCTCATGGTGACGTAATTGGTGAAAGTTCTGTTGAAGTTAATGATGATAAAGTTGCTTTCATGACAAGTCTATCTGAGAAGGCGGAATCTAATGCTATTCTCTTGTTGGAAAAACAAATTCAACTTCTGACTGAGGAGAAAGAGGCATTAATCCGAGAGTGTGATGCAGCGAAGGCTGAAGCAATTGATGCAGCGAATGATTTTGAGAATCTTTATCAAAAGAGTTTACCGCTGAAAGAAAAATATGACAAAGCGCAACAGAATGCACTGGAAATTGCAGACAAGATGATTGCACTGCAAAAAGAGATGCATAAAATATCTGAGGAGAACAACAGTTTGAAGCTAGAAGTCGGGTCACTTAAACGAAGCAATATCACAGAATCAGTTGCTCTCATGGCCGATACTTCGAAGGTAGCTTCGTATCCTCAATTATGCAAGTCTTGTGATGAGTTTGCTACCGCTAAGAGTACTCTCTTAGACGAAAAGACAAAATTAAAAGATCTTTTGTCGGTAGCATGTGCGGATAAGAACATTTACAAAGAAAGATGGGAGGGAACCACAAAGGAATTGTTGTCAGTACATGAGCAACTACGATTACAAAAATTTGATTTTGCAAATCAATCTGAGTTGCTTGTGTCTGTACAAAAGGACTTGGCATCGAGTCAAAAACTTGTTGCAGATCTGAAAATTGAGATTTTTGAGTTAAAAACAAAAATTGACACTTTCCAATTTTCATCATCTTTTACAAATTTTGTGTACAATTCTGAGAAACAAAATGGATCTGACAAGTTAAACCAAGTTCCTTCACCAGTAGTTCTTACTAATGGTCTCTCGTCTACTGAAAAGGTGGATGTTTCATCTGAATCGTCTAAGACCAATGTTCCGCAAACAACTAAATCAGAGTCTGATAAAACTTCAACCGGTAAATCTGTTCTGGATTCGTCGGTTGATGAATTGTTTTATAATGTTTCAGACTTTGATAAAGTTGATGATCTTGTGTCTGAAACAGACACTGAAAGTTCCAAAACCACTCGTCCACAAGTTTCTAAGCCAGATCATCATAATTTGATTTTAAATCATGATTTTCCAACGATCAAATCTGAGCTTAAGAAATTGAGTGAGTTTGAACAAAAACAGATTGCTCGAGGCAAGTCTGTTCAGGGAAAACCAGTCAAAAATGGTGGAGTTGGGTTTGAGACCTTGGCAAGTCAAAACGTTTTTGAAAAAGGTTCTTCTTCAAAGGTTACTAAATCTGAAAATGCCAAGGTTAACAATTCGACTCAGAAAGTCAAAATTGACCATCCAGAAAAGTGGGTGACCTACAAATTGAAAGGTTCGGATAAGATGTATTATGATAAGGATTTTCCTTTAGATATGGTTAATCCTAATCTGATTGACAAAATCTACTCGGGAGGTTATGATCCCAAATATGATCCTAATCAGAAAGCAGTGCCTATTAGGAAAGGAAATAGGGTTTTTACTCCGATGGAGGATTTTGTTGAGTCTGATTGTGAAGGTGGGGTGGCTAACAAAGTGCAAAAACCTGTTCAAAAGAATGTGAACAAGAAACCTTTCAAATCAACTTTTCATGAATCACCAAAAAGTTTTCACGAAACTCAAAAAGGTTTTTATCATCAAAAACAATCAAATTTCAGAAACCCAAGTCCATATGTAAAACGGTCACAATTTTATGATGATGCTGGGTTTTATGATGATTTTGGTTGTGGGCCAAATCAACCTGTCTTTGGAAGGGGTCCGAAGTGGGTTGATCATGGATATCAACATAATGTTGGTCCACGTTTTGATGGAAGGAGAGATAGACGTCAGAATTATTTTTCTGAAAATTCACGGGCAAGAGATCAATTTGATTACTGTGATGATTTTTCAGAAAATGTCTCTGGTTACACTGAAAACTTTGCAAATCATTCTGTGTCTAATAGAAAGGGGTTTAAATCTAAGTCACAAAAAGTTTTTGTTGAGTCTGATATGGATGATGACACGATTGTCCAATCTGTCATGGACAAACGAAAATGTTTTAAATGCAAACTTCGTGGTCATTCATATCGGGTATGTCCATTGAAGAAACCTAAATCTGACAAATCTGATGTTGAGAAATCAGATGCTGGTTCTGAGGGATATCAGACGGAAACCCCTGTTTCCAAGAAGAAAGTTAGATTTGTGGATGACCAGGGAAGAATACATTTTTTTAATGAATTTCAACAAAATAACATTGCAAAGAAATCAGAAAAAGAATCTGAAAACGTCAAATCAATTCTTAAAACTTCTTCATCTGGCTCCAAGGGTTCTTCAAGTGAGTCATGGAAACCTAAGGGTTCTTCCATGGCAGGTGTTGATTTTGTTGAAGATGACGGTCGACCCAAAGCTTCTAGCTTGGGTTCGTCCCGATAACTAATCTTCTGTTTTAATTTATGCAGGGATCTTCGCGACCACCTATGAGTAACATTTGGGTCGTTGATAGCGGAGCATCTCGGCACATGACTGGTGACATCTCTCTGCTGCATGATGTGAAACCATTTGATGGTGGAAAAGTTACATTTGCTGGCGATAAGGGAGGTCAGGTCACTGGAATTGGTAAATTGTCCAATGGCTCAGTAACATTCGAGAATGTTGAGTATGTCAAAGAATTGGAATACAATCTTCTTAGCGTCTCCCAGATTTGTGATAAGCAATACGTTACTGCTTTCACAGGGAGTGAATGTGTAATACTGAAGCCTGACTACAAGATTCCTGATGAGTTTGTAGTAATGCGAGCACCTCGATTTTCAAATTTATACGTGCTTGACATGAATTCAGCTACTGCCACTGTTGAAGGTCAATGTTTTTTAACAAAAGCATCAGAACGAGATTCTATTCTATGGCATCGTCGCATGGGTCACATCCATTACCGGAAGATGAATGAATTGGTGCGACGGGATCTTGTCGAAGGGGTTCCGAAACAGCAATTTGTATTTAATGATGTGTGTGTGAGTTGCAAGAAAGGAAAGCAAAAGAGGAAATCCCATCCATTGAAAAAGTATCACTCAATTGATGTACCATTGGAATTACTTCACATGGATTTGTTCGGTCCTGTGAATCGTAAGAGTATTTCTGGAAATTGGTACTGTTTGGTGGTAACAGATGAATATTCAAGATTTTCTTGGGTGGATTTTCTGGTCACTAAAGATGAAACAGCAAAAATCCTTATCAATTTGATTAATACTCTTGAGTCACTATACAAATTGAAAGTCAGAAGGATTCGTAGTGACAATGGCACGGAGTTTAAGAATTCAGCCGTGAGGACATTCTGTATGGAAAAGGGAATTGTACACGAGTTTAGTACACCATACACTCCTCAGCAAAACGGCGTGGCAGAAAGAAAGAATCGTACCATTATTGAAACAGCACGAACAATGTTGGCTGATGCTCAGTTGCCGGTTCCTTTTTGGACTGAAGCTGTCAACACTGCTTGTCACGTGCTGAATAGGGTACTAACTGTTAAGAGGCTTGGAAAGACATGTTACGAATTGCTCAAGAATCGCAAACCGACTCTTGATTACTTAGAGCCATTTGGGTGTCCATGTACCGTGTTAACGTCTGCGGGCAAATTTGATAACAAAGTTTTTGAGGGAGTGTTTGTCGGATACTCGAATCAAAAGAAACGGGTATTTAATTTGCAGACGGGAACTGTAGCGGAATACTTACATGTGGATTTTCAACCATATACTTTACCACCCAAAGGTGAAGGACCGGATTGGATGTTCGATTACAAATCATTGTTTGAAAATTTTGATTCAACTCCAGAAATGTCTGACGAACAACTTGCAAATGTGTACATTGAACTTCAGAATGATGTTCCGGTTCTCAAAATTGTGAATCTGCCAACTCCAGAAGTGCCTGTTGCTGATGATTATATGACCGAGTCTTCTAATGATACAACAGTTGTGGCTGATGTTATGTCTTCTGATGATGAGAACGAATTTCATGAAGCCGTGTCACATCCGAATGAACTTCCTGTTCAACAACCTGATCCACAAGTTGATGCTGTTACAAATGATGTGGTGGCTGATTCAACTGAGAATGTGGTGGTTGAGGAAGATCCTATTCCTGGTTTGGCTGAAACGGTTGAGGTTCCTGTTAATCAGACGCTTCGTATAAACACCATTCATCCACAAGAAAATATTATTGGTGATTTGACTGACGGAGTGCGCACAAGACATCAGATTGAGGGTAGTGCGTTACTAACGGTTTTGGAATCTGGTATCCAGGAAGAAGCATTCCATTCTTGTTTTCTATCTCAGATTGAACCTAAAAATGTGAATGAAGCGTTACTTGATGGTTCATGGGTAGAAGCAATGCAAGAAGAGCTGTTACAATTTCAGAAGTTAGGAGTATGGCATCTTGAAGATTTACCAGCAGGAAGTAAGAAACCTTGTGGTACAAGATGGGTGTACAAATGCAAAAGGGATGATCGTGGAGTGATAGTCCGCAATAAAGCTCGTTTGGTTGTGCAAGGGTTTTCTCAGGAAGAAGGGATTGATTTTAACGAGGTGTATGCACCAGTTGCCAGAATTGAAGCAATTCGAATATTCTTGGCATTTGCAGCACATCGTGGTTTTAAGGTCTTTCAGATGGATGTGAAGAGTGCATTTCTTTACGGCAAAGTCAAAGAAGAAGTTTATGTTGATCAACCTCCGGGATTCTACGATCCTGATTATCCGGAGAAGGTTTATAAGCTGGATAAAGCACTTTATGGTCTCCATCAGGCTCCTCGAGCTTGGTATGAGACGCTATCCACTTATTTACTTGACAATGGATTCAAGCGTGGGTTGGTCGATCCTACCTTATTTTGTCGTAAAACGGGGGAGGATTTGCTCTTGGTACAAATTTATGTCGATGACATTATTTTTGGGTGTTCCAATGAACAATTATCAAAGGATTTTGAGAGATTGATGCAAACAAAGTTTGAAATGAGTTCCATGGGAGAAATGTCGTTCTTCTTGGGTTTACAAGTTCAACAATCTGACAAAGGAATCTTCATACATCAGTCAAAGTATGTTAAAGATGTTCTAAGTCGGTTCAAAATTGAAGATGTTCGCATTCCTGGAACTCCAATTCAGCTGTCTCATGGTCTTTGTCCTGACGAAGAGGGTGAACCAGTAGATGTCACTCGGTATAGGGCAATGATAGGATCATTAATGTATTTGACAGCTAGTCGACCTGATATTATGTTTGCTGTCTGTCTTTGTTCCAGGTACCAAGCAGCACCTCGAGTTTCTCATATGGAAGCAGTCAAGAGGATTCTAGCTTATCTGAAGGGTAATTCAGATCTTGGGATCTGGTATCCTCATGATGATAAGTTCGATTTGTCAGCTTATACTGATTCGGATTATGGCGGATGTAAGATTAATTTCAAATCAACCACGGCCGGATGTCAGTTCCTAGGTGACAGATTGGTATCTTGGCAATGTAAGAAGCAGACGTCCGTTGCTACATCCACGGCTGAAGCTGAATATATCGCAGCTGCCAGTTGCTGTTCTCAGGTTTTATGGATACAACAGCAAATGCGGGATTACGGTTTGATGTTTCTTACTACGCCAATTTATATAGATAACTCTGCTGCTATCTGCATTACTAAAAACCCCGTCCATCACTCTAAAACAAAACACATCGATATTCGATATCACTTCATTCGTGATTGTTATGAGAAACACTTGATTGATCTGCAAAAGATTCATACCGATTTTCAAAAAGCGGATCTTTTTACAAAAGCATTTGATAAAACCCGCTTCCGTTATCTTTTGCAGATCAACGGCATTCAAAAGTTACCAAGTTGAGTAACTATCGGTTGATCATTTTTCTTTGTTATTTTTCTTTTATTTGTTTCTTTCTTTGTTATAAAAATCCAAAAATAGAGTCTTTGTATTTTTAGGGGGAGAAATTCAGAAAAGATAAAAAAAATGGAAAAATGCAAAAAGCATAAAAAAATGGAAAATGCAAAAAGCATAAAAAAAATGGAAAAATGAAAATTGAGAAATTGATCCGACCAAGCGAGAAATGATAATACATCGGCATGTGTTATCAACCACGGATAAAGTAAAATTAAAGGCTGTAGGTGCTTGTTTGGTTAGTTGAATGTGTTAGGGTAAATCTGATATATGCTAGTATGATATAAACATAAAGAAATTGCTTGATTATTTGTGAGACACATCATGATGAGTATTGTGTGATCTTGGCATGAAAAATGAAAAAGGCAAAAACAGAATAAGAGATGTTCTGGTGTACGCATGTTTTCATTTTGCAAAGATTTAAACTTGTTTGATTTTCTTTATTTTGTCAAACGATCGGACTTTCTCTGCGTATCGAAAGATCGACCTGATCGTTGTTCGTTTGACGTTCTGCTTTATTTTCTTTGGTGTTTCGTATAACTCATCGGACTTTCTCTGCGTGTGCGGAAGCACCGACCTGATTGTTGTTGGGTTATACAATTTCTGCTTTATTTTTCATTTCTTATTTTCCTAAACAATCGGACTTTCTCTGCGTGCCTACCAGCCGACCTGATTGTTGTTTGTTTAGGGTTCTGCTTTATTTTTGCATGAAACACCAAGAATGTTAAATCTCTGTGGAAATCAAATTCTGTGAATAATACAAAAAATAATAAGAATAAGCCAGATTGCCAATATGTCTGATTGTGTGGGTTTTCATGATATCAATGCTTGCTTAATACATCTTAACATATCAGAAAGCTATAAAAATTGATCTACCCGAGCTGAAATAAACTGAAAAGTTGTATTTGCTGCCAACTTGACTTGCATGCTGATTAAAAATGAAATTGAAGTGTGTCTGATGCATATTTGACCGATATGATCTCGCGTCTGGATCTTTCTCACAAAAATACTTAATTTATTTCAGTTCTAGTTATTTGATTTCATTTCTGTTTTGGTTTGTTTCTTTGAAAAACTGTAAAATCACAAAAAGATTTTAGGTGTGTTTTAGCATAATTTTAGAAAAATTCAAAAAGATGTTTAGTATGTTTGAAAATTTACAAAATATCAAAAAGATTTTGATTCTGTTTTATTTTCGATCAACCGTTGGTGAAAGATTACAATTTATGCCGGGAACAACCAAAAGGACTTGATTTCAGAAACTTCATCATAAAATTGAACAAGTTTGTATCAAATTGTTTAAATTTTAAAACTTTGGGGTTCAATTTGAAGATTCATCAAACTTAGGGTTAAATTTGAAAATTTTTGGAAATGACCTAACTTGAAGTTCGGAGGTCCGAACTTGGGGTTCGGAGGTCCGAATGCTGAAGCTCGGTGGTCCGAACGGGAGGTTCGGAGGGAGCTCGGGGGGTCCGAGGTAGGAGTTCGGCCATGATCGGTGAAACTCTTGGTCCGAACGAGGAGTTCGGAGGGAGCTCGGAGGTCCGAACGAGCTGACCTATAAATACTCCGAATCAGGAGTTCGGAGGTCATAAATTCCTGTTGACTCCGAACTATACCGAACGGCTGCCAAAATTTCTAATTTTCAAAAACTGCATTGTTTGAGTGTTTTGAGCACAGATTCAGGTAGATAATGTGTTTCCGAGTATTGGGGTGTGTTTCTTTGTGGTTTTTGTTCACTAATGTGTGTAATTTTTGTGAATAATCGTTTCAACTGTTAAAAACAACTCAGATCTGAAATTACTTACTTAAAACAGGTGTTTAAATGGGAAAACTTGGCTTCTTTGTGCTTGTTGTTATAAACCGACCATAGGTGGTTGTTTGATTGACTTGATTTGGCCGGAATCGTTATTTCCCAATTTCAAAATCGTCGGAGACGTTCGAGCTCCGAACCCGGGGTTCGGAGGCTCCGAACTTGTGGTTCGGAGCGGGCTCGGACAAAAGCTCCGCACTTGTAGTTCGGAGCAGGCTCGGACAGAGTTCGGCCAAACTAAAATTTTGAGTCAAAAAGTTGTTGTTTTATGCAATTGATAATGATTTGACGAATTTGGTGATTTTGTCTGTTAATAATATGACATTTAATGAACTTTTCATGTTATGTGTTTTCAGAAATGGCTGTGAATTTAAAAGTTGGAGATAAACACAATGTCTGTGCACATCTCGGTGTTGGAATATCAAAGCTTGAACAATTTGGTGGAAATGGCATATTTGATTTCCTGAGACGTTCCAGGATTCATTATGCTATAACAACAACATGTGATGTATATCGGGATATAATCTTGGAATTCTGGAGCAATGCACGAACAATAACTGACGGTCCGATCAGAATTTCAGCAACAGTTCAAGATCAGACAGTAGAATTCACTGAAGCAGATATCAGAAGGGTGTTACACTTGGAATCTGATACATTGAATGCACCGTTAACATTTCCACATGAAAATAATGTTGCATTTCTGAAACGTATCTGGTATTCTGATGATCCAAGTAAAGAGTGGGTCTACAAGTCATCATTGAGCGTACCCTACAAGTATTTGGTGCATGTGCTGCTAGTGTGTCTGGGACACAGGATTTCAGGGTTTGATGAAGTTCCTCAGATCACAATTTCTTTGCTGAATGCCTTAGTAATGAATCGTCCTTACAACATTTCTGGGATGATTTTCCATTACATGAGAGACAATCTTACTCAGAGACAGAAGAAAGCGGCTATTTATCCAAGATTCATCCAGATGATCTTGAATGACTTGTATCCAAACTTGGTGAAGAATGAGAATCAGAAGATGGTGTTGAAACACATGACAGAAGCTAGTGTTGGTGCTTTAGCATCTTATCAGAAGATGGCCCCTGAGTTGAAGCCCAAATTTAAACGCCTGATTGGTCATTTGGCGAATCCTGATTATGTTGCACCAGCAGCTGGTGCACCACGCCATAGCCAAGACAGTGATTCAGAAGAGTTGGATTACAGTTGGATTGTGGAAAGAAATCAGAATCCACAACAAGGACGTGTGAAAAGACCAAAGAGACGAACTCCGGTTGCTCAAGAGCCGGATGTTCAAGCCCCGATTGGCTCTGAACCAGCAGTATCTCAACCTGCTGTGTCTCAACCAACTGTGTCTCAGCCAGTTGTGTCTGAATCTGTGAGTTTATCACAAGAGATTCCAGTAACTGTAAGTGTGACTGAGACAGCTGCAGTGAATACTTTGATAGATGAATCTGATGAATCTGAGGATGATGATGAGTTTCTGAATATGGGGGCTGACTCTGAAGACGTATCGGATACAAACGATCCGTTTGTCCGAGTTTTGATTAATTCAAAGTATGTGAAGTTGAGGAAATGTAGTGATGCTCATCTAGCATATCGTCTGGGCCAGAACAAAAGCAATGACCGATACCAGGGTCGTGTGTATGATCAAGTAGTCTCATCTGCTTCTGACGAAGATTATGATCCTTCAGCTGATTCTGTACATGGTAAAGGAAAGCAATCAGTTGCTGGTTCCAAACGAAGATTGAAGTCAATATCAGCTGGTGGTAAAGGCAAGAAGAGAAGGACTCAGCAATATGTTTTACAGCCTCGTTCTGGGATGTCTTCTTCTTCTGTGTCTGTGCCAGAAGTTACTACAACTGTTCAGACTTCGGTGTCTGATGTGCAGGCTGCTTTCTTGCGTGATCTGATGAATGCAACAAGATCGACAACTGTGAGCACGGCACCTTCAGCAAGTGCTGGTGCGCAGTTTGTTCCTCAGTCTATGGGTTCTACACCCACAACTCCGGTGTTCTCCACAGCTACAACTACAAATGCTTCTCCAGACATCAACTTCAATTTTGAGCAAGGTTCTGTGTCGTTTTCTCAGGCTAGTATTCTTCAGAGTGCTCTTCATGATCAGCAACAACAGCTTGATAGCTTGAAGTCTACAGTTGGTAAGCTACAGGCTAGTAATGAAGAATTGAGGGCAGAGAATTTGGCTAAAGATAAACAAATTCAACGTTTGAGCCTTGCAAGTGAAACTCAGAATTCAATGCTTGTGACGATGAGTGAGCAAATAAAATTTTTGATGGAAAAGTTTAAAGCTCAGGGGGAGATTGGTGATGGATCAGGGTGTCGAGAAGAGTTTATGGATTACTTGAATGATGATCCCGATCAAGATGATCAAGGGAATGTAGGTGGAGGATCAGGCCCAACCGGTAATGTTAGTTCGGGTGCTGGGACATCTACATCCCAGGGGGAGAAGGATTCAATAGAAGCGATGCCGATTTCGTCAATCCCATCTAATAAAGCTGGTACTAGTTTGAAAGAATTCCAGCATATTATTGAAAATTTAGAAGAAGGGGAGATTGCTGGTGATTTAACAGCTGAGCAGCTTAAAGCAGTGTTTGAGTTGAATGATGAAGAAATGAGGAAAGTTTCTGAAGCTGAACCAGAGAAATATGAATCATCTGATCCAGAGTCTGATGACGACATTGAAGGGATTTTTGAAGAAGAAATTGAAATTGAAGACATTACATCAGAAGAATACCCGGATATGTATTCGAATGTCAATAATAATCAGTCTGGTGATGATTTTGAGGTATTTCCTGAAGAAAAGGTTACTGAAGCAGAGGAGAGACTGAAAAAGAAAGAATCAGAGAAACCTGAAGATCCAACGGTCAAGGAGTTTAAAGAACAGAAACAACGTTGGGTGATGGATGAATATATGAAAGAGTTCCATGCCAACTATGTTCCTCCTGCTAAGCCGATTATTCAAAGACCGTATTTTAAGTTCAAGGGTCAAGTCTCAGGTGATATAATCAGTTGGATGTATTCTGCAAGGTTGAAGTGTTATGGGGTTAAACGCCAAAATGGTGTTCAATACTTTAAGCGTGCGAAAGATTTTAGTAGTCTACCAGTGTGGGATGTACGAGAACTGTCTAGAAAGCCTTTCTGTAATTATGAGAATGATGATGTGGGCTTTCATTTCAAGAAGATGTTAGAGAGAGAATGCAGAGAAGGGTTTAAGTTTTTGAATCCTCAGAGACCTAAAAGACGTCGATCTCGCACCAGAATACATGAAAGAACTGGTAAGAAACTCATTGTATTGGTGTTCAAGAAGAAACCGGTAGTGATGAAGAAAATTCCTCTCATGCCAATGGAACTTGATTTTATCAAGGACCTGCGTTGGTGGTATTATAATGAGAGTACCGGAGAAGCTATGATAGTGCTGGAGAAGGAAAATCGGGTTGTTCGAATCTATGATCCGATGTGGCTGATCAATTTATCCAAGGCTGATATTGAAGAGCTGTATTACAATCCGATTCTGTATCATCCTGACTACATGGAACTTGCATTGAAGTTTCAGAGGGTGATCAGAGTTTGCTTTGCCTTCAACATTTACGCAGGAAACAATCATGATTTGATTCGAGAAAGAGATGAGGCTGATGCTGATGTTCAAGGCTGAAGACGAAGGGTCCAGCTGTTGCCAAGGGGGAGTTTGTTGGTACATTATATGTGGCAACGGGCTGGATCGAATAGAGTTTTGAAGACAATGTTTGACCTAGGTTTTGTACTGGCCGAACCTTGGCCGAACCCAAGGTTCGGCGGCTCCGAACTCTGGCCGATCTCCAGGTTCGGAGGACAGGTTTTAGGAGTCTATAAATAGGTCGTTTGTCTTGTAATTTACTAGTGGTTCATGAGAGCTTGTGTGTGTGAGAACTAGTGTTTTGTACTCTGAATCTCTTGTAATCGTTCAATTGGTTAATGAGATTGAGTCGTTTTATTTACATTAATTGTTCTCATTGTTTTTCACGTTATTGATGTCGAACTAAACCGATCCACACGCTCCAGCGTTTATTGATGTCGAACTAAACCGATCCACACGCTCAAGGCATACGTTTATGTCATCGAGTTTCAAAAGCGTGGTTTGCCGCATGCGTATTTTCTTATTATCATGAGCTCGGAAGACAAACTTAGTAATCCGGACCATTATGACAAGGTCGTGTGCGCTGAGATCCTCGACGTACAAAGACATCCCAAAATGAATGAGCTTGTTGTCAAACACATGGTTCATGGTCCTTGTGGACATTTACGATCAAATAGTCCTTGTATGCAGGGTGATCTTCCGGTTTGTCGTTTACGCTATCCTAGACAACTTAATGAACAGACAACACAAGGAGCTAATGCATATCCCTTATATAGAAGGAGAGACACCAGGATAAAAGTGGACGTAAGAGGAAAAACTCTTAATAACAGATGGGTTGTCTCGTATAACCCAAGGCTATTGATGATGTTCAACTTCCACGTGAACGTCGAGGTTTGCTAAAGTTTAAAAGCTGTGAAGTATTTGTTCAAGTATGTTTAAAAAGGACATTACAAGCATGTTATTCAAATTGTCAAGATGAGCAAGACGTTGTGGTCAATGAGATAAAGAGATTTTAAGATGCACGTAACGTCTCGCCTCCGGAGTCTATGTGGCGCATTTTTTCCTTCCCTCTTTCTCAAATCCATCCTGCTGTGTTGGCATTACAACTTCATCTCCCTAATAATCAGATGGTTAGATTTAGCGATTATGATATAATGTCTAAAATTGTTGATAGGGAAAGAGATAAGAGAACGATGCTGATACCCTTTTTAATACAAATAGAGTGGATGAAATGGCAAGACAATAATAATACAAAGATTTTCCAAGACACTTCACGTGGAATGTAAGCTCGCGTCGTTGGAATCCACGTTTACATAAGTCACAAAGAGGTCGCATTTTTGCCGCCAATCCAACTGAAGGAGAAAGCTACTACTTACGTATGTTGTTCTCAAATGTAAAAGGTCCTACTTCATTTGAAGATCTTGGACCAGATTATGGTGTGAGGCACACGACATTCCGGAAAGCAGCTCTCGAGATAGGGTTAATAGAGAACGATGAAAGTCTTTCACAATATCTCATAGAAGCCTCCATATATCAGTTTCCTATTACTCTTAGAACGTTATTCGCGATAACTTTGATTTTTTGTAAACCTGGAGATGTTCGTAAGTTATGGAATGATCAGTTTGATTCATTAGCAAAAGATCATAGATTACATATTCAAATTGACGAACGAGTTCGAATATGGTTCTTACTGAAATTAGAGTATTATTACAATACATGGGTAAAAATCTCAATGATTTCGATCTTCCTATCATCACAGAAGATGTGAACTTACAGTCTCGAGGTTGTCGTGAAATGCAAGAGGAGTACGGGATAGTCGTTGAACCTGAACATTTATCTGCCAAAGATTCTCTTAACGCTGATCAAAGTTCGTTTACAATGAAATCATCAATCATGTCAATAACGATTTACCAGGCGTGTTCTTTATAGATGGTCCTGGTGGAATGGGAAAAATGTCTGTGTATAAAGCTTTGCTTGCAGAAGTCCGTTAACGTGGTGTAAAACCGAGATACGATCTTACTACTGCATGCTTTGATCAAAGTAATGAACACGAGATGTAAATAAGAGATCTTGTATTGAATCACTTGAAGATACAATGAAAGATCCCTAGTTTCTCTCTCTAGCACACACACATAGAAGGTGAAGAATGACAGAAGTGTTTTTCTATCATTCAAACACAACCTATTTAAACTTTGTGACTAAACAGGTTGCGTACCAAATGGTACGGGCGTACCATTTGGTCCGGCGGACCATTTGGTCCGGCGCCAATTATATTGTCACTAAAACTCATACTAATACACGCTCACATAGATACAATACGCGAGACACATCATAGCATATGTATATGCTCTAACAAACTCCCCCTTAACGTGTAGTGTATCTATTTTCTAACTAAACTCCAGTCTTCAATCTTCAACATCGCTGCATCCGATCTTCGACTTGAAATCTTGTCAGAAATAGAGCTTGCATGGCTGGATCACTCTTGAATCATCTTTGGACTTCAAGATCCACTTGTGAAATATAAAACATACTCCCCTTTCACCATGCTTGAGTCTTAACACATATAACCTGCAATTTCAGAAGACAGAAACGCAGTTTCCTTTTCTTTTGAAAATTAATTTAATCTTGGCGCAAAACTTCTCTTCGAGAATCCAAGATATAGATTTGAAATTTGATTTCGTATCACATGTCGATCGGTCGAAAACAAATAAGAAATAAAATCTTTTTGACTTTTTGAAACTCTATATCAAAACACACCGAATTTTATTTTGGACTTTTCAGATATGAAACATAAATGCAATACAGAATCAAACACTATTTTTGTCTTTTGCGAGAAAGATCACAACTTGGGATCATATTGAACATGACATGCTGAACTACATTTCAATTTCAATTACTTCAGCACACAAGTCACGTCGATTACTGTTATAATTTGTCCATCTTAAACTCAGGCACAATCATACTCATAACATATGGATATGTTATTGTATTGATTATGTTTGCTTTGGCTAGTGTACCCCACACTATCAGACATACTCAGATATGCATTTTCTTTTATATTTCACTTTGTGATTTCATTTGTGATTTAATCACATAATGATTGTACTCATGATTTAGTCAACTGTGTTCCATGCAAAAAGAAATAAGAACGTTAAATCGTCTACCTTAAGGTCGATCTTTCGATACGCAGATAAAGCCTCGGATTTAACAAAATAAGAAAATAAAAACAAGTTGAAATTGTATAACCTAACAACAACCAGGTCGGTACTCTCGTACATGCAGAGAAAGTCCGATGAGTTATAGGAAACACCAAAGAAAATAAAGCAGAACGTCAAACGAACAACAATCAGGTCAATCTTTCGATACGCAGAGAAAGTCCGATCGTTTGACAAAATAAAGAAAATCAAACAAGTTTAAATCTTTGCAAAATGAACACATGTATACATAGTGACTTCTCATTTCTTTTTCACATATCTTTTCAATATCTTGAAACATGCTTCAAGATGTTGTCCACTTGGTCAAGCATTAGTATTTAATGTATATCACATCTGAATACTTTCTGATTTAATGCCGAGCCTACCAAGCACATCGAGCAATGATCTTATGGCTTTTTCATCTAGTTTATCCATGAGCCAGACACGTAAGCCAATGTACCATCATTTCCCAATCATGTTGGATACAATTTCTCATTTTTCAATGTTTTTGAATTTTTCCCTTTTTCATTGTTTTTGTATTTTTCCAATTTTCTCCCCCTTAAAATGAAAACTCTATTTTTGGATTTTCAGTTTAACACCAACAAAAACATAAAGACGCTATTTTTGATTTTCAATTTTCTCCCTCTAAACTACATACGGAATGTAAAAAGAAAGAAAATTGTCCTTTCGACATGGATACCTTTCAGGTTTAGCTTTCAAAAAAATATCAGTTTTGAAATTTGATATCACATGTAATATAAGTTAAATCAGCAGAATACTTCTCCATCAGCAACTTTTCAATCACCGATAGATCTTCTAAAAGTACCTGCACACTGGTCAAACACGTCAGTTTATAAATGACCCGAAGCGAATTGCTTCTGGTTGACCAGTATCCTGGTTTCCTTTCGAAACCACTTTAGGTTTCCAGATTTGTTGTGGTGTTGGTGAATCAGTATTTGATGAATCCGTCATAGTTGATTGTGACAAACAACCTACATATGGAACATTTTGAAAACGCGGAATAAATCTTCCTTGGGTTTTGAAAAATGTAGGTGGTGGATATGCATCAAATACTCTGCCATTTTCATCAATGAATCGTTGTTTGGCAGCTTTACCAACAAATGGAACCTTTCCTTTTCTTGAACTAGAAGCAGCAGAAACCGGACAATCTTGTGCCACATGCCCTTTTTGTCGGCAATTATAACACAAGCGATTGTTTAAATTTCGCCGTTTAGGAATCTACAAAGCTTCACAAACATTAACACCTCCAAAATGATCATAAAAGGAATCGAATACCTGATAACGATGAGCATGAACCCATTTCGAAGTCGGGCTCTTTGGAGTAGAATTTGAATTTCCAGAAGAATATTTGGCTGTTTGTTTCTTCTTGGTCTTTGGAGCAGCATCAGTTTTGATAAAGACCTCAGCAACTTTATGAGAATCCACACAGTGAAGTGGAAACTCCTTATCAGAGAAGATCTGATATGAACCTTTGAGTTTATAAAATCTCTCAGGTTGAACTTTGTCAGCTTCAAACACATCCTTCTTGACTTGCTTCAGATTTACTTTCTTCAAGTTTTGTTGTTGTTGAACCTTTGAAACATTCACTTTGGCATGTTTCTTTTGAAATCCCAAACCTGTATGTTTTCCAGAAACCTTCTCTTCTGAACCAGATGTTGTATGCCCGGTCTTTGTAAGACGAGAGACCTCTGCTTTGATCTTGGTAATATCCTTAGGAGCATCAACAATAGTTTCAACAATATCAATTGTTGAACGTGCAGATTTCTCTTTGTCATCAGATGAAGAACTAGACACAACCTTTGGAGCTTCAGACGTTGCAGCACTCTTGCCTTTGTTCTCTTTCCTTTCTTCAATAGATTTGAAACCAACAAACTTAGAATAATCATCAGTCTCAACCTTTTCTTTCAAATCATGAACTCCTTCTTTAAGACTTCCTGGTGGAGACACGGTCTTGTTAAACATCTTCTCAAAATTCTCATCCTTGGCCAAAAAACTTGTAAAAGATTGTGAGTTAGTAACATTGTTCAAAAGACGTTTTGAATCAATGACTTTAATCTTTAATTCAGAAATTCTTTGATAAGCTTCACCCAACTCTTTTTCTGTTGCAATGAGCTTCTTTGCCACTTTATTAGTTTCATACTTTTGCAATCTTAACTCATCTAATCCAGCCAACAATTCCTTCTCGAGTTTATCTTCATTTCTTTTCTGAATATCCAAATTTGCATTTTGCAACTTGTTCACTCTAACCAACTCCCTCTTCTCATCAAGTAACTTTTCCATATCAGTCTGATAATATTGAATCTTAGTAGCTTGGTCATCAGAAAGTTTAGTAAGAATATCAAGTCTGGACTTTGATTTATCAAAAAGATTTTGAAAATCTTTTGCAGTAGCCACATCTTCATCTTTCCATTTCTTCACTTCTTGGACTAATTCATCCTTTTCTTCAGATAACTTTGTAACTTTCTGTTCAAACTCTTGTTTAACACTTTGAAATTTTGATTCTTTCTCAATAATCTCTGCTTGTAAATCTGAAAACTTTTCTTTCTGAGAAGAAAATTCTTGAATTAGAGCTTCTAAATTTTTCTTTTCAGTTGTCAAGGCGTCAATCCTTCTTTTATTTTCCTCGATCAACAACTCATTTTCCTTTATTAAACCTTGAATCTTCTTATCTTTTTGAGAACAGAACTCACAAACCGATTCATAGCCACTATCTCCAGAACCACTTGTTTCAGATTCAGAATCAGTTACTTCTTCTTCATTATCACTATGAACAATTTGAGCAATCATCGCAGATGAACCAGTCCATGCAGAACCAGTCCATGCAGACTCATCATCAATTTCATCAGTAGCCCAATCATAGGGTTTTGACTCAGAAGTAATAGCAGTTAAAGCAAGTGGACCATCAGAAGGTTGTCCCCAATCATATTGTTTATCGACTTGAGATACCAAAGCTGTTGGAGACTTGGATGAAGAGGCATTTGTTTTTGAACATTCACGAGCAAAATGTCCAAAATGAGAACATTTGAAGCATTTTGCTTTTGATTTATCTATTCCAACCTTGCCATCTGGATTTAAACTTTGAAATCCTGTCTTCTTTTTGAATCTTTTAACTCTTTGAGCTAACATTACCAATTGCCAATTGATATCCATTTGCTCAAGATTATCAGGATCAATCTAATCAAAATCTTCTTTAATCAGATTAGATGTTGTCAAACCACCATTCAACAATCCATAATATGAAGATAACAAGGCTGAGATTAATGCCAAGTTCTCATCCGGTGTTTTTGCTGAATATGAAGTCGGACTTGAATGATTTGGAATAGTGAAGTTACATCCTCTTGATGAATTTCCAAAATTTCCTGAACCATGACCAGCAACAAAAGCTATTTGAGGTGGATTTAATGAATCAACACCAAAAGATTTAGACTTTGCATTAATACTTGCAGAATTTTGACCATGATACACTTCAGGATTTTGGAATTGAGCAGTTGACTTGTTTGATGTCATCATTTACATCTATCTAGCATGAAGCTTTCCTGTCAAATCATGAAATGATAATGTAGAATATTCTTTATCATGAGTAAGTAATAATACATAGTTTTCCCACTTTTCCGGTAATGCTTCCATCAATTTCTCTTTCAATTCCTCCTCAGTCTTTTCAATTTTAACCACTTTCATCTCACTAATCAGATATGAAAACCTTGAAACAAGAGCAGAAATATTTTCTTTGTCATAATGTTGAAAAATTTCAAATTCCTTGTTCAACACTTTTCGTCTACTCTTCTTATATTGGTCATTACCTTCACATCGACCAGATAAAGCATCCCACAACTGTTTAGCTTTCTTGCAAGTGCTTAATTGATGCAACAACTCGGTAGGTAAAGCCATGGTAAGATAACCATAAACTTTTTGTTCAAGCTCATAACTTTTTCTTTCATCCTTATCAAAATCTTGAATTTCCTTATACTCGCCATCTGCAGTTGGACGTACATACAACTTTTGAATTGGAATCCATAAATCAATATCGTTTGTGCTGATGTATACAGAAAAACGTTGCTTCCAGTTTTGATAATCTTCCAACTTTAACAGCTTAGGAACTTTCTGACTTGTTCCTATTTCATTATCAAAATTGAGCATAGCTTGTACCGTGCTTTGCAAAGCTGCAAATGCTTGAAAATCAGACATTTTTCACCGAAAATAATACTTCAAAAACTTCGAACTCAAAAAGGAGGTCTTCCAAGCGGGTGCAAGTCTAGATCTCGTCGAGACGAACGTTTTGGCTGGTATTAGCTCCCGTAACTCTTTACGGTTCTCAAGTTACGTCAGTTTTAGTGAAGGTCACTTTTCTGCTAGCGTACCAAACCTTCTCAGCGGACCAAATCCAGACCAAATTAACCAGCGGACCAAATTTGTACTCAGCAGACCAGTTCCGGACCAACTTAATCAGCGGACCAAACGCGGACCAAATTATCTCAGCGGACCAGATTGGTACGGAGGACCAAAATGGTACGGCGGACCAAAAAATAACCGCCACGGACCAACTTGAAGATTGCCTAGCGGACCAACGGCGGACCACCAGCGGACCACCAGCGGACCAGAATTTCTTCGAGCGGACCAGAAGCTTTCAAAGCTGATTTCGACTGATCTTTGCGAATTTTGACTTTTGGAGCTGAAATTTGATTCAGTAAGGTGCGAAATCACTCCAGGAACACTCAGAAATCATTTTTCACCTCGGAAACACTCGGAATTGGAAGAAATTGATGAAAAATGAAGAAAACCCAAACTTTCTCTCTCTAAAAATCCAAAAATTGATCAAAAACACAGCAGTAGAGCAACCAAATGCTCTGATACCACTTGTAAAACCGAGATACGATCTTACTACTGCATGCGTTGATCAAAGTAATGAACACGAGATGTAAATAAGAGATCTTGTATTGAATCACTTGAAGATACAATGAGAGCTCTCTAGTTTCTCTCTCTAGCACACACACACAGAAGGTGAAGAATGACAGAAGTGTTTTTCTATCATTCTAACACAACCTATTTATACTTAGTGACTAAACAGGTTGTGTACCAAATGGTACGGGCGTACCATTTGGTCCGGCGGACCATTTGGTCCGGCGCCAATTATATTGTCACTAAAACTCATACTAATACACGCTCACATAGATACAATACATGAGACACATCATAGCATAGGTATATGCTCTAACACGTGGTTTAATTGCTCTGGCAACAGCAACATCGAGTGCCGCTGCTAATAACTTGCCGGAAGATAGAACAACGCACTCCAGATTCAAGATTCCTATTAAACTTGAAAATAATTCGATGTGCAACATCAACAAACAAAGTGGAGCCGCTTAAGTAATTAGGTCTTGTAAACTAATCATTAGGGATGAAGCATCCATGGCAAAGCGATAGGCGATAGATGCGGTCAATCGAACTTTGCAAGACATTATAGGTGTTAGGCTCCCATTTGGTGGAAAGATAACGGTTATGGGAGGCGATTTCAGGTAGGTGTTGCCGGTAGTTAAACGTGGCACTCGAGCATAGATTGTAGACGCTAGCTTACGCATGTTGCCTCTTTGGTCTTTGACTAGAGTAATGCGCTTGACCATAAACATGAGAGCACTTAATGATCCATGGTTTTTTTTAATTTTCTTTTAAGAGTTGGTGATGGAACCGAAGAATCGATCGAAGGAAGCTTTATCTGCATTCCTGATTCCATGACAATTCCATCCACTGTCCGAGAAAACTCTATAAAAGAATTGATCGATGCTATCTTTCCATCACTTCAAGATAATATGCATTCCTCGGATTATATAATCTCAAGAGCAATTTTATCCACTAAGAATGAGAGTGTTGATGAGATTAATGATCAGATGATTGACAATTTTGTAGGGGAGGAAAAAGTTTACTATAGTTTTGACGAGGCTGAAGACGATTGCAACAACTTATATCTGGTCGGTTTCTTAAACACGCTAAATGTTAGTGGTATGTCGCCTCATAAACTTCGTCTAGAAGTTGGATGCCCCATAATATTGCTGCAGAATATAGATCCATCACATGGTCTATGTAATGGCACAAGATTGATATGCAAAGGTTTCCAGCACAATGTTATTAATGCCGAAATAGCCGTTGGCCAACATATTGGAAAACAAGTGTTTTTCCCAAGAATCCCTCTCTCTCTTTCTGAAAAAGACATGTTCCCGTTCAAATTGAATATAAAACAGTTTCCCGTTCGACTTAGCTTTACCATGACAATCAATAAAGCTCAAGGTCAAACAATTCCGCATGTTCGTGTTTATCTACTGGATTATGTTTTTTCTCATGGAAAACTATACGTGGCATTGTCAAGAGAGATATTACAGGAAAATACAAAGATATTAGTGCATATGGCCAAAGATTTTAGAAGAGATGGGGTATACACCTCAAATGTTGTTTATCAAGAATTCCTACAGGATCAATGAACGGACTTGTTTTTTTATGTTGCACGTCCTAAATGATTATTAATACTTCAGCAGCCACACTTTGAATGAAAGTAGCTTGTTTTTTATGTTGCATGTATGAAATGATCATTCATTACAAAGTAGTAATACTGACATATTTGTTTTTTTTCCTACATTAGTTAGAATGTCGCTAAACATGGACGAGATCAACAATATTCTAGGTATCAATTTAACATTTAAAATTGTAATTTGTTTTATCTACCTATACTAAATATATAACATTCATTGTTTTGATAAAACTAATGTAAAGCCTTAATGTTGTTTTATATTGACTCTTCCGTTATAGGAAATTGAGGTGACACCTCTATCTATGTATGATGAAGAATGGTGGGCAAACATTGGTTATAAGGTCATCGAAATGTGCATGGTGTACGACACAGATTGACTTCCTCACTATGGAATTCATTGACCCTCAGATTTTGATTTAAAAAGTACTATATTATTATGATATCTTAAACTATGTTAATACTTTCTATCTTACAACTTATTTGGTTTTAAATTACTATGTTTGTGACCAGTATATATTTTAATTCGGGTGTTTGTTGTTATTTGTTTGAGTTCTACAAGGGTAGATGTCACACCCCCAAATAACCACTAACGGAGTTTATACCGTTAAGGGGTGCGAGCAAACCAGGACCACAACCATTAGTTACAAATACTAAACGAATCAGAGTAAAGTCCAAATGTTCATAATAAAATAGTTCGAAAGTACGCAGCGGAATAAAAACATAAGTATCTTAGCACTAACCACGTGATTTAATTACAGAACATAAATAGTTGTTTAATTCCCAAATTAACTTTAAAATAAAGTTAAGTAACTTCAAGCGCCATGCCAACTTCCAGTGGATACTCCTCAACGATCTGCAAAAGTGAAAACCACACAAGTGTCAACCTAACGGTTGGTGAGTTCACGGTGGGCATGTCATGCATTGGCCCGGTCTCATAAGCGTATGTATCAACATATAATAAGTATTGATTTTGCAAACATTGCCAAGTGTTGAATTATCGAATATGCACTAGTTAAGTAAAAGATTAAAGCGGTCAACCGATATCGCGGGTAGCTAATCCAGTTTCCATGCACTAAGGAAGTTCGTACCAGGGCTGAAAGCTGACGTATCAGAGTTCGGCATTTGCCGATGGTGTGTGCCTCCAGTTGTGTTCCTCTTGGGACCCACGACTAAAACAGGCTGATATTGAACTCCGTTCGGCCTCCAACCGGTTGGCTACACATTTGTGTACCGCGGAGCAGGGTTTGTCAAACCCTCAGTAGATCTACCCAACATCCCCTCGCTTCTCAGTTCAACGGTACTAAATTGTTGAGGACTTTTTTTTTAAGTTTTAAGGCATCCTTAGAAATCATGTGATATCATTTGGTTTAGACTTTAACCTACACTAGTCATATTAAAAACGTTTATTCTGGATTTCATTTGAAATCCTAAAAAGAGTTTAAGTGTCAAAATGGTTGTTCCGGATTTCCTTTGAAATCCCAAGTGTTATCGAATAGTTGGTTGCGGATTTCATTTGAAATCCCAAGGATGGACAGTTGCAAGTGCTTCCCATAAAACACTCCAACTTCCATAACAGATATCCCATTTGGCGATACCTCAAAATGTCAGCGTTGTTTTCCGTTTAGTATATTCGTTGTGACCCGAACGGGCTCACAATTAAAGGGTTTGTGAAACTCGCCTTAGGTTGCTCGGCTACACTTGCTAATTAATCCAAGTGTTGTTTGCTTAACGAAGACCTAAGAACACGTTTAGGTCTTAAGTATTAGTTTTGTTTCTAATATTTAACTTAACGTCACTATGGCCCATAACATAGCACGTTGGAACTATGACACGACATATCGACACACGACACCGATGGTTGATCATAAACAAGGGTTCACATAACACAGGAATCAAAGCATGTTTCATTATTGTATAATCATGTAAGTCATGGCATAGCATTCAAGTAAGTTGCACAAGTTTGGGTTTGGTCAGATCATAGTTTCGCTAGACAGTGTCGCTACACAGTTTCGCTATGTGCACGGGCAGCATTTTCGCTAGGGAATACCCGATGACACAGTTTCGCTAGGCTAGTTTCGCCCGAAACTGCTGAGGCAGTTTCGCTAGCCTAGTTTCGCTTGAAACTGGTTTGAACTTTCGTTCAGGTTGGTTCGCTCGGTAGTTTCGTTCGAGCAGGTCTACTTGGTTTACAAGGCGACACTACAGTTTCGCTCCATAGTGTCGCTGGATGAAGATATACATAATTTCGCTAAGTAATTTCGCCCAGAGAACTTCACAGTTTCGCTAGTCGCGAAAAAAACACACAAATCAGTCCAAAAATCAATCTAACAGCCTCCATACTTCATGTAATTCAATATCTAGCATGCATAATCATTTACTAACATCATAGAAGCAGTTTTAACACCTTAAACATGGATTTTCACATTCAAATCACCAAAAACACATTTTAAACCTAAAATGACCTAAATAGCATAAATCTTCATTATGGTTGGTTTTCAAACGTAAAGTTACAGACTTTATGATGGATCTAGCCTTTCTAAGCATTATCACAGAAGCATACACGATTTCATGAAGGTTTGGGCATGCTTTAAGGTAAAACACCAAGAAAACACATAAAAAGGCTCATGGGGCTTACGATTTGGTCTTGGATTCGAATGGATGAGATGTGATGATGGTCCTTTGGTCGTTTTCTCGGCTGGCCAGAGATCTCGAGTGAGCAGGTGAGAGTGGTGTGTGTTTTGTGTGAAATGAGGCAAAAATGGGATCTCTAGGGTTTTATGTTATTATATATCAGGGGCTAGTTTCGCTGGTCAGTTTCGCTGGCCAAGCGAAACTGGCTCTGAACTCGTGCAAGTCAAATGATTTAGCCGACTACCGGGCGACACTATAGTTTCGCCCTGTAGTTTCGCTGGCAACCAAAAAGGGCAATTTTTCATTTTATTCTTAGTACTAAATCATGCGTTTAAATCACATTGCACATAATGACAATAAATAAATAAACACATAGCACATATGGACGGGTTCGGTGATCAACCAAAGGTCGTGGACGTATTCGGCCTAGTTAAGCATTAGTTACTAAGTTAACACTTATAACGTAACTAACGGAGTTTGTCTAACGGAAGTTAACCTTGGAATTCTCGGATGTCACAGTAGATAAGTTAAGAAATGACAATTTCAATTCGATGTAAATTGTCGTGCCGCTATAACAAGCGAACAAATGACGAACAACGCCCTATAAACCGCCGCCGCCGCAATACGCGGGTACCCCCCTAGTATATTATATATATATATATATATGTATATATTAATTCAATTATCTCATTATTAAATTAATCCACCACCAATTTAATTATCTCATACTTTAATTACTTACGTCTTACAAATAAAACATCTACCTAGTTTATTATTGAATCGTTAATATATTAATTAAATTAATATTCTTGTTCGTTGTCCAAGGTGTAACTCTTTTGTATCGGACCTTGTTAGTTATGTTAATATTATCCGACGATCGGACACTATATATCCAACAGATAGACCAGTCCGTCAACCCGTGTTGCGGACATCTGCTCAGGAGGGTGTTAAAACGCTCATAAGTCACCGAATAAGGCTCGTCAGGGTCCATGCGAAAGGAGTGGATTTCCTCCCGAGTACGCGAGGCCTTTGCTGGAGGATGGTATTTCTTTAAAAACTTTTGCTTTAGATCATCCCAGGTGGCGATCAAATTAGGAAGCAAAGTCTCGAGCTAAATGGCGGCTCAAGAAGCGAAGGAGAATGGAAACAAACGCAAATAGATAACATCATTCGCGACTCCGGTGAGTACAAATGTTTTGCAGATATACACAAAATGCGAGAGATGCGCTGGTGCATCTGCATCATCACGTCCGTTAAATTGTATGGAATTTGTCAGTGCGTTGATGACGAGTGATAGTACCTGCCAATTCGCGGTGTTGGCGATGGTAGTTTGAGCAATTGCAAACCGTGCATCGTTGTCGCTGGCGCTGCCTTGCGCGTGGACGGTAACACGGGCACCCAGGGGGATAGGGCAGGAAATGGAATGGATTTAGAAGTGTCACGTGAAGTGGGTGTAGAAGTGGATGCTTGATAGCGAGTGGTGGTGGTGATGAAGTTCTCTAATTCCGCGTGCGCAGAACCGTTCACGAATGTTGTGGTCGGAATCGAAAAGTGGTGAAAGCTCAGGCTGACCTTGTGAACGGGTGTGTGGCATAAAATGGAAGAAAAATAAAAACTAGAACAAATAAAATCCTAAATCTAGACTCGAGAAGCGAAATCCTAAGAACTCTAGACACGAAAAACCTAAAAAGACTCAAAATTTCCTAATCATGGCCTAAGTTGATCTTTCTATTGCCAAGTGTCCCCGAAAACGGTGCCAAAAACTTGATGTGTTTGGAACGACTACTAAAAATAATAAAAATATCCTAGACCTAATCCTATACCTATACACACCTAATTTTACTGAAATTCCTAAACTTAATCGAACCCTAAGGCAAGTGTACCTATCGGTGATGGCATAGCTTATGGAAGACCGGGATATCGAACCCTAGAGACACTACGTACCAACACTCAACTAAGGACCTAAGGAATTGGAAATTTGAGAATTTAGTTTTTAAAGGAACTTAATTTAACTAAATTAATTAATTCTTTCTAACTAACGACCAAAATTGAGAAGACTTAAGCAAACAATCAAATAAGGAAGAGGCACCACGTGACCCTAAACTCTTATTTAACACTCACAACTTCACTTCGGTTTTAGTAATTCTGATGGCGGCTAGTTCACCTTTAGAATACTTCCTAACAAACAATCCTATGCTCGAACAAAAGTTCACCTTTTGGGTACTTCCTACTTCAACTAAAACTAACCACCTCCAAACCTAATCTCGGGCACCTTGAGCTAGCCGGAGCTACCACTAATCAACTATGAATGACTCAGAATAGCAAATCAGAAAACTACCCTAGGGAATTTCCTTTTGGGACAATTTGATCCTAAGAAATTTACCAACCTGACTACCCGATATTTACAGAGCAGCACACGAGAATTAAATAGATAACTACCAACTAATCCTATGATCACAATATAGTAAATCACATTCAAATGCAAGCGCAAGTCCTACAGTTTAACTATTTTACCCAAACCGGAAGATACCCACAAGCAAAGCATGGATTATTTAATAGTTATGAATCTAACTCAAGCATAGATATGCATCAATCACAGACAATTAGTGGAATTTACAAGATTGCCAACATCAATCAAACTACTAAAAACCGAATTAAAGTTGTAAACATCAAATAATTATCATAACCGTTTAGGTGGTGACTTTAATTTACACAACCACCATGGTAGAGTCATAAACACAGAAAAGTTCCAGAATTTGTAAACAAAACATGGTCCTAGGTAAATTAAGTGCAAGAAAAAAAGAAAGGATCGAAAACCAGTATGTTAATCGAAGTTGTATCATTGATCTTCTACGTTCTCCACTGTTCCCAGCCCTCCTCTGGTCCCCAAAATCGCCAATTAACCTTCTTTAGACGGCAGCAAGTCAAAGATCCCGAAACAATGACTTAATCTCGAAATTATAAGAAAACCCTTATGTTTGCGGAATAATCCTATCGCTTAGAGGGTCTGGGTCTTGTACGCGATACGCATGGAGGGCATGCGGTGACAAAATAGTCAAGTCAATGGTTTTTAACCGCCTGTTGACTTTTCTTGGGCGCGAGTATCGCTTCCGGTTTCTTCTGATCTAGGCTTTATGCGTACTCCATTTTTCAACACTTCTTCATAATTTCCCCCTTCAAACTTCTTCACTTCTTTGGTGGCCTCGGGAATGAACCTTAATCCTACAAAAACACATAAAACTCACAATTAAGACTCAGTTGACCACAATGGAATAAAAACACACAAAATGACTCAAAAAAACATAAACCGACTTGAATAATGTACAATTTACAAAGGAAAATAATATTGTATTTGCAATACATCAGGATACTAGACTCTTCTAATACCGTTATTGACATACTACGCCTATATACGCATCTCCCAGTTTGTCGGTTTTATCATTTTTTATATGTTTCTAAGGTTCGGGTTCCACCCGAAGGGCCAGAATATCACATTTCGGCTCAGGGCATCGGCTGCTACATTAGCCTTACGCGTATGGTACTTGATAGCGCATTCATAATCATGGAAAAATTCTACCATCTGTGTTGCCTCATGTTCAACTATTTCAGGTCCAAGATATGCTGAAGACTCTTGTGATCTGTGTAAATCGTACACTGGGTACCGTACAAGTAATGTCTCCAGATCTTTAATGCAAAGACTACCGTTCCCAACTCCAAATCATGAGTCGTTAGTTCTTCTCGTTATCTCGGAGCTGTCTTGATGCATAAGCGATAACCTTATCGCACTGCATGAGCAAACATCACATTCCTCGAATAGATGCATCACAATATACCACAAAATCGTTGGTTCCCTGTAGCAATGAAAGGATAGATGCACTGCAAAGCTTTTGCTTTAAAAGCTGAAACGTTGCATCATGCTTTACATCCCATTGACACTGTGTCTTTATGCGTTAATGTTGTCAAAGGTTGAGCGATTGAGGAAAATCCCTCCCTGAATCATCTGTAATAGGCCGCCAGACCGAGGAATTGGCGTACTTCGGTCAACGTCGTTGGTACAGGCCAACTCTTAATCGCCTCAATCTTTGACGAATCGACTTAAATCCCTGATTTATTTACGATATTACCTGGGAATTACACTTCCGAATCCAGAAATCGCACTTCAAGAATTTAGCATACAACTGCTCTCTTCTCAGCAAATCTAGAATTATGCGAAGATGTTCGGCGTGATCTTCCTTCGTCCTAGAATAGATGAGAATATCGTTGATAAACACTATGACGAACCGATACTGATACGGCTTGCGCACCCGATTCATCAAATCCATGAAAACAGAAGGCGCATTGGTTAGCCCAAACGGCATAACCAAGAACTCGTAGTGACCATACCTGGTCCTTAAAGCTGTTTTTGCAAGATCTTCATCTCAAACTCGTAGCTGATGATACCCGGATCTCAAATCGATCTTCGAATAATAACTCGAACCTTGAAGCTAATTGAACAAATCGTCAATGCGCGGAGGAGGATACCGACTCTTTATGGTAACCTTATTCAACTCGGTAATCGATACACATTCGAAAAGTACCGTCTTTCTTCTTGACAAACAAAACAGGCGCTCCCCACGACGACGAACTAGGTCTAATAAACCCTTCTCTAGCAAATCCTGCAACTAAGCGTACAACTCTTGGAGTTCGTTTGGGGCTAATCGATAGGGTGTGCGAGCAATCAGCGATGCTCCTTGGTGCTAACTCTATCTAAAATTCTATCTGGCTATGCAGATGTAGACCTGGCAGATCTTCAAGAAATACATCTGGAAAATCGCGAACGACACAAATATCTTTCAGACGCGGTTCTTCCACCGGCTTCTCGATGACGTGAGCTCAGATAGCTACGTGACCATTTCGCAGACACTTCTGCGCCTTGAGAAATGAAATGATCCTAACTACAGATCCATTTCGCTCGCCTCGAATTATCATAATTTCGCCATTCTGAAGAGGAATTCGAACCACTTTCTCTAGGCATATGATCTCAGCCTGATGCCTAGATAGCCAATACATGCCAATAATAACATCGAAGCTTCCCAAAGTTGTTAGCAATAAATCCACGCTCATTTGATGACCATACAAATCCAATACGCAATTTCAGACAATACTATGGATTTCAACCGACTTCCCATTTGCGAGCTCTATCGAATATATAACCTCTAAGGGGCTTTCTACAACATTAATCATTTTGCTAAAGTTACTTGAAATAAAACGCCTATCGATGCCAGTATCGAATAATAGGAAGCAAAATAGCCATTAATAGAAAACTTACCGTTTACCACGTTGGCGTCATTCCGAGCTTCTACTTCTCCAATCATGATTACTTATTCTTTTCTGCCTTCCCCGTTGTTGTCTCCTTTTTCAGCCTCACCGTGCTTTCCAATCCTGATCCCCTTCATCTTAGGACATTTCTTCTTGAGGGGTCCCACTTATCCGCATCGGTAGCATCCCATTTTGGTTACTGGCTTGCTTCGTTTGCCTTCTTTCCCCTAACAATTTTTGTAATCTTTTGACTTGTGCCCGCCTTTACCACACCTGTGGCACTTCACACTGTCATAGTTTCTTTGGTGATGAAACCCACACTTGCCACACTTGGTTAGGTTTCCTTGATATCCTTTAGTAGGAACATTCGAAAACTGACCCTTCTGACCTTTAACCCGGCAATGCATGGCCATGTCTCCAGTGTCCCCACACTTGTTACATGTCACCTTACCACAGCCTCCTCGATGGTTGAACTTACATTTGCGGCATTTTGGGTAGTTTCCTTGGAATCCATTGGCGGGAGTACTCAATTCTTGATTGATCTGCCTCTTTTTGGAGTTACCATCCTCTGGAGACTGAATTTGATTGACTTGATTTGCTTGGGTTAGCACGGCATAAGCAGCCACGCTCTGTCCGATGATAGCTCCCAGTTCCTCTGTTGATATTGAGAATGTACCATCTCATTCTCGACCACGTCCAACCATTTCTTCCTTATTCATAGTATACATAAATGATTAACATCCCGGTGTTTACCATATAAGTATAGTACAAATATCAAATGACGTTTAGAACACATAACAAGTTTAACTACAACTTCAAATAAAAAAATCACAATTGACTTGCAATTTCATTGGATTTTCAGATTGGGTTGAAATTTTACATGTCATAAGATAGATAAAGACTAGTAATCTTTATAAAATGCTTCATAAAGGCGCCTAAGATAGACACTAACTACTAACGGATAATCATAGGGACCCTCATCCCATAAACACTGAACCCTCACTCTCCTGGTCCTCCCGAGCCATAGGCTCTGGCCCTAGTGCTGCTGGCATCTCCTGCCGTACCAATGCTACATCTAGGGTCATGACCCTAGTCGCCATAAGCTCATGCCCCATCAAGAGATGCTAGATAGTATCCTCCTGAGATCGTACCATAGCCTTCAACCTGCAAATCTCCTAATGCTGTAAGGTACTGCTATAGTGTAGTCGATCAAGATCCCCCTCATCCTGACAATGTCCAACAGTCACATTGTCTACTCGATGCTGAAGGGCACGAAGTCCACCTTCAAGTGTGCAACTTCATCCACAACGTGAAACATACACTCCTGGTGACGTGTATAGTCTGCCACTAGGGCTGCAAAAGTCTGCTCAGGCGGGAAAGCGAAACCTGGCAAAAACGGCGAGGTCCTCCTCCCTAATGTAACACTGCCAATGGCTGGAGGTGGCACACGGTAGATCCGAATGATATCCTCCATGTAGGCAGGATACATCTCCCATTTGTGGATGCTCAATGACCTCCTCTTGATAGCCAAAAAGGTACAATCCGACTCCTCCGATGCTGAATCTAGGGGTCTCTACCCCTTTGCTCCAGCTGATGCTCCTTCGGATGGAATCATCGACATGCCTACAATATACATCCCATGTATATTACAGTGAGTAGCTACTTTTTTTAATAACTAATAGTTAATTCAAACAAGCACTATAGAAAGGTAGATGTGATGATGTGATAAGACTATAGAGTGAAATAACAGTACCACAGATAGGCAATATAGTATATACGCATACTCATATATATATATATATATATATATATATATATATATATATAAATAGTAAGATGGGCAAACTGCATATATGTCTGTCTAAGTGTGTGTCTATGTGTGTCTAACTGACTCTAGTGATAGTTCGATCTAATGCAATCCTCTGATACCAATCTGTCACACCCCCGCAAAACCCACTTGCGAATTAGTGCGAACGGAGGTGTGAACCAGACCAGGATCTGAGTCGTCAGACACTTCGAACATTCTACATGCTCGACTGAACGTTTTAGAATCAAGTTTGGATACCAAAGTATCAAAAATCAGAGTTAACTAAAGTTCATAGTTAAGCGGAAGCATTTCAGCAAAGTTTTAGTAAGTCGTAAGCAGAAGGGACAACCATAAGAAAACAGTTTAAAATGTGTCCTTTCGCTCAAGGCGATAAAAGTTATTATGCAAATACAAACCATGTAGAGTGACCATATGAATGATCCTAACGTGCTCCTTAGCTGCTACTAAGGACCTGTGAAGAACATACTAAAAAGTTTCAACGCTAGGTTGGTGAGTTCATAAGTTTACACAGATAAATAACATTCATCAAAATAGTTCATTAACCAGTTACCCTCATCGAGGCATAATTCAAGAAGGGACTCCACCCTGAAAATGCTAATATTTATACCTGTGGGTAGCTAGCCCATAAGATTTCTATAACACCATAGGGTTCATGACACCATTAATGTCAGCTACTTTGCCTTCCAGCCATACTGTTTGCGAGTATGACCTTGTTAGAGACAATATAATACCCGCCCCGCTTCCAGCTCTTGAGTAGGGCTTGTCAGGCCAAGTAGATCTACCTTATAATTGCCTGTTGTAAATTATTTATGGTTCACTTTAAGGGAAGGACTTTCAGCAAACATTTCATCCATGGTTTATAAAGTGTTGGTATAAATCATCAAGTTACGTTATAAAACAAGTTATCTTATGTATTCTCTCCCGAAAGCGTAAACAGTTAAAAAGTGGGGTATGAACTCACCTTAGGGTGCAATTTAGTAATTCCAGTAACCAACCAAACGATAGCAGTGAATCTTCTTAGACTTCACCTATGACACATAACAGTGTGAGTGTTGACCGTGTTGACAACCGTACCGACAACGCGCGGGCATAGACAAGTGGACTCGATTACATATTCGTGATCAAATTTTGGTTTTCTATATTTAATCTAACACGTATATCACATATAACACGTCATATGATGATAAACATAAAGCGTCACGATTACTTACGACTTTATCCCACGTATACGATTACTTACGACTTTATCCCACGTATACGATGTACAATTGACGGGACAATCATACAAAGTCTTGTCATTCCCACCAACGTTGGAGACTTAGGACTTGTACACTCGCATAACTCATAACTAATTTGACTAATGACATGCAAACACTTAATCAAGTAATTTCATGATCATACACATGCATTTACATGGTTATTTATTTTCCGATAAATATATATTTACCACATGTAGGCTAATTCCATGATAAAACCGCATCATCTCATGTAAGTCACATAGATAATCAATCAATATATATCAAGTCATGTCACAAGTTCCTAACCACATGCATGAATGCCATCTTGACCTAATAGGCCATTTACATGATAATTTCACGTAACTGATTTTTATAAATTAATCCTCATGTAATCCGACATTAAGTTGGCAACTTTATAGACTATAATGCATCCATTAACCTAGATCAAGCAACTTTATTGTAGATCTAACACAAATCAAGTACCTTTATTCAAGATCTAGCATGCATAACTACCAAAATCGGGTTTCTGTCATAGATCTCACGTAAAGGTAGCAACTTTATTGCACAACAATCCTAGATCTATCATTATCAAACAATTAGAACATATATCTTGCATCAATTGTGAAGACGTGAGCATTGGATCGTCTACTCGATCTAGCTATTTCGATATACAAGACGTAATTAAATGATTGTTTTATTAATCAAGATGAACAATATAATCTGGAAACACAAAGACACTTCAGAGAGAAACACAGAAGACTCCTCACAGAACACACTCATATTCACATACTCCTCTCAGACAGCTATTGAAGATTACACACAAATTAATATTTATACTATGTATGCAGTCCACGAACTGGAGCACCAACGAACTGGCAGTTCGTTGGTCACGAACTGTGAGTTCGTACTTCAGTTCGTTGTCAGTTTAATCTCATTCTTCAATATGCTCCGATACATCACGCGTCGAACCGTTCCAAGCTCTAACAAACTCCCCTTCGATGTGTGGTGTATCAATGCTTCTACATCAGTCATCAGTATCTTCAATCAGACTCCCCTCAGCTTGATAGTTAGTCCGATCTTCAATACATGAAAATGCAGAGCATATTGTGTCTTTATCACCAACTCCAGAAGACTTGAAATTGTGATGTTTTTCTTCACTTTAGTACCTGGCCAACATAATAATCTTGGCGCAAAACATCTCTTTGAGACTCCAAGATATTTAAAAAATTTCAGCTTTTAAAAATCTTGTATCTCGTGTCGTTCCGGTCGAAAATAAAGCAGAAACAAAAGACTTTTCTAAACTTTATATTAAAACACACCTAAAATCTTTTTGGTATTTTCTGACATGAAATGAAATCAACAAAACAGAACAAGCTCTGTTTTTATGAGAAAGATCCAGACGTGAGATCATATCAGACATAAGCATCTAGCACATTTCAATTATGACTTCATCAGCAAGCAGGTCAAGATACATCCATTTCAATTCTTTTTCGGCATTTGACAAATCAATTTCTATAGATTTGTGATATATTTATGACGTATTAACCAAGCAATGATAACATGGTTCTCACACTATGCAAAAATATTGGCAACTCATCATTTTGAATTCCATTTTTCTCAGAGATGAAACATCCCTTGTGTATTATGCAAAAAGAAAACAGAACTCTAAACAAACAACAATCAGGTTGGCTGGTAAGCACACAAAGAAAGTCTGATTGTTTAGGAAAATAGCAAATAAATCAGAAATTGTATAACCTAACAACAATTAGGTCGGTACTCCTGTACACACAGTGAAAGTCCGATGAGTTATATGAAATATCATGAAAATAAAGCAGAACCTAAAGTAAACACAAATCATGTCGATCTTTCGATACGCAGTGAAAGACCGATCACTTGAGAAAACATAGAAATCAAATAAGCTTAAATATTTTCAAAATGAACACATGCATACACAAGGATATCTCTTATTTTATTTTTGCATATTTCTTACATAACACCCATCAAGATGAAAACCCACAGTTATCAGGCAGGCATTATCTTCATATCATACTTGCATATATCAGATTTGTCATGCATTTTATCATATTTAGAAATAACCTACAACCTTTACATCTACTTTATCCATGGAAGATAACGTATATGCTGATGTACCATCATTTCTTACATTTTGTCGGATCAACTTCTCTTTTTGAATTTTTGAATTTTTATATTTTCCAAATTCTGAATTATCCTAAATTCTCCCCCCTAAAATTCAAACAAAATACTATTTTTGTAATTTCAAAAGTTCTCCCCCTAAAATATTGAAAGAAAAAAAACGAAAAACAAAATAAAAACTGACCGATCGACATTTGACACGATATTTGAAAAACATCAGCTTTATCGGGTTTCAAATGATTTATTAAGTAGTTTAAATTAACATGCAAGCAACCACAATTAGTAACAAATAATATCACCAACTGGTCTTCTTGATCACCTACATACACCGGATAAAAATTAGATCTTTTTGGATCGACCCAAGTCAACAGCCTTGGGTCGCCAGAACGTTAGACTGGACCTTTATAGGTCTCCAAACTTTTGATTAAATATTTTTGATAACCGCTGAAAATGATTTAACATTTTTGGGTTTAAAAACCAAAGTCTCATCAACCCATGGAGATGAAACAGTAGACTTTTTTGGTTTTTGTGGTTTATCAAAATTTTTACATTTGGCATCAACATATTTAACATTCTTTTCATGAAGAAATTGTTTAACGTCAGATTTGTAATTTGTAGCCGATGGACAATCTGCAGCATAGTTCCCGTATCATCGGCATACATAAAACAATCTGTTTTGTTTCTTGAAATCAACAATGTTTTCATTACCTGGTCTTGCATTGTGCAGTCACGTCAGTTTATGAACATGTCGCATAGTTGGTGAATCATAGAAACCGCACTGTTGATACCTGATATGTGCGTCGTGTGAAGTATCAAACAAAGTACAAGATCATGTCAAACTAGGTCTGGCCGAACTAGGTCCGCACCTGAAGTTCGGACTGGCCGAACCTGAGGTTCGGCCGAAGCTCGGACCAGCGGGTATATATAGGTGATTGGTCTTTGTAATTTGTGTGTTCTGAGTGTGTGAGATTTCTTAAGTGTGTGTTCTCAAGGTGTTTCTCTGTGTTGTGTTTCTGAGTGTTTCACTGATTGTAATTGTACATTTTGATCAATAAAACAATCGGTTAATTACGTTTCGATGTCCGATTAGCTAGATCGAGTAGACGATCTGATGCTCACGCATTTTCACGCACGAACGACCAAAATGAACTGGATAATGAAAATTATCAAAGAAAGTATCATGATAAAACCTGTTTAATGAACGGCCAGACACACCAAAAGAAAATCGTGGAGTTCCACATGACGATCCTCCAGAAGTCGAACCATCAAAATTCAAAGAATAGGAACATAACTGCTTCTTGTTTGTATCCTTTGAAACATTTGCAGTATCCTTCTTCACAGATGTCTTTGACTTTTGTGTTTTATTTTCGTTTACTTGCTTAGAAGCTTACTTAGCTTGAGATTCCAAAGCAACACCTGAATTGGAAGCATCCCTAGCATCAGACTTTGAAGCAGTAGAATCATTCTTTTCAACTTGTTTCTCCTTTTTCTTTCCCTTTGAGATCTTTTGTTTCTTTCCACCTTCCTTCTTCACAAACTGAGAATAATCAAACTCTGGTTCTGCTATCTGATCACTATTAATTTGTGAAATTAGTGATAATCACAGGAGCAGGAACTGAATGAAATCCAGATTCAGAATTTGAAGTAGACTTGTAAAAATAATTTGTGAAAGCTTCAGACAACTTGTTGTTCTCAACTTCCATCTTTAAAGCAGCAAGAGCAACATCTTTGTCAGAATTTTTCGTTTGAGCAACAACTAATATCTTTTCAACTTCAAGAAGCCTCTCAGAAAGTTGATTATATTCATATTTTTGCACCACCATTTTGTCACACTCAGCCAATAATTCCTTTTCATAGTTTTCAAAATTTTCTCTGTAAAATTTTCAATTTACCTTCAGCATCACTGCATATGTTCCTCAACATCTAATTTTCTTCTAAAAGCTGACTATTAACCGTATTCGTAGTCTAATAATGTTTATACATTGAGGGAGCAACATTTGGTATGTTTGTCATGATATTGCTTAACTTTCCCGTTTCACATAGTTCTTGAACAACTTTCCAAAGACTATGAATGGAAGTATAAGAGCTCAGCTAATTGTAAATAGGACGCGATAATGCACTCTTTAACAAATTGAATGCCTTATTTTCTAACTCAAATCTTGTTTTGGCTTCCGATGAGAACTTTTTGAACAGTAACGGAGTACCAAGATTATCTGTAGGCCAATCAAACTCTTTCTCTCGAACTTTGAGAAAATTAGCAAAATGATCAGGTACATAAACCTCAAATTCTTGTCTCTAGAACAAGTAATCAATACATTGTAACAGCTTAGACACAACCTCAATCTTCTTAACTTCAGGAGCAGGTTCATCCGATGATAATCTAAGTGAAAGCATTGCATAATTATCACATGTATATACTAAATTACCCTTGTAACTTGTAGAATCATCACACTCAGAATCAGATTCTGTCATGTATTCAACAACTTGTTGTGGTGGGGAAGACATATGAGCATATATATTAGAATATTCGATAAATTTTCCCCAATCATAACCCTTTTCTTTATCATTCAAAGTAGCGAACATTGCCTTAGCTTCTTTTGATTTTACATCCTTTTTATCTCCATCTTTTATGCACTCTCTAGCAAAATATCCAATGGGGGTGCCCTAGAGAATACAATGGCAGGTCTTCTCATATTATAAAAGTCAGATAAATATAGTGACCTAGAAGTTAAGCCTAGGGTCATGGTTATGGTCGTTAGATAAATACAGTGACCTAGAAGTTAAGCCTAGGGTCATGGTTAAGATAGGATATATTATCATAGTGATTATGTGTTAGAATTTATATGTGATATATATATATATATATATATATATATATATATATATATATGTGTCTGTGTTATGAAAACCAGGTAAACACTTAAACAATTTTTGAATTAAACGGTAGAACTCACCAGCGTAAGCTGACTTTTTAAAAGTATGTATGCTAGGTTGTGACGCACCTATGGGTCAAGCTTCGATTACGCTCTAGGAGGAGACGGTGAAGACGTTGGTGGCTGGAATAAATTATCTTATGTTATATTTTACCTTATGTTTAATATATCACATGTTATGTTTATGCTTCCGCTGTGTAAGAATCGCCAGAGAGTATATAAATAAAAGTTTTAATTTCCCTTGTTTTTGTGATCTCTGATTAAATCATGTGTTGATGAGTAAATCCGACGACGTGGCATCGACCCGCAAGGGGCCGGGCGTCACAATCCATTTGTTCCATCTCATGAAAATTGTTACATTTTCTCGGTTGAACACTATTCAATTTGATAAAAGTACCTAAAGGCTCAATGTCACATATATTGGTTGTGTTTTTGCATACAAAATCTAAAACAGTTTCACCTAACTGTAAGTTCATGTAAGCTATAATAATACATCTCAGTAGTTCATATATATGATACTAACCCTAATAAATAGACCTGAGAACAAAAGAAGAACCGAAGGGGACAGGGACTCAGATTGCGTTAGTGATTTATTATGATTCAATTACTACCATTGTTCATTGAAATCAGGCTTTCAATTACTATCATTGTTCATTAATAAAGACAAACAAGAAAAAAGATCCAAGATTTACCTCCCTATGAACTCGTAATCGTGTCAGCGTGGTCTGGCAGTAACATCAGGAGGTGTGGTAAGGTAACTACAGTGTTCGTATCCACTGAGAATAGATTCATTTTAATAAAGATGAAGAACAGAGTCGATGAAGTCGTCCGAAGACTATCAGTATATCTAGCATCGACGCCGAATGCTACCGCAGCAGCATTGACGTTGTAACTGAGCTTTTGCCGGAGTGAAAAAAGTAGACAAAGCTTTTTGGCAGTGGAGAAAGGGTAAACGGTACAGAACCTGAAAACTTATTAACAAAAACAATGTCATAGGATTTGTTAATCGAGGAATTAAAAACCCTAGAAATAACATCCTTACGATTTCGTTCCATCACGGCCGGAGGAATAAGATCCCCATCCTATTTCTATTTGAGAAACGTTAAAAGCCGACAAATAAGCAAAACTCAGTTCTTGAAATCAATAGTTCTTCAATAAATCGCAATTAGAACCCAAAATTAATTAGAAACATAAGTGATGGAAACGAAATCTACTGCTCAACCATAATGTCTACTACTTTACATAGCATCAAATAAAAATACTTACCTTTGATGGTTGGCATTCTTTGAAGAACTGAGTGAGAGAGAGAGAGAGAGAGAGAGAGAGAGAGAGAGAGAACCCACATTGCATTTGAACATCTGAATCAAGAGACATAGTTAGGGGTATAATCGAAAGACATGTTTCTCTCTCTCTCTCTCTTCAGAGCTGTATAAAGTAGGTTAAAGGTATTTTTGAAGTTTTAAAAATTCAAAATTATGTCCGCCCAGTTAAAAGAACAATTCACAAGGAACCAATTGTAATAGATGCATCATGCATCAAAGGGTTGTATTTAAAGCTTTAATAGTTATACCTCTTAAAATTAAGAGTTTTTCAAAATGATCATAATTCTTAAAAAAAAATGCATTATATATTACTATAGATATGGGTTTTGTTAGTGTGTGTTACATATTATTTGGTGATGCGAAATGGATTATATATCTATACTATCTTATTATGCATATTCTATCCAAGTGGTTGAAAATTAAGATGTACAAGTTTTTAAGCACAATATACAAGGATTTAAAGCATGGTGTTGAATATTTTAAGAGGTACAAGTAATGAAGCATCATGTATAAGATTTCAGTGCATAAATTATGTTATGAACTCCAAATCAAAACAGGCGGCCAATTCAAAATTTGAAACTAAAAAGCTCTGCTGACGGCTGACCTTCACTTTATACATTTCTTACACATTTTTTCTTTTTTCATTCTCTCTCTTCAACATCAACTCTCTCTTTCTACAACCATCTTCAAAAATGTCCTCTCTCTTCATCTACAACGTTGTCTAATCTGTGACGATTTGCACCCTCAGTCTGTCTCACTTCATCTCATCTATCATCTGGCCTTCGTGGAGCCTTCCTCAGTTTCTATTCGAAGCTGGTCCACCGTCACCACTGTTGAGGAAACGGAACGACGACAGATCTGGTAAATGGAAGATAAAAACCATCACTTATGGTGTTGGAGCCGGGGATTACGAGATAAAAATTAAGGATTCTTCTACTCATCGTCATTCCTATATGCTACATTTTGTTGTTTTAATTAAGGTCAATATGTGATTTTAGGTTTTTAGGGTTTATTTTGTAATCATGTAAACCATGATTGCACATCGTTGGAGATCGTTGGAGGATCATTCTCGCCTCCTCCATTCTTCACCCTGACTTTGTTCCCAGAAATCTTGAGTAGTTTCGAAATCAAGTGGAACACAGTCACGCTTTGGATTTAGGTCAGTGTACGAAACGCTAATTTCTCTTGACTTTGTCCCTAAATTTCGTTCTTTTTCAGATCTGGTACAGGTCTAATGTAGCTTGATTTGATTTTATCACTTGAAAGTGAAAGAGGTGCGTATCATAATGTCCGTAATGTAAATTCGACGTCCCTTCTTCTCTACAACTCTTTTAACTTTGGTTTCCATTTTGTAGGTTGTTCCTGAAATATGAAATTCGACGGCTCTTCTGCTCAGGTTATCTTAATGGGTACCGTTACTGTGTCCCCCCCCCCCCCCATGATTTGGTTAAATTTTGTTTTCACTTAATTCTTTTTTACTGTTATCTTCTACAGATCGCGACTTTAACGGTTGTATTAGTTTTTCTTGGCCCCGGTGAGATTTCTAAAATCGAACCTCCACTCGACTGATTTTCCCCTTGTAGTTGGTGACGAAAGCGAAAAACCTTCAACTAAGTTCTCTCATTGTTGATCAGCTGCAACGTAAAAGTTGAGATTTGTGCAGAGCAACAACAAGTGTAACTGCAATAACAACAGCATGTAAGTTACTGTTACCCTAAATAATATTTGTAATAGATAGTATTAATGGTGGTAAGTGGTTGGTGTCCAATGTAAGTTGATCTAACTGTATATGTTCTATAGTAATTCATGGGACATATATAAAGTTTCAAACTTTTATAAGAATACAACTTCTAGAAACTCTAAAATCTTGATGTTTTTTCAATGTACCTTGAAGGATGGAAGCACTTGTTCATCCTGCTATTATTGGAAGAAAATCAGCCGGGCCAAAATGGCACATTTTATCAGCAGTGTAAGTTTGAATATGTATTTAAGTTCAAATGAGGATCACTTAAAAGGTACCAAACTACCAAATCAAATAAAGTATTTCACTATCAATTGGGCATATACTCATAGTTGATTAAAATTTTTGGTTTTTTTAACATGACCATCTTGTCTAGATCGATTCCTATTGAGATAGTTCAACCATGAATGGGTTTCTGGAATCTATATTTTCTTCTTCATTTCTTTGAAGATTTACCATGAGTTTGTATTAAATTTTTTTCCTTGAATTAGTTCCAAAATTTGCTTCTTCACCGATTTTGATTGATATTTAATATTTTGGTATAATTCTCTACTGAAATTAACTCATTCAGTTGCTAGCATTTAAAATTTGCTTTGTGTGTGTAATTTTGTTTCTGGTTGTAATGTTGCTGCTACGTGTTAATAAAACAAGAAAACAACCTTACTTCTGAAATGTTAATTTGCAGATCATAGGAAAGGTTGTGTCAGGAGAAAGGTTCGGAGAAACAGGAGTTCTATACAATATACCTCAGCCATTCACATTCCATACATGACCAGTGAGTGATTCTCAATGTCACTAATATTTAGCTACAAGTATTGGTGCTGGTGAATTTTCATGATTGTTATAGATTTAGGTGGCAAATTTGACCCATTTACTTATGAAATGTCTTCTCTTGTTTGTATCAGGGATGCTATGAGCCCTTGCATTTTGTTGGCCTTAGGTGGCAACCTCACAGATGGTAAGTTTACTTCTCATAATTTTCCAAGCTAAAACAAGGGATATAATGAAACGGTCCGTATAAGATACTGTTTTGATATGCTTCTCCCATTTCATATTGTGATAATCGGATGATAAAATGCAAGACCTTGGAGTTCAAAACTAGCACTAAAAAGTAAAAACTACTGTAGTTATTTTAGCGCGATTAGTTTTAGTTCCGCCAGTAGGAATGTGCATTGTGACAGTAGCCAATTACAGGGGCGGACTTACACTATGCCCAGGGGTAGCGTCCGCTGCCCCTGAACTTTTACCCCGACGTGCAAATTTTTTTTTTTTTTAGGTTTTCAGTTTTTCGCGACCCCTAAAACGAATTTTTCGTGACCCCTGGAAGAAATTTTATGGTTTTTACCTAAAAATATGATCGAAAGCCCCTTGAAAATATGATTAAAAGCCCCCGTTAATTACCTAAAAAAAAATTTCATGGGCGCTGCCCCCGAACCCCGTTAGTCCCTACAAATATTTATTTTAACGCTACCCCTGATTTTTTTCCCTGCGTCCGCCCCTGGCCAATTAGCCAACAAACTGGGAATTCTTCCACTGGACATAAGATGTTCAGATTCATTTTCAATGCTCACATCAGTATTATTAAATACCCGTCAAAATCTTGATGGATTTTCTTAAAATTAACCCACAAAAGTCATAACTTTTTTTCCTTAAATAATGCACATTCAATGCCAATATACGTATTATTATCAGGTACCCACTAAAATTTTGGTGGATTTTGTAGGCATTGACAATCTCTCTTTTTATTAGATACTTTAAATTTGGCCGGTCAGATCCGATTGCACAGTTTAATTTCTTTTATTTTTCCTAGCCACTACTTCTGTTGCCACATATGGTAATACATCATCTAATTTATGTCTTTCAAGTTAGTTGTATTGTATTGTTGGGGGTTCCATATTTTTGTACGGTGAATGTTTAGATGAAGGGTAGCAATGGGCATTGGAAAAGAGGGAGACCTATATATGGTAAAACGAAGAAACCTTTGGCGGAGAAATCTCTGACCAAGAAGCAACCTTAATTTTACATTTGCATTTTCATCATATCTCATTTTTATTATTTCTAATTTTTTCTAACAATTCACTATATTTTTCCCTAAATTTAAATTTGTTGCGTCTGCAACACTGATCTATTTTCTATTCTCGAAAAGAATAGATTACCTTGCTGATCTATTTTCTATTCTCGAAAAGAATAGATTACCTTGCTGATCTATTTTCTATTCTCTAAGAATAGGTTACCTGGGAAGAAAGATGAAAGAAATAGTGGTGGGAGGCGATGGTTTCTATGACGGGAAGATGCCAGAGGCCTCAAAACAGACTTAGTTGAACGTTGCGACGGTTTCTCAAGCACGACGACAACGGATCCGGCTCAAATCCGAACATGGCTCCGGTAAACCATCAAACACTGCTTGACTTTCATGTTGTTCGATGTTTATATTATTTTTTCTGAACATACATCTATTTTCATTGGAATATGTTGATGCAGATTCGTTAAAGAGGATGAACCGATGAAGCAAATGATCCATCATCGTTGATTTTTTTGGCTAGATCACCCTTTTTAGTGCTTGTGTAATTTTGTATAATAAAGTTCTTCTCCTGTTTAAAAGAACTTAATAGAAGGACAAATTTTTGTCCCTTGGGATGTTCTAGCCATTTTTGTGGTGTTTTGTTTCTGCCCAGCTGACTGGCTTTCCTTTTGTTTGCCCTACATTGTGGTTATAAAATTGCTGTTCAAAAAAAAAAAAAAACAAACAAACAAACAGAAGGACAAATTAAAGTGAAAGTAAAAGTCTATTTTCAGTTGTAATTTGTCTGTAGCGTTGCTTGGGTTGCAGCTTTTATCAGCCTCTTATAGGTCATCTACCAGCCTCTCATACGTCAATGGTGATACAACCTGTCTCTTGAAATTAACTGACCCGTAACTCAATGCTCCACATCTCGATGCTTCACATATGCATTGAGATCTCAAATTATTTAAAAAAGAAATATACTTGATTTATATTCATATCAATTGAGATCTAAAATCAATTGTTCTGACATCAAAACAAACAACTAGCGACACCCCACCCCAAACTTGCTATGCTTAACCCAGAATTCAGCCCATTCTTTAGCGGCAGCTACGACCTGAGTCACGCAATGTCTTTTACCACCGAAGACTTTATCGTTCCGGGCTCTCCAAATACTCCACATCGAAGCCAAGATCACCGCATGCACCCATTTTTTCCGATCCGTACCCCCATCCAAACTCCAAGGGAACTCTAACACATCTTTAGCCGCGAAGCCAAAGATAGGCGGACTCCGAATCCACAAACTAATACTTGCCCAAACATGGCTCGCCACTTCACAGCCAACAAAAAGATGGTCCACACTCTCCGGCCAGTTCTCGCAAAACGGGCATAGCTCCGAAACCACAAAAATATGCCTTTTAATTAACTCGTCCCTTGTCGGCAGACGATTAAGCCCAATACGCCATGCCAACACGTTGACCTTAATTGGAACCCAACGGTTCCAATGATGCAAAAACGCCGGAAGCTCCGAATTAGCATTCTCAATATGTTGTCTTACCAAAGCAGCAGGAGATCTTAGATCCGCGACAGCCTCCGCAATGATATTTTCAACCTCAACACCGAGCTTTCCAAGGTCCTGTTTGATTTTAGCCACAGCCTTCCAGCAACCACCCCACTTATTAACCACCGGGATACCCCACCGAAAACTTGGCCGGTGATGAAGGGCTGGCGGATCTTGAATTTTTTTTCGTGGGTGACCGAAAATTTGTGGTGACCGAATCAATATATAAAAAAAAATTAGTGGTGACCGACACGATATATATACAAATTTTCTTCATAAAACGCGTATATATAAAAATTTTCTTCGTAAAATACGTATACTCGGTACCTCTAGACAAAAAACCAGCAGTGACCGAGGTCACTGCTGGGGTTAACAAAGATTCGCCCCTGGCAATCACAACTTGCCTCCAAAGTCCCTCCTCCTCCACATGGAACCTCCACCACCAGCGCGACAGATAGCTGGAATTAGCCACAGAAAGAGCAGTAATGCCTAGGCCTCCTTTCTCCTTAGGCCGGGTAACAGTAGACCAAGCAACCCAACTGATTTTTCTCTTATCCGGGTCTCCACTCCAAAGAAACCTCCGCCTTAAACTTTCCAACTGATGAAGCACTTTAGCAGGGGCACGATAAGTAGAGAAATAATAAGACGGAAGACTCGAAAGGACGGCTTTGATCATCGTGATACGACCACCCCAAGAAAGGGTACGAGCTTTCCAACCGGAAAGCCGATTAATAAACACTTTCACCACCGGCTCCCAATGTTTGGCAATGTTTTTTTTTCGGTTTGTTGGTGGTTGTGTTTGTTGGTGTTTGGTGTCTGTAAACCTCATGTTTGCTGCCGTTTGGCCTCTTGGTGAATAAATTTGCTTTTCAAAAAAAAAAAAAAAATTATTGATCTGACATCAATAAAAATTAAAATTAAATTCACTCAATATTCAAATGAATTGGGAACTTAAAATCAACCGTTATGATAGATAAATTATAATGTAAAATAAATTTTGTTCATATTTAAAACAAAATTTTAAATTAATTTCACTTAATATTTAAATGAATTGGAAACTCAAAATCAACCGTTCTGATAGATAAATTATACTTATACTTTATGAGAAGCATAAAATGGATACTTTATGAGAAGCATAAAATGGATGTATGCAAAATTTATTTAGAGGATATATGCCATTTTCATAATCTATTAAAAAAACGGCTCATGGTGCTAAAGAAAATAAATAGAAGTGTAGTAAAATTAGCAATGACACGCCTAAAGAAAAACAAATAGATTAAAAACTGATAGGATTAGATTAGAAGATGTTATATTGTACAGTAATATCTAATTTATTTATTTTACACCAACATATACTACCTATTGTAAAAAGAAAATGAAATAATTAAAAACTAATACTTTCTAACATTACATGTAATAAGGGTCATATTTTCTGGCACCTTTTTCTATTAATTAAAAACTAGAATTAGCATTTTCCCTCTAAAGTCTGGTAATTTAATATCAAGGACTTTGAATCTTATTGCTCCATGTTTTTTTTTCGGACTTGACCCTTAATTTATTATGATCCAATTAACATAACCCCTTCACATCCGTCTCTCTCCTCTCTGGAATCCAATATTAATTTAGTTGACCAAGATAATAAATATAAACCTTAAATATTGTCTATCGAGTAGTGTTACATTTTTTTTTGAAAGTAATCGAGTAGTGTTACATGATTGACAAGTTATATGTGTAAGTTAGTAGATTATTATGTGTTTAAGTTAATATTTATATATTACAAAATACTGATATATTTGTTTTTTCATACTTAATTAAAAACTTACTAAAGATGGACAAAACCAATAAGATATTATTTCTGGTTTTGATTTATCCATTTAAAACTATATTTCAAGTATCAATTTAACATTTAATATTATAGTTTGATTTATCCATCTATACTAAATATATAATATTTCTGGTTTTGATAGCAAATGTGATTGACTTAACATTGATTTTCAGTGGAGAAGCTCCTCCAATAGAGGAGAATAAAGAAATTGAACAAATTGATCTCCTTACAATTGAAGACATTGGACTCAAAATTTATATTCAAAACTACTATGTTTATGACCTATATCTTATTACTCTTGTGTTTGAACATTTATTTTTAAATTATCATATTTGTGACCAATATACATTTTTATTCGGGTGTTCGTTACTATTTATTTGAGTTCTAAAGGGTTAGATAAACTAAATCGATGATACGAATGCGAAAACTAACAGACATGCAATACAATATATATTAGGAGAATATTGATACACTAACAATAAAAAAATATCGCGTTAGTTGATTGTCATCGTCACCACATCACGCTAGCAGAAACATATATCGTGTTTTAAATTGTCTCCGCCGCCGGAAGCACGAATAAAAGACAAATAACGCACTATAAACTGTCGCCCGCCGCAACGCGCGGGTACCTCACTAGTGTATATATATATATATATATATATATATATAAGTATTGGTGGATATAAAATGAGCGTCTTGATAAACTCTATATTTGTGAAAAATATACATATATAAATAGTATATTTATCATTGTCACGGTATAAATATTTTATGTTTGGATAAATATACATATATAATATATATGCATGCATTTTACTACTCAGTTTTTATAAAGGTATAATAATTTATCTTTTATTCACACTCTAGTGATCTTTTATATTTTTGAATAAACGTCGTCATCAACTCGATTTGGATAAACGGTTTTGTCACAATGTCACAATGTCACGTTGACTAGGCTATGTCACACGTTTAGACACGCACTTACGTATGTATGCTCGTTAGGTGGTCGGTAGTTTGCACACGGCTTGATGTTTTATTTGTTGTTGCAACGCACCCTAAGGTGAGTTCATAGCCCCCTTTTTGCTTTTACTTAATTTCCTTTTGGGGGAGATAACATGCACTACTTAACTATTTTGAGACTTGGTAAATTACATATCTCCTGAATACTTAAGCACACTGAACTTAAAAGTCCTTACTTTAAGTACCGTTGGTATTCGGATATAGCGAGGAGATATTGAGTAGAACATTTAGGGTCTGACAGGCCCCACCCGGTCAGTCGCTCTGACACGATTGGATATCGAACAGGTGTTATATTCGTCCTAAATTGAATAAGGCAAACTTAACTTTAACTATCAGCTTCGGTAACTATGAACGTGCCTAGATTCTTGTAGATAGTCTAGCTAGCTATTGATATCGTATATTTACACTTTCTTGTTTAACTCATCGACTGAATTGAACTTATTATCTGATCTGAACTTATGATCTGCTTTGAACGCATGAACCGTTTTAAACTTATCAACGGTTTTTAGCGTATTAACTATTTTGAACTTATCAACTACACCGAACTTCACATCTATTGTTGAACTAATAAACCTGTGAGCTCACCAACCTTGTGTTGACACTTGAGCATGTTTATTTTAGGTTGGGGATGTTCGAGTACACGAGTACGCATGCATGAGTCTCTGATACACTAATAGTGTCTTTGAACAAGCGATGTCACCATGGGTGACAATTTTTTTACGGAAATACTTTATTGTGTTTACGCATCCACACTTGTAAAACTCCGTATTTATATTTTTAATAAAATGTAAACCTTTTTGTCAATTATTGGTCGTTTGATGTAACTAATGGACCGGATCTTGGTTTGTCACGCTCCCTGCGTGGCCTTTCGCGTGTGGAATTTTAATAAAATGTAAAACAAAAAAGTTATGAAGGTTTGAAGGTAATTGCTGAAAATGTCAAAGCTACCAGAAAAAGTCAAAATGGCCCTATAATGACTCGTTACACCCATAACGACTTGTTATGGGCAGTTTTCACTAAAAAATCTAATTTTGGGCCTATAAATACATTGTGATGCTTAGGAACGAATCAAGGCGGCTGGGGTCGGACATTCCGCCCCAGATATGAGCAGAAACATATGTAGAAAGTGATAGGAACATTCGGGAAGGATTCTTGAACTCTTGGAAGCATGGAATCATCACCCGATTAACGCTACCACGTGTTAATCCTTCGGTTTGCAATTTGATTAGTGTTTACATTCTTTTTCAGTCATGTATGAATCTGATTTCCGTTTAGTTTTTATTATGTTATGCTAGTTTTGTATGTCATCTAGGTTTAGATAACTCTAGATTGATTCAATTATATGGATTGATATTTGCTTATTACATGATGATTTTAGTATAACTCTTATGATTCATATTGCATGATAGAGTTGTGTTATCATTCGAATGCTTGATTTAATTCCTAGTAGTTATTGGTTTGGTGTATAGGATTGATTACCTGTTCATCCGATCAATTACTATTTCTTAGTTGTTATGTAACCATCTCAATATGTGTTTAGGAACTCTAATGAGCCTAGATAGGAATCGACGTTCGGTTGAAGGTTGTCCTTGTGTTTAGTCAAATATCTTGTCTTCCTTGTCTAGGGTCATAAGATTGGATAATTGTCTAGGTGCATTGCTTCTATGATGTCATGTGATATGGTTGTAATAGTTAGTCCATCTTGATCATTCAGAGTAGGATTAGTCTATGATCCTAGGTGTTAGGTCAATTATTCATTGTCTTGTAACTAAGTCAGTGGGTTGTTGGATACTTCGTTGTGGCTGTGGTTTAACTAATGATTCAGGTGTCTAGCGACTCTATATCAATAAGACAGTTTAGCATAAGCAAATCATTCCATAGAGTTTATGAAGTTAAGATTCGATTCCTAGATGATGCTTCTCATTTATATTCTTAAAGTTATCTTTATTGATTAAGATTGATAGTGTCCTCAATAGTAATCGTTTGATAAAGTAAGTTTTTAAAGTTTAGTTAGTTAAGTACTTAGTTTAGGTGACAGCTAGGCTAGCTAGTTTAGGATAGGTTTATTAGGCCAGAGATAGATTAGGTGGAGTAGGAGATACGTGTCCACGGATTGACTCTTATTCTTACCAATAGGACCATACTACATGAGCGATAGCTACACTTACCTATATGCGTGTGTCTAAGTCCTTTAGGTTAAAAGTCCCTAGTAATTTATATACTATCCGCACGCATCATGTCACACGTCAGGTTACAACATGATTGAAACACCACTGTGTGAAAACGCGAGAACGATGGATCATCTACTCGATCTAGCTATTTCAAATATGAACGCGTAATTAAAGAATGTTTTATTGAAAACACAAAGTTTCAAGTACAAACACTCTCAAAGATCACTATAGAGAATACACCATAGAAACACGCACTTAACACTCAGACCCTCTCTCAATTGCTTGTCAAATACAAAGAACTAATCCTATTTATATCTAAGTTGTTGTGCCCGAACTAGAACTCACACGAAGTGGCCCTTCATGTCACTTCGTGAGGTCACGAAGTGTGACTTCGTGTCTCACTTCGTGTGACTTCATGAGCAGCATCTTTGTATCATCGTCATGTTTAGATACTTCACACGACGAACCGATTATGTTGTAACAAACTCCCCCTCGACGTGTGTAGTATCTGGTCACCCATAAACTTGTATCTTCAATCAAACTTCCCCTCAACTTGATGGTTAGTCTGATCTTGAATAGTTGATGATGCATAGTGTTTTTCATCTCTATCAACAGCTTTAGAAGACTTGAAGTTGTGACATTCTCTTTCACTTCGGTACTAGTTATATCATACATAATCTTGGCGCAACATGTCTCCTCGAGACTCCAAGATATTATATTTGAAAATTTGATTTGTATCCCATGTCTATCAAATCGAAAACAAAGCAGAAACAAAATCTTTTTGGCCTTTAGAAAATTTATATCAAAACAAACCTAAAATCCTTGTAATTTTTCAAACTTATGCGAAAAACACACCGAAAATCTTTTTTTATTTTCTGAAATGAAATAAAATTGCAATAAAGAATCAAACTCTATTTTTTTGTTTGAGAAATATCACTATCTGGGATCATATTGAACATAACGCACTGAAGTAAACTTCAATTTCAACTAAATGAAGCACAGAAGCCATGTTGATTGCTAGTATAATTTGTCCATCTTAAACTCTGGCAGGATCATACTCATAACATCTGGATATGTTAAGATATTATTTATTTGCATTGACCAGTGTATCCCACACTATTAGACATATTCAGACATTTTCTTTTTCTCGTGTGACTACACTTGTGACTAACACATAGTGTTCTGTATTCATGATATCGTCAACTATGTTCCATGCAAAAAAAAAACAAGAACGTTAAATCATCTACCTTAAGATCGATCTTTCGATACGTAGATAAGGCCTCGGATTTAACAAAATAAGAAAATTAAAACAAGTTAAAATTGTATAATTCAACAACTATCAGGTGGGTCTTGTGGACACGTAGAGAAATTTCGGTGAATTATATGAAACACCAAAGAAAATAAAGAAGAACCTCAAATGAACAACAATCATGTCGATCTTTCGTTACGCAGAGAAAGTCTGATCGTTTGAGAAAATAAAGAAAATCAAACAAGTTAAAATCTTTGCAAAATGAACACATGTATACACAGTGACTTCTCATTTTTCTTTTTCACACATTTTTTTATTTTGTCATGATATACGCTTAAAGATGTTATCCACTTGGTCAAGCATAACATTTAGTGTATATCACATCTAAATTTTCTGATTTTCCGAGCCTACCAAGAATATCAAACAATGATCTTCTGGCTTGTTCATCTACTCTATCCATGAGTCAGATACATGTACCATCATTTTCCAATGATCAATTTCTCAAAATTTTATATATTGCAAGTATCCATTTTCACCATATGCATTTCTCCCCCCATAACATGCATTTTCTCCCCCTAAAATGAAAAATACTATTTTTGGATTTTTCATTTTATAAAAACAAGACACTATCTTTGGCTTTTTCAATTTTCTCCCTCGAAACTATAAACAGAATGTAAAGAAAGGAAATTGATCAATCGACACGGATACCTGTCAGTTTTATCTTTCAAAAAAAAATCAGGTTAGAAAGATGAGTCATGAAATTTCAATTAAGATAAGCAGAATACTCCTCCATCAACAACTTTTCAATTACCGATAGGTCTTCAAGAAGTACCTGCACACTAGTGAAACACATTAGTTTATTAATGACCTAAAGCGGATCGCGTCTTGTCGACCAGTGTCCTGGTTTTGCTTCGAAACCACTTTAGGTTTCCATTATTGTTTTTGTTTTGGTAATTCAGTATTTGATGAACCAGTCATAGTTGGATGTGACAAACAACCTACAATTGGAACATTTGAAAATTTAGGAATAAAAGATCCTTCATCAAACACTCTGTCATATTCATCAATGAACTTTGGTTTGGCTATTTTACCAACAAGCGGAACCTTTCTTCTTCTGTGAGTAAAAATGGTAGGGACCGAACAATCTTGTGCCATATGCCCCTTTTCGCGACAATTGTAACACAACCGGCTGTTTTTGTCCCTCCGGTTAGGAATCTACATAGTTTCACAAAACACATTATCTCTAAAATGATCATAGAAAGAATCAAATACCAGATGCCTGTGATCATGAACCCATTTTGATGTCGGGCTCTTTGGAGTTGAATTTGAACCACCATAAGAAAATTTAGCAGATTGTTTCTTCATGTTACTCGGATTAGCACTTTTCACAAAAAACTTCAGAAATTTTCTGAGCATCCACGCAATGAAGCGGAAATTCTTTATCAGAAAATATTTGTTCCGAACCCCTGATCTTGTAGGATCTCTTGGGTTCGACTTTTTTCAGCTCCGAAGACATCCTTATGAACCTGCTTCAAGTTAACTTTCTTCAGATTTTGTTGTTTTGGAGATGGAACACCATCATCTTAGACAATCTTGGACTTAAAACCCAGAACAACATTTTTACCAGAAATCTTCTCTTTCGAAGCAGCTGATTTATACCCATTCTTTGCAAATCGTGAATACTCAGCTTTGACTTCTTTAACATTCTTCTTTGCATAGAAAATCGTCTCATCGATATCAGTATGAGATCGAATCTTTTCAGTTGAAGTAGCTGACTTCTCATTTTCAGTCGATGAAGAACCAGACACAAACTGTGAAACCTTAGGAATCTCATATTTCTTCTCAGTCTTCTTGCCATTCTTTTTGTTCTTCTTGTTCTTCACAACCTTCTCTTCTTCAGAATTTGAAGTTGAAAACTTTGTGTAATAAATTTCTTCAACTTTTTCTTTCACAACATTCGTAGCTTCCTTGATAATAGCAGGGGTGGAACTGTTTTCTCAAACATTTTCTCAAAATTTTCATCTTATGCAAAGAAACTTGTGAACGATTGTGAATTTGTGACATTGTTTAGAAGACGATTTGCATCAATCACTTGAATCTTCAAATCTGATATCTTTTGTTGTGCTTCAGATAATTCCTTTTCTGTTGCGATGAACTTCTTTGCAAGACGGTTTGTCTCGGATTTTTATAATCTCAAATTATCCAATTCAGCAGACAATTCTTCTTCAACTTATCATCTTATCTTTTCTGGATATCAATATTGGCATTCAACAATTTATTCACCCTTGCTAACTCCTTCTTTTCTTCCAACAAACTTTCATTATCATTCTGATAAGCTACCGCTTTAGTAGCGAGTTCATCAGAAGTCTTGTTTAGCACATTAAACTTAATTTTGGATTCTCAAAAAGATAATTGAAATCAGTTTCAACTTATTTTGCTTCAGCCTTCCATTTTTCAGCTTCCTTAGCAAACTCAGCATATTCTTCATATAACTTTGCAACTTTCTGTTCAGATTCCTTACAATCTTTCTTGGAAATCTCCAATTCTCTTTCACCAAATTGAAATTTTCAGTAAGAAAATTGATTTCTTTCATTAAAGCAGCATTCTCTTTTAGAAAACTATAAACCTTAACTTCATAACTTTCATCCTCAACGGATTCATAAGAACTTGTGTCTGAATAATAACCATCTTGTGCAGATGTGGCAATCAACGCTGATTCATTAAAGACTTTTCCCCAATCATAAGTCCCACCATTTTGAACATCCAACGCTCTTGTAGTTGAATTACTTGATGAAGGTTGAGAACCATTGGTAGTAGTTCTTGAATCAGATTTACTGGCTTGAGATTGCTGACATTCTCTTGCAAAATGTCCAAGTTTTGAACATTTATAACATTTCACCTTGGATTTATATAATCCCCAATTTCCATCTTGATTAATAGATCTCCTTCCAATTCTCTTTAAAAATCTTCTTGCTCTTTGTGATAACATAGCCAATTTCCAAGCAATATCAATTTCATCTAAATTATCTTCATCAATTTCATTAAAATCTTCTCTAACCAACTTAGCATCACCAATATTTTTTAAATCATTCCAAGAGAACATGAAATTAAAGCAGATATCAAGGCAGCACAGTCATCAGTTGTTTTGACAGAAAATGCCCTCTGATTTGTTTGATCTGGAATTGTAAAACTACAACCCCATGAGGAATCCGAATTTTTTTAAATTCGAGAAACATTTCCAATAAACGCGGTACTTGGTGGAGAACTCAGACCACCTGTTTTAGCTTTTGCATTTATGCTTGCTGCATTTTGACCATGATACAACTCTGGATTTTGCAATTGAGTAGTTGATTTGTTTGAAGTCATCATTTCCATTTCTCGAGCATGAAGCTTTCCTGTTAACTCATGAAATGATAATATTGAGAATTATTTATCATGTGTAATCAGTAAAACATAATTCTCCCAATTCTGTGGTAATGCTTCTGACAATATTTCTTTCATTGCTTCCTTAGTCTTCTCTATCCCAACTACTTTCAATTCACTGATAAGATGCGAGAACCTTAACACAAGAGCAGTGATGTTTTATTTATCATAATGTTAAAAATTGTCAAATTATTTGTTCAACTCCTTTCGTCTACTCTTTTTATATTGATTGTTCCCTTCACACCTTGTAGATAAAGCATCCCACAACTGTTTCGTCGTTTTTGCATGTGTTGAATTGATGTAGCAGTTCGGTAGGTAAAGTCATGATAAGATAACCAAAAGATTTTTGTTCGAGTTCATAGCTTTTCCTTTCTTTATATGAGAAATCTTTTAGTTCTTTATACTTTCTTTGATTAGTTGGACGTGTGTAAAGTTTCTCAATTGGACTCCATAGATCAATATCATTTGTGCTGACATAAGCAAAAAATATTTGCTTCCAATTTTGATAATCCTCCAATTTCAATAACTTGGGAACTTTCTAACTTGTTCCAATTTCGTTATCAAAATTGATCAAGGTTTGCATCACGTTTTGCATAACGGAAAATGCTTGAAAATCAGACATCTTTTACCGATATATGATACTCCAAAAACTTCAAACCCAAAAACGGAGGTCATAGAAATGGAATTTGGGTATCGAAACGGAGGGTAATAACCGTAAGACAAGTAAAAGTGTAGATCTCTTCGAGACGGTCGTTTTGGCTAGTATTAGCTCCCGTAACTCTTAACGGATCTCAAGTTACGTTAGTTTTAGTAAAACAGCCCAAAAATCTCAATCTAAGAATTGAATTGCAAACTAATGCACGAATGGTATGAACTGATGCGAACTCACACGTACTGATGCTAACTGGTCTGAACTGGATACAAAGTCACACTAAACTAAGTCACCCAAACTGGAAACTCCATGAAGGATCCGAACTGAAAGTTTCCGAAGTGACCCGAACTGAAACAAAGTGATCCGAACTGGGATCCGAACTGGAATTTCATGAAGTTACACGAACTGATCTGAAGTGACGCGAAGTGACACTTCGTGTGGTGGTTATTTCTCAAACAGACTGTTCTTCACCTGAACTGGAACGAACTGGAGTGTTTTTGACCAAATTTTCATGATTTTGAGTGTTTTTTAACGTGATTCTCTGGAATATATCGGATATACTTGAGAATATTGAATAAGAATCAAAATTAGCACGTAGAACTCAACAGAAATGATAAAAGAACACCGAAAACACCTTGAATTGTCAAAAACCAACACTTTTTGGAACAAAAGTTCGAAAAATAGCAGAATTAGATTAGTAGATGGAACCAGAAAGCTCTAATACCACTTGAACATGCGAGAATGATGGATTGTCCACTCGATCTAGCTATTTCGAATACAAACGCGTAATTAAAGAGTGTTTTATTGAAAACACAAAGTTTCAAGTACAAACACTCTCAAAGATAAGTATAGAGAATACACCACAGAAACACACACTTAACACTCATACCCTCTCTCAATTGCTTGTCTAATACAAAGAACAAATCCTATTTATATTTGTGTTGCTGTGCCCGAACTGGAACTCACACGAAGTGGCACTTCATGTCACTTTGTGAGGCCACGAAATGTGACTTTGTGTGACTTCGTGAGCAACATCTTTGTATCATCGTCTTGTTCAGATACTTCACACGACGAACCGATTATGCTCTAACACTGTGTGATCAGGTGACTTGTATATTATACCATTTTCTATTTGTGATCTATTCTCTCTTCTCAACCTAATCATGAGCAAGGTTTCAGACTTCTGGATAGAGTTGTGAAAAATATGGTAGGGGAAATATATATATGCTAGACTGCACGTCGAGATACCTAGGATTTGTGTGTGACTTATTGAATGTACATAAATAATGCACCTAAAAGATAATATAAGTGACAAACAGCCTGAGTAAGCGCAAAGAACGTGAGTTTGAGATGGACCAACATACTTGTTAGTACATAATTTGTGTGCCATATGATGTATCGACTCTTGATGTAATAGTTGCTAGAATGATCGAAATGACTCAATGTATTCTGTAAGTGGTGAATGAGAGCCACCGAATGAGTGGCGAATGACCACCGAATGAGTCATTCGGTGGGCATCTCGTTCTGAGGTGGGTTTCCTATAAATAGGAAGCTCATTCGCTGCATTTGGGACTTTTGCCAATTGAGTGTTCATTCGGTGCTAGATTTGTGTGTCCTCTTCATCCAGTGGAAATAAAACTCAATTGATGTTCACTGTTTTTATCAATGTCCACAGTTGAAACACTGAACAAGATCCATTCAAGACAATTACAAGATTTTTGATATGTTTTAGCATAAACTTTAGAAAAGTCAAAAAGATTTTATTTCATGTTTGTTTGACCGATCGACACATGATACAACATGTTTTCAAAAACAAATCATCTTGGTTCTTCAAAGGAGATTTTTTTCCCTAGATTAAATTAATTTTTGGTGAAAAAGGAAAACCGAACTTCTGTCTTCTGAAGATGTAGGTTAGAGTCATGACTTAAGCATGGTGAAAGGTGAAGTATGTTAAAGAATCATTTACAATTGGTTCAGTGATGTGATCATGTTCTAGCCTTGCAAGCTCTACTGCAATTGATCTCAAGTTTTAGAGTTGATGATCAAGTATTATCCAAGTGAGAGTATTTGAAGATCAGCTTTCAAAGATTTGAATGTTAGAAGTTGACAAATACATCATATGCCAAGGGGGAGTTTGTTAGTACATAATATGTGTGTCATATGATGTATTGAGTCTTGATATAATAGTTGCTAGAGTGATCGGAATGAGTGAATTTAGTTGGTAAGTGGTGAATGAGAGCCACCGGATGAGTGGTGAATGACCACCGAATGAGTCATTCGGTGCGCATCTCATTCAGCGGCAGGTTTCCTATAAATAGGAAGTTCATTCGCTGTATTTGGGACTTTTGGCAATTGAGTGTTCATTCGGTGCTAGATTTGTGTGTCCTCTTCATTATGTGGAAATATAACTCAATTTATTTACTGTTTTTGTCAACATCCACACTTAAAACACTAAACAAGATCCGTTCTAGACAATTACAATACTTGCAATCACCTAGACTTGTTCGAGTAATGAAAGCTAAAAAGTATTCCTCAGTCCAGAAGATGACCAATTGATCCCTCATAAACCTTCTCATTTGTGACTTGTACATATTTGTTTTGTGTTTAATTTTTCATTTGAGATTTCTTAAGTTTCTAGTGTTATTTTGCAACTTGGCCATGTTAATTTTGAAGTTTATATGTGTTTTTATCGGTTTTGTGCATGAATGTATGCTTTAAGGGGAAGGAGGGAGGAAAGTAGGCATTATCTGAGGGGAAAGTCATTAGCTGAAAGGAAGGTCAGCTAAAGGGAAGTGACAAGAGGTCTCGGGTTCAGGGAAAGCATTTAAAGAGAAACTCGTAATCTGTGTTAGGGTTTTTGGTTAATTAATGTATTCACCTACTAACCCAGAAACCAATCATCATATGTCTGGTTTATGTTTGTTTTTTGAAGTGAATGATATGTTGATGAATAAAATGTTTATCAAAGTTTTACTACTGTTGCTTGTGTTGAAGAAACAGCCACAAATGAACTAACCCTACCAGAAATATGATGTTTAGGGGAAGTTTCTTGGTTCTGTTAAAGCTTTCAAAGGCTCTAAAGTATATGTTCACAAGTTGATGGGAAGCTGGATGCATCAATGCATATGTTGAATAAAAAGATGCGGAGCAGGCACTATCAAGAACACTATCATTATGCATGGAGAAGATGAGTTGTCACTACAAGTACAACAAACAAGTTTGTCAAAGATAGAGGTTTTCAAAATTTTATCCTCTGAAGAGAAAGGCACATCAAGACAGTTTCTGTTGATTTAGCAAAGACCAAAGATCATTCAAGAAAAGAAAGTGTATGTGAATCCTCCTCTCACCATTTTTTTCTTCTATAGAAGTCCAAGCTGATGCTGATAGTAAGAAAACGTCTCTCGTGTTGCCCAATGAAGATCGTAGCAGAATAGATCTTCACCAATACCTACGCCAGCGAAGGCCAAGAAAAGAAGCTTGACGGTGGAAGACATTTAATACAACAAGCCTAGGGGAATAAGGATATAATAGAGGCTTGTGTATTAAATATTAACTAGTTTCTAGTGGTCGGGTTATTACTAGTAGGCTTGTAATCTGTTATGTGTGAGTTTAAGGTGTTAGGCTTAACGGGTCTAAAGGGCCTTGTATGAACCACGATATGTAGTATATATACACATCTTGGCCACCCTGTAAGGGTTGTTCATTTGGGAGATAGTTTTCTGTGAGTTGCAGAGAGACAAGAGAGGTTACGGTTTTGCTCCCTTCTGGGGTGTACTAGACGATTTGCTGAGTATAATCGTGTGCATAGATTAAGGTACTTCTTGAGTTTATTATGTTCATCATATATTGTTTTCATCTTATTTTCTTGAATCGGAGCATCACCGGATTCCTGTTGGGTCCCGTAGAGGGCTCTTTAACAATGTTGGCACATTTTGATTTAAACAAGATAAATAAGTTGCGGAAAGTAAATCAAATTGGAAGATAACAATCCATAAAAGGGTTATTCTGTATATCTCAAATGTAAATAATGGTTTACACAAGTTTATAGTATAACTATGTATCAACAAAAATAACTTTTCTATGGGAGTGATGTTGTAATTGCTTTGGAAGATATTGAATTGTATGCTTGATGTCTTGCTTTGTTTGGTGAAGTCAACTTGCTATTTATAGGCAGAAGTAGCAAGTTGTATTTGGATAAGGTGGTTAAGGACGGATGATGTTAGAGTGTGTCAGAGTATATAGAGATAAATTGAACATATTCAGTTTATCTCTTTTCAACTATCTTCAACTGCCTTCGTGATTAATGCTAAGTTGACATTCATTTTGCTTGTTCTTCACACAAAGATAGAAATTGTTTTTCTCGTAATCTTTATCTTCTGATAGTCCAGAACTCCTTCTGGGCTCTTCTTTGAAGACTGTTGATGCTTCCCATTAGAAGCTTTCTACAGAAATGTGGATTTCTGTAGAATATAGTCTGTACATAACTACTTTGGAATTTCCGGAGTAGTTCTATATGAATACATAAATCATGCAGAAATCTGTAATTCATACAGACTTTCGTATTCTTTCTCTTTTAAGGATTTGTCTTATCTTTTCTTCTAATACTTGACTGTTTTGTGTTACAATTACATTGTGCTCTAACAATCTCCCCCTAAGTATTTGAAGAAAATAAATAATAAGAGAAAGTAATGTAAGCGTAGATCATTTTCGTTGATCTTTTCAAGGAATATGAAAGAAGTCTTGTCTATCATAATTTAAGGTTCTACAAGTTTTTTTCTGATTTTTGCCCTACCAGTGAGTGAGTTAATTTCAAATTTGTACTCTGTAGTACATTCTTCCAGTAGGGTTTTGGAGACAGTTCTTTCCTTTATCAGTTCCTCAATTTCTGACTTGATGAATTCCTTGGTGCTGCTGTTGTTAGTCTTGCATTTCTCTAGAATGAATAGGAAGAATTCTAAGTCCAGATTTGTATACTTCTGTTTTTCTTTTAGCCTGAAGAACCTTCCTTCTTCAGAGAGATCTCTTAAGCATATACCCGAGATTGGGCTGAGAAATGCTGTACCGGATCCTCTCCATGATTCTTTAGGAGGGATAGTTTCATTTGGTTTTGTTAAGAATAGAAGAGGGATGTTGGAGTCTTTTGCTAATTCGACATCCACCTATGCTTGTCTTCTGAACATCCTTTTACTGGCTTCAATTCCTTGGTATAAATTAGTACTTACCCTTTCTGTTTTTTAGGGTTGACCAGAGAAGTACCTTATGAATGACACCAACTGTATTGGGTTAAATTGTTGTAGGTCTTTACCAGTGAATTCCTTGATGCTTTCATCTTCTGTTTTCACTGTGTAATAGGTGAAGTGATCTGCCCAAAGGTGTTTTTTTAAGATTGAGCCTTGATTTTCAGAATTCAGTAATTGAAGGCATTGTGTAGTTTGGATTTTCCTCAACTAAGATTCCGGTCGACCTGTCAAAAGCTTTTCTTGATAGAGGGCTCATTGTGGGCCTGTCTTCTTCACTCTTGAGTAGTTTCTCTTGCAGTTCTCTAACTTCTTCCAAGATGACTTTTTGCATATTCTGCTTTTTAGAGTAATCATCTTTAAAGGCTGATCCAGATATGAAGGATCCATCTAGTGAGGATGATTGTATTTGAGTCTGCTTGGCTGGTGTTTTCATTGTTGTTCCGGTGGAGAGGGGTTGGGAGACAGTTGTTTTCTGGGCAGTCTTTATTGGTGGCTTAGAAGGAGGTGGGGGAGAAGGCATGCCTTCATAAGCTTGAGATGAAGGTTAGCATTTCTTTAAGTTCTTTCTCTTGAGTTGTTCTGTTTCATCTTCTTCTTCACTTGGATCACTACCTTAAAGTCTTGTCTTCTTCATTAGAGATTCAACAAGGATTGTGATTGGTTTTCTTTTCTCATATGTTCCATTTACTTTTTGTTTCCATTCTCTTTCTATCTCTTTCATCTGATCTTCTTGAAAAGAGTGTTTGATCTCCAGGTTTGCAGAAGTCAGTTGATTTCTGGTCAGTTTGCTTCTGACTGATCTTATTTCTTCTTGTACCTTCTTTGCCTGATTTTTGCCTATATCTTCAAGCGTCTTTTTCTTGTTTATTAATTCTGTATAGAAATTTTTAATGATTTGTTCATCATCACTTGTGTCTTTAGCTGGCAGATTTTGAATACTTTTGCTGATGTCTTCTGAAATCTTGTTGGCCTCCTTGCTCAGTTCTTCTTTCCAGGTTCTCAGCTCATCTACTAGAGTGTTTAGTTGATTGGTGTTCCGAGCTGTGTTTCTTTCCACCTTCATGAGTTTTTCTGAGTTTGAGTGCTTGAGTTTCCCTAGCTCATGAAGGTCAATTTTTTGATCCCTTTTGTAGTTGAATATTTTCTCTCTAATTGATTGAGAGAACTCTAAGAGATCAGATTTGAGTAGGATACTGGGTAAACTTGGAGTTGGATCAACAGATGATCTTTTTCCGTCTAACCTACCAGTGGAAAACACATGTCCAGCAGTTTTACTAACAGTTTCTCTGTTGAGAGTTTTGTTAGTGCCTAGAATACCAGAAATATCTGATGTTCCTAGTTCTTCCACATTCATTGTCTTTATCCTGAATAATTCAGACTCATGTGTTGTTTGATAATCTTTTCAGAATTCTCATGTGTCGAAACCTCAGGGAACCAATCCCTGTGGGTTCTTTCCAAGTTTCCTTGACTCATTGAGTCTCCACTTGTTGGTGCTTGCTGATGACTCTCAGAATCATCAAACAGGCTGGGCTTGGTGGCTATTTCAGGAATGTGGATCTGAGTGGGTGAGTTTGGTGGGCTAAAGTTGAAGTTTTGTAGGATGAGGTGGTGGATTTTGATGCAGGAGAGTCAGGTGAACTTCTGTTTAGATTGACTGATTCAGAAAAGTGAGATGTTTGTGGGTTGTGTTTTGGGGTTGGTTGTTTAGGTTCAGATGACTGTGTTCTTGTAGTTCTATTTCCTTCTTTGTATTTCATTAGAACAGGGGAATCATCTGGTATATTTAAAAGTAGTGAAATAGGTACAGAGTATATAGAGTGTGTTGTACCTGATTCAAACTTTTTCAGAATTTTCAGAGTGGTTGACCTATGCTTAGCTCCCTTCATAGCCAACGATCCTTCCTGACATTTTTTTAAGATGAGTAGAGAAAGAAACCTTATAAATGGAACGTGGGCAGTTTCTTTCTTTTCCTTTTGTTTATCTTCAATTCTTTTCACTAGACTCCTCCACATCATAGCTCCATAATCTATTCTTTTATCCAGGATTATAGCGACCATTATGGAGTATACTGATTCACTAGCTTGATCAGATGAGCCAACTTTAGTAGTTAGGCTGTAGATGAGTGTGTGCATCATCAGTTTCCACTTTCTCTCTAGCTGATTAATGTTTATACCTGAGATTGTGGTAAAGCTTGTTCCTTTGTTCAAGGAATTGATGGTTTTAAGAATTTCTGTTTTAGTTGGTGGTTGAGCAGGGTCTTCTGGTACTCTGAGGTCAGTCGCTTGTCTGAAGTCTTCTTCTGAAAACTGTAGAGTTGTTGTGTATTGATCTTCGTATTCGATGAGTGCTTCAATCCATACCTTTTTAGTTACAGTTTCAGTTTTTACTCTTATTGTTGACCAGACATTCATAAGAGCCTCTTTGGTGATTTCTTCATCTTCAGTGAGAGCTGTCATGAGAGGCGAGTACCTTAATGCTTCTATGATGATCTGAACATCGCTTGAGTAAGCCGGTGGATTTAGATTTGCTCGCATATTGTTTTGCTCTATGTTGAATGTCTTGAATAGGGAGATTTGGGAGGATGAAGCCATTTTGATTGTTCGAAGAAATGCTTTGCTTTGTGAGGACTGAGGTTTTGTGATGGTGTTTGATTTTGGGAGTGAGTGAGGATTTTATAGTATGAGAGAGATTCTAGGGTTTTAACGGCTCTTTTTCACCGATTGGATTAACTGGGTGGTGAAACGGATGTGCGTTGGATCATTGATTTTCCTCGTAACTGAAAAAGTTACCGTTCCTATTTATTGGAAGCATTTGACGTCTTCATTGTCGGTTGGGATTTCTTGATGAAGAATTGTTCTGATCCCTATTTTTCAGGGTGAGATCAAATGTGTTTCCTTCCAACAGTTCCAGTTTTTCACGAAACTTTTTAGTGGTTCCCCCTTTTTTTAACTATTTATTATATTTTTTTGTGTGAGTGTCAAAAGTTTTCTTTTTTAAATTCCTCCTTTTGTTTCATTCTAGCATTCAAGCTTCTGTACAGAACTACTTCAGAATTTCCGGAGTTGTTATGTATGACCAATTATTGGAAAGATACAAAATCACTAGAAGAGATGTTTTAGCTTAACACAACTTTGAGCATTTCTTGAATTAATCCCTAAAAAAATCCAGTTCTAACAAATTTTCCAACAACTTCTTAACAAGATACATAGTACAGAACTTATTTAAACATAAACTTTAAGTAAGTGCATGTAGTTCTACAGGTACAAGGTAGGATAATTTTGGTGGGTTATGGAGGATATGTTCTGGCTTTAAGTTGGAGAGGAATGTTGTTATGAGAGATGGGTCTCAGGCCTTCGTCCTCTTCTATTATCTCATTTGGAAGTCCAGTGATGTGAGGACCAAGATACCTTTGAGAAGGTACAGGTTGAGTAGGATATTTGCGGGGAATTGCTTCCCATTTCTTGGCCTGGCAGATCATTGTTGTCACAAAACAAGGATATAGAATGACACTCTCTTTTACAGGGAGATATCAGTTATTTTTCATGTTCTATAGAAGATAGTGAGAGAAGTTCATATCCAGTCCGTGAATTAGAGCATGCATGACCATTTGAGTGTCATGGTCAGCGAGATGATGGTTATTGACTCGTGAAGAGAAGCATAGTTGAATTTGAGAGAAGAAGAATTGCCAGAAGAGGGGAATTAGGTGGAATTTGTTGGCCTCTTCTTCGAAAAAATTTCCATCATACCCAATGTCAATGAAGGTTTTAATGACTTGGGCCCTGTTGTAGTGAATGGCTTCATTTTTATCATTTATTGTGAGAGCAGAACAAATGGAGTCTTCAGTGATTTCAAAGGTGAGGTGGTTCACTTGAGTTCTTATTGGGCTTCCAGGTAAGTTGGGTACAGATCTTGCATTGACCCAAAATTCCCTTAGAAATTCGTATCTGAAGGGAGTGTTTTGGGTAAGTGCAAACCCAATAGCACAAGTTTGCAAGAACCTCATCATTCTGGTAAAGGTTGGCTGATGGTTGGAGGTATGAAGACAGAGGTTGTGAGTTTGATGAAGTGGAATTTGGAAGGCTTGTTTGTCTAACATAGCTTGAAAATCCATTTTCCGATGAATACTTGAATGAAGATTGGATTTTTTTGGATGAGTTGGGAGTGATATCCATCTATTTGTAATCGAGAAGAGTTCAGAGGTCTGGATATTTGGCAGTGAGACTTTGGGGTTTTGTCGGCTGCTTAGACCTCTGATAGAGGTAGTTGGGATGGCTTGTGAGAGGGAATTAACTCTTATTTTCACCAGTCTCCTATTTTTAGAGTTATTATTACCTCTTCTATGTGTTTAAACTCACAAAGATTTGTTTCCCGATATGCCTATTGCCTTTTGGGTTATTATTACCTTTTTGGCATAGTTGTCCAGTTGTGATTCATTTTGACTGCTGCTTCTTACAAAGACAGTCTTGAATTTTTTGTCCCTTGAATGTACCCAATCCCTTGCCCATGATTTCTGGGTGTATTAGTGATATTTTCAAGTTGATCATGAGCATTTATGATACCATTTATTTTCTTTGTTTCCAAGTGCAACCTTTGATATAAAGTTGCACGTTCAGTCTCATAGTGATCAATTTTGGCTTTATTGCTCAAATTTTGTGTTTCTGGTTGTCTTAATCTAAACAATTCTTTTTCTCAATCCTCTTTTAGTTGATGAAGTTCAGATAGGAGAGAGTTGATTTCTTCTTCAACGTTGGTACGCAACAGTTACGCCGTACCATTTGGTCCGCTGGTTGGTACGCTAGGCAATCTTCATCAGTGGTACAGAGCAGTTACAACATACCAATTTGGTACGCTGAGTTTAAGTTGGTAAGCCAGATTCATTGGTACGCTGAGAATTGTGGTACGTTGTATTGTTGGTCTGGTCAAACGAGTTGGTACGCTGGTCAAAGATTTGGTCCACTGGGAGGTTTATTGGTACGCCGACAGAATAGTGACGTTCACTGAAACTAACGTAACTTGAGTTCTGTTTGGAGTTACGGAACCCAATACCAGCCAAAATGACCGTCTTGACGAGCTCTACACTTTTACTCGCCTAACGGCCAGTACCCTCCGTTTTGGTACCCAAATTCCACTTTTAAGACGTTCGTTTTTTAGTTTGAAGTTTTTGCGTTCGATATCGTAATTTCAAGATAAGTGATTATCACGCGCTTTCTGCAATTCAAAGCATGATGCAAGCTCTTGTTAAATATGATAATGAAATAGGAACAAGTCATAAAGTTCCAAAGTTGCTCAAATTGGAAGACTATTATAGTTGGGTAAAACGATTCGAAGCATACGTTGGTACGAATGATGTCGATCTTTGGTTGGCTTATACTGATCAATATGAATATCCAACTGGTACTACTGGAAGGCCAATTGTGCAAAGAAGTATGACTGCTGAACAAAAGAAAGCATATCATGCTAAACAGAAAGCTTACAAAACATTAACCATGGCATTACCCAAAGATCTATTACATTAGTTTTTTGATTATACTACATCGACATAATTATGGGATGCAATACAGAAACGATGTGAGGGTAATGATCAGTTTAAGAAAAGTAAGCAAAAGGTTCTGCAGAAAGAGTTCAACAATTTCAAGCATTATCCAAATGAAGATATTTTAAAGCTCATTACTAGATTTTCACATTTGCTGAGTGAAATGACTTTAGTAAGCATCAAAAATGAAGGAAGCTGAGTTGAAAGAGAAGTAATTAGAGGCATTACCTGAAAGATGGAAAAATTTTGTAACGATGATTAGTAATGATAAAGAATTTTCAAGGTTATCATTCAACAGTCTGATTGAAAAGATACTAGCAAGAGGTATGGAATTGAATGTGAACAGATCCATGCCTGCACAAGTACAGAATCCAGCCGTATATCATGGTGAAAATGATTCAACCATCAATGCTAAAAAGTCTAAACATTTTCAGTGAATGTCCTACTACTCTTTTTGCTGGAAAGTCAGAGAATTATGGTTAATATCCAGGGTGCAACTTTACAATTCCAAATCATTCACCTTAGACTCCATTTTTTGCTAAAACAGTTGATGAACATGCTGCATTAAGCTTTAATAGCATCATCTTATGGCTACATAATTGGTAACCTTGGTGATGTTGAGTTGTTTAAAGATAATTTGAGACAGCTAGATGAGGATCATCTGAATGAATTAGATATGGGATGGCAGATCGCTATGTTGACTGAAAGAGCAAGAAGATTCTTTCACAAAGCTGGTAAAAAGGAAATTAATCCAAAAGGCAAGCTAGGTTTGGATAAATCAAAGGCTAAGTGTTTCAAGTGTTCAAAATCTGGACATTTTGCTCGGGAATGTAACAATCAAAAGGAAGCTAATATTTCTTCTACTCCAACAACTTTGGTTTCTCACGTTGATAAACAATATGATTGGGGATGAACTTCTAATTCTCCTCCAATTGCTTTAACTGCTATTGTTTCTGAGAAAAAAACACAAACATCAGATGATAGTTATGATTGGGCTGCAAATTTTCCAGATGAATCTGTGTTTGTTGTCCAAATTGTACCTAATGATGAAGAAGTAACTAGTTCTAATTCTGACACGAGTTCCTGTGAAACAGTTATGGAAGATGTTACAGAAGCAGGTACAAAAGAGCAAAAGGCAGAGTATGTTAAATGTCAAGATTGTGTTGTTGCAAAAAAAAAGCATGAATCTTTGTTGAGGGGTAACAGTTTAGTAACTGAAGAACTCAAGGTTGTAAAAGCTAATTTGGAGTGTACACAACAAAGATATGCTGATTTTAGAAAAACTCAATGAGGTTTAAATGAAAGAGAAGAAAGATTTGTTGGAAGAATGTGAGAAAGCTAAATTTGAAGCTAAAGAAGCTGCTACAGACTTTGAAGCTTTGTTTGAGAAAAGTTATCATGTTCAACAGAAGTTTGAGAAGGATAATCAGATTGTTGTTGAAGCGGCAGACAAAATTATTAGTTTTCAGGAAGAACTTTCCAAACTACGAGATGATAATGTTCTTTTTCGAGAAAAGAATGAAATTTTAACAGAAGATGTTGAGTATTTTAAGAAGAAATGGGAGAAGGTTACTACATAACTATTGGAAGTATGTGATCTAAAAAGACAACAAAAATCTAAATACAATGATCTTTCAGATTAATTCATTGCTACTCAGAAAGAGTTATTGGTCGCTCAGGTGAAGATTTCAGAGTTGAAAGTTGAGATTCTTGAGTTACAAAAACAGGTGAACAATTGCAACTTGTCTCCTACATTTCTGAATTATATTTACAGACAGGAGAAGTGTGAGGCGAGTGTGAAAGAAGAAGATTTACACAATGTTCCTGCGCCAGTTGACATTTCAAATTCTTCATCTACAAAGATTAATCCAAGTGATAAAATGTATGATTACTCAAAGTTTGCAATTCCTTTTGAAGCAAAGAAGAAGAAATCTAGATCTGGAAAGAAGAAATTTGAAGCTGATAATGCTCCAAAGTTTGATTCCGGATCATCATTCTTGAAAGATGAGAAGATCTTTGTTAATGTTAAGAAGTCTGATAGTACATCATCTGAAGCATAAGCAGATAAATCATTGATTGTTGAGAACAAGCTGAAGGCTATCAAAGCTAAGTTTACTAAAACAACTAATGAAAAGAGTGTCTCTGATTCTGAATCTAGATCTTGTAAGGTTCACGGTTTCAAGCATAAACGATTTGGTTATGTGGTTAAGGAAGAACCTGTGGAGCTCACACAACAGAAGAAGATGAAGGAATTAAAACAAAAGAAAAAGAACGTGTTCAAATCAAAGAATGGTCATTATTATTCTAGAGGATCTTCTTATGGTTCTTGTTATTCTCCACGAAGTTCACCTCTAAGGTATGATACCTCTAATGGTTTCTTTGATTCATTTGGTTCTGAAATTCTTTTGGTTATCATGATGTGTTTCTTAAGCAAGTATGTAGATAATCAAAGAATTTTTCTAATAACAAACAAATTTTTAAACAAGTTTGGGTAGCAGTTCCCTTAATGTTTTTCACAGAAAGTGTTACGCATGTCGTAAACTAGGACATCTTGCTGCTCAGTGTCCTAGGAATGCGAGCACTCACTCCTATGTGAATAAAACTGCTAAATATATGGATTTAAATGGTCATATTTTTTATGAACCACAACCATCCATGTTCAAATCAACAAGTAAACCATCTTGGGGAAACACGCAAGTTAATAACTTTGTGGATTCATTAAAAAGTTTTCAATCCCCCATGATCTGGAAACCCCGAGTTATTCCCAAGATCGTCAAAGACCATGTTGAAGACACCGGGCAACCCGAGGCTGTTGACTCGGGCCGATCCCAAAACTACTAATGTTTATCTGGTGTCTGTAGGTTTCTTCAAGAAGACCTATTATGCGTGTGTTGCTGATAGTGAAGAACTTGCATAATTTAGAGTTTTAATGTTTATCATTCTTTAAAAAGTTATTCAAAAGAACTTTCTGATAAAACTGTGCTTTTCTAAATCTAAAACTGAAAAGTGTTAGTGTTTGGTCGAGTAATTTTCTTTCATTTTCGTATTTTTGCAAGTGGTAGTTATACATATGTTTAGGGGGAGAAATTGACCAAAGCCAAAAATAGTGTCTTGTTTTTGTTAAAATGAAAATTCCAAAAATAGAGATTTTCATTTCAGGGGGAGAAAAAGGCAATGCAAAAGATAAAACAAAATGAAAAAGATCAAAATTGAGAAATTGAACATTGGGAAATGTTGGTACATTGGCTAACTTTTCTGACTCGCGGATAGAGTAAGAGAAAAAGTCATAAGATCATTGTTCGATGTGCTAGGTAGGCTCGGCAAATCAGAAAGTATACGAATGTGATATACATTAAATCTGATGCTTGACCTAGTGGATAACATCTTGATGTGTATTTCAAGATATCAAAGAAAAAGATATGTGAAAATAAAATGAGAAGTCACAGTGTATACATGTGTTCATTTGGCAAAGATTTAAACTTGTTTGATTTTCTTTATTTTGTCAAACGACCGGACTTTCTCTGCGTATCGAAATATCGACCTGATTGTTGTTCGTTTGACGTTCTGCTTTATTTTTCTTGGTGTTTCGTATAATTCATCGGACTTTCTATGCGTGTACGGGAGTACCGACCTGATTGTTGTTGGGTTATACAATTATAACTTCTTTTTATTTTCTTATTTTGTTAAATTCGAGGCCTTATCTGCGTATCGAAAGATCGACATTAAGGTAGACGATTTAACGTTCTTATTTCTTTTTTTCATGAAACACAGTTGACAATATCATGAATACAAATTACTTTGTGAGATTCACAAGTATAATCACATGAAAAGTATGTGAAACATATATGAATATGTCTATTAGTGTGGGGTACACTGGTCAAAACAAATTAATCAACACCTTAACATATCCAGATGTTATGTGTATAATTCTACCAGAGTTTAAAGTTGGACAAATTATATCTGTAATCGACATGGCTTATGTGCTACAATAATTGAAATTGAAGTGTAGTTCAGCGTGTTGTGACCAATATGATCCCAGATAGTGATCTTTCTCAAACCAAAAATAGAGTGTAATTCAGTATTGCATTTATGTTTTCATTCCAGAAAAATCCAAAAACATTTTTGGTGTGTTTTAGCATAAGTTTGAAAAATCAAAAAGATTTTAGGTGTGGTTTGATCTAAAGTTTCTAAAAGCCAAAAAGATTTTATTTCTTATTTGTTTTCGATCGATCGACACTTGATACAGAAACAAATATTCAAAAATCAATATCTTGGATTCTCAAAGAGAAGTTTCGCACCAAGATTAAATTACTTTTTTGATAACTCAAAATGGAAAAACCACACTTTTGTCTTCTAAAGTTGCAGGTTATGTGTGTCAAGACTCAAGCATGGTGAAATGGGGAGTTTGAAGTATCTTTCACAAGTGGATCTTGAAGTTCAAAAGATTTTTCAAGTGTGATCTAGCCATGCAAGCTCTATTTTTGACAAGATTATAAGTTGAAGATCGGATGCAGCAATGTTGAAGATTAAAGACTAGAGATTTACTTAGAATAGATACACTGAATGTTAAGGGGGAGTTTGTTAGAGCATATTCCTATGCTACAGTGTGTCTCGTGTATTGTATCTATCTGAGAGCATTTGTATGAGTCTAAAGAGCAGCGTACCAGTTGGTCCGTCGTACCAAATGGTACGCTCGTACCAATGGTATGGAGAATGGTACGCTGGCTAGTGAGTAACACCTATAAATAGGTTGACCTGTTTAGCATGTAAGAACTCTTGGTCATTCATCTTTGTTAACTGTGTGTAATCTGTGTGTGTGCTCTCTAGCTTTCAATCAATAAAATCTCATTGTATTTATTATTCGTGTCATTGATTCAATCTCGATATCACTAGATTAGCAAACGATCCATCGCTCTATGTCTTTACATTTTGTTTCTATGAAGGTTCTGCGATTCAGGGTGCATCTGGGCAGGTGGTTTACGGTCAGATCATTGGTGGATTGCGGTTGAGTTCTATGAGATCACGGCTGGAGGTTGTTGGTTCATGACATGGATTGATTAAATCTCGACTAATCAGCTCAATATTTTCAGAAAATTGGTTTATCGAAGATTAGGTCAAGTTTTTTAAGGAAAGTAGTTATTAGAGTTGATCTTCATGTTTACGGTCTGACTACAGATTCACAATTGTAATCAGGGTTTCCTACAGTGTCGTGGTTTCCAGCTGGATTAAAAGTTTACAGTCTTGTCTGTGTGTTTACGGTTGTTGCGACAACTAGAAATTTCCCAAGTTAACCACATTGATAAATTGTGTTATATTTCGATAACGTCCATTACCTCAGTTAACTAGAATAGTTACACGAGCACTACACATGAGTCTAAACGTTGGTTGACTAACTTGAATGTATATAATTTATAATTTTATATAAATTATATTTTATCGTTTCATGAAAACTTTTTTGTCATTTTATGTGACAATTATATTTATTACAATGTATCACGTAATCGCACGAAACGTTTCTATAATTTTATAGGAACTTAAAAACATATAGTTATAGGGTTATAACTATGATTTTATGCGAGATATATATAGGTTATATATTTTTTTCATAAAACTTCATTCGTTAAATATGTTTTGACGTACACTCGAATAATCATCGTCAAGTTACTTCCCATTAACCTCAGTTACTGTTCGTTGTCTACTGGAACTTGGAGGGACCAACGTGGTAATTTTAGAAACTTGTTTTAATGTTTTATCTAATAAAAACCTTGAGGGACTTCACTTGTAACTACCAAAACTTCCTTTCCTATTTTATAAATTTCTGAGGGACCGTTCTTGTCAAATTGGCAAACTTGGAATTCAAGAAGTAAGTAACGTGCGAAGTCCGATCGATCGCTGGAACCGCCTCGCTTTAACTCCGACTTAATTCCCTACCGGTTACGCTCGATGATTGCCATTTTGAAACCACATATCGTTTTCTGTAATCATTTGGCAACTCTCGAACACTCAGAGCCTCTCGTAGCACCACCGTGAACCACCTTGACATTTTCGATCACCACCGTGAAAGCCCTCCAACACTGCTGTTCCGACCAGAAAACTTCCACCAATAGAAGATTTTGAACATCTTCTGTGCAATCGGAAGGTATTCAAGTCCAAGACAAGAACCTAGTCGGTGTTCGAGGTTCGAGTTTCAATTTTGTTTTGGCTTCAAAAAATCAGTCTTTCTCATATCCGATTTGAGGTAATCACTCCTTTATGTAAATCGCACGATTACCTTCATGTTGTTTCTTGTTTCGTGATTTTCCGGTGACCGGAATAAAACTCTGGCCACCGGAGTTCTGGGGAAGAATGTGATGACGGGTCGGAGTTGTTTATATATTGACTGTGTTGGGTTAAAACACAATCGCGTATGTAGCGTAGCTGGTTAGCGCCTTCGCTGGAGACCAAGAGGTCTCTGGTTCAATCCTCCCCAGCCGCATTTCTTTTTTCTGATTATGCTTCCTGAACCAACTTCCGTTACACAAGATAACATAAAATCGGTAACACGACACAAACGCGTCACTGGCCTAGTGGCTGGGTCGCTCCAATATGACTCAGATGTCACGGGTTCAAGTCCCATGAACCGCATTCCTGTTTTTTATTTTTTTTAGTGATTTCAAGTATTTCTTGTCCAAAACCCAAAACTACTATTCCACGACTATCAAATCTCGGCCCGTGAAGTTTCCATAGACACCGTTAGGGTACTCGTTGAATTTTTTATTTTATGAAATCATTATAATTTAAATGAACTAAATTTTGATGGTCTCTTTAATATTAATATAAATTAGTTTTAAACATAGATGTATAGATATATTTGATATATTGTCATGTACGTATATACATGCAAATGTTTTAAAGATTTTCTCTAAACTCTTGAAAATTTTGACACGGTATATATATATAGGACGTTTTATTTTTTCACACTCTTGACTACATCCATATATTTATAATTATGAACATATATGTTTTCCCGATCTTCTTTACATATATTATTGGTAATAATATACTCGCATTGGCTTTTGTAAATCCTTGCGATTGTGTCTAAACGTCGTCTCCGACTCATTTTGTAATAAACGATTTTTATCACACGTTGAGATTTATCACCTACGTCACAATTGGAATTACTTGATATCAACACCGTCGTCTAGGCTATGTCGTGCATGTTCGAACACACACTTACGTATGTAAATTCAATAGGTGCTTGGTAACTACGCAAGATTCAAAGTCTTACTAAATTGTAGCAGCGCACCCTAAGATGAGTTACACAACCTCTTACGTTACTCCGGGTTTGGATGATATAACGTGAAGACGTTACACCCAGATTAGGGTGATAACACAACAACTTTTGATGTATGATTAAAGTACAAATCCAGTATATATCACATGTTCATGTAAAATGCTTTATATATATTTAAGTCCTTACTAAATCGAACCGTTAGTAGCAAATAGTGATGGGATATTGGGTAGTACTACTTGGGTCTGAGAACTCCACTCAGCGGGCACGAGATACACCACCGACTGGTAGTCGGATTGAAGACAATGTCAGCCTAACTTACCGTGATCGAATAGACACGGGGAAGACCTATACATGTAAGGATGAAATCCTACACTTTTCAGTTAGCTTTGGTTGGAAACGTTTTAGTGACATGAACTTAGGCTCCCTACCTACGATATGGATTGTACATTGTAATATACATACTTACATATGGATAAAGACTGTTGTATTTGTCCTGCATACTTATACTAGTTATACTTATGTGCTTATGTGAACTCACCAACATTACTTGACACATGCTTCTTGTGCATGCTTTGCCGGACGCTAGGAGTATCTGATTTTGGGGCATTTACGTTGGTTAAAACATCTTATTTTGGGAACTTGTTTTTAAATCTTTTCAACTTGAACTGGTTATTTACTTACCGGGCACGTGTTTTACGCGACATTACTTTTATGTGCTTATGCTAAACTTTAAACTCTAGTTTTGGTATTTCTGTTTGCACATATATTTCATTTTGAACCCTTAACTTATGTTTGACGTAACTAATGACTCGGGTCCTGGTCTGGATCACACCCCATCCGGTAAAACTCTGTTAGTGGAAATTGGGGGTGTGACTGATTGGTATTGGAGCCCTTGGTTTCAAAGAACTAGAATTTTCAAAAATTCTAAACTGTAACTGTTTTTGAACATTTGTTACAACAATTCCCAAAAAGATTTTCTTTTTGCGTGCCAAAATTCGATTACTCATATTAGGTTATTTTTTTCCTTTGTTTGTGTATGTTTGGGTTCTGGCAGTATGGCACCACATGATAACACGAGGGGCAAGGGAAAGAAAGTAGCCAACGATCAGTCATCATCCTCCAACAAGCAAGGCCACGAGCCTGAGCAGCCTGAGTACACTATAATGGACTTCCTTCAGGAACAACACTTATCTCCTGATAGGTGCGCACTAGACGATTATAGCTGGCTGAGTCCAACAACATATCGGTTGCTTGATATGTATCATGTGCCGGGCAGGATCGACCTACCCTTTGATTTGAAGTGGGTCATTGCAGGACTGATAGCAGCTTATGACAACACTCTTGGAGAACTCAAGCAAAATTCCATCAGGAATCGCACCCGCGATAGAGAACTCGAGCGAGTGCGAGCTGATCAGAATGAGAAAGATACATACCACTACAACTTGGCCCAGGGGGTAATGGGTATCCGTAACAGGGTCACTGCGCTAGAGTCGCGACCTGATCTAGCAGGTTTGGAGCATGGACTGCATCAAGCACAACATCAGATTGATGAACCCTAACATTCCAAATACTAAGATACATTATGGTTGAATTTAAAATTTTGAAATGGATATTATATTTCTACTTTTCCAATGTTTTTCTAAAATTATGTCGTGTGATGGATGAATGCATGAATAGTTGTCTAATTCTTAATGAAATTGATATTGGATATATTAATTATTTGATTGTATGCGTGCTAACGTATATAATGGAATTGATATTGGGAATATTAATCATTGAAATGTTTTGTATGGCAAAACAGAATCATGGTTGAAAGCCTCACAGCAGCTCAGATCCAAGCTTTGATAAATGAGAACGTTGCAGCAACACTCAATGCGGCTCATGCTCAAGGAAACAATAACGGTGGCAAGTAAAACAAACGAAAAGTTGACTACTATTGTCACTCCCTAAAATTATTCTCTAAAATAATTTCATAAACAAATTCAAGCCCAGTTCCGTGCACCTTCAAAAATTACATGGATTGTAAGCCGCTCACATTCAAGGGGGATGAAGGAGCCGTGGGTCTGCTGCGGTGGCTCGAGAAATCAGAAAAGGTATTCTCAATGTGCAACTGCCCAGTTGCGAATCGGTCAATTTCGCAACCGCCACACTCGAGGGAGCTGCCCTCACATGGTGGAATGCGCAAATTTAGATGCTAGAGCTTGACGTAGCGAATGCTATGACTTTGTAGGAATTCAAGGATGTAATCATGGAGGAGTATTGTCCTCGTGATCAAGTAAAAAGGTTGGAAGGTGAGTTCCAAAACGCGAAAATGATGGGTTCTGAGGTTGATCAAAATACACTAATATTTACCACGAGTACGCGATGCTATATCCTACGATGGTTGATGCTGATTTCAAAAGGATAGAAAGGTACGTGGATGGGTTAGCTCCACAAATCAAGGGGATGGTTACTGCTTCAAACCCTGCAAATGTGCAGAATGCTATCAAGTTGGCCCATAAGCTGACTAACCGGGCTATAGAGCAGGGAACTCTGCCACCCAGAAAGGTCCCCAAGGCTGCCCTACATGGGAAAAGAAAGAGAGAAGATGACTCCAGTAACACCAACAACACTGGGAGATCCTCTAACTCTCACAATGAAAACAAGAGGTACAACAACTCTAGGGGTGACTATAACAATAGTAACACCAACAGTGGGGGTGGTAACCAGAATCGCCAAGGTAGTAGTAATCAAAATCAAAATGGTATAAGGGATGAGCGCCCTTCTGCAATTGGTACAACCAACACCACAATGGGCCATGCAAGAAACTCACTTGTGAGCGTTATGGTAAAGGGGGCCACGAGCCTAAGAACTGTTGGGGTGAACTACAAAACCGTCCCAATCAGAATCAGAATCACAACCAGAAGCAGAATAATGAAGGCCCTAGGGGATGTTATGAGTGTGGAAAACCAGGGCACATAAAGAAGGACTGTCTGCAGCTTCGAAAGAACAACAACAATACTGGCAATAACAACAACCACCATAACAACAATAACAATGGTGGTGATGGTGGTAGGAAAGGTGGAGATGGCGCCAAAGGCCGAGCTTTCGTTATGGGTTTAGGTGAAGCGAAAACGATGCCAACGTTACTTTGCAAATGTCTTATTTGATACGGGTTTAGAGAAAAGTTTTATCTCGACTAAATTCTGTAAGTTGATTAAGGCTACCTAAAGTCCACTAAAAGTTAGGTACATGGTTGAATTAGCAAATGGTAAGCTTCTTGACACCACTAACTTAGTTGAGGATTACACATTAGAACTATCGGGTCATAAACTAAGTATATATTTTATGCCTTTTACCATCAGTAGTTTTGACGTGATAGTGGGCATGGACTGGCTATCCAAACATCAGGCGGAAATTGTCTGTCAAGAAAAAGTCAAACGAATACCCGTAGCTGGAGGAGAAGTACTCTCAATTCAGGGCAAAAAGGGAGGTGTTGTCTCCGGAATCATATCATAGCTTAAAGCACAGAAGTGTCTTCGGAAAGGACACGTATCAATCTTGGCCATAGTTAGGGACCAAACCAGGGTGGAGAGAAAAATCGAAGACTTCCCGATCGTACATGATTACCTAGAGGTATTTCCTGAGGAACTACCTGTCCTTCCTCCGCTTCGGCAAGTAGAATTTAGGATTGACCTCGCTCCAGGAGCAGCTCCGATCGCGCATGCACCATATCGTCTGAGGGTGAACGAATTGAATGAGCTATCCACACAACTACAAGAACTGCTAGATAAGGGTTTCATCAGACCTAGCTTGTCACCATGGGGAGCACCGGTATTATTCGAAAAGAAGAAGGATGGCACATTCAGGATGTGTATTGATTACCGCAAACTCAACAAAGTCACTATCAAGAATCGATACCCTCTTCCACTAATAAATGACCTTTTTGACCAGCTTCAAGGATGCAGTTACTATTCCAAGATTGATTTAAGGTATGCCTACCATCAACTTTGAGTCCGCGACGAGGATATAGAAAAGACAGCCTTCAGAACACGCTACGACCATTATGAATTCTTGGTCATGCCTTTCGGGCTGACAAATGCACCAGCTGTGTTTATGGATCTCATGAACTGTGCTTGCAAGCCCTACCTGGATAAATTCGTCAGTGTATTTGTCGACGACATCCTCATCTACTCCAAAATGAAAGAAGAACACGAGGAGCATCTGCGATTAATCTTAGAATTGTTAAGGAAAGAACAACTCTATGCAAAATTCTCTAAGTCCGATTTCTGGATCCGAGAGGTTCAATTTCTGGGTCACATCGTCAACGAGCAAGGTATCCACGTTGACCCAGCCAAGATCGATGCCATTAAAAGTTGGTCTACCCCTAGAGCTCCTACGGAAATCCGCCAATTCGTAGCTTTAGCAGGTTACTACCATCGTTTTATAAAGGTATTTTCTCAGTTAGCTCAACCGTTAACCGCTCTCACGCACAAAGGGGTTCAATACAGATGGGGTGACAAGGAAGAGGCAGACTTCCAAACTTTGAAAGAGAAACCTCGTATTGCACCTATATTATCTTTACCTGATGGGATTGAGGACTTCGAGGTCTATTGTGACGCGTCAATCCAGCGACTCGGATGTGTATTATTGCAAAGAGTTAAGGTCATCGCATAGGGGTCAAGGCAACTAAAGTCCCATGAGAAGAATTACACAACTCACGACCTAGAGTTGGGCGCTGTTGTAATTGCCTTTAAATTTTGGAGACACTACTTATACGGTACCAAGTGTATGATATTCACTGATCACAAGAGCCTCCAACACATATTTGAACAGAAGGAACTCAACATGAGGAAACGTAGGTGGGTCGAATTGCTAAACAACTACGATCTAGTAATAAAGTATCATCCAGGCAAGGCCAACGTGGTGGCTGATGCCTCGATTAGAAAGGAGCACGTTAGGCCTAGAAGGGTTCGAGCTCTGCAATTAGCGATTCAAGTGGGGCTACCGGATAGACTTCAGGATGCTCAGAAAGAGGCCTTAAAGGAGGAAATTTTCAGTCCGAATCCTTGCGTGGTGTTGATGGAACTTCTGAAGTTAAGTCTAGAGGACTTCGTAATTATAAGGATCATATATGGGTACCTCTCCATGGAATTCTTAGAGAACTAGTGATGGACGAAGCTCACAAGCATGTTATTCGATCCATCCAGGTTCGGACAAAATGTATCAAGACCTAAAGGAGCTGTATTGGTGGCCCACTATGAAAGCTGATATCGCTAGATATGTTAGCAAGTGCTTGACGTGCGCGAAGGTCAAAACGGAACATCGAAAGCCAGCATAATTACTACAACAACCTAAATTTCATGTGTGGAAATAGGAAGAAATCTCGATGGATTTCATCATGGGATTGCCCCGTTCTTCTGGCGGTTACGTATGATTTGGATTATCATTGACCGATTAACAAAATCCGCCCATTTCCTAGCTATCAAGGAGAGTGACAAAACAAACAAACTTGTGAAGATTTACCTCAAGGAGATTGTCAAGCTTCACGGAGTGCCTTAATCTATTATCTCTGACTGAGACCCTAGATTTGCCTCAAAATTTTGGGGATCATTACAAACGGCGATGGGCACTCGCTTAGATATGAGTACCGCGTATCATCCTCAAACAGATGGACAGACTAAACGTACCATCCAAACTCTCGAGGATATGCTTCGAGCATGTGTGCTCGACTTCGGGAAAAATTGGGAAACTCATTTACCACTGGTAAAATTCTCTTATAACAACAGCTACCATACCAAAATTGGAGCCGCTCCATTTGAGGCTCTTTACGATCGAAATGCAGATCGCCGATCTGCTGGGCCGAGGTCGGTGAGAGCCAACTCACTGGACCTGAAATAGTGCACGAGACCACAGAGAGAATCGTGCAAATCATAGACCGCATGGCAGCGGCGAGAGACATACAAAAGAGTTGTGTAGATAAACGCAGAAGGTCGTTAGAATTTGAAGTCGGTGACAAAGTACTACTGAAAGTCTCGTCTTGGAAAGGCGTCGTACGCTTTGGAAAGAGTGGGAAGTTGAATCCCCTCTATGTAGGACCATTCGAGATCACCAAAATCATTGGTCAGGTGGCTTACCGTTTAAATTTACCTCCTGAATTGGATGGAGTACACAACGTGTTTCACGTTTCGAACGTGAGGAAGTGTTTAGCTGATGATACTCTCATAGTTCCATCAGAAGAACTGCAAATTGATGAACATCTGGGATTCATCGAACAACCCATAGAGATAATGGGACGTGAGGAGAAAACAATGAAACGAAGTAAAATTCTCTTCATCAAAGTGAGATGGCAATCTAAGCATGGAGCGGAGTTCACGTGGGAACGAGAAGATCACATGAGAAAGAAATATCCTCACCTATTTGATCAAGCCTCAACATCTAATTAAGGTATGAGTTAATTTTGGGACAAAATTTCCTTAACAAGGGGACGATGTGGCAACCCTAAAATTTGTCTTTTCCTTCCACAGAAACCGTAGCAACTTAAGGCAAATTTCGGGATGAAAATTTCTTAACAAGGGGATGATGTGACAACTGGAAATTTCCCAAGTTAATAACTTGTGTTATATTTCGATAACATTCGTTATCTTGGTTAACTAGAATAGTTACACAAGCACTACACATGAGTCTAGACGTCGGTTGACCAACTTGAATGTATATAGTTTATAATTTTATATAAGTTCTATTTTATGATTTCATGAAAATGTTTTTGTCATTTAATGTGACAATTATGTTTATTATTTTTATTTGATATATATGTATATATGTACACATGTTATTTTATGACTTTATATGACGATGTATCACGTAATCGCACGAAACATTTCTATAATTTTATAGGAATTTAAAAACATATAGTTATAGGGTTATAACTATGATTTTATGCGATATATATATATATATATATATATATATATATATAGGTTATATATTTTTTTTATAAAACTTCGTTCGTTAAATATGTTTTGATGTACACTCGAACAATCATCACAAAGTTACTTCCCGTTAACCTTAGTTAGTGTTCGTTGTCTATTGGAACTTGGAGGGACCTACGCGGTAATTTTAGAAACTTGTTTTAATGTTTTATCTAATTAAAACCTTGAGGGACGACACTTGTAACTACCAAAACTTCCTTTCCTATTTTATAAATATTTGAGGGACCGTTCTTGTCAAACTGGCAAACTTGAAATTGAAGAATTGGGTAACGTACGAAGTCCGATTGATGATGTAAGCGCCTCGCTTTAACTCCGACTTAATTCCCTGCTGGTTACGCTCGATGATTGCCATTTTGAAACCACATATCGTTTTCTGTAATCATTTGACAACTCTCGAAAACTCAAAGCCTCTCGTAGCACCACCGTGAACCACCTTGACATTTCTGATCACCACCGTGAAAGCCCTCCAACACTGTTGTTCCGACCAGAAAACTTCCACCAATCTAAGACTTTGAACATCTAAGGCGCAACCGGAAGGTATTCAAGTCCAAAATAAGACCGTATTCGGTGTTCGGGTTCGAGATTTGGTTTCATTTCGGCTTCAAAAACTCGGTGTTTCTCATCTCCGATTCGACGTAGTCACTCATTTATGTAAATCGCACGATTACCTTCATGTTGTTTCTGGTTTTGTGATTTTCTGGTGACCGGAATAAAACGCTGGCCACCGGAGTTTTAGGGAAGAAAGTGATGACAAGTTAGAATTGTTTATATATGGTTTGTGCTGGGTTAAAACATTATCGCTCTGTAGCGCAGCTGGTTAGTACCTTCGCTAGAGACCAAGAGGTCTTGGGTTCGACCCTCCCCAGCCTCATTTCTTTTTCAAATTATGCTTCCGGAACCAGTTTCCGTTACATAGATAACATAAAAGGTTTCCGATCGGTAACCAGACACAAACGCACCACTGGCCTAGTGGCTGGGTCGCTGCACTATGACTCGGAGGTCACGGGTTCGAATCACGTGAACCCCATTCCTGTTTTTTTACTTTTTTTTTTAATTTCAAGCATTTCTTGTCCAAACCCCAATACTACTATTACACGACTGTCAAATCTCGACCCAAGAAGTTTCCATACACACCGTTAGGGTACTCGTTGATTTTTTATTTTATGAAAAAATTTTAATTTAAATGAATTAAATTTGATGGTCTCTTTAATATTAATAAAAATTAGTTTTAAACATAGATAAATAGATATATTTGACTTATTGTCATGTACGTATACACATGCGAATGCTTTAAAGATTTTCTCTAAACTCTTGAAAATTTTAACATGGCATATAAATATATATATATATAGGACATTTTATTTTTTTCACACTCTTGACTACATCCATATATTTATAATTATGAACATATATGTTTTCCCGATCTTCTTTACATATATTATTGGTAATAATATACTCACATCGGCTTTTGTAAATCCTTGCGATTGTGTCTAAACGCCGTCTCCAACTCATTTCGTAAGAAACGATTTTTATCACACGTTGAGATTTATCACCTACATCACAATTGGAATTACTTGATATCAACACCGTCGTCTAGGCTATGTCGCGCATGTTCGAACACACACTTCCGTATGTAAATTTAATGGGTGTTCGGTAACTACGCAAGACTCGAAGTCTTACTAAATTGTAGCAGCGCACCCTAAGATGAGTTACACAACCTCTTATGTTACGTACGGGTTTGAACAATAACACGCAAACACGTTACACCCGGGTTAGGGTGATAACACAACAACTTTTGATGTATGATTAAAGTAGAAATCCAGTATATATCACATGTTCATGTAAAATGCTTTATCGTTTAATTCCTTACTAAATCGAACCGTTAGTAGCAAATAGCGAGGGGATATTGGGTAGTACTACTAGGGTCTGACAAACCCCATTCAGCGGGCACGAGATGCACCACCCGACTGGCGGTCGGGACTGAGGACAATGTCAGCCTAACTTACCATGATCGAGTAGACACGGAGAAGGCAAATACACGTAAGGATGAAATCCTACACTTTTTAGTTAGCTTCGGTTGCAAACATTTTAGTGACATGAACTTAGGCTCGCTACCTACGATATGGATTGTAATATGCATACTTACATACGAATAAAGACTGTTGTATTTGTACTGCATACTTAGACTAGTTATGCTTATGTGCTTATGTGAACTCACCAACATTAGTTGACACATCCTTCTTGTGCATGCTTTGCAGGACACTAGGAGTATCTGATTTTTAGTCAGGTACGTTGGTTAAAACATCTTATTTTGGGAACTTGTTTTTAAATATTTGCAACTTGAACTGGTTATTTACTTACTGGGCGCTTGTTTTACGCGACATTACTTTTATGTGCTTCCGTAAACTTTAAACTCTGGTTTTCGTATTTCCATTTGAAGATATATTTACATTTTGAACCCTTAACTTATGTTTGATGTGACTAATGACTCGGGTCCTGGTCTGGATCACACCCCACCCGGTAAAACTCTGTTAGTGGAAATTGGGGGTGTGACAGTTGTGTTAGTGTTTAATGTTGTGTTGGTGGTTTTCGGCTGTTCTAGCTATTTGCGGTCGTGTTTGAGGTTTACGGTCATTTTTAGGTTTACGACCGTATCAATGTTTACGGCTTGATTCTTGGTTTCCGGCTGTACTAGTAGTTTATGGCTGAATTGATAGTTTGTTGTCCTGTCTTAAGTTTGCGGTTGTATTGGCTTATTCGGTCGAATCATTTTTTTAATTTGTGTTCTTATTTGTGATTGTTTCAGATTCTTTGCTTAACTCATGCATTCTAATAGTGAGACCATTCTATTCCAAAGGCTTGATGTTTAAATCGGTACGACAACCAGACCTCCTCGTTTGCTTTCTGGGGATAACTTTCTTGAATGGAAGTACAGGTTTATAAATCATGTTAAGTATGTTAACTCCAAAATATGGAGGTTAATTCGAAAGGTCCATATGTCCAAATGACTAAAGCTGGAGAAAACAAACCTTCAGTTCCTAAACAGGAAGAAAACTATCTTGAAGAAGACTAGGACAAAATAGAGAAAGATGACAAAGTTATGGTTGCCTTAACGATGACATTGTCACCTACGATCGCAGAAGGATTTAAGGAATATACAGATGCAAAAAGTCTATGGGAATCATTGATCAAGGCTTACGAAGGAAATGAGGATATGAAGGGGAGTAGAAGGGACATGCTGAAACAAAAATTCAACATGTTAACTCATGTCTTCGGTGAGACTTTTGAAGGGCAAATTCAGCAATTTGTCTCGTTGATAACTGAAATGAAGTGCACTAACATAGATCTCACAACTGTGAAAATTAATAAGAAGTTGTTAAATGGGTTACCAAAGCCATGGGACATGAATGTGGCTTTGATCAAAAGAACAACCAATTTGAACTTTGTCACTCTTGTTGAGTTAATCTCTACTCTTAGATCCCGTGAGATAGATGACAAGCAGCGTGCTATGAATCACACCAGTAGTTAGAGCAAAGCTAGTATGGGAAATGCAAACTAGGATTTTGTCACACAACCGACTGTTAACAATTCTCAGGGAAAGCACTTCTACTAACTCAGTGGCTCCCATTGTTTCTCAGCCCCAGGCCTCAGCTCCTACTACTGATTCCAAAAGCTAATGATCCTCAATTTGATTTGGGAGTTAGCTTGATGAACAGTTATAATGCAATGATGGCGGGTAATCGTTTCCTACTTAACTGATTTATGAAGAGCTGGATCAGATTCACCAGAGGATGTGGAGTGTTTGGATATAACTTGGAAAATGGCAATGGTTGTATTTAGAGCGAAGAAGTTTATGAAAAAGACCGGAAAGAATCATTGGCAGGATGCTGATAAACTAAAGATGGGAGTTATCAAGTTTAATCACAAATGTTATAACTGCAATGAGCTTGTTCACTTTGCCTGAGAATGTAAAAAAGCCAAAGGTTGGTGAAGAAACTTCTGGAGCTGATGGGAACAAAGGAAAATTTGCTGACAACAAGGCACTGGTAGTACAGTAGTTTGGTAAACATTATTTTGTAATCATATATTAATGTGTAAAATTCATTCCATTAAGACAATACTCAAATGAATATGGTAATTGATTTGATTTCATTTCAATTCAATTACGTAAGATATTAATATGTAATAATAACATTATTACATAAGACATTAATTTGGTAGACATTATTGATTTGATTTCAATTTGGTAAACATTTATATATGATGGGGAGAGAAAGAGAGGGTGAGTGGATAGTCGCCGGGAAAAGGACTAACATAACCAAGACAGACGCGGGGAGATCGGTTTTCGATCGTCAACTGGTAACTTTCTACGTCGGGAACCTTCCAGATGGATGCTCGGTGGAGTACATTGAGAGGGAATGCAAGGTCTTTGGGAAGCTTTCGGATGTGTTCATTGCAAGGCGAAGAAATAGGTGGGGAAATAGGTTCGGTTTCATCAAATACAAGGAGGTTAAGGATGTCAAGGAATTGGAAAGGGTGTTGAATCATGTTAGGATTGGTCGTACAAAGCTGAAGGTGAATCTGGAAAAGTTTGATAGGGGGGAATGTCGATGTTTGAAGACAAGAAGATGGAGAAGGGTAAATCTAATGATGGGGTGAGTAAACCTATGCAAGTGGAAGGTTTGAAGTTGGATAAGAAGGGAGTGGATAGTCATGGGATTTTTAATAGAATTTCCTTTCTGTCGAACATCTCCAATCCAGTGGAGTATGCTACTTACGCGGAGAAGGTTAGGGGGGTGCCTAAGGGTGGTGCAGCCGACGGGAAGGATGCTATCAGGGTTGTTAATTGTGATAGTATGTCGGGTCAGTTATTGAGCAACTGGGCGCCTAGAGCACTTCTGGGCAGAGCAAAGGACATGGCGAGTCTCTGTAACCTAGATAAGATGGCGGGGAAGGATGGAAGTAAAGAGTTTGAATTATTCTATCTAGGGGGCTTGATGGTGATGGCGGTCTTTCTTAATCCGGGGGATGCGTCTTGTTTTCTAAAGGATGAGGAAAACTGGAGATTGTGGTTTTCCAAACTCTTTGTGTGGAGGGGGCAGTCATACCAGCCGGAAAGGATGGTATGGATGTCGATATGCGGGGTTCCTCCTCAATTGTGGGACTCGGCTGTTTTTGAGAAGATCGGAAGTCAGTTCGGAGAGGTCGTTGTCAAACCCGATTTGGAGAGAGAGAGAGGGGTGTTATGAGCAGATGCTGTGTGGGTGTGGTTGCCGTGGGTTGGAACTGTATTCCGAATGAAATTCATATTGTTTGGCAAGGAAGGAGATTTCCTTGTGGGATTATTGAGTATGGTAGGGATTGGGTTCCGGATTGCCTGAAATCGAGCTCTCTATGCGATGGAGGTGGTAAATCTGGGATTGGATCGGTGGTGGAAGCCAGGTTGGAGGCGGAGGAAGATAGGGCTCCGGTGGATGCTGGCGGTCTGGGGGAGGAGGGAGCCGGAGAGTCGCCGAGGGAAGAGGTACGTTTTCCTAGGGAGGAACACGGAGGGCCAGTTAGGGTTTCGATGGTGGCTGGCGTGCATGGGGGAGAGAATGGCGTGGGTCTCGAGGACTTGCATGGGGAAGAGGAGGTTGCAGCTGATAATCTTCTGGATCCATGCAAAGATGGGTCGGGCCCTGTTAGGGGTAAATCTTATATTAACGCGGATCTTTGTGGGAATGGGCCGGACTCGGGTTTTGTTTGGGAAGAAGCAAATCTTTGTGGGCCTTCGGTCAGAAGCCCAGTTGACCCGTTTCAGGGTTGTGGTAACGTGGAGGCTGGGCCTGACATGGGTCAATGTGGAGTTATTAAGGGGCCGGATCCTAGACTGCTTAATCCAAATAGAAGGTTTCAAAGGGCGGAGAGATCGAGTTCTTGTTCCTCTGTTAGTCTCGATCTGAATAGCCCCCCCTCCTGTGCTCGCTTCAGGAAATCGATCGGAAATGGTTTTCAAGCGAAATCAGGAGTAACCACGAGGGCTCAAAAAGCTAGGCAACGTCAATTGGAGATGGATCTTGCCCTTGCAGATGAAGTTATTGCTGATTTACAAAGAAGGGCAAACGATCAGGTCAGTGTTTTGGGTAATTTGTCGTCAGGGGGTGTGGGGTGTAGGGAGAATGGTCTAAGACCGAGTTATTCTAGGGTTGATAAAATCGTCTCTGAGGAGGTCCGGGCTACCATCGATGTGGCGGGGTGTGTTAACCTGGATTTAGGTAATTTCAAAGAGGTGGTGGAGGAGCAGGTCAGAAGGGAGGGGTCAGAGTTTTTGTCGTAATGGATATGATGTCCCTGAATATTAGAGGCATGGGGGATGAGAAGAAGTGGGTTTGGGTCTCATCGGTTAGGAAAAAATTTAGCTTAATGTTTGTTTGCATCCAGGAAACTCAGTTTTGCGATGGTTCCAATATTCCGATAATCAAATTATGGGGGAGTAATGGGGTGGACGCTGTTTGGAGTAATTCCAGGGGTAGGTCAGGGGGGTTGGTTTCGATGTGGAACCCGGATAAGTTCATTGCCAGTGGGGTTATAAAGGAGGATGGTTTTCTGATAGTGTCGGGTGGTATCGTGGGAGTTTCTGAGCCCATTAATGTGGTGAATATATATTCTCCACATGACCTGAGTAGCAAAAAAAGATTGTGGGAGAAACTTATCCATATGAGATGGTCTATTCCTGGTATGTGGATTTTGTGCGGGGATTTCAACGAAGTTAGGTCGGAAGACGAGAGACTCAGATCTGAATTTGTTTTTGCGGGGGCATGTGCGTTCAATGCTTTCATAGACCGTGCGGGCCTTTCGGAATATCAAATGGGTGGCTCTCGATTTACTTTTTGCCAAGGATTGGGCAAGTCGTATAGTAAAATTGACAGGTTTCTTGTTTGTGCTGAGTTTAAAGTTAAATGGCCTTCGGTGTCGGTTGTGGCCTTGGATAGGAAGTGGTCGGATCACTCTCCTATTGTGTTTAGATCGTCGGTTGTGGATTATGGGCCTACTCCGTTTCGGTTCTTCAACTCGTGGTTTAAACTTGATGGGATTGATAATGTGATTAGAGAAAAGTATAAGTCTGTTGAGGTGGTGGGGGATCCGGATCTAGTCTTTAGCAGGAAATTGAGAGCTATTAAGCAGTTTTTGAAGGGCTGGGTTAAAGAGAAAAATGGTGATTATCAGGCTCCTATTTGTCGCTTGGAGGAGGAATGCCAATTTTTTGACAACCTTGGTGAAGATAGTCTGTTGTCTGAAAAGGAAGTTAACTGTTGGGCGGCGGCCAAGGTTGAGATGGAAAAGGTGGAGGATGTTCGCTTGGATGAGCTTAGAATAAAAGCTAGGATGAGATGGTGTAAGGAAGGTGATGAAAACTCGTCTTTCTTTCATAGTGTGGTTAATCAAAGAGCTTCTTATAACAGAATTAGCGGGATCTCTATCAGTAGGGAATGGCTTATCGAGCCGGATAGGGTTAAAGGAGCCTTCTTTGATCACTTTAAACAAAGTTTCACTAGAAAGGATAGAACTATTCCGAGTCTTATATGTGACGGTATTAACTGCCTTAGGGAAGTTGATCAATCTGCTCTTGTGGCTCCTTTTTCTAGACAAGATATTAAAGAGGCGGTGTGTCTTTGTGGCAGTGAGAAAGCCCCGGGCCCTGACGGATTTAGCTTTGGTTTTATTAAAAGATTCTGGGATATTGTGGAGGATGATGTGTACAAGATTATGGTAATTTTTTTGGGACGGGTAGAATCTCTCATGGTTGCTCTTCCTCGTTTATCCATTTGATCCCGAAAAAAAGGGACCCCTTATTGGTTGATGATTTTAGGCCTATTAGTTTGGTCGGGTGTGTTTCAAAAATTATATCCAAAGTTTTGGCGGAAAGAATGAAAAGAGTTATGGGCCACATTATTTCTGAAAATCAGTTTGCCTTTTTAGCTAAAAGGAATATTGTTGACGGCCCCTTGTTAGTTAATGAGATAATATCTTGGTGTAAAAGATCGAAATACAAATGTATGCTCTTCAAGGTAGATTTTGAGAAGGCTTTTGATTCGGTTGAATGGGGTTTTCTGAGGTCGATTATGAAGCAGATGGGGTTTCCGGAAAGATGGTGTAAGTGGGTGGATGGGTGTCTCATGTCCTCGAGAGCGTCCGTCTTGGTCAACGGTTCCCCGACTAAGGAGTTTCAGTTCTCGAGAGGGCTTCGTCAGGGAGATCCTCTTTCCCCGTTTCTGTTTTTAGTTGTTATGGAAGCTTTTTCCTGGGTTCTCAAAAGGGCGGAACGGGTTGGGGTTTTCCACGGGTTCCTTGTTCCCAATGGGGGTCCCGTGGTTTCTAACTTATTATTTGCTGATGATGTTTTGGTAATAGGAGAATGGTCAAAGGCTAATGTCAAGAACCTGTCAAGAATTCTGTGGGCGTTCTTTATTGCTTCGGGCTTAAAAGTGAACTTATCCAAAAGCTCCTTATCTGGCTTGAATTGCAGTAATGAAGAAGTGTCTTATATGGCTGCCATTTTGAGATGCAAAAGTGAGTCTCCTCCTTTCAGGCATGTTGGTTTGGCTGTGGGGAATAATATGAACAAGGTCAGCAGCTGGAAACCTGTTATAGATGCCTTCCAGTCGAAGTTGGCTGGGTGGAAAGCGGAGAAACTTTCTTTTGGGGGAAGACTGCAGTTGGCCAAATCGGTTTTAGAAAGTGTTCCTCTATATTACTTCTCGTTGTTTAAAGCTCCGCTGAAAGTTATTAAAAAGTTAGAGAGCATCCGGTTCAATTTTCTGTGGGGAGGAGGGCAGGAAAAACGTAAAATGCATTGGGTCAAAAAAGAATTGGTTGCGTTGCCAAAGGAAAAAGGGGGGCTTGGTCTTGTCCCGTTGGAAACTAAAAACTTGGCTTGTATGGCCAAGTGGGTTTGACGATTTAAAAAGGAGGAGAATCAGTTATGGAGGAGGACCATTAAAGGGTTTCATGGGTCTGAAAACAATGAGGAGCTTCTCCCTTGTAAAAAAGGTCATCCGGGTGTTTGGGCAAACATATGCAGGGCGCAAAAAAGGTTAGAGAAGCTGGGAGTGAGACTAAAGGATTACATCAAATTCGAGCAGGGGGTGTGGACGTGTAATTTGGATGGGATAGTGAATTTTCTAGCAAAGGTGTGGTTAAATTTATTTCCAGCAAGGTTGCTGCTGAAGGGTGTTTAGCAGCTGTTAGGTGGAGTAATTTAATTCCCGCGAAGGCTAATATTCTGATCTGGAGATTGATTAATGACAAGCTCCCTACTAGGGAGAATTTAAGAAGAAGGGGTATCGAGATTGTGTCGGATTCCTGCCCGTTCTGCGAGGACTCGGTTGAATCTGTCTACCATCTTTTTGCGGGCTGTCAACTCGCTTCTACTATATGGAGTGTGATTGCTTGCTGGTGTAAAGTCCCTATTGGTGCTATTTTGGAGCTCAAAGATGTGGTTGTTGAGATTCCGAGTTACAAACCGAAGAAGGACAAAAACATTGCCTTGGATGTGGTCTTTAGAGTTGTTATCTGGAGCCTTTGGAGAGCAAGAAATGAGCGGATCTTCAAGGGGAAATTTCCGTCGGTTAATGGGTTAATTGCGGAAATCAAAGCTACTAGTTTCCTTTGGATTAATTGTAGAGCCAATGGTTGGGCCATTGGATGGGATGATTGGTGTCGGTTTGCCAAGTAATCTGTTGCTTTTGTCTTGTCGGGCCCGTTTTAGCGTCTTGCTAAACGGGTTTTCCGGGTTTTGGTGTGTTTTTTAATAATATTTTCAGCTGTTCAAAAAAAAAAAATTATATGTATGGCAACATTAATTACGTAATCGATTTGATTTCATTTTGGTAAACATTATAAAATTAATTTTGTAATCAGATTTGATTGAAAGTCTAATTCTTTTGCTAATGCTTAGGGGTTTTTTTATCTTCTCCGGGCTCAAAGTGAATCTCAAAAAATGTGGTATCTTCGGAGTGAACGTGCTTCTGGATGAGGTCACCGCTAAAGCAAACTTTTGTGGGTGCAAGGGCAGCAACTTTCCTTTCAAGTATTTGGGATTAATGGTGGGTGATAACTTGAACCGAATAAATGCTTGGAACTCTATCATTGACATGTTTCGGGCTAGGCTTTCTCGTTAGAAAGCCAAGCATTTATCAATGGGGGAGAGGCTTGTTCTCATCAATTCGGTCCTCGATAGTCTCCCCCTTTACTTCTTCTCGCTCTACAAAGCCCCGGCAAAGGTTCTTCAATCCCTTGAGAAGATCCGTTTCAACTTTCTGTGGGGAGGGTGTGATGAAGGTATTGGCGGGTCAAGGAAAATTCACTGGATCAGCAGGGCTGCTATTTGCAAATCGAAGGAAAAGGGAGGGTTGGGCTTGGACAACCTTGAAAACATTAACAGATCGCTTCTAGCCAAGTGGTTTTGGCGCTTTTTCGCTGAACCAAACAGCTTGTGGAGGAAAGTTATCTCAGGTGTGCACGGTGGTAACCTATCCCCCTCTTGGATCCCGGTTAATAAGTCGATTACGGGTGTCTGGAAAAATATTTCTTCCATCGAAGTTGTGCTCAACAAGATTAACGTCAAGCTGAAAGAGCTGCTGGTTTGTGTTAATCATCGATGGACGTGGTCTGCTGATCCCGATGGCGTCTTTTCGGTAAGGTCCATGAAATCTATCCTTTCCAAAAGTGATGACCAGCAACATAAATGGATGGTTTGGCCAAGATCTATTCCCCTAAAGGTTAACATGTTAATGTGGAGAGCCCAAGTTAGTAGGCTGCCAACGCTTGATGGGCTTTTGCGGAGAAACATTCTTGTCGGTTCCACCGTTTGTCCTATGTGCTCGGAGGCAGACGAATCTGTCGAGCATCTTTTCACAGGTTGTAAAATTGCTGATGAAGTTTGGTCTCATATCTCTTTGTGGTGCAAGATCCCCAACTTGTTTTGTTTCTCTATGGAAGACCTCACTCAAGTGTACGCCAATCTCAATGGGTGCAAAAGGAAGGTGTGGTTGATTCAAGCTATAATTCATACGGCGTGTTGGGTTATATGGAAAGCTCGGAATGATAAAGTCTTTAATAAAAAAAGGGTTCTTGTGCAAAAAATTATAACCGACATTAAGACCTTGAGTTTCCATTGGGCTTCAAATCGTTGTAAAAAAGGGGTGGGAACTTGGGAGAATTGGTGTAATTTTGATTTTCATATGTAATCGTCCTTTGTTCTTTTCCCGCTCCTAGCGTCTTGCTGGTGTCGGGTTTTGTTGAATGAAATCGCCGTTCAAAAAAAAAAAAAATTTCGAAAGCTAAAAATAAGTTACTTAACCGTATGACAAAGTTTTTTTGAAAATTCTATTAGGTAAGCATTACCTAATTTTTAGAAAGCTTGTTATGTTTCCAACCACAAATTCAGATATTAATTTTATCATGTAAGATTTTGGAAAGTAAAATTATTTAGTTTTTTTATTTCTGAATGAAAATTTGTATTAATTAAGAACACATTTGATATTTAATATAAATAATAAAGTGAAACCATATGTCATTTATATGAAAAAACTCGGCAATATTTATCGCATTGAAACTAAATAAAAATGTATAAGTACTTAGTAATTCAAATGAAAAGGGGTCAGACGAATTAAACAAATAGAAAGTCACCGTTTATTAAATAAGGCAAACCAATCATGATCGAAATCATGCATCAAAAGCAAACAATAGTACTTAGGAAGCAATACAATGCTTCTAACAAACAAAAACACAAAATGTATCAAAATCTTTTTATGGAAAAACATCAAACAAACGAAATATATATTATCTTCACTTCTCGATCTTTGGAGTAACCAGCTTCATCTTCAACTTCTCATCACTAGCAGATCCAGACAAAGAAGACTTTCCTGATGAGGTTGCGGGAGACTTGACCGACAAACTCAGTGGAGATTCATCAAGATCATAGATTTCTTCCAAGTTTCGCTTCAAACCATCCGAATCCTTTTCACACTTAATCAAGTTTATACCATTGTTCACCGAATCAGGTGTGACAAAATCTGCAGAATTCCCCACTGAAAACTGCAGTTTGAAAAACCAAAAAAACATAAAGAATAAATAGTAGGTTCATAGCTAATATTATTATAGATAGTAAAGTACTAATTAAAAAAATGGGAAATGTACCTTCTGACTGCTACTTCCTTCAATACTGAAAGGCTAAAAAACAAATACAAATTATTTAATACTAACATTAATCTATTAATACATGTAAGTACCAAAATTTCATTGGTAAGAGTATGAAAATATGAAAAAATAAATTTACCTCATATGCTTTATGTTTCTTATCCAAAGAAGCTATAATGTCAACATCATCGGTAACCTTCATTACGGTATAGTATTTGTACCGATTGTCAATGTTGAACTTGGTGATCTGGATTTTGAATGCAAACTTTCGGTCTATCAACTCCACTAATTCTTTAGGAATTTGGGGCACAACACCATTAATCTACGAAAATCAACAGCTTTGTTAATATACATATTAACCTTATATATATATATATATATATATATATATATATACTAGCCGTGTGCCCGCGCGTTGCGGCGGCGACAATGTATAGCGTGTTATTCGTCCTTTGTTCGCGCATTGCAGCGGCACAACAAACTACAACGCGGTATTCGTCTTCTGTTTGCTTTTTATGGCGGCACGAAAATTTACATCGAGGTATTCGTTTTTTAGAACTCAAACAAATAACAACAAACACTCGAATTGAAATATATATTTTAACCTTCTTTTGCCCTGGCTACATTAACTTCCTATGAAGTTCAAGGTTCATGGAATTAAGAACCGGACCTTTTGGAACAAATATTAACTTTGTTGGTTTTTTTTATGTATTACATTCTTGACATAGATTTCGTTTCAAACCAAGCCGAGCTCTGTATTGACGTAATTTTTTTTTTCAAAATCGAGTTCTGACAAATACTATACACTTTAACTTTTATTCTAAAACGCGTTTATATTTCTTAAATTGATTTATGAATATATCATTTATTTTTATCTATAGCTACTTCTATATAATGTGTTTTTTTTACATGATATGGACAATAAAATCAAATTAAAGCATGTTCCGTATGAAGTGCTTGTTCATTTTCCATAACCTAAACTATATTAGTATTTTAGTGTGTGTGTGGGTGGCGGGGGGGGGGGGGGGGGTCATTGTATATTGTATATTGTCCTATCACATATCTTTTACCGTTGTAGTGAAGTGAAATTTTGCAGTTTATGTTAAAATTTGGCTGAACAAAAAGTGATTTTGATTTGAATACAAATATGAATACTCTGTTCATTTACATTCATTTGCTACTCTTTCTTTGGCAGGATAGTTTACTTAAAAGGAAAGAAAACTTTAAGCGAAGGCTAAATTTCAATTTTTTTTTTTAAAACAAGCATGCATTCACCATAAAACACCAAAGTAAAATTACAGCACCGCAAGCAAGAAACTTGCTCAACCCAAACAAGGAAAAAAAAAACCATCAGAAATTACAAAATATAGCTAGCAGGAAAGACAATAAACTACATCTAGTGACTCAAAACCAAATTAACTAATAAAGAAAACAACCAAGGATAACAACTACCAATGTAGCCACCATCCACGAAAAGCCAAATCCCAATCCAAAAGCAGCACCATCACATTCTTTTTGATGTTCCAGTCCCCAAACCACTCCTTTATTTGACACCATTTTCTAGCCATCTTGTGTGTTACGATTAATTTCCATGAGTCACACTTGTTTGACACCATTACCTAACCTAAATTCACTTCACCACATGCTTATGAAGCTGGTTGGTTTCCTATAATGTAGTTCCAGTCCTCCGATCCACCCACACATTAACTGATTTATTTTCAGCCATGCCCCAACCCGCCATCTGAACCTGTTCGCATACGTTCCTTCAATTAGTACAATAATAACTGAAACGAAGTAAATAAATAAATTATAAATTGACTTGAAATTCGTACATGATAGGATAACAGAAAAATATATAACCTAAAATTGTTCACAACCAGTACACAAGTTATAATGTCGTAACAAAGCTGAAATTGTTAAACTTCTTGATTTACTTTTTAATACTTTATAAATAGTAAAAAAAAAGTTCACTACCTTTACACATGGGCTAAATAAAGCACTGGAAAAATCTGGAAAAAAACCAATTAACTTAAAAATTTTAAAACACCCTATTAACTTGAAAGTTTAAAAAAACCACACCTCAAAACCCATATTACAAAAAGAAAAAACCGACGATTCAGGTTGTGGACTTTAGTTCATCTAAAAGGTTTATGCATATACACCAAGTTCAATAAATTCCAAACAAATCCAATCATAACCAAAAACAACATCAAGATTAAATTACATGTTTCGGACAATTTTTAGAACTGGCCAAATTGTTTAATTTGTAGCTTTTTTATATTTTAAAAAATCCGAGAACGTTAACCAACAAATGCTATTAATTATGCATACCTTTTCACCTTCTTCAGCTCCATAACCATTATACATAACCCTCAACAGCAGAATGCTAACTGGACATTATTATAGAGTATTAGATTTAACAAAAAATTCATAAAATAGTACATGTTGATATACATACCATCTCATACAAATCTTCCTTTTTCTTTTCAAATGAAACCTGAAATAATAGAGTTTGAAACATTATTATGTAATCAAATGTCTGTTTCCTTATACTATGTAATCATTTTTTATAAACAAGTAACTTGTCCATAGCCCTCAATCACAACACCTCTGGTTATCTCCTAAAGCTTCATAGAACCAGCATTATCCTATCAAACACACATTTCAAGCAACCATAGAACCTGCAGGTTTGATGTAGAGATGAAACTAAAAAATATTGATTATGAATTAGTACAAAGAGGTAATTAGAAACATCTGATCTAATTTCAAAAGGACCATGAAACCTATCATATTTCAAACATATTTATACCTGTAACAGCCCTCTGGTCAAGCGATCTTGCTCATGTTAACTCATAAATATCCACATCCAATTTGACTTCATGTATCCTGATATGATACAAACCTGATTACCTTAATGCAGCAAATGAGACTGATATGATACAAACCTGAATGCAGCCAAATGAGGCTGATTTCATGAACAAAACCTGAATCCAGTTTGTTTTCTTTTCTAGGATGAACATATAAGAACTCTTGTTCAGTTTTGATGAATCCCATTGCAGCAGCCAAATATACAAACCAGAAAAAATCTGTAACAGTTGCCTATGATCCATTTAGATTACGATGGCAGCCTAATAAAAAAGCAAAAATATACAAACCAGAAAAAACCTGTAACAGCAGCCTGTCTGTTGGGTCATGAAGTTACTCAACTTTCATGATAGTTTGGGTTATGAACACAGTCGATTTGCTGAAACCCATTGATAGTTTGAAATCAAAATCCACTGAAAGCTGAAAAGAAAATAAATGACAGGAGCCATAAGTACCTTACTAATTTTTCCTTGATAGCATTCCCAAGCTTAGAGTCTGCAACAGCTCATGACTCACCATCACAATGAGCTTGCAAGAACTTGCAAAAACCATTTATTGGGCTTACTATCAAGCAAAAATGTAGCTGCAGATAGTGTCATAAGTACAATAGCATTTTAGATTTTCAGCATGTTTTGAACCTTAAGCATGAAAACAACAGATCTGTTAAATTTGTAAAAGAATGAAACAACAAAGCTATAAAATCAACCATTAGGATTTGCGAAAATCAGTCAAGAATTTTAAAATTCAGAAGCAAGAAGGAAAGTAAAACCCATAATCAAGCTTTAAAACCGAGTGTAATAGTTACCTTTCATCATTTGAATCTGGTTGCCTTACTCTCCTGACGCTTATTCCATCTTTTAATCTGTGAGGCATAAGAATTGCATAACCCATTTGAAAACGCGCGATGCGAGATTATGATTGTGGTGAAGAAAGGGGAAAACAACAAATGAGATAGTGAAGATGTAACCTTATAGCTGAGATAAATTTGAATTTTGAATTGGGCGTGATTTCTCATATTACCTCATTGGTGTATGACTTGCAAGAAGCGAAGAAGCCGATGAGTGAGTTTGCCCTAATTGAAATCTGTATCTCAAATCCATTGGCATTTTTCCTATTATGGTTGGTGTGGACTTCGATTTGGAGATTCCTGGTGGCGTGTAATTTCGAAGCCAGTAACATTAGGGAAAAAAAGAAATGCAGAAACACTGGTTTGGAAGCTTTTCTCTGCGACCTGAAAAAGAACCTATTCCCTTTCCCTTGGCCAGAACCGAACCCTGCTCTTTTCAAACTAAATTTTAAGATTTCAAGCTTTAAGAACTTGTACACAATGCTTAAAAACTTGTAAATATCTTAATTTTTCAACACCCTAACTTTCTCTCTCCAATATATATATTAATGTATTATAGATAATATACGACTTATGTGTTTATAATCAAAGTTTAGAATAGTAGTTAAAGAAGATGACCTTCTTGACAGGAGGGACCTTAATATCAGTAGCATTTTTCTTCAAAATACGCTTTGCTTCCCCATCGAACATAGTCATATCCACAGTACCAGCTGAATCTTGAACTTTGAAATTAATCTTGAACCTACATAAAATTAAACAAATTTGGAATAAAATAAAGTACCATTGCATAGCAAACGAAAATAAAAATATAAAAAGACACGAAATATTTAAATCACCTTGGAAATGGGTTAATAATTCATTTGTTTTTCAAGCAATCGTCTTCATTGCATTTGTAGACTTTATGACCATCTTCCAAACAATTTTCTACAATCTTGAGGCAATGAATACAGGCACTATAAATGTAGTTTGGGTAAAACTACCTTAATGGTACCCAAGACAATAACATTCTTGGCCTAGGAAAAAAAATGTTTATTAGCATTTTTAGAAATACATCATTGTTAAAACATACTTTCAGTGGGTTTTCAACATACCTAAAGTTACCACCATTTTCCCCAAGGATAGGTTTTCGGATCGAATTTTTTTTGGAATAGATGAAAAAAACCTCGATAAACAAGAAGCAGTAATTCTATTACCCTACAACATAAAGAGATAATAGTTAACAATTAAAACTCAAATATAATAACTGACAAAAAAGTGTAATGAACATACCTGCTGATCAAGGAGGATCATCTCCATTGAATAAGTCATTCATGGATTTCTGAATGATGGCGTTGTCCATATTTTGAGAACTCGTACAATAAGAAAATGATCAGAGTTGTTAATATCTAACTCGTTAAAACTGTCAACTTTTTGCAACTGATTCATAGAGAATACTTGCTTATTGTCTAATGGTTTTTGAACTTCTGATGCATTTCATTCTTTAATCGGGTAGATATATATAGATATATGGATTGATGTAATTTTAGTATTTTTTTAATTATTAAGGGAAGTATTGAAATTGAATTTTAAATATGGAATGAATTTTGGTGATTAGGATAAATATTGTATTATTGTTACGAAATTGTTTTAAATAATCAATTTACCACTAATAAAATTCAATCCTAAAATATGTCATATTAAATAGGTAATCAAACTTACCTTCAATAAGATTGATCCTTAAAAATATGTCAAATTAAACAGGTTATGAAACTTACCTTCAATAAAATTGATCCCTAAAATATTTTTAAACTTGATCCCTAAAATATTTTAAAATATTGATCTCTAAAATATGTCAAATTAAACACATATTAATTTGGGCAAATTTAAACCATTTTTGTTTTGAAATATATTTATTTATGGTTGTGTTGACAATGCTACAAATTAGATAAATCTAATTGGTATAATTGAAAAATTAATACTTTTAAATATATTTTAGGTAAGTTAAAAGATTCAAAAAAATGATATGTATTCGGATAATTGAAGAATTTGAATACATATTCTATTTTTTAAATATTTGTTATATATTCGGATTTTTAGAACATATATTATTCTTTATTTCAATGAATATGTATAATGTATCATAAATTGCGAATGATGAATATTAGTGGACATGAATTCGGATTTTTAATATGCATATAATTAGAAATTAATCAAAATCATACCTTAAAAAGCATACCTTAAAATCCTCAGTTTGTTGTAAAATCCCCATTTTTCTTTATTCAAGAAGAAAAAACGCAGAGTCCCCCAATACATGTGCAACTTCCATGTAAGAACTCGGATAATAGAATCAAATTGAGAGGTTGTGTAAACTCATGTTCACATTTGAAGAAGCTGATAATAGAATAAAAAAAAGAGACTTTAGGCATTAATGAAGTTGAAATTCTTAAGTTAACATAAAGATGGTTATCCTGCTTAGATTAGGGTGACAGAAGTGAAATGACAGATTGAGAAATTAAAAAAAATTCACTTTTCTAAATTGATCAATAGTCACATTTCAATGATGTTTTCACACTATCTGCTCAAATTATGCAGATGGAACCATCTTGATTGTAGCCACCTTTTATTCATAAATCCATCTTTTTTACTTGTTTATTTTATCTCTTTTTTTTTGTAATTATCCCTGAGGGTTTTGATTTTTGAGTGAATAAAAGTAGAAAACTTACGCTATGGTGGTGGATTGGTAATTCAATAAGATAGGTTGGGAAGTGGATCTTTAGTCAGGTGTGGTTGCTAATCATCTTGTTTAGATGGTGCTACTGCTGATCCTCCTTCCCTTCTTCCAATATAAACCCTCCAAATATTTCACATCAAATGCAAGTACATTTGTTTTTAATAATATGACATCAAAATTAGAAATATTAATGGTGGATAACCCTCAGAGATGTTGATCATAACTCAAATGTCTCTCTGCTTTTGCTGATTAAAATAAAAGTTTGGTTAAATTGCAAGAAGGATTTAGTAAAAATGTAAAATTGGAATAAAAATAGTTACTTTTGTTTTTTAAAGTAAAAGTGGAAAAGGCATATGAGTCTATCTTCCCCACTCTCAACTTTTACTCATCTCTGCACTTTTAAAAGTTTCCAATACATTTACATTTAATTTATTAAAAATTTTCATTAATTGAAGAATTTGAATACATATTCTATTTATTAAATATTTGTTATATATTCGGATTTTTTAAAAGTGTGATTAGGCAAAAGTTTTGTGTAGGATAATTTAAATGAATTTAAAATAAAAACACCATGTTACAGGATAATATTATATGTGGTGAGGTTAGTTTCCACTTGACAAATTTTGATATGACTTCATTCCCACTTCAGTTATAAGGTTGATGCCAATCTAATATTAAGTTGAGAATCTTTTAATACTTTAATATTAATTTAATAAAGAAACATAATTTAAAAGAAACGAATGGGAATTACATATTAGTCGAATAGATGTGTTAATGACATTTAACATTGATAATACACAATTGCATTCCATGAGAAGAATACAACAAAACATCGTCATATTTTGCAATTGAAAAATCCAAAACGAAAGCATTGTAAAAACGTGTAAAACATATATAACATTTTCCATAAGCATAATCCACCAAGACTAATGTGTCAAAATATCCACAAACAAAATATGACCAATTGCATATCATAGCATATAGTAGAGTCAGTTAGTCAAACTACCAAACAAAAACATCATACCATAAGCATAATCCACCAAGACTAATGTAACAAAAATATCATACCATCTAGTCAAACTTCCAAAGAAGTGTGTAGCAGAACATTAAACTAAAATGCACCATAAAAGTATCTTTGAGAGTTAAAACATACATATTTCCATGCAACCTCATGCGAAATAGTCCTTAACATGCCGAGAAAACCAGAATCAACCGCGTAGTGAAAACTACAAACATCCCAATCTTTCAATCCAATGACATTCATAAATTTTCCCCAGTCTTTAGCAACGAACCTGAAGTATAACAAATATGCATTCATTTAAAAAAATAGAAAACAAATAATTATATTGATACCAAAACTATTTAATAACAAATATGATAAAACAAATAAAAAAATGTAAGATGGTATGAACCTGTTTTTGTCAGGAGTTCTGCCCTTTTGGACCCTGAATTCCATAGTATGAAGATCGCCACCCTCAAATTTGACTTTCATGCTCATGATTTGAAAATGCGTGAGCATCAGATCGTCTACTCAATCTAGCTATTCGGACATCGAAACGTAATTAAACGATTGTTTTATTGATCACAAGTGAACAATTACAATCATAGAACACTTAGAAATGACACAGAGAAAACACTCTCAGAAACACACACTTAAGAGAATCTCACACGCTTAGAACCTTAATTACAAGAACAAACTTGGTATTTATAGTAGCTGGCCGATCTCTGTCTGAAACGTAGGTTCGGCCAGTCCGAACTCCTGGTTCGGACCATGTTCGGCCAGTGAGACTTTAACTTGAACTTGTACTTTGTTTGATACTTCACACGACGCACATATCAGGTATCAACAAACTCCCCCTCGTCATGTGCAGTATCTCTTCAACATTATCAAATATGTATCTTCAATCAAGCTCCCCCCTCAAGTGTAGAATCTGTTGGTCCAACGAAATGAATCTTCGAACAAACTCCTCAACTCAATCGTAGCTTGATCTTGAATACTTGATGACATCTAGTGTATCTCTGGTCTTTTATCAACAACTTTAGAAGACTTGAAGTGATGAAATCTTGCACTTTAGCAACCTGCATCAACATTTAAATAATTGTAAGGAATATTGTGCTTAGAAGATTTCCAGCTGAAAGCTAATTTTGTTAAGTTTCGACTGAAGTTGAAGTTCAAGCGGAAAGAAGCAGTTTTGTCACTTAGCGAATATTCCGGGTGAACTCGATTATCCACCAGATAATGAGTTCAACCGGACTTTTCCTGAGATGTCTTTTCAGCAAGTCCAATCCTGCAAAAGCTTCTCGGTTGTTTCTAAATTTGTTCAAGCCGCTCTCCTAAAGTAGTATGTTGCTGTTTAGAAGCAAGATATTCCAATTGTCGGTGTTTATGCTTTTGGTAGTTTGTATTTGACTTTATATTTTACGGTCTAGATTAGATCGCATGAGATCAATGGTTGTCCTTGATCTCATTAGCACTATATATAGCTTAGTTAGCTCATAGTTTACACAACAGTTCTCGAACAACTTGTAATAGTGTAGCTTTGAGTTAATGCAAATAGTGCCGAGTATTTGTTACTTCATTGTTACTATCTTTATGCAATCAAGCACTCACATCAATACAAGAGAACTAATATAAGCTTAAGTAGAGTGAAATATAACTTTAATTCCGCAGGGTTATATTTGCAAGTAGAAGGGTTTCTTGTTAAGTTAATTTGTTTAACACCGATCCTACAAGTTGTATCAGAGCTTTGGCTCTCACTTTGAACACTTTCAGTGCTTCAAAGTTAATACTCTACTTGCTTATTCTACAAGCTTTGTTCTTTTATCTTTCTAAAGTTTTTCAAACATGACTGATTTCAGTTTAAGTTGTCCAAACGGTAGTGCCAACAAACCGCCAATGTTCACTCCTTATGACTTTGGTACCTAGAAACTCATGATGGAAGGTTTTGTTAGGATTTTAGACCGTCGTATTTGGAAATCTTTTACTAAAGGACCTTACTCACCCATGGTTTCATCTTCTGATGACGCGGAAGTCAAAATACCCAAACCTTTAAAAAAATACGTTGATTCTGACTATGTTGCTCTCGAATTTGACTATAAGGCATATTGGACTTTACAGGATGCACTTCCTAATTCCATTTTAAGTGGGTTTAAAGGATACAAAACTGCATTTGACCTGTGGAATGCCTTAAGTGAAATGTATGAAGGAACAAGTGAAGTAAAAGAAAACAAGAAAGATGTCTTAAAACAGAAATATGAGAATTTCAAATCTGGTGAATCAATGACAAACCAGTACTTAAGATTTGTTTCCTTACTTGATGAACTGCAAAAGGTAGACGTAAAACTAGATCAGGTAGATGTAAACAGAAAATTCCTTCATTCCTTGCCTTCTGTGTGGACAGTTTACACTGTGAGCATCAGGGAATGTAAGAATTTGAAAAAGATGAGACTTAGTGAACTTCATGGCATACTCAGTGCTTATGAAATGGAACTAAACCTTAAACAAACCTCATCTATTGAGTCAACTCACTTGTTTTCAACTGCACTAGTAACTACCAATTTTCACAATCAAAGAACTTCAAACTCATCATCATACTTGTCACCTACCGTCAGTTTTCCTGAGACACCAAGGTGTCAAGAGAGCTTCTCAAACACGTTTGACAACTCTCACAATGTTCACGTAGCAACTGACTCTTACCAAGGCTTCATTCCTGAAGATCTTGAGTGCATAGGTGCTGATGATTTGGAAGAAATGGATATTATGACCCAACTTGCCATGGTGTCTGTCAGAGCTCAAAGGTTTTACAAAAGAACTGGTAGAACCTACAAGGGAGCAAATGGCGCTCACATAGGCCTAGACAAAAGCAAAGTGAAATGCTATAACTGTCACCAACTTGGCCACTTCGCAAGGGAGTGCTCTCAACCAAGAAGAGAAGGACAGAACCATGGTCATGTCCAAGTGAAAAATCATGGAGGAAACAATTCAAACAACAACATCTCTGGTAACAACTCAGGTCATCACCCCACCCCACCAAAGCCAACTGGAAGTCAAAACCACCAGAATGTGGTTGCTGCTATTGCTAATCAAAACTCAGGTGTTGAATGGGAAGATTTTGTTGCTGAGTTTGAGCCTGTCAACCATGCTTTGATGGCCAAACAAGACTCCATCTCAGATCAGGTAAACTCTATCCCTGAGAAAGTTTTAGAAAACCTATGCAGCCCTGCTTGCATAGAGCAAGTGGCAAAGTATCAAAATCACAACACTGACTTGATTGATGAAGTTTCAAACTTAAATGAGTTAAAGGAATGTTTTAAGAAAACTGAATCCTCATACATTTCAAAAATTGTAAACTTAACCAAAAGAGTATGAACAGTTAAAACAAACCAACTCAGTTCTTGAAACATAGCTTGATGACTTGTTGTCAAAACTTGAGAAATCAAGAAATGAAACCAAAGATGCTAAGGCTGAGATTAATGTTCTTGACATCAAACTAAAAGATGCTTTGTTTACTTGTGACAAATTTCAAACAACAAATAGAAAGGTTGAGAAATTGTGGATGGGAGGAATGTATGGTAAAGCAGGTGTTGGGTATAATAGTGTTGAACCACCAATTGAATATTCACCTGTAATCAAACTAATTGAAGCTTTGAATTCATAATGTAAAGTTTGTCTTACTATTGATGACACTTCATCACAGTCAAGTTTTGAAAACACTGCTGTGTCAAAGAAAACTGAAGTCACTGATGCAAGCACTTCTGCATTAGCTGACCAATCATACATTTTGAAACCTTCAAAAGTTGTTCCACCACCAACTATTTATGAGCCTAAAGACTCAAAAGTTGGAGGGAAACAACCTGAGCAACCAAAGGGAAGTCAAACTCAAAGGCTTGGTCAACTCACTTTCAACCAAGTGATGAAACATGAGTCTCCCAGAAGATTTGAAACCAAACTTGTTGACTGCATGTTCTGTGGTGAACAAGGCCACTTAGCTGCTGTATGTCAGTTCAACCCATTGAGTAAAAACTAAACCATTTTTGAAACCAAAACCTGTTTTGCAACCAAAGGCAAATTTTCAAAAGAAACTCACAGGAAGAATTTCACTTGTGAAAAGCCACACAATGAAGCATTTTGGATCTGAATCCAACATGGTCTTAATTGGTAATGATAAAAATGGAAGCTTTTCTGTTTTAAGGCAAAATCGTTTTCCGGCTTAAGTTCAAGCGGAACACTTTTCCGCTCGAACTCAAGTTCAACCGGAAAATAAAATTCAACCCAGATCAGGTACTGCTCCAAAGCAGAGACCACATGTACACTTTGCTGATGGGTTTGACCATTTTGAAGCTCAATGAAGAAGAAATCCCTCTAGAGGAAAGACCACCTCTAGAGAAAACTTTTCAAGAAGCAAAAAGTCTAACCAACCTGAAATTGAATTTGCTACTAGTTCAAACGGAAATTACACTGTTCGACTTCAGGGGGAGAGTTCAAGACAAAACAAACACTTTCCTCAAAGATTTTCTAAATCCCCTGAAAGAATAAGTTGGTTAATCAGGTAATGAAAAATCTAAGAAAACAACCAACAAACAAAGAAAATTTAAGGAGTACGGGGAAAGAAAAATTACTGAAAGGAAAAACACCAAAGGTTAAAGATTTAGTCAAACAAGTACTCAATTTGAGAACTTCAGTTTTGACAATGATGATCTGCTTAATGAAGCTCCAGTTCTAAATACTTTAGTACTCAAGGAGTACAAGTATAATGATGCTTATGACAGACCCAAGACCACTCAGGATTGGGTCCCCTTTAGAAACTAATTAATTCTGATGTGTGCAGGTGCAAAATAAAGGCCAAAATAGCCTATGGGTATTTGACAGTGGATGCACTTGCCACATGACAGGGAATAAGCAAATTCTAGAAAATACAAAAAGAATTAATGGAGGACCAGTTGCCTTTGTAAGCACAAAAGGCCATATCACATCACAAGGTGATGTGACAAATGGATTGGTAAAATTTGACAGAGTCAATTTTGTTGATACATTAACTTTCAACTTGCTTAGTGTCTCACAGATGTGTGACAATAATTTGAATTTGATGTTTAATGAGAGAGAGGCTATAGTCCTCAAACCTGGTGTTAAAATTCCTGATGAATTAATTATGCTTAAAGCACCTAGGAGAGATGGGCTATACATCTTGGATATGTCAGTTGTTGCACCCTCATGTGGCACTACCTGCTTTATATCCAAAGCCTCTGTTGATGAGAGTGATCTGTGGCATAGAAGGTTAGGGCATGTAAACTATAAGAATATGAATCGAATTGTCAATCTTGGCTTGGTTAAGAGTCTTCCTAACAAGCATTTTGCATGTTCTGAAAACTGTGTGCCATGTCTCAAGGGCAAGCAACATAAAACCTCTTTTAAGCCAAAAGTTGAGTCTTCTATTTCAAAAGCTCTAGAGTTATTGCACATGGATCTCTTTGGTCCAACTAGAGTGATGAGCTTAGGGAAAAGGTCATATTGTTTTGTTATAATTGATGATTTTTCTAGATACACTTGGGTTTTCTTTCTTAAAACAAAAGATGAAACTGCTGAATTGTTAAGAACACTTGTGACAAATTTAGAAAATCAGTCTAATCTTAAGGTCAAAACAATCAGATGTGATAATGGCACAAAATTAAAAAATCATGTTCTGAATTCATTTTGTGAGGAAAAGGGAATTGTGAGACAATTCAATGCTCCTAGAACTCCACAGCAAAACGGTGTTGCTGAAAGGAGAAATAGGACATTGATTGAAGCTGCTAGATCTATGTTAGCAGACTCCAAGCTCCCTGTGATATTTTGGGCAGAAGTAGTGAACACTGCTTGTTATGTCAAAAACAGGATTCTAATTGTCAAAGGCAAAAACAAGACACCCTATGAGCTTTGGAGAAAAAGAAAGCCAAACATTTACTTCTTTAAGCCATTTGGTTGTCCTGTTACAATATTAATAACCAATGAGTTATTGCCCAAATTTGTAGAAAAGGCAGATGTTGGATACTCAGGTGTGTCAAAAGCATACAGAGTATACAACAAGAGAACCAAAATTGTTGAGGAAACTATAAATGTATCTTTTAATGAAAAATCTACCAACAATTTTGAATCTCAACCCACTTGGTTATTTGATATTGACGCACTAACCACTGCTTTCAACATAACTGTTGATGAGCCTGTGAGCTCCCTAGTGCAGGAACATAATTTATATAGGTCAGCTGATGAACATTGGAAGAGCAACACTGCTGGAACTGAGAAGCAAACCTTCTTCTCTTCAATGAGCATCAAACATATCTTGCCAGGCAAATGAATGAAACCTTCTGAAATAGTTCAAATTGAAGATGACATAGTTCCGGTCGAAGTTCAAACGGAAATTTCTTCGGCTCAAGTTCAACTGGAAAACTTAATTTCAGAAACTATTGAGAACACTGATTCCGGGTCAACTGAACCTGAATACTCAAATGATGATACATCAAATGAATTAAGTTTTGAGCATCTGACCCACCTTTAAGAGGATAGCTCTCATAATACAGTTGAATGTTCAGATCTTGTATCACAAATTGGTGATGTTGAGCTTGACCACAGACTTCATCAGCTCAACATACCCTCAAATGGAAGAAGCCATGAGTTCCCTATGTTTCTCGATAGAAGAATCAACAGAGATCATCCAGTGAGGAATATTATTGGAGAAGTGTCAGCACCCGTGTTGACAAGAAGTAGATCTGCTATTGCAAACATTTGTTTGCATGCTGCATTTTTGTCTCAAGAAGTACCCAAGAAGGTAACAGATGTCTTGGAAGATAACAGTTGGGTAGAGGCAATGCAGGAAGAGTTATTTCAAATCAACAAGCAGAATGTTTGGGAATTATTAGATCTGCCTGATGTAGCAGAACCAATTGGCACAAAGTGGGTATTCAGAAACAAGAAAGATAACAGGGAATTGTTATAAAAAACAAAGCAAGACTGGTAGTGCAAGGCTATGTGCAGGAAGAATGCATTGATTATGATGAAGTGTTTGCACCTGTGGCTAGATTGGAAGCAATTAGAATCTTTTTAGCCTATGCTACCTTCAAAGACTTCCAAGTATTTCAGATGGATGTCAAAAGAGCCTTCCTGTATGGGCTACTGGAATAAGAAGTATATGTCAAACAACCTCATGTTTTTGAGGATCCTCATCATCCTAATAAGGTGTGCAAGCTGATCAAAGCTTTGTATGGTCTCAAACAACCACCTAGAACCTGGTATGAAACTCTTTCTAACTATCTTCTAGAGAATGGCTACAGGAGAGGGGCAATTGACAAAACACTTTTTGTCAAAACTGTTGGTAAGGATATGTTAATGGTACAAATTTATGTAGATGATATTATTTTTGGTTCATCTAACACTGTTTTGTGCAAGGAGTTTGAAACTTTGATGCAGTCTAAATTTGAGATGAGCTCCATAGGAGAACTAACATTCTTCTTAGGCTACAAGTGAAGCAAACTGCAGATGGAATCTTTTTAAACCAATCAAAGTACATTCAAGACATGCTAAAGAGATTTGATATTCAAGCATGCTCAAGTGCAAAAACTCCTATGTCCACTTCCCACAAGTTAACAAGTGACTTAAGTGGCAAGTTAGTGGATGTGCACATGTACAGGGCAATGATAGGCTCACTGATGTATCTCACTGCTAGCAGACCTGACATCATGTTCAGTGTTTGCTTATATGCTAGATATCAGTCCTCACCAAAGGAGTCACACATGCTAGCTGTTAAGAGAATCTTCAAGTATCTGAAGGGCCAACCAAAACTGGGTTTGTGGTATCCCAAGAACTCTGACTTCTCTTTCAGAGCATTCACAGACAGTGACTATGGAGGAGGTGACATAGACAAGAAATCAACATCAGGTGGATGTCGATTTTTAGGAGAAAGGCTTGTCTCTTGGCAATGCAAGAAACAAACTTGTGTTTCCACTTCAACTGCAAAGGCTGAGTATATTGCTGCCTCAAGTTGTTGTAGTCAAGTCCTTTGGATCTAAAATCAGATGCTTGACTATAGGATCACATTCATGAAAACTCCTAGTCTTGCAGACAACAACAGTGTCATCTCCATCATCAATAATCCAGTAAAGCACTCCAAAACCAAACACATTGACATAAGGTATCACTTTATTAGAGATTGTGCAGAAAAGAATCTGATAAAATTTTTCAAAGTTCACACTGATCATCTATTGGCAGAACTGTTTAAAAAAAGCTTTTGATGAGGCAAGATTTTTCTACCTCATCACAGCCATTGGGATGATGAAATTTGAATTAAACTTTTCACAATTTTTAATAAAAGAGAGGCATGTGCTTAAGAGCCCGTCTCTTGATACAAAAAGAAAATGAAAAAGAAAATCTCTTGTGATAATTAGATATCATCTCAGTTCATAGTCAGTAACTTCTGCTACACTATGAAAAATTATCAGAAATTTGAAAAAAAAATCATGTGTTTTGTTGTTCAGTTTCAAGTTCCGGTTCAACCTGTGAGAAAAACAACTTTGAAATCACCGGGTGAACTTCAACCGGAAAAATGCTTTGTAACTCATGTGGAAAATTTTTAAGACAATTCTTCCAAGCAGAAAAATTCTCCGCATGAAGTTCAAACGGAAGAATTTTAGTCTTTAAAATAAAGGAGAAAATGGGTTCCGCTTGAACTTCCGGGTCAACAAAAGTCAAAGTCTCATTTAATTACCCCGAAGGCACAATTTTCTAAGCGGATACACATTTATTTACCCATTAAGTTTTTAACCATTTAATATCCGAGGTTTCAACAAATTTACTTTAGGATAATGACATGCTTTACCAAGTTGTACCATATAACCCATAAAGCATATGTCACATCAGTTACTGAACCGTCTGTTTAAAACTTCTCTCCTCCACGTCACCCACGTCAAAGGTAAAAGCCCTAAATTACCGTCATTCTTCCCCATTTCTCTCAAACCCCATTCAGAAATTACTCCCAAATTTCTCCTAAAACCTCTCCGTAACTTCCAAATAAACGTCGATTTCTATCAAATCGATCATCAACAATGGCTCCTAAAGCAAGTTCAAGTGGCAAGATGTAACATCCCTGGATAAACCTCGAGAATCGGACTAGATTTTTCCAAGAAAAATAAAAGGGGGATTTTTTCTGGAATGATGCGGGGTGCATCATGTTCCTTTTGAATCAATGCAGCCCACATCGCGTGGGGGGTCGTCGGGTCGGATGCGCTACCCGGAAAAGATCCGTGAAATATCTTGATGACAATGCGGGGCATATCGCCTGCTGAAGTAATCCGAAGCGGCCAGCATCGATCCCCAGGTCTATAAAAACGAGTTTTGCCCCATTTCTGCTCATTTTTACACCTACAACTTGGAGAAATCCTCTCCTCTCCGCCCCTTTACCCCTGAGACACCTAATTCTGGCTAGTTGGAGGTTCTAGCAACAAGATAAAGGCATATTAAGGTCACATAAAGCTCGGGTAAGAATCTAGTTCACATATCTCATCATTTTGAGCATGGTTTTATTATAAACACCACTGATCAGAAGTTGTTGATGGTCCAGAAAGTGTTGCACGTCCGATCAAGAGTGACCTAAGGGTTGTGGAAGTGTTCTTGTGGTGAACCAAGGTTAGTATATGTTCGGTTTTGCGTTTGATCATGATTTTGGGCAAACCCACCACTAAAACTGTGTTTGATGATGCATGCAAGGAAGGATATAGCATCTGGAGTTTGCTAGGAGGCTGGGATTGTTAAGACCCGCTTGGATTCGCTTTAGTACAAGCTTTCTTACACAAGGTACAACTAGTTAATGCATACATGTTGATGTTTTGGGTTTAGATTGAGAATTTGAGCTTGGATCTAGGATACCTGACCAACTCAGTAGTAAATGACTACAAAATGAGTTTGGTCCAATAGGTGGAGACCCCTCTTGTTGTATACTAGTGTTAAAACCCGGATTTTGGACTTTTTGAAATGGTTAATGACACCTAGATGATATCAGTGGCTCTTGGCCCTAAATCTGAGTTAGAATCAGTCCGTAGGTGGAAACCAAAGTGTTGGATTGATTGGAATTGGTCAAACCCGCTTCCAATATGATTTCGGGCAAATTTAGGACAAAACCGGGACTTGTAACTTTGGTTGGATAGGCCCCCAGTGCCTAAATTTTTGATATTTTGCTACTGGAAGGGTTGGGAACGAAACCCCATTGTCGAAACGAGCTAAAAATGCAAAATGGGAAAAAGTCACTAAAAGACAAAATAGTCGGTGCGGGTGCATCGCCTTCGGATGACCCTGTCGCAGCCCGCATCACCCCCAGAAATCAGCCGGGTACTTTTGACCCAATGCGGGATGCATCGCTTGGCCAGTAACCCGTTGCTGCCCGCATCGACTCTGTGACCAGGATTAGTGATTTTGTTTATTTTGTGTTTGGGAAATTACCGAGCACCCGATTTTGTTATTTTTACGAGTAGAGTCCCGTCGAATTATAATGGTGAGGATTCACCAGCGGTTGGACTCGAGGATATCGTATCGCTATTTTGGCCTCTCGTTACATTCCCGAGAATGTTTGTAACTTCCTCTTCGTGTTGTTTTTACCAAACGTTGTGAAAACATTCTTGGATTTGGGTTAGGTTCAGATGTATATTTATGTATATATTTTTTTAGACTCGCATCTGTGATACGATAGTTGGACCTTGGATTTCCTCATGCCCGGTGACGTTATAGTTTTTCCGCCCGTTGCATTCTGTGAGTTGATAGCTTTTCCCCTACTTTTATTTAAATGTTTTGGGGTGTACATGAACCATGTCTTGTTGTGTTACTTGTTATTGTGTTTAGGAATGTGTTACCGTGTTATAAATTTACTGCATGTTACGTGACGTTCATGACAGATTAGTGTGGTTAATTTAGGTCCATGTGGGGCCACAAAGACATATATTGCACCAATACAGCTGTAGAGGTAGATCAAGGTGTCTCATACCCGTTCTTGTTGATCCATTAGGGGTCGGGTGATGGCGTATATGCCTACTCATGGGGAGCGGTGACGGCCACTGGTCCGTTTACCCCTCTCGCGTGCTGGTTTAACCATAGGAATTTATAGCAGGCACAGTGTTTTTGGAAACAAGTTTTGGTTGTGAAAATGAGTCAAATGCACTACGACTCACCAAAAACTTTTCGTTGTTGACGTCTTTTTGGTTCATGTGCAGGTAAGTAAAGCTATGGCGGAAGTCGCGTTGTGGTTTTGGGACGAGATGGTGTTGTGGGTTTTGGGGATTATCTTGTATTTATGTTATTTTTGTGACTGTCATGACTATCTTATGTTGTTTGTTTGTGCCCTCACCGTACTTGTAGCCATAGGGTGTCCCTGGGCTTAGTTTGTTTGTGAAGCTTGTATGTAAGACTTAACATGCACTATGTTACAGCCGACATGGCTCTAGTTATGTTTGTTGGACGGGTCGTCTGTTGTTGTGAGCCTTTATCTACTCTTTCATCTATCTGTTTGCTTCCGCAAGTTCTGATACGGGCGGCTGGTCCCACTCTCCTCTCCCCCGCACTTGGTAGGGTGCGGCGGGGCGGGGTGTGTCATGTTGGTATCAGAGCCCAAGGTTCGAGCAGATTAGATGACTCTTAGAGCCACTAAGCTTGAACCTGTAAGAACTCTTAGGCTAAGCACGGTGCTAAGTCTAGGACTTAGGCAGACGTTTGTTTGCTAGGGAGTAATTAAGGTTTAGTGTAAGGTCGGTAGTGATTACAGCCTTGCCAGCTGCCATCCCTACCCACAGGTGCACTAAGACTTAGTGAACCCTACCAAGCACATGAAAGCTGATAGTCCCTCCTTTGTTAAGTGTTGACCTAGGTGGAAGTTCGTGAGTTAGGAGGAAATCAAGGACTAGTGTAAGGTAGGTAGTAGTTTCAGCCTTGCAAACTGACATTTCTACACACAGGTACACTAAGACTTGGTGAGTCCTGGCAAACCAACCTAAGCTGATGGTTATTCTGTGTGCATGGTGTAATAGGACACATCGTCTTTGGTGTGAGTTAGGGTAACGGTACCCTGGGCATGCATGGGATTATTTTGATTAACAATGTGGTACTGACTTTTCAATTGGACAGGTAATCTGAAGTCATGGTGTTCGGACGAAGCAAATCATCATCCTCACGATCTAGCGAAAAAGGAAAGAAGAAGGTGGAAGGTCCCAGCCGACCGGTTACTCCATTGAGTCCCGATTCTTCGGGCTATGTCGTGTCTCCTTCAGCGCTTATTCGGAACACGTCGCATCGGGAGGAGCAGCCACAGGAACTTTCGCGACCGCCGTGGAAGCGCATTAGAGCTCGTATGTCTGTTCGCCCTCAGCCACATATCCAGCTGACTCAGGACAAGACTGATGCCGGTTTTTCTGTAGTTGTTGCAGCACCGCTGGTGAACTTGGATGATTATGAGGATGAGCCTGAGGAGCAGGCAGACAAGGTGGAGGCACCGCAACCAGAGCATCCGGAGCCCCAGCAGTCCGGTAACCATTTGGTTATTGAACTTTCAGCGGGACACTCTGTTAGCTATCACTCACAGCACCATGAGCACCCCGTCTATGCATCTCCCGCTTACGCCCCATCGAGCTACACCACTGGAGTTAACGACGGCACAGACGAGTCTGAGCCGATGGTCGAGGTCCCTATCGTCACGGCAGCCGCCGTTGTGGCAGGATAGCCTATTCCACCGCCACCCCCTCCTTATGCTATGGATCCCCCTGACCCCTACATTACTGCACGTATGGAGGCCCAGCAGGTAGGCCTAGTTTCCGACCGCTACTCGTTTCCGGCATTACAATGGTCTTACAGCTCCACGCCCCTTTGTACCCACCCCCTGTTGATCCATACTATCCTCATCCTCTGCCACCCCCACCATACATGATGCCACCCTACTCGTACGCTCCGTACGCACCCTATATTGAGACTCACTGTTCATCCTTTTTGGGCTCTGGTTATCCCTTCCCTTACTCACCTTATCATGACTTCGCGGGACCGAGTTCCCCTGATGTTTTTGCTCTTGTGGAGCAGAACCGCGCGCTGGCAAAGGAGAACGAGGAGGTTAAGAAGAGAGAAAAGTGTATGGCGAAAATGTTATCCAAGGCGTCATCTGCTTTCGGGGAAGCAGCCAGGATCGGGTTAGGCATGGGGAAGAAGAAACACCGTTGATGGATTCGGGTGCTGATGATGTGGTCGTGTTGGTATTGTGCTAGTTTCGGTGTGATTGTGGTTCTTTTCTTTTCATGGTTCTTGTTGTTATGATGTTTTCCTTTCGGTTGTATTTGTGATGTTTTAGACACTGTATCATATGGTTGTTTAGAACTTGTAATGTTTAAGTGTTGTATTTGGATCTGGTTGCTAAACATTTTAAGACTTATGGTTGTGTTGTTATGGAATCTAGTGTGATGACTTTTGATTGCATTATTGGTACTAGATTGTATTGTGCTCAGGATATTATAGCTTGTTGAAGATAGAAGTTAAGTAATGCCTTGAGTAGGAATTGCTTAGAACTCTTTAGGTCCTCTGTTTCCGTAAATAGTCATGACGGTGCTTAGTTTCGTGAGCCCTCCCCCTATTCCGGGTTGTATCGGATGGGTGTTCCCTCCGTAGATCCCCGAGACATGGAACTGAAGCGATGCTTCACGTTGATCCATATTGTGGGGGCAAGACCAGAGCAAGAACTTATACCCCGTTTGTGTTAAAACCCTTGTGGAGATTAGTCTGTGTCACTGATGCGTTACGGTTGAGTCTTAATGAACCTTTATGTTGATTCTAATCGGGCGTCTCGCCTTACTTTCAGTCGGTGTTAGCAAGACCACCAAAAGAAGGACGCGTCAGAATACTGACGATCTTCAGAAAGAAGCTGATGAAGACAACCGCTCCCTACATGTCGTAGATGGGAAGGATGAAAATCCTCTTACTTCAGAACAAAAGCGCGAAAAGGATCAAGAAGATCGTTTCCAGAAATTGATCGCTGACGGGATTGCTCTGCATTCCCGAATCTAGTTGCTCAATAAAAGAGGATGGCAGTAGAGAAGAATGACAAAGAAAAGCAAGACCCCTTGTATGCTGAAAGGACCGAGTCAAGTCACCATCGTAGGTCCAAGTCTGAAAGGCACAAGGTTGTCGGAGTTGAGTCGTCTTCTAGTTCCCGAATCGACCCTAAGAGGCATCGCCATCACAGTCCTGATTCCTACAGCTCGGAGGAGCATGAGCAAAAGAAGAGTAAGAAAAAGGAGAGAGGAGTTGAAGAAACAGGTTGCAGTTATAAGACTTATATGGCTAGTAAGCCAGGCACTTTCCGAGGTGATAAGAGCGCCACTGAAGCTCTAAACTGGTTAGATGAAGTGGAAGGGGCATTGGATATTAGTGATTGTGCCGAGAAGGATAAAGTGAGATTTGCTTCGCAATCGTTCAAGGGTCCAGCATTGACCTGGTGGAAGACGGAACTCCATAAGCGTGGAAGGACCAAGGCCTATGATATGGAGTGGGCCAAGTTTCGTAAGTTGGTTCGACGAAAGTTTCTCCCAGAGCACGAGTCTGAAAAGCTAGAGAATGAGTTTATTCATCTAGAGATGAAGGGTTCAGACTACATGACTTACATCAATCGGTTCAATGAGCTGCTAAATCTGGTTCCGCATATGGCGAAGAAAGAGTCGACCAAGATTCGACGGTTTGTCGTGACCGAGGAGGAAAGAAAGGGCACCGAGATGAGAGAAGGGGCAGAGATGACAGAGGAAGGGATTACAGGAAAGGGAAGCCCACGTGTTACAAATGCAACACCATCGGACACTATGTTGATCAATGTGCAAAGCCCGCGGGGTGTTATAACTGTGGAAACAAGGGACACCGGATCGCCGACTGCCCGAAGCCAAGGGTTGACACCAGATTCAGGAACAAGGGCAGAGATGGCGGAGGCCCAAAAGGTAAGCCTCGAATTTTCATAATGACTACTGAGGAGGCCCGTAAAAACGACGATGTCGTCTCCGATACGTTTTCTGTGAATGGCAATTATGTTAGTGTGTTATTTGATTCTGGTGCAAATAGGAGTTTCGTTTCTACTACCTGTATTCCCAAATTTAAATGTGTATTGCATGCTTTAGATCGGCCTTATATTGCAGAAACCGCTAATGGGCAAGAAGTTAGTATCCCTGAAATTGTTAAGAATTGCCAGTTAAGGTTAGACGATGCCATATTTGATTTAGAATTGCTTCCCATGACCTTAAGTGAATTCGATATTGTACTCGGAATGGATTGGTTGACTCGGCATCGAGCTAATATTCATTGCGACGAGAAGATTATGGAAGTTGAATCCGCGGACGGGAAAATTCACACGATAGTGGGCGATCGTCAAGTGCGGCCGTTGAAGATAATTTCAATGCTCAAGGCGAACAAATGCATGAAGAAAGGATGCCATGCTTTCCTAGCTAACTTGGTAGAAGTCCCTCGCGAGAAAAGGGTTGAAGATGTACCCGTTGTTTCGGAATTCGCCGACGTATTTCCGGATGAGGTACCGGGATTGCCACCTGAGCGACAGGTGGAGTTCCAAATTGAATTGGCACCGGGAACGACCTCGATGGCTAAAGCGCCGTATAGACTTGCGCCCTCTGAAATGCGGGAATTGAAGAGCCAACTGCAAGAACTTTTGGATAAGGGTTTCATTCGACTTAGCTCTTCACCTTGGGGAGCTCCCGTGTTATTTGTGAAAAAGAAGAATGGATCATTGCGTATGTGCATTGACTACCGTGATCTCAACAAAGTAACCATCAAGAATAAGTATCCACTCCCTCGAATAGACGATTTGTTTGATCACCTCCAGGGAGCGAGTTATTTCTCCAAGATTGATTTGAGGTCTAGATACCATCAAGTAGTTAGAGAAGAAGATGTGCCAAGAACTGCATTCAGAACAAGGTACGGGCACTATGAGTTCACAGTGATGCCCTTTGGTTTAACGAACGCACCTGCAATCTTCATGGACCTGATGAATCGAGTATGTAAGCCATACATCGACAAATATGTGATAGTATTTATTGATGATATACTGATCTACTCGCGCACGAAAGAGGAACACGAAGAACACCTCAGAACAATGTTGGAACTTCTTAGGAAGGAGAAGCTTTATGCGAAGTTTTCCAAGTGTGAATTTTGGCTTCGTGAAGTTCAATTTTTGGGTCATATTGTGAGCGATGCTGGAATTCAGGTGGACCCAGCAAAGGTTGAGGCGGTAAGAAATTGGGAACAACCTAAGTCTCCGACAGAGATTAGACGATTTTTGGGTTTAGCGGGATATTATCGTCGCTTCATTCAAGATTTCTCCAAGATCGCTTCACCTTTGACCGCATTAACTCAGAAGAACGCAAAGTGGGATTGGAAGCAGAAACACACCGATGCATTTGAACTTCTGAAGCAAAAGTTGAGCACCGCTCCTATACTTTCCTTACCCGAAGGATCAGAGGATTTTGTTGTTTACTGTGATGCGTCAATCAATGGATTGGGATGTGTGTTGATGCAACGAAACAAAGTGATCGCTTATGCATCAAGGCAGCTTAAGACACACGAGAAGAATTATACTACACATGATATGGAACTCGGTTCGGTAGTGTTTGCCCTAAAGATTTAGAGGCACTATCTCTATGGAACGAAGTTTGTGGTGTTCTCAGATCATAAGAGTTTGCAGCATTTGTTCAATCAAAAGGAACTAAACATGCGGCAAAGGCGTTGGATGGAGGTGTTAAGTGATTATGATTGTGAGATAAAGTACCATCTCGGAAAAGCCAACGTAGTGGCTGACGCACTGAGTAGAAAGGAAAGAACCAAGCCTCTGAGGATTTGTGCGATGAGAATAGATGTGTGTGCTGATCTGATCGATAAAATTTTGAAAGCCCAAAACTAGCAAATAGCTGATCTAGAAGTGAATAGAAAAGAAGAAATGATGACCATCGTGGGTCGCCTTACTAAGGGACCCGATGGTATCCTTAGACTGGGAAATAGAATCTGGGTGCCGAAGGAAGGCGGTCTCTATGAAATAATCCTTCGTGAAGCGCATAAGTCCAGGTATATGATGCACCCTGGTAATGATAAAATGTGTTGATACCTGAAATGTGCGTCGTGTGAAGTATCGAGCGAAGACCAAGTTCAAGCCAATATAGGATTGGCCGAACTAGGTCCGAACCTGAAGTTCGGACCGGCCGAACCTGGGGTTCGGAGGACGTTCGGCCAGTCGTGTATAAATAGTAGTTTGGTCTTTGTGTTTAGGAGATCTGAGCGTTTGAGCAAATCTTAAGTGTGTGTTTCTGAGTGTGTAATCTCTGTGTCTATTCTCTGTGTTTACACTGATTGTAATTGTTCGTTTTGATCAATAAAACAATCGGTTAATTACGTTTCGATGTCCGATTAGCTAGATCGAGTAGACGATCCGATGCTCACGCATTCTCAAGTGGTATCAGAGCTTTCTGGTTCACTCTACTGATCTGTGGTTGCTATTTTCGGATTATTGAGCGTTTTTGAAGTTTTCTCGAGTTTCATTACGTGTTTTCTATCATTTTTGACGTGTGTTTTGTGTCAAAATTGTTCCTAAACCACTTTCTATCGACTTTTCTGATCTACCCTATCAAGTTTCGTCAAAATCAGTCCGTTTTCACGAGTTTTCGAAAAATGTCTTCGAGGTTCGGAGGTTACTGGGCAAGCTCGGAGTAACCGCTCCGAACTTGAGGTTCGGTGGTGTCTCGGAGAGCGTTCGGCGAGGGTTCGGTGGTAGATCGGTTAGGGTTCGGAGTTTCTGCGTTCGGTCACTAGTTCGGTTGAGGTTCGGACATTATATTTAGGCTCGGAGCTAGATCGGTGAGAGTTCGGAGTTGACATTGATTCGGACAAAGTCCGGTGCGAGTTCGGAGGTTGATCGAGGTTCGGACTAAGTTCGGACGACTGACAAGGTTCGGAGCAAGTTCGGAGGACAGAATTGTTCAAATTTTCAACGATGTCGGATTTTCAAGCTTTTGCCGCAATGCAAAGTGCGATGCAAACTATGTTAAATTTTGACAATGAAATTGGAACAAGTCAGAAAGTTCCCAAATTGTTAAAGCTTGAAGATTACCAAAATTGGAAGAAACGATTTTCTGCGTATATTAGCACGAATGACATTGATTTATGGATTCCAATTCGAAAGTTGTATGAACGACCAATGGAAGATGGAGATCTTAAAGAAATTCAAGACTTTGATGGTGCTGAAAGAAAAAGTTATGAGCTTGAAAAGAAAGTTTATGGTTATCTTACTATGGCTTTACCTACTGAATTGCTTCATCAATTTAGTACTTGCAAGAAATCTAAGCAATTATGGGATGCTCTATCTGCAAGATGTGAAGGAAATGCTGATTATAAGAAGAGTCGAAAGAAAGTCTTGAACAAAGAATTTGATAATTTTCAAAATTATGACAATGAAAACATTACTGCTCTAGTTTCAAGATTTTCACATTTGATTAGTGAATTGAAGATTATTGGAATTGAAAAATCTGATGCGGATTTAAAGGAAAAGATTATGGAAGCATTACCTGAAAAGTGGGAAAATTATGTTTTGCTACTAACTCATGACAAGGATTATTCTGCTTTAACATTTCACGAGCTTACTGGAAAACTTCATGCTCGAGAAATGGAAATGTTAAACTCAAAGAAGTCAACAGCTACCTTGCAACATCCTGAGCTGTATCATGGTGAAAATAGTGCAAGCATGAGTGCAAAGTCTAAGCCAAACCAGAATACAGCACCAAGTGTTGCTTTTCTAGCTGGAGCGTCAGGAAATTCCGATAATAATTCCTCAAGAAGTTGCAATTTTACAATTCCAAATTATTCAAGTCAAAATGGTTTTTCAGCAGAATCAACTGATGATTGTGCCAAAATGATTTCTGCCTTGATTTCATCATCTTTTGGTCTGATTCTCAAAAATGTTGCTGATGCAAAGTTAACCAGTGAGGATCTTGATGCTCTTGATGATGATCAATTGACTGAATTGGATGTTTCGTGGCAATATGCTATGTTGTGTCAAAGATCTAAAAGATTTTTTAAGAAGCATGGAAGGAACATTTCTGGTGACAAATTGGGATTTGACAAGTCAAAACTCAAGTGCTTTAAATGTCAACAACTTGGACATTTTGCCAAAGAATGTCAACAGAAAGCTAATATTTCACAATCATCAAAGCCTGGTTTTACTCAACCATCTACTAGTAATACAGGCAAGACCACTGCTTTGGTTGCTCAAAATGATGGTGTATATGATTGGGGTCAACAATTTGGGTATAATTCATCAGCTTTTATAGTTACCCATGATTTACAAGAAGATTATGGTTCAGATACTAGTTCAGATACTAGTTCAATACCAAGTTCGTATGCATCTGCTGAAAATTTGGAGAGTTTGATGAAAGAAAATGTTTTGTTGATGAATAAAGTTCAACAATTGACTGAAGAGTTTGAGGTGGTTAAATCTGAATAGAAGATTTCTAAAAAATGTGAAAAGGATTTGGTTTTGAAGAATGAGGATTTGACTAATGAAATCAAAATGATGAATAAAGTTTTAGAAGTATTGAAGCAAGAAAAGAAGAATGTTGAAATTTCGAAAGCTGAAATTTGTGAAGAAAACGGTGAGTTAGTCAAAGAAGTGAAGAAATGGAAGGAAGAGGCAGAAGATGCTGCAAATGATTTTCAGAATTTGTTTGATAAATCCAAGAATAAGCTTGATTTGCTTACTAAGAGTATTGAAGAATCTGATGCTAAAATCAAAGCATATCAAGTTGATATGGAAAAATTATTAGATGATAAGCGGGAGTTGACTAGGGTTAACAAGGTTCAAACTGCAAATCTGGAAATTCAAAAGAGAAATGAGGATAATCTGAAGAAGGAGCTACATGAAGGTCTTGACAATCTTCGTCTGCAAAAGTTTGAAACTCATAAAGTTGCCAAGCGCTTGATTGCTAAAGAAAAAGAATTTGCAGAAGCTCAACAGCAAATTTCTGATCTCAAAATTCAAGTTCTTGATGCTAAAAGATTGTTCAACAATGTTTCAAATTCACAAGTTTTCACGAGCTTCTTAGCAAATGATGCAAATTTTGAGAGGATGTTTGATAAAACTGCATCACCCCCTGCTCATATCAAGGAAGCTGTCAAAGACGTGAAGGAACAGGTTGATGATTTTGATTATTCAAAGATATCAGTTTCTACTTCTGAAGAAGCAAAGGTTGTAAAGAAGAAGAAAACCACGAAGAACAAGAAAAAGGTATTGAAATCTGAGATTCCTCTAGCACCAATGTTTGTATCTGGTTCGTCGTCTGCTGATAATGAAAAATCGGCTACATCAAGTGACAAAATTCAGTCTCAACCTGACTTTGATGAAACAATTTTCTATGAACAAAAGAAAATTTCTGATGTGAAAGCCGAATTCACAAGATTAGCTAAGAATGGACATCAGAATTCAACTACTGAGGAAAGGATTTCAGGTAAATGTACTGGTCTAGGTTTTCAAGTTTCAAAGTCTCAAGCTGCAGAAGTTCCAGCATCTGAATCAACAAATCTCCAGACGCTTAAGTTGAAGCAAGTGAAAAAGGAGGTTTTCAAAGCTGAAAAAGTTCAACCTGAGAGATTCTACAAACTCAAGGGTTCTGATCAATTGTTTTCTGATAAAGAGTTTCCTCTTCACTGCGTGGATGCTCGGAAGATTTCAGAGGTTTTTGTGAAAGATAATATTTCTTCTGCAAGTTCTAAATCTCGAAGCCCAACTTCTAAATGGGTACATGATCACAGGCATCAGGTATATGATTCTCATTCTGATCATGTTAGAGATATTCATGTGTGTTCTTCGCAGGTACGTCACAGATGGGATAAAACGACAAGAATTTGTTATATTTGCCGTCGCCCAGGGCATATGGCAAAAGATTGTCCCTCACCTGCTGATTCATCCCAAAGATTTCACAAGAAATCAGTTTTTGGTAAACCTGCCAACAAAAAGTTCTTTGATGAAAAAGGCAGAGTTTTTGATGAATTTGAACCTACATTCTTTCAAAAACAAAAACGTTTTGTTCCAAAGTTTTCAAAGGATCAAAATGTAGGTTCATCATCACAGTCACCTGTGACTGTTTCATCGAAAACTGAATTACCAAAACAACTAGGGGTGTTCAAAAATATCCGAGTCCGAATCCGTATCCGAATTATCCGAAATTCCGTATCCGAATTATCCGAAAATTTCGGATATCCGGAATTTCGGATATCCGAAACTCGGATATCCGAAAATTCGGACTTGGACTTGGACAAAAATTTACAAAATTTTCGGAAGTTTCGGATACCCGGTATCCGAAAATTTAAATAAATTAAAAAAAATTATATTAAAAAAATAAGGAATTATTGAATACTTGGACTATGTTTATTTGTTTTGTCGTTTTTTAGGTCGAACTTATGTTTATTTGTATTTGAAGACTTGGAATATGTTTATTTGTTTTGTCGTTTTGTCATTTTTTTTGGTTAAATTGTGGTTTTTAAAAAAAAAACTGGATTTTCGGATATCCGTTTTAACTATCCGAGTCCAGTCCGAAATTTCGGATATCCGAAATTTCGGATATCCGAAATTTCGGACTTGGACTTGGACAACAAAAACTGATATCCGAAATTTTCGGATACCCGAAATTCGGATATCCGAAATTCCGGGTATCCGGTTTTGAACACCCCTAAAAACAACAGGAATGGAAACCTAAGGTGGTTTCAAAGCAAACTCAGGACACTGGTCGACCAGAAGCGATTCGCTTCGGGTCATTTGTGAACTAATCAGGTTGTCCAGTGTGCAGGTACTTCTAGAAGACCTATCGATGATTGAAAAATTGTTGATGGAGGAGGATTCTGCTTAATTTAAATTTAATGACAAATTTTTCTCAAAATCTGAAACATATCCGTGTTGATTGATCAATTTTCTTTGCTTACGTTTTTCTCAAAAAGCCAAAAATAGAGTCTTATTTGTGTGTAAAATGAAAATCCAAAAATAGAGTTTTCATTTTAAGGGGGAGAATTGTAAGTAAGGGGGAGTAATTGAGAAAATGCATGGTATGGAGAGAAGAATTGTAAGTAAGGGGGAGTAATTGAGAAAATGCATGGTATGGAGAGAAGGTGAATACATGCAAAATATATAATGAAGGAAGGTGAATACTTGCAAAATATAAAATTGTGAGAAATTGATCATTGGGAAATGATGGTACATTGGCATACGTATCTGACTTATGGATAAAGTAGATGAAAGGGCCATAGGATCATTGTTTGATGTGCTTGGTAGGCTCGTCAAATCAGAAAGTATTCAGATGTGATATACATTAAATGCTAATGCTTGACCATGTGGATAACATCTTGATGCATATCTCATGACTCAAAAAGAAAAATAAGTGTGAAATTCAAAATGAGAAGTCACTGTGTATACATGTGTTCATTTTGCAAAGATTTAATCTTGTTTGATTTTCATTATTTTGTCAAACGATCGGACTTTCTCTGCGTATCGAAAGATCGACCTGATCGTTGTTCGTTTGACGTTCTGCTTTATTTTCTTTGGTGTTTCGTATAACTCATCGGACTTTCTCTGCGTGTACGGGAGTACCGACCTGATTGTTGTTGAGTTATACAACTTCAACTTGTTTTATTTTTCTTATTTTGTTAAATCCGAGGCCTTATCTGCGTATCGAAAGATCGACCTTAAGGTAGACGATTTAACGTTCTTATTTCTTTTTGCATGGAACACAGTTGATTGTATCATGAAAAATATTATGCAATGTGAAAGTTCACAAATGCAATCACACAATAGAAAAAGAAAGACAAACAGAAATTGTCTGAGTATGTCTGATAGTGTGGGGTACACTGGCCAAAGCAAATCTAATCAATACCTTAACATATCCAGATGTTATGAGTATGATTCTGTCTGAGCTTAAGATGGACAAATTATACCAGCAATCGACATGACTTGTGTGCTTCAATTAATTGAAATTGAAGTGTAGTTCAGTGCGTTATGATCAATATGATCCCATATAGTGATCTTTCTCATACCAAAAATAATGTCTGATTCTGTATTGCAATTTCATTTCATTTTAGAAAAGATCAAAAAGATTTTAGGTGTGTTTTGATATAAACTTTCAAAAAGTCAAAAAGTTTTTGTTTCTGCTTTATTTTCGATCTGATCAACACGTGATATAAAATCAATTTTCAAAATCATATCTTGGAGTCTCGAAGAGACGTTTTGCACCAAGATTATTTAAGTGTTAATGCAGGATGCTGTTGTGCAAGCTATCACAACTTCAAGTCTTCTGAAGCTGTTGATAAAGACCAGAGATATACTAGATATCATCAAGTATTCAAGATCAAGTTACGATTGAGTTGAGGAGGAGTTTGTTCGAAGATTCATTTCATTGGATAAACAGATTCTTTACTTGAGGGGGAGCTTGATTGAAGATACATATTTGATGATGTTGAGAAGAAAAGAAAAGAGATACTGCACACGACGAGGGGGAGTTTGTTGATACCTGAAATGTGCGTCGTGTGAAGTATCGAGCGAAGACCAAGTTCAAGCCAATATAGGATTGGCCGAACTAGGTCCGAACCTGAAGTTCGGACCGGCCGAACCTGGGGTTCGGAGGACGTTCGGCCAGTCGTGTATAAATAGTAGTTTGGTCTTTGTGTTTAGGAGATCTGAGCGTTTGAGCAAATCTTAAGTGTGTGTTTCTGAGTGTGTAATCTCTGTGTCTATTCTCTGTGTTTACACTGATTGTAATTGTTCGTTTTGATCAATAAAACAATCGGTTAATTACGTTTCGATGTCCGATTAGCTAGATCGAGTAGACGATCCGATGCTCACGCATTCTCAAAATGTACCAGAATTTGAGACCCCACTATTGGTGGTCGGGGATGAAGAGAGCAATTGCTGAGTATGTTGGGAAATGCCATACGTGTTTGCAGGTAAAAGCTGAGCATCAGAAGCCCGCTGGTTTACTTCAACCTTTGGAAATACCCGAGTGGAAATGGGACATGGTGACTATGGATTTTGTAACGAAGCTTCCAAAAACTAGGAATGGTAATGATGTTATATGGGTAATCGTGGACCGATTGACCAAGTCAGCTCACTTTTTACCGATTAAGGAAACTTACCCCACAGAACAATTGGCCAAGATTTATGTAAAAGAAATTGTGTCAAGGCATGGAGTCCCATTATCAATTGTGTCTGATAGAGATAGCCGATTTACTTCCCATTTCTGGCAAAGTCTTCAGGAAGCCTTGGGAACAAAGATGAAGTTGAGCACGACGAATCATCCACAGACGGATCGGCAGAGTGAAAGAACCATCCAAACCTTAGAGGACATGCTGAGAGCATGTGTGATGGAATTCGGTGGAGTTGGGACACCCACCTACCGTTAGTAGAATTTTCATATAATAACAGTTATCACTCTAGTATAGAAATGGTGCCCTTTAAAGCTCTATATGGCAGGAAATGTAGAGTTCCTTTGTGTTGGTCTGAAGTTGGAGAAGGGCAACTTACGGGACCAGAGTTGGTTATGGCTACGAATGATAAAGTCCGAGAAATTCGAGAAAAGCTCAAAGCCGCACAAGATCGACAGAAGTGTTATGCCGATCGTCATCGTAGGCCATTGGAATTCAAGAAAGGAGATATGGTAATGCTGAAAATATCCCCTTGGAAAGGGATTATTCGGTTTGGAAAGAGAGGAAAGCTAATTCCTCGTTACATTGGACCTTTCAAGATTATATCCAAAGTCGGCAAGGTAGCCTATCAATTGGACTTACCCGAAGAACTCAGTGGAGTTCATGATGTATTTCATGTATCGAATCTGCGCAAATGTATGACTGATGAAGCACTAACAACTCCATTGATAGAGATTCGTGTGGACGAGAAACTAAATTTCACAGAAAGGCCGGTTGAGATTGTTGAGAGAATTGTGAAGAAATTGCGCAGAAAGAAGATTCTGATGGTTAAGGTTAAGTGGGATGCTCGGCGTGGACCCGAGTACACTTGGGAGTCGGAAGTGGATATGCAAAGGAAATACCCCCACTTTTTTTAGGCTAAGTGAATTCCGGGAAGGAATTCTAACAACACATAATATTAGCCAATAGAATTTAAACACATGAAATTGAGCTTCAAGCCTTTTAAGGGGGGGGAGTATGTAACATCCATGGATAAACCTCGAGAATCGGACTGCATTTTTCCAAGAAAAATAAAAGGGGAATTTTTTTTCTGGAATGATGCAGGGTGCATCATGTTCCTTTTGAAGCAATGTAGCCCACATCGCGTGGCGGGTCGTCGGGTCGGATGCGCTACCCGGAAAAGATCCACGAAATATCTTGATGACAATGCGGGGCATATCGCCTGCTGAAGTAATCGGATGCGGCCCACATCGATCCCCAGGTCTATAAAAACGAGTTTTGCCCCATTTCTGCTCATTTTTACACATGCTGAAGTAATCGGATGCGGCCCACATTGATCTTGGGTGGTAAAGTTTTGGAACCAAAACACTTAACCGAGAAAATCTTTTCGAATTTAGTTTTAAACAAGTCTGTTTATCTTGGAAGGGATACCGACCATCCCTTGCCAATTCCAAGGCAGTTTCCTGATGAACCAGTTGATACTGAGGTTCAAACGGAAACTGTTGCAGCAACTGAGCCCCATGCTCAAGATGACAGAGCTAGCAACCCAATAGCTTCTGATCCCACATCTGTCCCTGCTTCCTCTACTTTATAACCTTTCAATCCAAAAAGAGGAAAGCATCCACTCAAACTACCACTGCCACTTCCTCATTTGAATCCCCTCCTGTCGTTTTCAAACGACAGAGACAGGTGGTTATTAGGTCTCCTCCACCTAGTACCACAAGCCAACCCGAAGCTTCAAACCCCGCAAAAGGCAAAAAGCCCAAGTGGAAACTTGTCAAATTGGGATATTCTATTTGGGACGAATCCTCACTTGAGGGGGAGTCATTAGAAGCAGATGCACATTCCCCATCTGAGAGATTTTCACCCCTGCAACCCCTATCACCTAGGAATGAAAGTGCAATCAATCCTGATCTAAATGAAGGTGTTATTAACTCACCCACCTCATTACATGAGAACATTCTGATAGATTAGGACACTGCTGCTCTGAACCCTCATTCCTCACCGGAGGTGAATCTCAGGAGTCATGAAGAGATTCATGCAGCGAGGGTTGTTGCTGCCTAAGTATCCCCACTGGATCTTGGTGCTAGCAGTAACATAACTAAGACCTAAAATGCGGCAATCTTCTCTAAATCAGCATCCGAGGGTCCTTCATTGGAACGAAGGGATGTTGAAACGGTTGAAAAGAATCCCAGGTGCCAAGAAGCCATGGGTACCACAGTTGATCAATCTCGGATTGATAACTTGGTTTTGTCCAAGGATACTGGTAAAAGGCCAGTTGAGGACAGTTATACACTACCAGAATTGATGAAATTGTACCTTAATCTTCAAGCACGGGTTGATAAATTGAATACAACTATTGCTACTTTGGTGAAGGCTGCTCCTACTAACACTGAGGCAGGCCCTTCAAACCCTCTTAGAGAAGCTGATGAAGCTGTTGAAGCTGATGAAGCTAATACTGTCAAATTGGGGGAGAAGATTCCCTCAAGGCCTGTTATGATTGAAATTGAAGAAACTCAGAGGATACCGGCTGAAGTTAGAGCCACAGTCTGCGAAAGAATTGGTTTTAAACCCTTCACAGTGGAAGAAAGTTGGGTAAATTTGAAGAGTAGTCAATTGATTGCTATCTCTCCTTTTGAAGATCCCAACCTCGCTGAGCTAGTACAATCTTCCATGCTGATTGTTGGTGCTCTCCCTGAGCACATAAATTTGATCACACGACTATTAAAAGATGTCATCTTTCCGGCTGAAAGAGCCAATGATCAAACGGAGAAGAACTTTGCCTCCACCAGCAAGGCAGTAAATGATGTTGAAGAAAGCACTGCAACTGTTGCAGTTGCTACTATGACTGAAGGAGGTGATGAAAATGTAATGGGTGAAGGAGAAGGCACAGAGGTACTGGAGCTAACTGATAAAGAAGCTGAAGTCACCAAACCTCAGGTGGTGACTGAAGTTCTAAACTCAGTTCAACCGGAAGTTTAACCGAAAGATCAACTGGAAGATCAACTGGAAGTTCAACCGGAAGTTCAACCGGAAGCTCAACTAGTGGTTCAACCGGAAGAACAGAGAAGTGAAGAAGCAGAAGACATATCTGCAACCTTATTAGCTATGAGGAGTACAGAACCAGTTCAAGCTGAAGAACCTGTTCGATCCGAAACTGGTAGAACCATTCAACAGGTGGTTCAAACTCCTGAAGCTGAAGCTATGTTGAATATGGTAGAAGATGCCAAACGGGCAGTAGAAGATGAGAGGCTAAGTCAAGGTCCTTTAATTGGAGACTGAAGGAATACAATTTGAATGCTTTGACTGAGGTTGATAGGCAGAGGTTAATTTCTATTGCCTCTCAGATGCCTACCAAGCTGGTAAGGAATGATGAGAATTACCTACTGCTGAAGAAGGTAAAAAGGGCTCTTGTGGTGATGCCTTCACCTTCAGAACTCACTTCAAGTACATCATCTAACTTGAATGTTAAACCTGAGCTTGCTGATGCACATATCCAACCTCCACCTTCCTTCATATACAACCTAAACCCCTCACCTACAACAGTTCCATCAGTTCCACAGTCACTTGCCTTAATACCCTACAAGCCACCCTCCATCTCCAAAAAGGTAGCCACCAAGCTTGCAAATCCAAAATATAGAACAGACAATTTCACACCTATTGTCCCTATCAAGAAGAAACCTCCACCTACCATTGACTTCTCAGATATCTTCCCACCTACTCCACCTTCCAGTCCCACACCAGAAGCTAGTAGACCACCAACCAAAACCACCTTACCTCCACTCACCATCAAAGAACCATCAACCACCAATGTTTCTACCACCATCACCAAACCAACTGAAGACCAACCTAATCCCTCTTCTCCCTCATCAAAGGGCAAAGCACCTGTTGTCCAAGAATCAGAAACTGATTCTAATGAGGAGAAATAGAAGAGAAAGAGGAGGATGATGCATGCTAAGAAGAAGAAAGACCAGAAGCAAAAGAGAGAGGCTCCACCCAGAAAGAACAAGATCATGGGTTGGACAGCAGATGAAGCAACCTTTGACTTCACTTTCACCTTGGAAAATGGTACAACTTTAGTAGTGAATGCTCACAAAGCCACCAGCATGCTCTCTGGACTTCAAATGATTGATATTTATGTAAAGTGAAGAGAGATTCTGAGTCCAACAAGGGCGGAGCACCTGTTGAGGTTATGTATTGAGACTACAGTGAACGAATGTGGAATGCTTTTCAAATCCCAGGGTGACACTGACAATGAAGAAGAAGAACCTGTCAGTGAAATCAAATTCATCATTTGGGAAGAAGTTGAGAAGCTGTTCTATGTTCACAGAGCCGATGGCACCTTCACAGTTCATGAGTCATTTTTGTTCAAGATGAATGGAATGAAAAAGATTGGGAGTCATTCAAACATGTGAAGGTGACCAAAACAAACTCTAAAGAGCTCTCTCAAGATTTGGATGCCAACATCAAGTCCTTGGATAAGTAGGTCAAGAAGAAGAAAATTTTTGGGTACAAGTCAGTTTTTGAAGATAAACATTGGAATTGAAGAATAATTTGACAGCATCAGCTTAGGGGGAGATAGTAAGGAATATTGCGCTTAGAAGATTTCCGGCTGAAAGCTAATTTTGTTAAGTTCCGGCTGAAGTTGAAGTTGAAGCGGAATTCTCAACTTCGAGCGGAACTGGCAGCTCAAGCGGAAAGAAGCAGTTTTGTCACTTAGCGAATATTCCGGGTGAACTCGATTATCCACCAGATAATGAGTTCAACCATACTTTTCCTGAGATGTGTTTTCAGCAAGTCAAATCCTACAAAAGCTTCTCGGTTGCTTCTAAATCTGTTTAACCTGCTCTCCTAAAGTAGTATGTTGTTGTTTAGACGCAAGATATTCCAATTGTCGATGTTTATGCTTTTGGTAGTTTGTATTTGACTTTATATTTTACGGTCTAGATTAGATCGCATGAGATCAATGGTTGTCATTGCTCTCATTAGCACTATATATAGCTTAGTTAGCTCATAGTTTACAAAACGGTTCTCGAACAACTTGTAATAGTGTAGCTTTGAGTTAATGCAAATAGTGCCGAGTATTTGTTACTTCGTTGTTACTATCTTTATGCAATCAAGCACTCACATCAATACAAGAGAACTAATATAAACTTAAGTAGAGTGAAATATAACTTTAAATCCGCACGGTTATATTTGCAAGTAGAAGGGTTTCTTGTTAAGTTAATTCGTTTAACATCGATCCTACAATAATCTTGGCGCAAAACATCTCTTCGAGACTCCAAGATTTGATTTTAAAATTTGAATTTGTATCACATGTTGATCTGATCGAAAATAAAGCAGAAATAAAATCTTTTTTACTTTTAGAAAGTTTATATCAAAACAAACCTACAATCTTTTTGATTTTTTTAAAGTTTATGCTAAAACACACCGAAAATCCTTTTGTTCTTTTCTGAAATGAAATGAAATCACAATACATAATCAAACACTATTTTTGGTATGAGAAAGATCACTATATGGGATCATATTGATCATAACGCACTGAACTACATTTCAATTTCAACTAATTGAAGCTCACAAGTCATGCTGATTGTCGGTATAATTTGTCCATCTTAGACTCAGACAGAATCATACTAATAACATCTAGATATGTTAAGGTATTGATTAGATTTGCGTTGACCAGTGTACCCCACACTATCAGACATATTCAGACTTTTTTTGTTTTTCTTTCTTTTTCCTTTTTGTGTGATAGCACTTGTGATTTTTCACAATGCATAATATTTTTCATGAAATTGTCAACAGTGTTCCATGCAAAGAAATAAGAACGTTAAATCGTCTACCTTAAGGTCGATCTTTCGATACGCGAATAAGGCCTCGGATTTAACAAAATAAGAAAAATAAAAAAATTGAAGTTGTATAACTTAACAACAATCAGGTCGGTACTCCCGTACACGCAGAGAAAGTCCGATGGGTTATACGAAACACCAAAGAAAATAAAGCAGAATGTCAAACGAACAACAATCAGGTCGGTCTTGTGGACACGCAGAGAAAGTCCGATCGTTTGACAAAATAAAGAAAATCAAACAAATTTAAATCTTTGCAAAATGAACGCATGTATACACAATGACTTCTCATTTTGAATTTCACACTTATTTTTCTTTTTGTGTCATGAAATAAGCATCAAGATGTTGTTTTTGTGTCATGAAATAAGCATCAAGATGTTGTCCACTTGATCAAGCATTAGCATTAGTATTTAGTGTATATCACATCTAGATACTTTCTGATTTGTCGAGCCTACCAAGCACATCAAGCAATGATCTTATGGCCCTTTCATCTACTCTATTAATGAGTCATATACATAAGCCAATGTACCATCATTTCCTAATGATCAATTTCTTAAAATTATATATTATGCATGTATTCACCTTCCTTATATATTTGGCATGTATTCACCTTCTCCCCATAACATGCTTTTTTTCTCAATACTCCCCCTTACTTACAATTCTCCCCCTTAAAATGAAAACTTTATTTTTGGATTTTTATTTTACTCAAAAACAAGACTCTGTTTTTGGCTTTTTTAGAAAAACTTGAAAGTAAAGAAAAAATTAATAATCAACACGGATATGGTGCAGTTTAAGAATTTCAGAAAATTTGTAGATATAAAAAATTTTATCATGAAATTTAAGTTAGGCAGAATACTCCTCCATCAACAACGTTGTAATCATCGATAGGTATTCTAAAAGTACCTGCACACTGGACAAACTAATTACTTCATAAATAACCCGAAGCGGATCGCTTCTGGTCGACCAGTGTCCTGGTTTTGCTTCGAAACCACCTTAGGTTTCCAATGTTGTTTTGGTAGTTCTATTTTTGATGAACTTATCACAGGTGACTGTGATGATGAACCTGCATTTTGAACCTTTGGAAACAATGTAACAAAACGTTTTTGTTTTAAGAAGAATGTAGGTTCAATTTCATCAAAAACTCTGCCTCGTTCATCGAAGAACTTCGTGGGGGCAAGTTTACCAAAAATTGGTTCCTTGTGAAACCTCTGAGGGGAATCAGCAGGCAGTGGACAATCTTTTGCCATATGCCCTGTGCGGCGGCAAATATAACAGATTCGCTTTGTTTTGTCCCACCTTTGATGTACCTGCGAAGAGTTACACACATGAATATCTCTAAAATGATCAGAGAAAGAATCATATACCTGTCGGCGATAATCATGAACCCATTTGGAAGTTGGGCTTCAAGATTGAGAATCGTCAGAAGAAACTTTAGCTTTCACAAATACTTCAGAAATCTTCCGAGCATCGACACAATGAAGAGGAAATTCTTTATCAGAGAAAAGCTTATCAGAACCTTTAAGCCTGTAGAACCTCTCGGGTTGAACTTTTTCAGCCTTAAAAACGTCCTTCTTCACTTGCTTCAGCTTCAATTTCTCTAAATCTTGAAATGATGATGTTGGAACCTTCTCATCTTTTACATCTTTTGCTTTAAATCCCAGACCCACATGCTTTCCAACAACTTTCTCCTCAGATGTAGAATGTCCATTCTTTGCTAATCGATAGAATTCAGTCTTCACTTTAGTTACATTCTTTTGATCATAGAAAATCGTCTCATCAAAGTCAGGTTGAGACTGAATCTTGTCACTTGAAGTAGTTGATTTCTCATTATCAGCAGAAGATGAACCTGATACAAACTTTGGAGCAGAAAGAATCTCAGATTTCTTGCATTTCTTCTTCTTATTCTTCTTGTTTTTCTTCTTTTTAACAACCTGTTCTTCTTCAGAAGTAGATGATGAAACCTTTGAATAATCAAATTCTTCAATCGGTTCCTTTACTTCTTTGAATGCTTCTTTAATTTGAGCAGGGGGTGATGCAGTTTTATCAAACATTTTCTCAAAATTTGCATCATTAGCTAAGAAACTTGTGAACACTTGAGAATTTGAAACATTATTGAGCAATCGATTAGCATCTATGACTTGAATCTTGAGATCAGAAATTTGCTTTTGAGCTTCAGCTAACTCTTTCTCATTAGCTATCAATCGCTTTGCAACTTTGTGTGTTTCAAATTTTTGCATGCGAAGATTCTCCATCCCTTCAAAATATTCTTTCTTCAATTTCTCCTCATTTCACTTTTGAATTTCCAGATTTGCTTTCTGAACTTTATTAATACTCACCAATTCCCGCTTTTCATCTAACAACTTTTCCATGTCAACTTGATATGCTTCAATCTAGCAGCAGATTCTTCAGCCGTTTTTGTAAGCAAATCAAGTTTGATTTTGGACTTGTCAAATAAATTATTGAAATCAGAAACAGCATCTTCTGCATCAAATTTCCATTTCTTAACTTCTTGAACTAGCGTTTCCTTTTCTTTAGAAATCTTAGTTTTTACAGCTTCAACATTCTCTAAAACTTCATTCAACAACTGGACCTTGGTAATCAGACATTCGTTCTTCAAAACCAACTCCTTCTCATGCTCCTTTGAAATTTTCAAATCTGAATTAATCAAATTGAATTCTTTAGACAATTCTTGAATTTTAATCAGCAACGATGCATTTTCTTTCATCAGACTCCCCAAGTTTTCAGCAGACTCATAAGAACTTGGTATTGAACCAGTATCGGAACTAGTATCTGAACAAAAATCATCTGACTGATCATGAGTAACAATCAAGGCTGATGAATCATATCCAAACCGTTGACCCCAATCATAAACAGCATCCTGTTGAACTGTTAAAGTTTCCTTGTTTGTGTTACTAGAAGATGGTTGAGTAATACCAGGCTTGGGTGATAAAGGAAAACCAAACTTGCTAATATGTGCTTGTTGACATTCTTTGGCAAAATGTCCAAGCTTTGAACACTTGTAACACTTCAATTTTGACTTATCAAAACCTAATTTCTCACTAAAATCAAAAGTAGCTTTTCCATACTTCTTGAAAATCTCTTTGATCGGTAACTCAGCATAGCATATTGCCAAGATAGATCCAATTCAGTCAGTTGATCATCATCAAGAGCATCAAGAGCATCAAGATCATCTCTTACTAATTGTGCATCAGCAACATTTTTGATAACTAAACCAAATGATGATGAGATTAAAGCAGCAATCGTTTTGGCACAATATGTCACACCCCCCTCCTCCGCACCCTGCCAGGTGCGGGGGAGGGCGTGGGACCGGCTGTCCGTATCATTACTCGAGGTACCAACGCTTCTATCATCACACACATACACACACAACGGACATCCAGTCCACACATATGAAACTCTTAGACCGATTCATGAGCGAGGATGCATTGCACCTCTTATTCGGTCTAACAGAATCGATAGCCACCGGATATGGCTTGGAACTGAATAACAAGGATATAGGATACCAAAGGAAACATAGTCATTATCATGTCTTCATTTACATTCATAATTCATAATTCATAATTCATAATTCATAATTCATACAAAGTCCAAGTTCATAGTAAGAACAACCAAGTAGCATTCCAAGTTCATATTAGGTTCATTCCTACACTTGCTTACCTGCAACATAAGTCAATCACACAAAGTCAACAACTAACGTTGTTGGTGAGTCTTAACTACTATCATTATGTTAACAGTTTTCAAACATATGCTGGTTATGAAATTATCAAGTCACACCAAAGATCAAACTTCATGTACTCTACGGGCACGTCGCACTTAGCCGTACACCCTCTGCGAGTAGAAATTTAGTTTCAACATATAAGGACATATTCCCCCTAGTTACCTAATACTAGAGGATCCGGATGAACATGGATAATTCAACTATAATGGCCGCTATAATCCCTCATATGCCTAGTGGCTCAACCTTAATGACCAGAAAGTATATGATAACCCTACGCAGGGCATCTCCGAACTAACAGTGTTGACAGGATAAGTTCATAACAGATATAACAAATACATCAAACAGGATAGTGATCTTAGACAGTTAATTCAATGAGAGAAGTCAGAGGACTCACACAAAGAAGTCAGAAACGGTGGCTAGACAGAATATCTGAGAATTAAAATATCCTCCCTTTGATTTCTAGCAACCTATCATCGTTATCATGTACATATTCATCATATACGAGGCTAACATGTCCCTTAGCATTCTCGGGTTGAAATTATCATAATATATAGTTACTGGATCAGTCTCGATAAGTTTTGGTTCATCCAAAATTGACCAAACATTCTGTCATTTTCCTTCAGAGGCGTACCGCCTGGGAGTTTATATTCCAGGGCGGTACGCTTCAAACGATCGACTGATTTCCAGATTCAAATTTCGGGCGTACCGCTCTGACCCTTAAGTTTCTGGGCGATACGCTGGAATCTGGTATTCTGGTTTCTATCTTACTTTTCTGGGCGTACCGCTCTGCATGCAGAGTTTATGGGCGGTACGCCCCCATCTGTGAACAGGGGCCCGACTATTTTGTCTTTTAGTGCCATTTTTCCATTTTGGTGTTTTAAGTCCAGAATTCTTACCAAATCAGTTCCATATTATTCCGAGGGGTCAATTAAGGGTTCATTTGTAGTCTAATACCTTAACCAAAGCATAACCCCAATTCCCGAGCTTTCCAAATATGGTAATTTTCATTGTTTCGACCCCCGATTCGTATAGATTTCATTAGGGACAGAATCCCTATGTCCCAATGACTCATTTCTTATTTAGATACACTGATCAACTCTGGATTCAAGTGATCTTATCTTGTAAAGTTTCCATTTATGGAAAGAAATCAACATGCAAGCATAGAATGGTTGTACCTTGTGAAGAAATTCTTGTACAATTGAACCTTCTGATTTCTTTGCTTCCTTAGGCACCCAATCAAGCTCTCTAAAGCAGATTCATGGCTGCATGTATGATCCATGATCATATTATGAGAGTATGATCATAAAGAATCCTTTCATAGCTTTCTTATTCAAAGTTCAAGACATTCTTACCTTGACTATACTTGAATTCAGTTTCTACACCATTAATTCATCTCCCAAGTATGCTCACACCACTGATTTGATGAGAATTCAAGAAATGGGTGAGGGTTACATCAATTTCACATAGTCTTGATATAAGAATGGTGATTAGAAAGTTACCTTTGATGAATAATCCTTCCACAAGACCCTTAGACTGGAAAGAGATGGCAACAGAGCTCAGGGACAGTAATGAAGGGGTTCAGGTCGGAATGAGCAGAAATCTACAAGTGTACAATGGCTATAAAGGCCAAATTCCTTGTTTGTAACGAACTGGAATCGAGGCGTACCGCCCCAAAGTGTCCCGTCTGGGGCGTACCGCCCGATTTTTGGGGCTCGGGTATGCGGAGATCCGATGGGTGCCGTAACCCGACCCGTTTACCAAACGGGTCGCGTACCGCTTAGGATTTCCTAATCCTAGGCGTACCGCCTCAAATTGTGTTTCAGCAACTTTTGAATATTTTTCATTTGAAAATTCCAGCTCGGATGAACGTTTTGAACACAGAGGTTACATTCTCTCCCCCTTAAAGGAATTCCGTCCCGGAATTCGTTAAGCGTTAATTGAATAACTGGGGGTATTTTCTTCTCATGTCTACTTCAGATTCCCATGTGTATTCGGGACCACGTCTAGCGTCCCATTTGACTTTTACCATTGGGATCTTTTTCTTGCGAAGTTTCTTCGTGATTCGTTCCATTATCTCGATGGGCTGTTCGGTGAAGTTCAACTTTTTATCAATCTTGATTTCTTTCAACGGAACCGCGAGAGCTTCATCGACCATGCATTTCCGTAGATTCGACACATGGAACACGTCGTGAACTCCGCTAAGTTCCTCAGGCAATTCTAGCTGATAAGCCACTTCTCCAACTCTTGATATTATCTTGAAAGGTCCGATGTATCGTGGGCTCAATTTCCCTCTTTTGCCAAATCGGATTATACCTTTCCAGGGTGATATTTTCAACATCACCATGTCCCCTTCCGCAAACTCGAGTGGTCTCCTACGCCGATCTGCGTAGCTCTTTTGTCGGTCTTGAGCGGTTTTAAGTCTTTTACGAATCTCCCTAACTTTTTCAGTAGTTTCCATTATCAACTCAGGTCCTGTAAGTTGGCTTTCTCCCACTTCGGACCAACATACTGGTGTTCGACATTTTCGGCCATACAGTGCTTCAAACGGTGCCATTTGTATGCTGGTGTGGTAACTATTATTGTATGAAAATTCAGCTAGTGGAAGATGATCATCCCAGCTACCACCAAATTCTATAACACAAGCTCTCAGCATATCTTCTAACGTTTGAATTGTTCTCTCGCTTTGCCCATCAGTTTGGGGATGATAAGCTGTGCTAAACTTTAGTTTGGTTCCCATTGCTTCTTGAAAGCTTTGCCAAAAATGAGAAGTGAATCTAGTATCTCCATCAGAGATAATAGACTTCGGCACTCCGTGCTTTGATATGATTTCGTTTACAAACAACTTTGCGAGTTGCTTCCCATTGTAAGTTTCTGCCATTGGTAGGAAGTAAGCAGATTTTGTCAAACGGTCCACGACTACCCAAACGGCATCGTTCCCGCTTCTAGTCTTTGGAAGCTTTGTCACGAAATCCATGGTAATTTCTTCCCATTTCCATTCAGGGAGTTCTATTTTCTGAAGACATCCAGCAGGTCTCTGATGTTCAGCCTTTACTTATAGACAAATTGGACATTTTTCAACATAAGCAGCAATTGCCTTTTTCATTCCTGGCCACCAATAATTTGCTCTCAAATTCTGGTACATTTTGTCGCCTCCTGGATGGAGCATGTACTTAGATTTGTGAGCCTCCCGGAGAATTACCTCACGTAAACCTCCTTCTTTAGGCACCCATATACGTTTGCCTAGTCTTAGGATGCCATCCGTCTCTCTTGTTAGTTTCCTTACAACAGTCATCATCTCATCCCTGTCAACATTTGAGTCAGCCATTTGTTTCTTTTGTGCTTCGATGATTTCTCCAATTAAATCTACACTTACATTCAGTCTCAAGGCTCGAACTCAGAGTGGCTTGATTCTTTCCTTTCTACTTAAAGCGTCTGCCACCACATTGGCCTTGCCTGGGTGATACTTGATCTCGCAATCATAATCACTCAGTACTTCCATCCAGCGTCTTTGTCGCATATTCAACTCTTTTTGACTGAATAAGTGTTGTAAACTTTTGTGGTCGGAATATACTACAAATTTGGCTCCGTACAGGTAGTGTCTCCAAATTTTAAGAGCAAAGACGATTGCTCCTAACTCTAAATCATGTGTGGTGTAATTCTGCTCATGCTTTTTGAGTTGTCTAGATGCGTACACAATTACTTTATCTTTCTGCATCAGAACACATCCGAGTCCATTGATAGAAGCATCGCAATATACCACAAAGTTTTCAGTTCCTTCTGGTAATGAAAGTATAGGAGCAGAGCTTAGTTTCTGTTTAAGCAGTTCGAAGGCATTTGTATGCTTAGGTTTCCAATCAAACTTCACGTTCTTCTGGGTAAGGGAAGTTAATGGTGTGGCTATTTTTGAGAAATCCTGAATAAATCTCCGATAATAACCAGCTAGTCCTAAGAATCGCCGGATTTCGGTAGGACTCTTTGGTTGCTCCCATTAAGCAATCGCTTCTACTTTCGATGGGTCTACTTGAATCCCGGACTTGCTGACCACGTGACCCAGAAATTGTACTTCTCTTAGCCAAAAATCACATTTGGAAAACTTTGCATAAAGCTTCTCAGATCGCAATAATTCCAATATCTTTCTCAAATGTTCACCGTGCTCTTCTCGAGTGCGAGAGTAAATCAAGATGTCATCGATAAATACGATTACAAACTTGTCAAGATATGGCTTGCACACCCGATTCATTAGATCCATGAATATTGCTAGCGCATTAGTTAATCCGAAGGGCATAACTGTAAATTCATAATGACCGTATCTTGTTCTGAAGGCTGTTCTTGGGACATCCTCTTCACGGACTCTGACTTGATGATACCCTGATCTCAAATTGATTTTCGAGAAATAACTAGCCCCTTGTAATTGATCGAACAACTCATCAATCCTAGGCAAAGGGTACTTGTTTTTGATGGTTACTCGATTGAGATCACGGTAATCGATGCACATCCGCATCGAGCCATCCTTCTTTTTCACGAAGAGTACCGGCGCTCCCCAGGGTGATGAACTGGGTCTGATGAAACCTTTATCGAGCAGTTCCTGAAGTTGATTCCTTAGTTCTTGCATTTCGGAAGGTGCGAGTCGGTACGGTGCTTTTGCTATCGGAGACGTTCCAGGTGCAAGTTCAATTTGGAACTCCACTTGTCGCTTTGGGGGCAATCCAGGTAGTTCATCAGGAAATACATCTGGATATTCTGAGACAATAGGTACTTCTTCCAATTTCTTTTCTCGAGGTGTCTCAACTAAATTTGCTAGATAAGCTTGATCACCCTTCCGAATGCATTTTCCCGCTTTCAATCTGGAGATTATTCTCATTGGTTTTGTTTTCCTATCTCCAATGATCATGTGAATCTTGTCGTCTGCAGACTTCAACTCCAACATCTTTTCGGCGCAACGAATCTTTGCCTGATGTCGTGTGAGCCAATCCATTCCAAGAACTATGTCGAATTCACTAAGTTCCATCGGGAGGAGTTCGAGTTCAAAAGTGGTGTTCTCATGCTCTAAACGACAATCTCTAATTACTTTGGAGATACTAATCTTATGGCCATTGGCAGTCTCTACAACATAAGGTATATCTATCTTATGTGTAGTACATTTTAGTCTAGGGATACAGGCAGAAGATACAAAACTCCTATTAGCACCAGAATCAAATAAAATGCTAACAATCATATTATTAACAGAATACATACCAGAGATCACATCATCATTCATACGTGCCTCTTCGGCGGTCATGATATAGAGTCGGGGTGTACCTTTTGAAGTTCCCACGCCTTTGTTATGTTCATCCCTTCTCTTCTTCCCTTGCGGACACTCCCAACTCCTATGCCCTTTTTCCTTGCAGTAGAAGCATACTACTGGTGATTTACATTGTTGATGCGCGTGCCCTGCTTTCCCAAAATTTTTACAAGTCTCTGCCCGCGGTCCTTTGAAATCCCTTCCATCATTTCTTCTTCCTTGGTCATTCCCTCCAAATTTACCCCTCTTGGAGTCATGACCTCTTTCACCACTTTTTCTTTTATTCCCGAAGGTGTCTACTTTGATTCCCGCTGTCCGGATCCATTCATCTGCCAAGGTACCGGTCAGACTTATAGCGGATGCCAAAGTGTTAGGACGAGCGGATCTCACATTCGCTCTTATCTCGGGGCTTAGTCCCCAAATGAACCTCCTGACTTTGGAAGTTTCAGTATCAGCCATGTGAGGTGCTAAATTCAACAGTTCATTATACTTATTGATATAGGTCATGTAGTCGGATCCATTCATTCTTAAGTTAATGAACTCATTTTCCAATCTTTCAGCCTCATTCTCGGGAATGAACTTTTCCATAACTAATGCCCGAAACTCTCTCCAACTCATACGATAGGCTCTTTCCTTCCCAAGTCGATTCAATTCCACTTTCCACCAGGTTAATGCTGCCCCTTTGAAAGATTAGGACGCAAACCTCACCTTGTCCCTGCTAGCACAATTGCTAATATCCAGGGCTACCTCAGTTTCTTCTAACCAATTCAGGGCGTCAGTAGCCCCTTTGTCTCCTTTGAAAATACCGGGTTTGCAGGCCATGTAAGTCTTATAAGAACATCCTCTCCTTTCCTCCCTTTCAGGCTTACGTTCCCTGCTCCTTGACCTTCTTCTGGTACGTTTTGAGCGATCTTCATGATCGGGACTGGGGCTCCGACGGTGTCGGATTCTGCTGTGAGCTGATGAGTCAGTTTGGGACTCAGCTATTGGTGATCGGGACCTTGCAGACTCCTTGGGTCTAGAAACAACAGTTTTGCTTCTTGGTGGTTCGCTGGATCTTTCTGAACCAACGTGTGTCTTTCCTAGTCTCCTCTCTTTAGCGACCAATGAAGGAAACGCTTTGGAGATTCCTTGAGCTATAAGCTCCTGAAGTCTTTCTTCTTGTTCTATCTGTCTCAATTGTTCGGACGTAAGAGGTTCTTCCCTTTTACTATGAACAGAGCGATCATCACGATCATCATCTCCGTCATGGTCATCCTGACGACTTCTGCTCGTTCCTGCTTTCGACATTTCGCTGAAAGCAATACCAGATTGACAGATTATCATACATTTTGACTTAGTTGACAGGTATTCATAATTCATAGTCTATATTCCTTTGCATATTATAATGCCATAGGAATATGTTCATATCGATGTTGTTGTACTATTTTGGACTATCCGGATCACCACTACGTGGTTACCGACATAATTACCATGAAATGACTATGTTCCAGAATGAAATCACATACACATGAGTACTTAGGGGTGGTCTAATGATCCAATCCTCCTAGAAGCACTACTTATCAAGACTTATCATAATTATTATAGTACTTCAATCATTGTTAAAAAAAAAAAAAAAAAAAAAGATAAACGGTTCTTTATTCCATAACGATAAATTGGTCCACATGGCGGTTCAACCGCTTACAATCACAAAACACACACACCTCAAACAGACTCAACCAAAGTTCATAGAAAAGAAAGTACATAACATGGTAAAACAACACATAAGATCCCAATCTCCATCATTCATGTTGATTCGTCATGCCTCTAATCCCTGCGCCTTCCGAAAGATGTCAAGTGTTTGAGATGAGACGACACCTTCTTGGCTTCCTCTGCCAACCTCTTTTCGTTCTTTAATTGCTTTTCCAACCTCTTTGCCAGCGCCTTGTTTTCTTCTCGCAGAGCGTCAATGACCGGGGAGGTAGGTCCGGAGTGATCTGCATATGGGGTTGGGGCGAAAATTGGGCCCGGTCCTGAGTAGGATGACCTAGGTAGGTCCTGATATGGCCGTAAGGTGCATATGAATAAGCAGATGGTGGATAAGGCATGTAAGACTGCTGCAATGGTGGGGAGGTTGAATACTGGTATGGTGGTGGCGGGTAAAATGATGATGGTGGGGGATAGTAAGGCATGCCTGTGGCATAGGGATCCTGAACAGGTGTCTGGTACATGATAGGCTGCTGGTAAGATGATGGCTGCTGATAGGATGATGGCTGCTGATAGGACGATGGCTGCTGATAGGACGATGGCTGCTGATAGGATGATGGGGGTTGGCTGTTGGACCTCAGCAATTGGGGAAAGCTATAACGGTCGGACACTGGTTGGTTACTCTGGCCCTGCATCATAGCAGCTACATATGGGTCCCTAATGTCATGAGCTAGAGCTGCGATAGGGTCCTGGATTGGAACATCCACGAGATTTCCCATTTGAGGGAAAGCTGCCATAGGATCCTGCTGCATAGGAACCGATTCCTCGGGTCCTTCCTCCACGTCTGCTGCGTAGGCTGGGGAAGCATACACATGCTGAGAATGATGCTCGGAATGATAACTCACTGTGTGCCCTGCAGACACCGCAATCACCACCTGTTGCACCGGGATAGTCTCGTCTTCTTCTTCTTCGGGTTCCTCTTCAGGGTCCTCTTGATCCGTTCCGGCGTCACGAGCGTTCCAGTCTGATGGAGCAATGTGGATGGTATGGCTCGGACGTACCGACATCCTAGGTTTTGTGCTTCTCTTCTTGGGTGGTTTTGGCACATCCGTAGTCGACGTCGCGGGTGACGGAGTCTTCTTTTGGGTCGGCGCGGTAAAGTACCCCGAAAGATCAGGGCTCATGGGTGGTGCCGGTTGGCTAGGTCCGCCTTCTTCCTTCTTACCCTTACTCCCCCTGCTACCTCCACTGTTTTTGCTGCCGGATTTCGAAGATTTAGTAAAACTCCACATGTTTACAATGGTACCTGTGGATATAGGTTCAATATACAATGATAATATATATACATATATATAATCATATTTCTCAACTTATGTCATGCTAAATTCCATCCTTTGAATTCACTAGAGTACACATACAATAACCATCAGTATCCACGTGTCTATTAGGCTTGTCATGTCATGAGATACCTGTGGGTAACAATGACAGAGTGCACTTTCTGCAATTATTACCGACCTTACCTCATGCTATGAGAAGTCTAATATACCAATTTCAACTTAGGTTAACACCTTTCATAGGAAATCATTAGCATCAATGTGTCTGTTAGGTTTCGCCGAGTCTTAGTGCACCTGTGGGTAGGAATGGCAGTTTGCAAGGCTGTAACTTCTACCGACCTTACACTAATCCTCGATTACACCTAACATACAAATTTCAGCCTAGATCATATTTGGTTCATGCAATATCTTAGGGGTCAACTAGGTTCAAGCTTAGGGCTCTAAGAATGCCTAATTTGCTGGAACCTTTGGCTCTGATACCAACCTGTCACACCCCCCTCCTCCGCACCCTGCCAGGTGCGGAGGAGGGCGTGGGACCGGCTGTCCGTATCATTACTCGAGGTACCAACGCTTCTATCATCACACACATACACACACAACGGACATCCAGTCCACACATATGAAACTCTTAGACCGATTCATGAGCGAGGATGCATTGCACCTCTTATTCGGTCTAACAGAATCGATAGCCACCGGATATGGCTTGGAACTGAATAACAAGGATATAGGATACCAAAGGAAACATAGTCATTATCATGTCTTCATTTACATTCATAATTCATAATTCATAATTCAATATCATAATTCATACAAAGTCCAAGTTCATAGTAACAACAACCAAGTAGCATTCCAAGTTCATATTAGGTTCATTCCTACACTTGCTTACCTGCAACATAAGTCAATCACACAAAGTCAACAACTAACGTTGTTGGTGAGTCTTAACTACTATCATTATGTTAACAGTTTTCAAACATATGCTGGTTATGAAATTATCAAGTCACACCAAAGGTCAAACTTCATGTACTCTACGGGCACGTCGCACTTAGCCGTACACCCTCTGCGAGTAGAAATTTAGTTTCAACATATAAGGACATATTCCCCCTAGTTACCTAATACTAGAGGATCCGGATGAACATGGATAATTCAACTATAATGGCCGCTATAATCCCTCATATGCCTAGTGGCTCAACCTTAATGACCAGAAAGTATATGATAACCCTACGCAGGGCATCTCCGAACTAACAGTGTTTGACAGGATAAGTTCATAACAGATATAACAAATACATCAAACAGGATAGTGATCTTAAACAGTTAATTCAATGAGAGAAGTCAGAGGACTCACACAAAGAAGTCAGAAACGGTGGCTAGACAGAATATCTGAGAATTAAAATATCCTCCCTTTGATTTCTAGCAACCTATCATCGTTATCATGTACATATTCGTCATATACGAGGCTAACATGTCCCTTAGCATTCTCGAGTTGAAATTATCATAATATATAGTTACTGGATCAGTCTCGATAAGTTTTGGTTCATCCAAAATTGACCAAACATTCTGTCATTTTCCTTCAGAGGCGTACCGCCTGGGAGTTTATATTCCAGGGCGGTACGCTTCAAACGATCGACTGATTTCCAGATTCAAATTTCGGGCGTACCGCTCTGACCCTTAAGTTTCTGGGCGATACGCTGGAATCTGGTATTCTGGTTTCTATCTTACTTTTCTGGGCGTACCGCTCTGCATGCAGAGTTTATGGGCGGTACGCCCCCATCTGTGAACAGGGGCCCGACTATTTTGTCTTTTAGTGCCATTTTTCCATTTTGGTGTTTTAAGTCCAGAATTCTTACCAAATCAGTTCCATATTATTCCGAGGGGTCAATTAAGGGTTCATTTGTAGTCTAATACCTTAACCAAAGCATAACCCCAATTCCCGAGCTTTCCAAATATGGTAATTTTCATTGTTTCGACCCCCGATTCGTATAGATTTCATTAGGGACAGAATCCCTATGTCCCAATGACTCATTTCTTATTTAGATACACTGATCAACTCTGGATTCAAGTGATCTTATCTTGTAAAGTTTCCATTTATGGAAAGAAATCAACATGCAAGCATAGAATGGTTGTACCTTGTGAAGGAATTCTTGTACAATTGAACCTTCTGATTTCTTTGCTTCCTTAGGCACCCAATCAAGCTCTCTAAAGCAGATTCATGGCTGCATGTATGATCCATGATCATATTATGAGAGTATGATCATAAAGAATCCTTTCATAGCTTTCTTATTCAAAGTTCAAGACATTCTTACCTTGACTATACTTGAATTCAGTTTTTACACCATTGATTCATCTCCCAAGTATGCTCACACCACTGATTTGATGAGAATTCAAGAAATGGGTGAGGGTTACATCAATTTCACATAGTCTTGATATAAGAATGGTGATTAGAAAGTTACCTTTGATGAATAATCCTTCCACAAGACCCTTAGACTGGAAAGAGATGGCAACAGAGCTCAGGGACAGTAATGAAGGGGTTCAGGTCGGAATGAGTAGAAATCTACAAGTGTACAATGGCTATAAAGGACAAATTCCTTGTTTGTAACGAACTGGAATCGAGGCGTACCGCCCCAAAGTGTCCCGTCTGGGGCGTACCGCCCGATTTTTGGGGCTCGGGTACGCGGAGATCCGATGGGTGCCGCAACCCGACCCGTTTACCAAAGGGGTCGCGTACCGCTTAGGATTTCCTAATCCTAGGCGTACCGCCTCAAATTGTGTTTCAGCAACTTTTGAATATTTTTCATTTGAAAATTCCAGCTCGGATGAACGTTTTGAACACAGAGGTTACACAATAATCCATTGATTCAGCAGAAAAAACATTTTGACTTGAAGAATTTGGAATTGTGAAACTACAACCCCGTGATGAATTGTTATCAGAATTTCCTGAACTTCCTGTCATGAAAGCAACACTTGGTGTCGTACTCAGATTTGGCTTAGATTTAGCACTCATGCTTGCACTATTCTCACCATGATACAATTCAGGATTCTGCAAAGTAGCAGTTGACTTTTTAGAATATAACATTTCCATTTCTCGAGCATGCAGTTTTCTAGTAAGCTCATGAAATGTAAATGCAGAATAGTCCTTATCATAAGTAAGAAGAAAAACATAAGTTTCCCATTTTTCAGGCAATGCTTCCATAATCTTTTCCTTCAAATCAGCATCAGTCTTCTCAATTCCGACAACCTTCAATTCACTAATCAGATGTGAAAATCGAGAAACAAGAGCAGTAATGTTCTCATTGTCATAATATTAAAAATTATCAAATTCTTTATTCAACATTTTCTTCCGACTTTTCTTGTAATCATCATTACCCTCACATCTTGCTGATAAAGCATCCCACATTTGTTTTGATTTCTTGCAAGTGCTGAATTGATGTAACAACTCAGTGGGTAATACCATCATAAGATAACCGAAAGCTTTTTGTGCAAGTTCATAGGCTTTTCTTTCAGCAATGTCGAAAGTATGAACTTCCTTGAAGTCTCCCGCATCAGTCGGGTGTTGATAAAGTTTCTTGATTGGAATCCACAAATCGATGTCATTCGTACTTATATAAGCCGAAAACCGTTGTTTCCAATTCTGATAATCTTCAAGCTTCGACAATTTGGGAACTTTCTGACTTGTTCCGATTTCATTGTCAAAATTCGACATTTTTTGCATTGCGTTTTGCATAGCGGCAAACGCTTGAAATTCCGTCATCTTTGAAAATTTTGAAATCTGTTGGCCGAACTTGCACCGAACTTAACACTGTCGTCTGAACTCCCTCCGAACTCTGTCTGAACCTAATTTAACAGTCCGAACTTAAACTTTGTCCGAAAGACCTCCGAACCTCCACCGAACTAGACCAACTCCGGATTCTCGCCGAACACTGACCGAACTCTCACCGAATAAGCAACGAACACTATCCAAACTTGAGCTTCGGAGAGTTACGCCGAACTCGACCAGATACCTCCGAACCTCGATAGAATTTTTAAAAAACGCGTGAAAATTGACTGATTTTGACGAAACTTGCAATTGTGGATCGGGAAAATCGATAAGAAACGATTTAGAAGCAGATTTGACACCAAAGACTTGATAGAATTGATGAAAAACACACAAACAAACTCAAGAATCACCTAAAAACGCTTCAAAAATCCAGAAATAGCAACCACAGATCAGTAGAGTGAACCAGAAAGCTCTGATACCACTTGACAATGCGTGAGCATCGGATCATCTACTCAATCTAGCTATTTGGACATCGAAACGTAATTAACCGATTGTTTTATTGATCACAATGAACAATTACAATAAGAGAACACTTAGAAATGACACAGATAAAACACTCTCAGAAACACACACTTAAGAGAATCTCACACGCTTAGAACCCTAATTACAAGAAAAAAATTAGTATTTATAGCAGTTGGCCGATCTCTGTCCGAACCTCAGGTTCGGCCAGTCCGAACTCCTGGTTCGGACCAGGTTCGGCCAGTGAGACTTTGGCTTGAACTTGTACTTTGCTTGATACTTCACACGACGCACATATCAGGTGTCAACATGATTTATTTGACATTAGAAACTTTTGCGATATCATCAGGAAGTCGCTTCAAGTATCATAAACAAAATTTTGGTTAACTTAAAACATGTTAATTATAAGTAAAAAAGGTAAACCATATTAATAAACTTACATAAACGGATCTCTTCTTAACAATAACATCATGACAAAGAGCAAGGGTTGAGGTGTGGAATAGAGTGGATGGTCCAGGTGCATCAGCAGCAAATGAATCACTCATCTCAACATCATCATCAACATTCCTCTCTGGAATGTTAGACGGGATCTGTTTAAGATCTAGCCCTAAACCATTTGGCCCAAAAACGGTAATAAACCAATTCTCACGGTCAATGATATGGACCACAATAAAAGAACGTTTGACAATTGGAACAACTCCCTTTATAGCAGCCCATCCATGAGTGATCCACAAAAACCAGACCAGCCCTCAGACGAACTGTGATATCATGCTGAGGACAAACATTTTTAAAGTAGTTTCTGAAAACAGCCCTGGGTATCTCCTGTTTTGAATAAGCGTATCAATGAAAGGGAAACAAATATCAACCGAAGCAACATAATAAAAAACTCATATACATAATTGAAAACGTTACACTAACCAAAAGATGAGAATTAGGATGAAGGATAACTTTGAAAAAGGTCTTCATCTTCACCTGAAATATAAAAATAAGACTGTTAATTCAACTTAGTAAAATTTCAGACTCAATATTAATCAATAACCAAAATTATAACGGAATCAATATAAAGAATCCGAAACACACAAAATCGAATATCGCTTGGTGAGCCAAATCGGTAAGTTGAATAGAACCATATGATTCAAGGATTCAAGAAACAAATCGGAATACATTGCCAAAGAATCAGTCCTACTATACGATGAAATAGGGTTCAAGAATCAAATCCAAAGAAATAGAAATCTTAACGATATACATTGAGGAGAAAAGTATCGGAACTTATATCGGATTCCAGAATCATATCGTTCGATTCAAGAATCATAGCAACGGCGATCCGACACAAATTAAAGTTCGATAACTCCTCACAGCCGCAACGCCGATACGAAGGAAATCGAATCAAAAAATCGGAGCAAAAAAGAAATCTTACAAATTGAGGAGAAAACGTAAACGTAGTTCATTGATGTTCTTGAATGTAGGAGCAAATTATTACCTTGATTCGTCTCTCTTCAGAGAGGAACAGGAACGGGATTGCGGCTATGAGGAAGAGACTGATTTAGGGTTACAAAAAAAAAACGATACTGATTATATGTGGGTATATACGCTGTGCCGACACCGAATTGTGTTGATTATGCGAGTTTGTAAACCAGGTGGGGAGAAGATCTGCGAGCTATATACGTGTTTTCAAAGATTTTGTGTCCACATGTGGACACAAATTATCAAATAGTGGTGACCAATTGGGAGGCTGTGGTGATGCCACCTAGGATTTAAACCTTTTCTTTTATTAGAATAGTAGAAAACAAATTTATGATACTAACATTTTAACCTTCATTTTTAATAAGCTTTTTATTATGTTTCAATAATTTTAACATTGATATTCATCCAACCTTCTTCAATCTGTGAATCAAAACAATTTGTATACCATGGTAAGCAATAACAACTTTGTATTCAATCACTAAACAATCTTTAACAACACAAGCTTCAATCGATAAGAAAACCATCAAAAAAGTTAATGATTTAATTAATTCATTTACATATAATCGGAAAGATTATTATTATTTCTAATTTTTTGAACAATTATATTACATCACTTAACTCTTAGATGATTCCTCTAGCATGATAGCATAAACATAATTAAATATTACTGGTGGACCAGCATGCTAAGTTTAAGAAATCAAGATCTTGGTCTAACCGCAGTGATGCTGAAGGACTCCATGAAGCAACTGATCAAGTTTCCATTTAGAGTGTATGGTAAGGATGGTGAAGTGGGTGGTAGCCCATGAATTGTAAACAGGCAGAGAGGGTCACGAATTTCATGATAGGTGATAAGGGTGTTAGTTCTCTGCCTATTGATCTCTATATGTACACCCAAGGGGAAACCCTATTAAGTTAGTAAGGGAAATTACATCCATCGAATAAATGTCAATTAGGAAACATAGGGTTATTCAGGCCAATGATCACATAAGATAAATAATGACTTCAGCCACAAGTTAAGACGGGTCTAACACTCTACCACTTGGTCGAGTGATCATTTATAATGAGTTATTAGGTAAGTCTGATCAGATGTTAATACACATTTCAAATTTTAACCAAAACTATAGCAGAGAAATATAGTCATAGAATTGATTATCCAACTCAAGACCCCTAGTAATCATACTATAATCCCAAATTTAAAACTCAACTTAGTTTTAGATCAAATTGACAATTAAGCCCTTAACGTTGATTTGTATAATTATTGCCTATATGTCCTGTAAGGCATGCGTAACATGTTTACAGATAAAAAAATCATAACGGAGAGGAAATTTTATTAAACATAATCAAGAATAATATGTCAGATAAGGTCTTTAGAAAAGCCCATCTTCAAAACACGTTCTTCGAAACTTTAGGTGGGAGACCATTACTTATCGGATCCGTTAGCATATCTTTAGTACTTGAGGAACTTTGATACAAATGTTATTTTCCTCTAGTTATTTATTATGCACATGCAAATAAGTATAATATTTTGTATCGAAATTAAAGCAAGTCTTCAACGGTCATGATATGGAGGCTACATCAGTGAACCCAGTGATCAAATTTCTTAACAAAATTACATGACAAGTTGTATTGTACACTGTTTATGTTATGTCATCATAATTAATATTGTTGTTATCTAATTTGGTATTTCATCCATGAAGATTGATCAATAAGTTAATTTCTTATCGATGTTGCATTAAGTAAGGTCGGAATCAAAATAAGCAATCATTTTCAAGTTATCACTTCTTTGTAAAATTTATAATTTGTGTTCTAATGAGAATATCGTTATGTTTTCTTTGTTGCTAATTACTGATCTGGACCAGGGTTAAATTATTAGTGGTCTAGCATATTAGCAATATACACGATATCAGGGTTAAATTATTAGTGGTCTGGCATATTAGCAATATACACGATATCTGAATAAGTATTGATTTAAACATGCATTAAGCTCCCATTAAAGATGTATAAGGTGTCAATATTATGTTGCATGTTATAATGTGTAATGACACACTCAATAAGTTCCTTTAGGGACATACTCAATGTCCATTTGACTTGATCTTGGTATTTTACTGTCTATTATATAAGTGATAATTTTCTAAGATCTTTAATGTCAAATTTATACAAGAGTAATCGCTTTGAGTAATGCAACAAATCTTTAGTATTATTTTCCAGGAGGATATAATCCATATGAGTATACAGATGGAAATTTTGCTCCCACTGATCTTAAGGTAGGTGCCCTAGTCCACTTGATTCTTAATGAAATCTCATTTCCTTATGACTTCATTATATTCTAAGTGCCACTAACATGATTCTTGCATTAACCCCTACAATAGATTTGATTTACTTACAAGTTGAGTGTTCTTGACCAATAAGTTTGAAACTATTAGGTTAGATCATTAACATATCTTTATGTAAATCATTATAATGAAAAGTGAATGCCTATCCAATGCAGTTCTAAGTTGTAATAAACTACTAAGGTTATGGCAATACTTGAGGAATCCTTTTGTGAAAAAGGTGAGAAGGATTCTTTGTAATCAATTCCATCCTTATGAGTATAGTCGTTTGTAATCATTCTTTATACCTTTGGATCTAATATGGTCTTGTACCTTTAGGCAGTTCAACCGGATCCAGAACATCATTTGTATACATGGAAACAAGCTTATAGCTTTATTCCATTTAGGAGATTGATTGATACTAATGACTTCATTATAAGAGGTTAGAATCGTACACTTTCCTATATCCATATCAGTTTTATTAAGGAG